>OZ014525.1:318729797-319349797 GCA_963966055.1 Lathyrus aphaca
TAACTGGCTGTATGAGGACCCTATGCAGGGTGGTTCCGATCAGTTTGATGAGTATTTTTCAGATGAGGAGGATGAAGGGAACCAAGCTGAAGAGGTCCCGGTGCAAACTGCTGGTGGTTCATCTAACCAAGAAACCGGTCAGTGGAATGTGTCCAAGGACCAGTGGGACGAAATGATCAGAGAGCAGACCCGGCAAGGGGACCTAATCGATGAGTTGCATGCATGGATGCAGCAGATGAATCTGCATGGATTTCCTCCCGAGCAGTGATAGTTGTGAGTCCCCTCCGACATTGGTTCTTCAACAGTGAGGACACTGTTGAGTTCAAGTGTGGGGGGGGGTTTAGTTTTCATGTTTTCGTTTGTTTTATTTTAATCTTTGTTTATTTTTAATAGTATCGTAGTGTCGGCTTGAAGATTATAGCTATGTGTTATCTGAAAAAACACCTCTGAGTTAACCTATTGTGTGTTGCAAGTGAATTATGAGAAAGTATATAGGATGTGAATGAAAAGAAACCCGATGAGAAAATATGGAAAATTTTGATGTATAGGTACCACATGAACACACTGAGTCTTCGGAATTAGGAACGAGTTCGACATGTAGATTCGTGCCATGGTACTTTGATCTGAGAAGTAAACCCGAAGTAGTTTCTATTGACATATCTGGCTTTATCTATAATAATTGTGTGTACAAAGTTGATCCAAAAGAGAAAAAAGGCTCGAAGGCACTGGAAAAAAAATGAAGAAAAACATTAGAACGATCGATCCTTCTAAGTTGGGTAACTCTCACAAGGTTATTCAACCTAACGACGGTTGAACATAAATGTTTCCCTAAGGGACAAAGAAAAATCGGTGCCAACAATAAAAAGGGGATCAATCTTGTACACATAGTGAAAATCATTAAAAGCCTTAAAAGTGATTGTACGAATGAAAAGGGTTGAAAATCGAAAAAATAAGACCTAAGCACGAAGCATAGTCGGAGAGGTTACCGAAAAGGAGATTCAGATCCGTGGTTTTCCACGGTGTAGTGTTTGTGTGATATCTATACAGAGAGAAAAGTACCAGAAAGAACTCATTGGGTGAATTGGAATGAAGGATCCACGTATGAGTATCATGATTCATCTTGCTAGTTTTTAAGGTGTAAATACAGGATTTTTGCTTGAGGGCAAGCAAGAATTCAAGTTTGGGGGAGTTTGATCAGTGATATTTAGTGGTAATGTTCAAGCCAGTTTTCAGTGTCTTTTGAGTCTAATTTGGTTTGTTTGTAGTATCTCGTTCATGTTTTGTCATAGTTTTCTCATTATTGCGTGCAAGTTAGTGTTCATCGTTTTACTTTGTTTTTATCAGTGGAATGGGTTATGTGGTCGTTTTCTTTGTGGTGTTTCAGGTAAATATGTAATCGGTTGTTCGAGGCGTCCGAGAGATGATCCAAGCATTAAAAAAACGACAGAAAATGGGATTTCAGAGGCACAACACGGGTGCCAGAGTTGTACAACACGGCCCGTGTTGTGAATACCAGAAGAGACTAAGATTTGTAAAGGAAAAGAAGAAGTCAGGGTTGTGACACGGGTGCTCGTGTTGTACAACACGACCCGTGTCATGGCAGCTGCTGAAGAAGTGGTTTTGTGGTGATTCAGAGGCACAACACGGGTGCCCGTGTTGCACAACACGGCCCGTGTTGTGAAGACCAGAGAGAAATCTTATGTTTTGCTGCTTCAAGGGTATTCCGGACATTTCGCGGTGCTTTTGAAGACTGATTTATATTTGACAATCATTACTGTTAGAAAACACTTTTTGAATTGGGGATTTTGGGATTGAACGAATACGGGAGAAGGAGGATTGATCAAGAGCGAAGCGATTGACGATCCAACAAATCCGACGTTAATTGTAATGTCTCAATTTTCTTGCTCTGTTTTTATTTTCAGTATGAACATGAGTGGCTAAACCCCCCAATGCCAGGGGGGTGTCCTTGATTTGCTTTATGTAATGACTTTTTGAATTCTTCAATTTGGGATTATGTTTTTAGTTTCGTTTCTTTATTTTATTGCAACGACCTTAATGCTTTATCGTTATTGGAAAATGAGATAATTGATCGTGGTTAGGATTTGGTCTGACCAACCATCCTAACCTTGTTGCATAATTTTATCGCGAAAAATATTACTGAGGAATTGGGATATTTTTATGAGAACCTTTTTATGTCAGAATTATTGCTTTATATTCTTCTTTGACCATTGAGGAATCACGGTCAATGAAGAATACCAAAGGTTTTTCTTTAAAGGAATTTTGGAAAAACATTATAAACTTAGGAAAGACACTTTCTAAAGCATATCTCTAAAATTAAGGAACATTTGAGTCATTGCATTGCGAATCATACACCGTACCTGGCATTACTTTCATATTAGTGAAATTATTTGTTTTAGTGTACGTTTTATTCTCTTTAGTTTATATAATTTAATTTCAAACCTTTAAACCATGAATTTTGTCCAATTGAAGTTAATCACTAAGAACTTATTTTAGTACGCAGTCCTTGAGATCGATATTTGGGGTTAATCCCTTCTATTACTACATCGGTAAAAATAGTACACTTGCTATTTTCCGATCATGGCCTCTTTGGTTGGGATTGGTTTTGGTATCGTAGGGGAAGTATCACACGAGATCGTTTCTCGTATGTTGTTATCTCTTGGATGGGATTATTGTAATATTTATTTAATTCTTGGGATCATTTCTTCCAAGAATTGAGAGTTTTGTTGGTTCACCAAAGTCCACGTAGTTCAATAGGTCGGTGGCTCATTGCATGCCTAGATTGACTAGCAACAGTTGGAGGCTAAGAAACATATTTTGTATAGGAATCATAGGTTACAAAGGAGGTAGGTTCGAAAGTTCACCTTGATAAGGCAGAGGGAAAGGTTGATAGGTTGGAAAAGCTTGGAATGCCCCTTGGTTGACTATAGGAGAAGTCAAATCTCGCGACGTTGGAATGAAAGGTGAAGTTACAAAGACTAGATTGTTCATATTCGATGGAGGAGGATAAGTCATGCTAGCTGCAATAGCTGCAACAATGACTTTGCATATAAAATGATTTTCGAATTCACCATAGCTTCAGGAATTCAGTAACAAGAGAGATATCAAGTTGTTCAGGTAGATCGATGTTCATGAGAAAAGAATGAGAGATATCAATCTACAACGAGTAAACAACCGTTCTTTGTAGAATTCGTAAAAATCAGAAGTTAATTCTCACAAACGATACTACTCTTCCACTAGTGAACCATAAATGATCAGTGAGATGATGACAAGAGATCTTGAATCGGTGGAGCAAATTTACGAGGTAGTAAAGAGAGGACTGACTTATAAGGTTAACAGTCCTACAAATAAATCAATGAGAGAATAAAAAATAATATAAGAGTGGTTAAAATCGTAAATCATAAGAAAATGCATGTTGGGCATGATACTTGGATTTAATAAGACAATTTTGACGTATCTTGTAGACAAATCATCTACTTTTATCAAAATGAGAGATCTTCTAATCATGCGCTCTTTTGCTTACTCTTGAACTTTTTTGGAAAAGCTTTTTAAAGGAAGTAAAACGGTTTCAAAATAATATTTTTTAAAAATTTTTCAAAATTTTAAACAAACACAACTGAAAATCTAAAACTATTAAAAGTTATTGATTGAAAAAGTAATTTTTTTCAAATAATTTTAGAAATAATATGTTTGTTTCGAGGTATACTACAATAGGCCTGCATTTTTTCTGAAGCTACAATTTTAAATTTCTCATTTTCACGACAAAACCTCTCATAAACGGACAAACAGTTATTCAAATGTCAATTTAATATTCCCTTTCTAATTCTATAGTATTCGGTTATGAATTCAAATTCTCTTATTTTGTTGTTCACTTTTCAATTTTTTTGTCAGTACTATATTAATTTAAATTTAATTAATCCTATAATAATACAAAAGACTTTAATTTTATAAAACTTAACTATTAAGATGTGATTGATTATAACCAAAAAAAAATTAAGACATGACTGAATGAGCAGTTGTAATTTGTTTTTATCAGTCGAAACAAAATAAATCATTTTCATGTACAACTTGATGTGTATATAAAGTAACGTAAAAAGCAATTTATACTTCGTTTAAGCGCAAATATCGGATGAGGATAGAAAGCTATACATTATATTAATTAATAAATGAATTTATTTTTTAATATATTCTTAGGGCATTTGTTAACAAATTGTATGATAGATATATGTCAACAAAAGTTTTGAAAACTAATCTAAAATCAAATTGTTCAAAAGAGACAAAATTGTGATGTGCAAAAATTAGGTTGAATTTAGGTGAACTCCGCTAATCAATGATAAACATTTCCAGAAAAATGAATGGGGCCACTTCATAAGAGAACCACACCAACCACTATAGTTCGAAATTTGGAAATTTTGTTGTCACGGTTTAGCTAGTTGATTTGGTGGAAATCTTGACTTGTTAGATGTGTGTATTTGGAATAGTTCAGGACAATCATGTATGGAATAAAGATAATGATTTGGTGGAAATCTTGACTTGTTAGATGTGTGTATTGTCATGATTAATTGCTAATTATGTCATGTATTTTTAAGTTCTAACTTACCAATGTATGTTTCCCCACTAAAAGGAAAATGTAGATGCATTCCATTTAAACACCCCACCCTTCTTTTTGGTTTTACTAAAAGTTATTGGTTATTTAATGTTATTGCTTAGGTCTATTAAGTTTTTTTTTTTTTAATATTTAGATCCTTTAAGTTTAAAAAACGTTTGTAACGTTAGTTTTTTTTTTTTTTTTTTTGAAATTCCGTTTAAAAAGTGCATAGGTGATAAAAATTATCTGATGTGACTTCTAACTGAAATGATTTGGCTTTTAGGTATGACGATTGACCAAAATAGTTGGCGCTTTTCAGAATTCAAGGATTTTATAAATAAATCCTCAAATCAAATGATATGAACCCTAAAACGGAAAATTGCAACAATGACATCTCAATGGAGTAGTTCAACAAATCGTAGGTATATGAAGACATCTGAAATGGAGAAGAAATGTATGTGTGGAACGTCACCCGTGCTACGAACTCTTAAGAAAAAAGGAAGAAATTTTGGGAAGCAATTTTGGGGATGTAGATTATTTGAAGTACTAATTTTCGTTTATGGTATTAATTTTTGTTTTGGTTTATGTAGAGTGAAGCTTATAATGTGGGTTGCAATTTCTTTGAATGGTATGAACACAATATCAGTGATGAAGTCAATCCTGAATCACATGCCCCAATTATTACAAAATGTCCCAAATGTGAAGAAAAGGATGTTGAAATTAACTTGCTCAGAAGGAACATTGATAATGAAGAGGGATACACTAAGGAGCTTATGAAGATCATGAAGAAGATGGTGAATATGTTAGGTCATGTCATTGTGTTGTTAGGTCTTATTTTGCTAGTGTTATGTGTTTGTATGTTTTGGTTGATGTAATTTATAACAAAGAAAGGGATGTTGAGTGATTGCTATATATCTTTTGTAAATAGTACTTGTGTTGCATTCTTTGAAATTTCTGCTTCTGTGAACTTTCTGCCTTCATCTGTTTTGTTTACAATTAAGTTCAGTTATTGGTAAGAGGTCAGAATGTGATTGCTACAAATTAAAAAGTCGAAGGACCAATTAGTTACATTTTAAAAACATGAAGTCTGGGATTGTTACAAATTAAAAACTTGAAGTACCAATTTGTTACATTTTAAAATAAAACTAAAATCACTTGAACACACAAATGTGAACATTAACCAATTTCAGTTATAAGACAATTTCAGTTATGAACAAATCTCAGTCATAAGACAATTTCAAAACATTCCAAATCAATTCCAAAACATATTTGTCATAACATAATCTAAAAGACAATTGTAAATACATAATCCAAAACATATTTGTTATAACAATCCAAAATAGAAATATAAAACAGTTCTAAATCCAAAACAGAAATGCTAATTATTGGTGGGCTTCCTCCTTATAGCCAATTTTGGCCTCATACTTGTTGGTGGCTTAAATGTTGATGTGCCAGATTGCCTTCTCACTACAAGTAGTTGTGACAGTGTCATAGATTGTCTTGTTTAGATTCTTGAACTTGATGATGACTGCCTTGTTTGAACCCTTGGAGTTTGATGTGACTGAACTAATGTTGTTGGAGTGGTTTGTGATTGTTTTTTTATAAACCCTTGGAGTTGGCTGTGACTGAACAGTAGAAGTTGTAGTGGTTTGTGATTCTTTTTTCTGAACCCTTAGAGTTGGTTGTGACTAAACAGTAGGAGCCGGAGTGGGCTGTGATTGGACACTTGGAATTGGATCTCTTGGTCTTGCTGGACATAAGGCCTTGTTATGCCCAGAAAGACTGCATATGGAACACTTATCTTCCTTGAGACATTAACTGCTCCTTTCTCTTTTCATCAACCTCTTTATTTCTTCTTCTTTTAGGCCTCCCTTGTGCTCTTCTAGAAGGTGGAGGTAGGATGTCTGGATAAGGTGTTTTTACCCACAATTTTTCTCCATTTGTTGGATATATTATAGGTTGGTAGCAATATTTGTAAGTGTCTTTCCTATAGTAGTCTGGAATGAAGTCAATTGGTTCTAAAGATCTATTTTGCATGCAAAAGATATCATGGTAGCATGGGATGCCTATAAGCATCCAACTTCTACAAGAGCACTACATTCTCCTAAGATCCATTGTGTGTTTTTCTCCAACCATACTTGTATGTCTCACTTCATAAATCATGTCACCTGATAACCTATAAAACAAAATTTAAGAGTTAGATCTTTTTTTTTTACATCATATGTTCTCAGAATAGATTCCTAGAAAAGATTGAATTACCTTGGTATAAAAAACCTAGAGATATCTTCTCTTCTCTCAAGCATCTTACTGATTCTTGGAAGGATAAAATCCTCACACTCTTCAATCTTGGCTCTATTTTTTGCCCACCTATCCATGAGATATTCTCTAATGTCCTCTATCATTGACACAATTGGCCTTTTCTCTTGGTCCAATGATAACACTGTCAAAAGTTTCAGACATATTGTTGACCAAAACATCACATCTTGCATTGTACTTGAACATGGATTTGCTCCAATATCTAGGAGGTATTTTTATCAAATGTTTGTATGCCTCTTCATTGACCTTCCTCATTTCCCTCATTTCATGTTCCCATGTTTGAGGATATGTTTCCTTGCTTGCCTTCCACATTAACTCCTTTAATTGTTTACCTGAAAATATCTTTCTAAAGTTTCTATAAAGGTGTCTAACATAGAATCTCTGATTAACTCCTGGTAATAGATCATCTATTGCAGGCAACAATCCATAATCACATGTTACACAACACTTATTAAATATTAATATCATAAAGAGCAATGCAACAATAAATGAGTTATTTGTTATATTTTTAAATCTTGAGGGACATTTTTTATACACACCTTTTTCACGTATTGCCTCATCATTTCTATTTTGAGATGAACTTCCTTTATCCACACCTTTTTTCTTAGGTATACCCTTATACCTTTTGAAACTGAACTTTGCACCATTTTTAGATGGCCTGCCTCCCTTTCTCTTTTTTGTTACATTTGTATCATCACCTAGGATATCAACACTAGTTGTATCAGCTGGTAAGTCTTCTCCTACCAAATTTTCAGAAAAACCATCATCTAATATCTTATCATCAGAGTCAACAAAGTCTCTATTTGCAAGTGCACCGTCATCACTTCCTTCCTTATAGTCCATGTCGAGAATTTTTGTTTCAACGGTTTCTTTCTCAACATTGACCCTACCAGCCTCAACATTGTCTTCCTCCACATGGACCCCACCAGGCTCAACATTGTCTTCCTCCACATGGTCCCCACCATCATTCACATGTGCTTCTTCCATATTATCTTCCTCCACATGGTCCCTAACATCATTCACATGTGCTTCTTCCATATTCTCTTCCTCCGCATGGTCCCCACCATAATTAACAATTTATTCCTCGTTTTGGGCCACACAATCAGGTTGGGTTGAAGCTAAAGCCACTATCTCATCGGTTTCTTCAACTGGGTGGACTATAAAGATGTCAACCTTTCTAATTGACTTTGACCAATTCAAAGCTTCTATTTCCCCAAAATCATCTTCCAACGCCTTCAAGGTTCCAGCAAAGTCATACTGTCGTACCCTAAATTTTGACCCGAGTTCTTTTTTCTGTCTAAAAAGTCAAAGATAGACTCTTTTGATCTTTTAGACCGACTTTTGCATTTTTATTGGGTTTGTCTTTTAAAATCTAATAATTATTAATTTTAGGGGTTAAGGAGTACCACATTATAAACTTTTTATTATAATTTCATATATAATTAGGGGTTTAAAAGTTAATTATTGTTATTATATTAATAATAAATACTATTATGGGGAATTATTACTAAAGGGGTTTTTATTTTACTTTTAAATGAAAAGGGGTGTATTTGAGTTTAATAATAATGTAATTACTAATATTATTATTAGTTTTATTAAAAATATATTTTTAAGAAGGGGAGGAGGCATGTGTCCCATCTATGTTTTATTTTAAATTAAATTTTAAAATAAGGGAGAGTTATATAATATTATTTTAAAAATAAAACAAGGAGATAGAAATATTGAATTCTTTTTTATGGTATTTTGACATACCTAAGATATTATAAATTTTCAAAGTTTATTAAAAGGAATTTACTTTAATGAATTTTTATATAAAAAATAATTAATTTTTAAAAAGGGGAATGCCATTTAGTTTATATTATTAAACAAAAATCTATCTCTTAAAAATTGAGTTTTTTTAGTTTATTATTATTTTAATTATTTATTATTATTTGTTTTTTGTGCCAAGTCAACCTTGTTCACCCAAACTCCTAACCTAATTTCAACAATATAAATAAGTCATCAGTCTCTCATATTTTCCACCCACTATTCACAGAAAAAACCCTAAAAATTGTTGTTCTTCACATTGAAGAACAACAACAACTAAATCCTAAGAGCCTTCATCTTCAACTGATCAAGAAGAGATCAAAGAGAGGAACACATAGAAGATAAGGAGATCGCGAGGAAAGTAAAAGAAAGAAAGGAGGAAAGTAACAGATTAAGTGGGTCACAACACTCCAGGTAAGTAAACTCGATCTCTTAAGTCATATGTATAGTTAATTGTGTTTTCTATGAATTACATGTATAGTGGTGTGTATTGTTTATCTAAATTATTTTATTGATCCTTATGACTTTGAGATATATTCTATATATTGTACATAATTAATTTAATCAAAATATTTATATATAATTAAATTAGTTAAAAATGTTATACATGACATGAGTGACTAATTGTTTTTCTTATACAATAAAACTAACATCATCACATGGGACGCTCTCATTAACCATAACCATAGATCCTTTATTTTATATTATAAGATTAACTCAATTGAGATTTTGTTAGATGTTTTATTATTATAAAAAAAAACTTTTATACTTAATATAATAAATATTTTTATATTATAAATCATTTACCATTAAAAAACTCCATCCACTTGTTGTTACAGTAACAATCACTAACCGAAAAAACAATCGATGGCAACACCTCAAAACTACTACGGTTCGGATCAAGGAAAAACAGATTCAAATTTAAGGCAATTTTCAATCAACATTCATCATTACTTAAACATTATTTTGTTTCCCTTCCACAATAATCTAAAGCAACAAAATAAGGAAAAATCAACTGAAAACAAAAGAAATAAGAAAAGGAGTTTTCTTTATAGATGCGAACAATCGCGCTGCCAAACACCACTCGTCGTCGAACTTCCGCCACCGCCGGCAAATTCATGCCGCGAGCCCATTAACACCGCGCCATTCCGAAAACCCTTCACTGCAAATCGCGCCGATGAACTTCCGATCATCGACCATGGTTATTGACATTGAATGTGAGGGGATTGAATTAAGAGCAACAATTGGAAAAGTTGAAGAAGAAGCAACGTGAAAGCGGTTATTTCTTTAGGTTTTTCTCTATTATTAATTTTTATTTGTTATTTCTTTAGGTTTTTCTCTATTATTAATTTTTATTTATAAAATTGAGGTATTTTGAAATTCTTTTAAACCATGGGTCATTTCCTTACATTGTTACTACCTACAGACCTTTTTATCCAAACGGAATTCACACCTAACCTTTATATCTATGTTATTTAGATAATTAGTGATTGAAATTTAAATTTAGATAATTATTTTAATTAACTTGGTTAAAACAATTACGGTTTTACTAACATCTTATTTTAATTGGGATCACAAATTAAGATAATTGAGATAATTATAATATTTAGGGATTAATTAGCATAGAGAAATAAGGTGAGTAATAAGATAACTACAATGAAGGAGGAATAAAAATAGAATATAATAAAATAATTAGGGTTTAATTGGTTTAATTAATTTCATAATTTAATGAGTGAGATTGGTTTTCCTAATTGGATTAATTAATAAAAACATTTTATTAATTAAGAGATTAATATACGTAATTAAGATTCAATGAATTAGGGATTGATAACATTAAATACTTTAATTATTGGATTTTTATTTAATGTATTCAAATTTGGGTTTTATTTATAATAAATTTGAATTTAATTCACAATTTGGGAGTTATTGGGGTTATAAATTTGGTTTAATTGATATTTTGGATTATTATAACAAATTGAGGTTTATTGGTATAGATTTGGGTTATTTTATATCTACTCGGGTTATTTAACTTATTTTTATTTTAATAATTAAAAAATGTTGGTTTATTATATTACAAATTTGGGTTTATAAATTTTTGATTTAACTTATATCTTGGGGTTATTAAAATAAAATGGGATTTATTTAAATAAACATGAGTTAATTTATATTTTGGCATTTATTTATAATTAAATAATTTGGTTTTATAATTTTGGGTTCATGAAAATAAATGTGAATTTATTTATAATAAAATTGGGTTTAATTTATAAATTTGAGACTTATTATAATCTATTTTTATAATTAACAAAATTGAGTTTAATTTATAATTAAATATTTATTTATTTTTAATAAAATTGGGTTTAATTTATACTTTTGGGTTATTTATATTTTTTGGGGTCTATTTATTTTAATGGAGATTTATTTGGGGTTCAATTTATAATCTTGGGATTTCTTTTATCTATTTATAGCTTTGGGGTTATTATAATTAATTTGGGGTTCATTATCATTTAATTTATTTTTAAAAATAAGAGTTTATTTATAAATGGGGGTTTGATTTTGTTATAATAAATTTAGATTTGTTTATAGGGGATAATATATTTGGAATTAAGAAGATTAATTAGGAAATATTAATCAATTAGGATATTAGATTTTAATTTTGTAATAATTATTCATTTGGATTATAATTTAAAATTAATAAAGGCTTTAAGGATTAATATAGAAGTATTCTATGTGCAAACGAAAATGGAATGAGGAATTTATAATTAGAGATTTTAATTATAATTAGGAATTCTAATATTGTATTTTCTATTATAATCATTTAAATAATCCAATAAAAAGTTGTTTATTAAATTTAGGATTTAATATATTTTAATGTAATAATTTAAGGATTAATTAGGGGTTAAGGAAGCTATTTAAATAAGGGATAGTGGATAATTTGCTAAATTAAAGTGTGGAATCATAATTTTGGGGTTTATCTTAATCAATTATTATAATTAATAAATATGGGTTATTTAATTTATTTAACTTATTTTGGGCTATAATATTCTTCTGTTACAATTTTTGGGATTAAAAAATAGATGCACAATATTTCTAAAAAATATTATTTTGGGATTAAAACTTGGATTTTAAACACATATTTTATCTACTTGAAAATTATTAATTTTAATATAGAATTGAATTAAGTTTGAGATTAAATTTATTTTTATTTATTAAGGGATATTAAATGGGATTTTTCAAAAGAAATCAGGGGTTTTAAAATAATGATTAAAGGGGTTTAATTTTAAGGGTTTAGAAATTAGGTAAAGGGGTAATAATGGGATTAGGATATTAGGATATTAGAATTTAGGGGTAGTGGAATTGAACTACGACGCTCTGATCTCTCTTTTGAGGGTACGTAGGCATATGGTTTTTGAACAAAGATCCAAGCGAGTACAATAAGGGATAAAATTAGGATTTTTTGGATTTATTAAATTGGAATTTATAATCATGAGATTTATAAAAATAAACAAACAACCCTAAAAACCTAAAAAGGATCCTATTGGATACAATAGAAGTGAGGGGTGCCTAACACCTTCCTCCCACTTAACTGACTTCCGAACTTAAAGTCTTTACTCTAGGGATTTAGGTTTATCACTATTTTTTACCTAAAAATGTGATGACGACTCTCTTAAATTTTAAGCCGGCCACGACACATACCACATCTCTTTGATTCCTGGATACTTCAACTCTTTAACAACCCCAATATTTCAAAGTAATTCCATCTGTCACCATCACATTTCTAGTTTGAGACCTCACCCCCAAGATATTTTTCACCTTCGAAATACCTCCATGATGAAAGTCAACAAAAAATTTATCCATAACAATGTTGTTCTTGTTTAAATCACCATAAAATAAGAAACCTATTTTCTATCTAGTTACAGAAATATCTATTTCAAAAACCTAAAAAACAATGGAGAAGAAGTGTACGAACCTGATAAAATGCTTTCTCCACCTTCAATGTACTTGAGTTCTGCAGACTTGAAGAGAAGACGAACAAATTTCGAAGGTATAGGGCGAAAAAGAGAAGTCGAAGAAATTTCACATGAATGGATGGACTAGAGAATTAGGGTTCAGTAATGAATATTTACTTTGAATTAGATTTCACATATGATTAATATAATGAATATTTACCACAAAGCCACATATCATATTTGTGTTGGAGTAAGCCCTAATAATCAATTAATATTGGCTTAATATGCTTTTGTATATTGACCTTGATATATATTGTTTGTTAATATATATACTTATTAGGCATTGTATTTATTATGTTATATGTATATGACATAATAAAGTCCTTAGAATAAATAGTCTATTAATGACCTATTAAGTGTGGCTTAGTCGTGAGACCTCATTAAACATAAGGATGTTATTCTTAAAGTATCTGTAGTCAAGTTTTACTGTCAAATAGGACAACAGTAATGCATAGAGACTATTATGTGAGTAGACTGATGACTGAATCTCACTGGTCATAGATATGAGATATCAAGTCTTCACATAGGTATAAATATTGAGAGTAATATTTATACTGGATTGACCCATCACGAGAATACTACATAGTTTGTTATGTAAGTGTCATAAGTTATTCTCATAGTGATAGTGGTGCATACCACCCTTCGACCTGAAACCACTATGGACCCTAGATGTATAGTCGAGTACTTTATTGTCAATCAAACATTGTCTATAACAGGATGACCATAAACATTGTTGATAGGTACTTCACAAATCATGTTGAAGGACATGAGTGAACTAGATGGAATTTCCCCCTCCTACATATACGTGAGTAATATCTATGGGCCCCTTGATAGAGTATGATTGTAAAATGCATGGTCGTGCTCAAATAAGTCAATATGTGATATTAAGCTTATTTGTTATTATCAAGTATACTCGGGGATCAAGGAATAAAATATTAGACTATACAAGGGTGACATATTTTATGCCTTGTGTTCAATATAGATATAAGGGCAAAAGAGTAATTGTACACATGATCATTATCACAGAAAGGTTATGTCAGATCAATTGACATTCTCGTCACTTGGGTAGCAGTGATGTGTTGCTAGTAGGGGTGTTCAAATCAAAACCATCCAAATAAAAATCACAAACCGATAAAAAAAAACCAAAAACCTTAAAAAACCAATTTTGTTTTATGTATTTGGATGTCACTTTGTAAAAACCAATCAGTTCGGATCGTATTTTGGATTGATTTTTCAAAATCGATCCAAACCAAACCAAATCGATCCAAGCGTGCTTTATATTACTTATTTATTTGTTATTAGTATATATTTGCGTTAATTTAATATTAGATGATACTTATTTTCTTAAATACTATTTATTAGTTTGATTTAGTCTTTTTATTTTTATTTTTTTCATCTTGTAATATTAACTTTTGATATAGTATATTTATATATTATATCAAACTTACTATTTATTATTACTTTTTAGAATATTTAAAAAAACTATAATTTGTAATTTGGATATCCAAAAAACCGATCCAAATTAAACTGCATAAAATTGGATCGGATCAGATCGGATTTTTTAACTAATCATCCAAAATTGAACCAAATCGCAAGTAAATTTACATTTGGATCGGATGGTATTTTGCTTCAAAACCGATCCAAACCAAACCGCGAACACCCCTAGTTGCTAGATATCACTCATTGTTCATAATATTAAATATGTTATTTAATATTATTGCCAACGTTACGAGAACCTACAAGTTCATACGTATAGAGTACTGATAGTGGAACAAATAATTAAATTAAATTAAATATAATTTAATTATGTGTTAATTGTATTATTTAATAAATTAACAAAAATATAATTTGTTTGATTAAATATCATTTAATTAAATAAATGAGAAATGACAATTGATTAAACTAAATATGATTTAATTTAATTAAAAAAGTTTAGTTAAATATAATAGTATTTTATTTAATTAAAATAGTTTAATTAAATAAGATTGGACTTATTTTGGAAAAGCCCAAAATAAGAGCATTGAGGTTTTAGTAGCTCTCTATAAATAGATGAGTTATTTCTCTTATCAATCCTAATTGTCAATTTCCTTAGAACAAGAGACGGCTAGCACCGCGTTCTATTTTGTGCTCGTGTGGACTACGTAGAGACGCTAGTATTTTCCGCCGTTTGTGATCGAATATAAAGCACGCTTCAAAGAGGTATTATTTGAATCCTTTGATATTTTATTTGTGATTAATGGTTTAATCAAGATCCGTTCATCGGGATTGTTCTATTAAGAGGTTAATTTTTTTGAAAACCCTATTAAATCTCAATAGTGGTATAAGTCTGGTTCTGATTAAATCATTAAATCTGAATATGTTTTTTTGCATACTAATAATTATATAATGATATAATTATAATTTCTTGCTTATATGTGATTAAATATGTTTAATCATATATGAATGAATTTGATTCATCATTAGCTTAAATTTTTTATTTTATAATTTGTTTGGTAGACAATTGTATCACGTATGATTTCTTTAAAAATTGGTATGCAATTTCAATTATGATTACGAGAGAGTGCATGATTATGCCGTAAAACATTATTATTTTGGTTTTTGGTATAAAGTTTTATTATTTAATAATAATAATAATAATAAAATAATAAAAATAGTTTATTATTAAAAATAATAATAAAGTGTTTATTATTTAATATTAAATATTGACATCAAGTTTTGTATAATTTGGATGTTCGTTGTTGATTATGCTTCGGAATCCGACATTAGTATGGTGAAGCAGCGATACTTCGATAATCCATAAGTGATACAATTATAATTAATAAGTTTATATACGATATAAATATTTGTAATGCGAAGTTAGTGTATTTGATACACTATTTAGTTTCGTCAATTAATTAGTGTAATGATTGTTATACATTTGAAAGATCAATGTGCATTCTGCTTCGGAATCCGACATTTGTATGGTGAAGCAATGAAATTTGGATCAATCATATTGAATAGTCGATCGTTACGTTTTGATGGTATGAACACTTTTGTATTAGGGTTTGTGACAGCGCAAGAGTTGTGCCTTTAGGGTTTGTAAAAAGCATCAAGTATTGATGCGTCAATATTTATAATTTAATAATTTATTATCATTTATCAATTAATTATTTATTATTAAATAAATTGGTATACGGTTATGACCTTAGATGTTGATGTTTGTTTATTTTTAAATATGACATGTGTGTCGTTCCATTTGATTATTTATTTTATTTATGTAATATTATAATTGTTCAATTTCAAGAGTTGAAGAGAAGACAACGCCAAACGATGACGCTGATGGAGAGGCTTGAGAAGCTTGTTCGTGGGTAAAAGAATTGTAATAAAGTAATTTATTTAATTCTTGTATTTTAGGTGGTCATAATCGTATTACCAACTTTTATTTTATGTATTTGATGCGTGAAATGTATGTTTATATGCGTGTGTATAAGATACACAATCATTTGAGTGTATAAGATACACAAACCATTGAGATCAAATTTAATTAAAATCCCTTCAATAAAATATTATGTTAATTGCTTTTCAAAATTTAGCACTCATCAAGACTAGTATCGAATAATGTAGGTTTCGCCTAACGCGAGGTGCATGTTTTATATTAGTAAGGTGCGATGGGATAAATGTAATATCCAACTGCTAAAATTTTGGGTTTGACTTAACTAAACTAATTATAATAGGATTATATATGTTTAGAAGAAAAAGTTGACAATAATCCATAAGATGAATTAGAATAAGGAGTTATTCACTCAACCGATAAAATTCGAGAATTGTATTAGATACAATTGAAAAGAGTTTCTACCTAAATAACGGAGTTTTGTGTAATATGTCTACACATACTTAAAATAAAGTGAAATATGGAGCTCGATCCGCTAAAAAATCTTCCAACGGGATTTTCCGAATCAAATGTTGAAGGTCATTTGGTTTGAGTAAAAATAGTGGGAGCATTTTAATAAAAGTCCTTATTAAAATGATTTTGATACAATATTTTTTACATGTTTTGTATTTAGAATTTCTTTTGCATTTTATTTTGTATTTTACTGTGAAATATCCGTATGAAGGACATAAGGATCATAAAGGAGTTTCTGAATTGGTACATAAATTGAGAATTGTTCTCAAGCACGAGAAAATTGTATGTTCTCAAGCAACCAATTTCTAACAACCGAATATAACTAGATTTGAAGAACGATACTTATGAGAAGGATCAAGTCGAATGTCTAGATATAGCATATCTCATAGTTGTAGTCATTACGGAGAATGATATGATCATTAACCTCACTAATTTTCTTTTAAATACGAAATACAAGATGTGAGAAATGTAAAACTTTCAAAGGTCTTTTCTATACAAGTTAGCAATCCAAATGGATCTAAAATAGTTTTGAGATTTAAAATTTGGATTTTCTTATAGATCAAATAGTTGGTCACAAGTTTTATTTGAGATTGTCTCACATAGGTATATTAAATTTATTATGAATAAAATTTAAATATATCTACCTCATTTTATTGAAAAGAAAAATAAAGTAGTTTGTGATGCTAAATAGATGAATTATAAAAGGAATGAGATTCATTTTATATTCCTTTGATTTTTGGCAGAAAAACACGGTTTTAAAGGAATACAATGATTTCATGTGTTGAAAGAAGAAAACTGTTAATGATTATCAAAAGAGTCAAAGTAGAAGAAAGAAGTAAGACTTTTTCTTCATAAGATTTGTTATAGAAAATCAAATTGTCTACTTCTACATCTTGGATGTGTGATACTAGATGTTGATCTCACATTTATAAGAGTGTGATGAGTCTTTTAAGAAATAGGACATTGATTATAATTTGAGCCAGCTTACGTCTAGAATTGAACAATGTGTTTCAATGAGTATAAGAGCTTATGATTAAAATTGAATTTGAGTTTGGAATGAAACCAAATAATTGTTATTAAGTTTCATTTAGTAATAAACACTAATTTTAAGCCTAGTATTGACAAGATGAGGAATGCATGTTTTGATAATGGACAAGTGTTGTTATGATTATCTAAAACAGTGGTTTCAATGCTAAATCAAGTAGTGTATTTGAGCTATACGATCTTGATAAGCTCATCTATAACAAATTTAGGATGGATCAAATAAGATTTGAACCTTATGTATATCAATAATAATAATGTTTAGTCCAATAAGTGAGAGATTCATTTTCTAAGTCTATGAGAATAGATTGTTGAATTCATTTGGTTTTATATCATTTGATAGATGCAAGTCTTAATTTTGGAAGATATATCTAATGTCTCAAATCAACAACTAAATTGAAAGGACATATGATATATCTTAATTATATATATGTGTGATGTGTATGAACCTCTAAATATTTGTTGGATGAATTTTGTTTCTCTTTATTTATATTACTGAAAAATTCAGTAATTATGGATTTGTGTATGTGACACGGATTAGAATTATTTTGAGAAAAGTTCAAGAATGAAGTAGAATGAAACAACTCGAAAAGGTATTAAGATCATACGAATTGTTCTCCATGGTAAATACCTATATAAAGAATATAATGACGATTTAAATTGTATCATGTTTGATAGTTGATCGTACCTGGAGATCAGGATCCGATGCGGCTGGCCTCGAGAGCGGATGGATATGGTCATTAAGGAGAAAAGGGGTTGTACCTGCAAGGCACTCCGATGATAAAGTAAGTAACCGAGCAAGAGTGGGCAAGTACAAGTATAAAGGTCAGAGAAATTGAATACCTGACCCTCTCAAACGAGAGGGTTTATATAAGGGACCAGCTGGAAGATTATTGGTTCGTTCTGTGAGGCGCAGATCGAGGGATCCGTGAAGATAGGCAACGGTCAATACTAACCGTTAGAGAACCTCATCGTGATCGAACTGTTTGTGGTCGGTTGAGGACCACTTTTCATGATTGCGCTCGACGTCGAGCAGGTTTATTGGATCAGTCCTCTTGGCCCAATTAGAGGAATTGGGCCGGTCCAGAACAGGAGCCCCCCAAGTCATTGCTCGCGCTGTAGAGCAGTGACTTAAGAGTGATGTTGTGCTCGGCGAAGCGTAATGTTAAGGTCAGGGATCTATGTTCTCGATCTTCTGGGAACGGGCAGATGATGCGTTGCTCGGCAGAAGAATGTGAAATGAAAAGCTGGAATATCTGGAAATTCGCGCCTATTAATGATTTGACGGCTAGTCTAGGGGCTAGCGTGTAGGGGTCACGCGTGCGCGCACGTGTTTCCCTTCCTATAAATAGGATTCTCAGGGCCCATTTTGACCTTTTCGTTTCATCTTCTTCTTCAAGACTCTGCTCGCTCAACTGCCACTGTCTCAGCCGTCGACCACCGCCATTCTTTACCGACCACCACTTTCAGAAGCTCATTTTCTTCAAGAATGTCTTCTCAAGCGCAAGGTACGGCTCTTTTTCTTCTCTCTAGGTGTTTATAGCTTAGATTTTGTAGAAATGTATGCGGTTTAGGATGATTTTACCGGTAGATTTTAGATTTGGAATCGGTAAACCTTAAGACTTCTGCCACCGTAGCCGGTCGGTTGCAAACCCTAACTTTAGGGTCGACGTAGATATTGGTCGACTTAGACTTGGGTTTGATGGATATTAGGTTAGATCCTTGACATATATAATATTGGGCGTCAGTCGTTGCTCCGAGCGATGGTCAGCTAGGGCTACAGCTCGGGACATAGTCTCTGAGCTGATGCGCGCCCTTTCACTTGTCGAGCGGTGGAAGGGTGAATTTGATATTCTTAATCGAATTCACTGACGCCTTTCCTCTACTTTTCAGGTGAAAACTCGCTCGTGAATCCGCTGGATGTGCTTTCTGAGGAGACGTCCTCGAGAGATTCAGGGTCGTCCACGTCCATGCCTTCAGGCTCCGGGAGCTCCTCGGAAAGTTCAAATACAAGTACTACGGGACCGTCGACAGATTCGCCTCAGTGTCCTGACCAGACGAGGGTTTCGCCCGAAGAATGGGTGATGGAATATTTGCTGGACAAGGTGTCCTCATTCTCGAGGCCTCGATCGGAGCCGCTGCCAGTTGTTTGTGATCCTGCTGATTGGGTTGTAACCTGCCCGGGAAACGACGACCGTATCTTCTCAGATTTTCGTGGTCGGGCGTTCTCCATGTACGAATATGCAACTTCAGTCCTGGGGGTGACGTTGCCTTTCAGCGACTTTGTGAGCGCCGTGCTCGGGCATCTATGTGTAGCTCCTTCCCAATTACACCCCAACTCATATGCATTTCTAAGGGCGTTCGAGATGACGTGCGCCTATCTGGGCGTTGGTGCCACACTTCCCCTCTTCTTCCGCCTCTTCTCCTTACAACGCCAAGTTGGGCGAGGAACTGACCGAAAGGGGTTCGTGTCCTTCAAGCAGCGGACCAAGATCTTTAAGGCCCATTCAGAATCCATCCGGGACTTCAAAACTGACTACTTCCTGATTAAGCCTGCGAGCGCGGCGTCCGTGAGAGCTATGAGCTTTCTTAGGATAGACACTGACGAGAATGACGAGCCTAAGCTTGACGACCAAGGTCAGGTGATTCCGAGGAGACTGTGGCTGTTCCCCTTTTCTTGGAGTTACGCTCACTATGAAAAACATGTGGGGGAGTTCGTCCAAGTGGGAGATGCACTGAATGATGACGATGCGGCCAGTTTCGAGGCCTTCAGAAAGTTAATACCCTCCTTCACTATGACCCCTCTGTTGGACGGAGATGGGAAGGTCATAGTTGATCAGGATGGGGGGGAAGCTGTGGAGCGTCCTTTGATCAACGTTACCGAGCTGCTGGCTTGTCGTAATGGGCAGGAAGTGTCCGACTTCTTTGGTATCCGTTTATTTGCGCTCCTTAAATCCTTGGTTTAATTTTGTTGCTTATGACTAACTTGATCCTTTTCTTTTTTCAGGTTCCCTGACGAATCCTTTGGAAAAAATTCAAGAGCGTTTGGTCCAGCAGCAGAGGAAACGATCAAGGGTCGTGCAGACCAAGCTGACCGAGACGAGTGGCTCGGGGTCGGGCCCTTTGGTCCAGGGTTCGCCGAGCGCATCGACTGGCTCCTTAATGAAGAAACACAAATCAGCGGCCACTGTAGATTTAACGGCCAGCGCTCCTCCAAATCCAAAGCACGGGATACCCCCATGTTTTGTGGTGCGCAATTTCTTTGAAGGGACCAGCATGGAGGTGGATCGTGCGTACTCTCTGTTCTTGGAGGGGATGGACCGCCCTGTTCGGCGACTATCTCTGGCTCAGGACGCGAGCGCAGTCATGCGGGTCCTGACAATGGCCTGGCTGACGGCCGAAGGGAGTCCTGGACTGGAGCGGGAGAATAGCAAGCTTAAGGAGAAGCTGGCTGCTTCTGAGGCTAAGCTGACAGCGGACACTGAGGAGGCTAAAGCTGCTACCAAAGAGTCGACCGAACGAGCTGCCGTCATCGCCAAACTGGAGGTCGACAAGAAGAGGGTGCTTGAGCAAAATAAGAAACTGAAGGACGCCTTTTTCCCCAAGGAGGACGAGGATGAGGAGACTAAAAATCTGGTGACGAGGGCTCAGTTTCTTGCTCAGATCGACCAATACATGGAAGATCTGAACGCATCAACTGAGCTTAGCTTCCAGAATGCGGTGGACCAGATGAAAGCTCTCCACCCTGACACGGCCTTGGACGTTGGTCGTATGAGCTACCTGTACAAGGTCGTGGATGGTCGGATCGTGGTCCCCTCAGATTTGGTGGTGAACGACTCTCAGCCGGGGTCGACTGATCAGCTTGGTCAACCTGAAGCGCAGCTGGGCCAGGAGGATGCTCGTGAAGATGAAGGCCGCCCGGGAGGCGAGGATAATTAATTTATGGCCTGCGTGCCTTTGTAACTTATGATGTATTTTCTGTTTTGGGGGGCGTGGCCCCCTTTATTTGTAACCCTGAACAAGTCGGCCCTTTGGGGTCGCATTTTTTTCTTTTAATGTCATGTGTTCGACCTTGATGGTCGGTTTCATATTTTGTTTGCTCGTAACAATGCGTCCGTCGGAGGACATAGTTAACTTGTTATTTTTACTAAGTGTTTGGTGTGCGTCTTTGCATTAATTAGAAGTAATCGAATGGATACGGGGTGTGTGAGTGATCTGTTGGTTAGGGGGACCAATCAGTATTTGAGAGTCTTACTCCCGATCGGTGCCCGGACCAAGATAATGGCCCGGGCTCCGTGGTGTGAACATCCCCTCGCGAGCTGGGGTTCTACCTGGTCGTGGTACTTAGGCGACGTCGGACTCGTTTGAGTATCCGTTCGTGCGGCAAGCTTCTCTTTTGCTTGAAAGGAGATCTTGCGTGACTTTGTTATATTTGGGCTGTCGTGCTCGTACCTAGGCACGCAGTTTTCCGTCGGTCTCCCTTTCTCCTCGCTTGGAAGTTGAGTAAGGTGACTGATTTAGCTATAGTATTGTTTGAGTTTCTCGGCGTTCCAAGGCCGAGCGAGCTCTTCCCCGTGTAGATTTTCCAAATAATAAGCTCCGTTCTCGGTTTTTGCTCGAACGCGATACGGGCCTTCCCAATTGGGCGTTAGTTTTCCCTCGCGGGGGTCTCTGTGATTTCTTCTAAGGACAAGGCTGCCGACCTCGAACGTCCGCCTTATGACCTTAGAATCATACCGAGCGGCTATTTTCTGCTTGAGAGTGAATTCTCGAAGAGCGGCCTCCGATCGAACTTCTTCGACCATGTCGAGCTCGTCTCTTATAGCTTCAGAATTGGTATCTTGTTCCATGGGGGATTCCGTGCGTCTCGATCGGACGTGCATTTCTATAGGGATCACTGCTTCGGTCCCATATGCTAATCGAAATGGGGATTCTCCGGTTGTTGAGTGGGGTGTGGTCCTATATGCCCATAGTACGCTATGTAGCTCCTCGACCCAGTGTTTCTTATGCTCGTCCAATCTTCGTTTCAAACCTCTTAGGATTACCTTGTTCGCGGCCTCTGCTTGCCCGTTAGTTTGGGGATGCTCGACTGAAGCGAAATGTTGCTTCGTTCCCATTGATGCGACAAATTCTTTGAAGTGTTTGTCTGTGAACTGAGTACCGTTGTCGGTCACGATGGCGAGGGGTACCCCGAATCGGGCAAGGATGTTTCTTTTGAAGAAACGTAGTATGTTGAGCGCCGTGATTTTGGCTAAGGCCTCAGCTTCTATCCACTTGGTAAAATAGTCGACACCTACAATTAAGTATTTATTCTGACCGGACCCGATGACGAATGGTCCCAATATATCCATTCCCCACCACGCGAACGACCAAGGTGACGATAATGATTTTAACTCGGACGGAGGTGCTGCGTGCACGTCTCCGTGTCGTTGGCATTTGTCGTACCTCTTTACGTGCTCTTTCGCATCGTGTTGAAGGGTGGGCCAATAGTATCCCGCCCGTAAGATTTTTCGAGCCAACGACCGTCCGCCAGGATGCTGCGCATTGATTCCTTCATGGACTTCCCTTAATACGTGTGGGACGTTTTCTTCCTCTACGCATCTGAGGAGGGGTGTAGAGAATCCTCGACGATACATACGTCCACCCACTAGAGAATATGAACATGCTCTTCGTCGTATAGTACTAGCTTCTTTTGGGTCGGTCGGTAATTCTCCTTTAGTTAAATAGTTGAATATTGGGGTCATCCAACAGCTCGTGTCGCCCACGACGTTAATGTCTACATGAGTCGATGATTGTCCGATACTTGGTCGGGGAAGCATTTTCTGTACGACGGACTTGTTGTTTCCTTTCCTTTTAGTACTTGCTAATTTGGACAGGATGTCTGCGCGGGTATTGTTTTCCCTCGGAACGTGTTTGACTTCCACACTTTTGAACCGTTTTAGTTCGCCTTTTACGAGGGCCAAATATTCGGCCATGTTATCATTTTTGGCCTGAAAATCTCCTCAGACCTGGCTTGCGACCAACTGAGAATCTGTGCAGATCGTGATCTCTTCTGCTTCCAGATCGGTCGCGAGCCGTATGCCCGCTAGAAAAGCTTCGTACTCTTCTTGGTTATTAGAAGTGGGGAAAGATAGGGTTAGGGACACTTCGACAACGTTCCCCTCTTCGTTTTCCAAGATAATGCCGGCTCCGCTCCCCGCCGGGCCAGATGCACCGTCCACGAAAATAACCCACCTGGACGAAACTTTCGGGTCTTGCTCGGTGAAAGTAAGTTCAGCCACGAAGTCGGCCAGCGCTTGAGCTTTGAGAGCTTGTCTTCCTTCAAATTTGACGTCAAACTCAGATAGTTCTAACGACCATTTTAACATTTGTCCGGCCATATCTGGTCGACCGAGCAACTGTCTTATGGGCTGATCGGTCCTTACGATGATGGTGTGAGCCAGAAAGTAATGGCGTAGCCTTCTAGCTGCGAGAAGGAGGGCCAAAGCAACCTTTTCTATCTGAAGGTATCGAATTTCTGGGCCGTGGAGTGCTTTACTTGTGAAATATACAGGTTTTTGCCCTTCGGGTAGGTCGCGCACGAGTGCTGCGCTTACTGCTTTGTTTGCGACTGCAAGGTAGAGATACAATATCTCCCCTTCTTCTGGTCTGGATAAGACTGGGGGCTCACTTAGTGCCTTTTTTAGGTGGGATAGTGCTAGCTCGCACTCCACTGTCCACTCGAAAGTTTCCTCTTTGTGGAGGAGTTTGTAAAAAGGGAGAGCGTGTTGAGCGGATTTTGCCACGAATCGAGCGAGGGAGGTAATGACCCCGTTTAGTGATTGTATGGATTTTTTGGAAGTGGGAGTTGGGAGCTCCGCAAACGCCCGACACTTGTCGGGGTTGGCCTCGATGCCTCGTTCGGTCAAATAGAATCCGAGGAATTTTCCTGGTCGGACACCAAATGTGCATTTTTCAGGGTTGAAGCGCATTTTGCACTTTCGTGCTTGGTCGAACACTTTTCGTAAATGGGACGCGTGGTCCGTTTCTTGTTGAGATTTGACGATCATGTCGTCCATGTATACTTCGATCATGTCTCCGATTTCGGCTCGGAAAACCTTATTCATCATGCGTTGATATGTTGCGCCCGCGTTTTTTAGACCGAAGGGCATAACGTTGTAAAAGTAATTGCCCGATTCGGTCATGAAGGCCGTGTATTTTTTGTCAGACACGGCCATGGGTATTTGATTGTACCCTGAATATGCGTCCATGAAGGATAGCAACTTGTAACCGGACGAATTGTCGACCAATTTATCGATGTTAGGTAAAGGGTATGCATCTTTCAGGCATGCCCGATTGAGATCGGTATAATCAACGCACATCCTCCATTTTCCACTAGATTTTTTCACAAGTACAACATTCGAGAGCCAGGTCGTATACCTGACCTCGGTTATAAATTTAGCCTCTAGGAGGTCTTTAACAGCAGATTCAACAGCTTCGGTCTTCTCGGTCGACTGTTTCCTCCTGCGTTGAGCGACCGCTTTATGTGTTGGGTCGATAGAGAGGTGGTGGCAAGCTGTCTCGGGGTCGAGCCCTGGCATTTCTGCGGTGCTCCAGGCAAATAAATCTGCGTTCCCTTTGAGGCAAGCTTCCAACTTTCGCTTCACCAATTCAGGCATATGTGCTCCGATTTTAACACACCGGGCTGGGTCCTCCCCCAAAGGAATCAGTTCGAAGTCTCCATCCGGTATTGGTCGGGATAACGACTCTGTTGGCCTTTGGACGCCCTCGCTACTATCCGAAAATCTGCAGTCTAGGTCGATCGAATCTACCTGAGGGAAAGCCCTGGGAATATCCGGCGAATTCGATGTCAGGGGACTTGGTTGGTATGATATCGAGCTGAGACCTTTTGATGCTGCTTCGAAACATCTGCGGGCAGCGTCAACGTCTCCGTGCAATGTGGCGACTTTACCCGAAGTAGTGTAGTACTTCATCTTCAGGTGGACGGTGGACGGCACAGCGATTAGTTCGGCCAAAGTTGGTCGTCCTAGTATGCATTGGTACAGCGATGGGCAGTCCACGACTAGGAACTGGACTCTAACCGTCCTGGCTGTCTCGCCCGCCCCGAAGGTAACAAATAGGTCGACATAGCCCCATGGTCGGGATACCGCTCCGTTGAAACCCTGCAGGTCTGATCCGACGTATGGAGTTAGGTGTGTCTCGTTTAGCTGAAGTGTCGAAAACAGCTGGGAGTACATGATGTCACATGAACTACCTTGGTCCACCAGGATCCTCCTCACATCGAAGTTCGCCATGCACGCTCGGATGAGCAGAGGAATGCTAGCGTTGGGCGCCCCTCCTAAGAGTTCCTCCCGATAGAATGCAAGGGGTACGGAGCCCTCTCTTGGTGGGTCCAGGGTGGCGTTTTGCGCGGGCCCTTTGGCAATTAACTGGTCGAATTTTCGTTTCACGGAACCGACCGTGATTTTGTTGAAGCCTCCTCCCGATATGACCATTGCCAACGGAAAAGCTTCCCATGGGCTATGGGAGGAGAGGTACCCCGAACTCTCGGTGTGATCTGGTAAAAAGAAATCTTCCGGGCGATAAATGCTTAGAGCGACCTGCATGTTAGCCTCCGCAGGGATGGGTACGGCTTCCTCGACTTTCTGGGTCTCTTGTGTATCCTGTCGAGGAGTGTCTCTGGAGTTGGTGAACTGCTTCAGGTGCCCGTCTTTGATGAGGATTTCGATCGCGTCCTTGAGGTGGATGCAATCCTCTGTGTTGTGTCCGTGACTCTTGTGGAATCTGCAGTATTTCGTTTTATCCGTGTTGGGCTTGCTAGGTTGTTGCCTCGGAAAACGTACCCCCGCCTGTTTGAATTCCGAATTGTCGCACTCAGACAAAATTTTCTCCCTGGAGGCCAGGAGAGGTGTGTATTCGTGGAACCGACCGATAGGTCCCCGGTGCTCCCGCAGTTCACGGGAGCGATCATCCTTTCTTTTGTCTCCTCCTCGACGAGATGTCGAGGGTTCATCGACTCGGTGTGGTTTGGCGTCTTCACGGCGTCGGGCGTCTCTTACTGAACTGGCCGCTTGCTTTTCTTCATATTGGATGTAAGCTTGGGCTTTCAGTAGGAACGCGTCGAGGGTGGCCGGGGTTTCAATGCCGACCGCCCGATGGAAATCGGTTGAGGGGCGTAACCCTCGTTCCAGCAAGTATTTTTTCATGTCGTCGGTCGTGGACACTTGGACCGCTTCTTTATTGAACCTTTCGATGTAAGTTTGTAAAGGTCGTCCCTCCCCTGGATTATCGCTTCGAGCGAAGCCTCTGTCTTTGGGTGTCGTCTTGATGCGGTAAAGTGCCTGGAGAACGTGCGTCCAAGTTGTTTCCATGATGTGATGGATTCAACCTCAAGGCTTTTGTACCATGTCATTGCTCCTTTCCTCAGTGTTGTAGGAAAGAGTCGACATTTAATTGCCCCTCGTACACCCCGATAGTCGAGCAATGCATCGATATTCTCGATGTGCTCGTCTGGGTCGGTGGTCCCATCGTACGAGCCTAATGGAGGGGGTTTCTCTAAGCCTATTGGGAGCTTGGCCTCCATAATTTCAGACGATAGGGGACCCCGAGCGTCCTCATCGTCGCTGGAAATGAGCGATGAAGACCTGTGATCATGTTTCTTTGTTCTTCGGGGAGAGGCAGATCTTGATCTGCTCCTTCTTGATTTTCTTCTAGGAGAGGGTCGTGGGGAAGACTGACGAAAGCGTTTGTTGCCTGTTGATTCGTCGGTGTGTCATCTCCTCTTCTTCCTCGCAGGAGACGGAGTATGCTCCCTTTGGGGTCTCGCGGGAGAATGAGGTCGACGAGAATTATCTTCAAGACGGGAGATCTTCTCGCCATGAGTGAGGAGCAGCAAGTTTGTTTGATTTAGGATTTCGGCCAAAGCGGTGAAATCTGAGCTTGAAGGAGTCGAAGGAAAAAGAGTTTCCGGGCGACTTTCCAAAGGTTGGTCGCGGTCGGGTGAAGGTGATGCTGCCTTCCCGTCTGGAAGGTCTTGCACCGTTTCGTCATGTAGAGGAGGTTGGATGTTGCTCTCACGTTGTGTGAGAATCATACCATCGTTCGATCGATTTTCCTGGTTGTCCCGAGCAGCCATGGATCTTGTTAAAACTTTGGTTCTTTGAGGATATTGAAAGAAGAACGGGGAAATCAGTTTCCCACAGACGGCGCCACCTGATCGTACCTGGAGATTAGGATCCGATGCGGCTGGCCTCGAGAGCGGATGGATATGGTCGTTGAGGAGAAAAGGGGTTGTACCTGCAAGGCACTCCGATGCTAAAGTAAGTAACCGAGCAAGAGTGGGCAAGTACAAGTATAAAGGTCAGAGAAATTGAATACCTGACCCTCTCAAACGAGAGGGTTTATATAAGGGACCAGCTGGAAGATTATTGGTTCGTTCTGTGAGGCGCGGATCGAGGGATCCGTGAAGATAGGCAACAGTCAATACTAACCGTTAGAGAACCTCATCGTGATCGGACTGTTTGTGGTCGGCTGAGGACCACTTTTCATGATTGCGCTCGACGTCGAGCAGGTTTATTGGATCAGTCCTCTTGGCCCAATTGGAGGAATTGGGCTGGTCCAGAATAATAGTGAATGATTTAAAATAGTTCAATTATATATTTGTAACTCTTTTATAAATTGTCTTGCATATAATAACCAACTCCATTTAAATTAGTCGCGGAGACACCATATTTGATATGGAGGTAAGAGTACCTAGTTTGTCTTTATGATCATTTAGGTTGTAAGGTTTATTTAGTAAACTTAATCACAATCTAGATGAATATGTATTTATGGATGTATCCCAATAAAAATAAGGGACACATATTCTATAACACGTTATGAGACAAAATTGTTTTGTCAATGAAACTAAAGTCTTCCTTTAGAGACATTATGTATCTAAAAGAACCAGTGGGAGTGATGTAGAACTTGAAGAAATTTAAGCACCAGAAAATACATATATGAGAATGGAATATGAACCAATTAAACAAGGGAGTTGCTGTTGAATAATTTGGTTAATGTAGCATAAGATCTAGAGAAGATCATAAATTATCTTGATTCTAAAAGAAGTATAAATTGTTTAAATTCAATTATGGATTAGAGCAAACTTAGAGTTGAATCCTTTTGTTAATGAAGTTTTGTGAAATCTTGGATTAATAAATGCCAAGTTTAATCTTGTGTACACAAGAAGGTTAATGGGAGTATTTGCATTAATCTAGTATAGTATGTAGGCGTTATACTGATCATCAAAACAAATTCCTTACAACACCAATGTAGTACATGTTTAAGGAAATGGTTTTTATAAAATTCTTAAGCGAGGTTTCTTAAAAAGGTTAGAAATCAGAATCTATAGAAATAGATGGCTGATGAATCACAACCCTAGAACAAGTACATATTCCGACAAAGTGTTGAGATACCTAATATGCATAAATCTCACATTAATATTATTGCATATGTGGCATGATATTTTTTCTAATGGACAATGTCTTACCCCATTGGATGAGAAAAAGGACACCATAATATGTACTCCACTAGATGCACCATATGCTATGAGCATAAACATTAAGTACCAAAATGATTGAAGTCTCCATCACTAGATCACTATCAAGAAGGTCTATATATATCTTAAAAGGACGTGGTGTTCCTTTTCTTGAGAGTATAAGGGAATAATCATTGTAAAGGAGTTACAAAGATGTTATTCCAAAATTCATATCACAATATAAATTAAATGTTATGCTTTGATGACAAATGTATAGGTTAAAAAGAAAGGCTTAAGACAATTGTCGTTTCTAGTACAAAGGTCAAATATATGGTTTGGATCGCCTTGCTAATTCTTGGGAAGAAAGTTGTGTTTCTTATATTGCAGATCCTATTAATCTCATTCACAATGACAATGGGTTAATCTTGCAAGTTTAGAAAACTAGATCTCACAGGCGATCCATGTATGTATATTTTGAGACTTTTTTTCTCTTCGATAGAATATCGAAAGTTTATATTGAAAGATGTGTATATTACCAACATAAGAAAGAGTTCCCTATATCCTAATAAAATATCATACTTAGATGATGTTTGATGCGCACAATGAGAAAATAGATGTTAAATTAATATCTGATTGGCTCTAGTTCTAGTGCGAGATTATTGGAGTAAGCCCTAATAGTCAATAAATATTAGCTTAATATGTGTTTGTATCTTAACCTTGATATATATTGTTTGTTAATCTATATACTTATTAGGCATTGTATTTATTATGTTATATGTATATTACATAATAAAGTCCTTAGAATAAATAGTTTATTAATGACCTATTAAGTGTGACTTAATTGTGAGACCTCATCAAACATAAGAATGTTATTCTTAAAGTATTTGTAGTCAAGCTTTATTGTCAAATAGGACAACAGTAATCACTATTTCATAAAAGACATTAGACATCGCTTTTTTTTACCCTTAGACATCACTTTAAAGCGCTTTCTAAACCTGCGCTGCTAAAGTTTAAACATCGGTTTGGTTAATGTCAAAAGCGTTGTCTAAAGGTGCTTTATACAACACTTTTATTGTCAAAAGCGCTTTCTAAACCCCACCTTAGACAACGCTTTTTGCCTTTTTTTTAATATATCTTAGACACGCTTTTATTTTTATTTTTATGGTATACCTTAGACAACTCTTTCACTAAAAGCGCTTTCTAAAACCCACCTTAGGCAGCGCTTTTAATGAAAGCGCTTTCTAAACCCCACCTTAGACAACACTTTTGGTTGAAAGCGCTGCCTAAGGTATACGAAATTTTTAAAATAATTTCCTTTAAAAAGCGCTGTCTGGATTTGACAAATTATAGGCACCTGTTTTGTATCCACATTTTTCACCTGGTTTTTAAACCAGAATTTGTACCTGTTCATTCCAACCAGAATTTGCACCAAATTTACCTATTTAAACATACCAACTAGGCACCAATTTATATATACAAAACAATCGGATTTTAAAACCAATATCTACGAAACAATTTATACAAACGTACCAATTTACGGACCAATTTAAATATACAACATAGTTTTTACAAATCATTTCATCCAACTATACATTTTGCTTCAAATGAAATCTACATAAACAAAAATGTGATAACACTCCGAGCTATAAATTTTCATCCAACTATACTATAACATGAAACAACACAAAAATATTGTAATTGATCAATTAAAACAAGTCATAATCAATATGTCTATAGTTACATAAACATACTCAAAATTTTTATCAATTAAAGTAAGAGTACAATATACCTTATAACACTCCGAGCTCCATAATTAATTGACACCAATCCTCTTTAATTTCTTCCAAATGATCTCTTGAATGATATGCATACTTGAATTCATCAAAGTACTACATAATAATATAACATAGTTTGATTTAGTTTCAACTATTTAATTATATGAGAAATATGTGTTAAATATTAAAATAACTCATAAGTTAGAAATACATATATCGATTGGAATATCTAATCGGTCCAAAAAAAGAGTTTCTTTCATAAACCTCAACATGAAATATCCGCAATCTATACCATTACGTTGCCGATGACACTACACATGAAAAGAAAATATGGATAAATCCTAAGTTTTATCAAGTATCATCACTAATATAATAAAAATGTGATAATTAATATACCGCCACTTTTATCCATGTAATGTTGTTGGCTCTCCTCTTTGATACTTGGATATCTCATTGGACTCGAAAAGCTTGTATAATGCTAATAAAATATAAATGAAAATTTAGAACAATTCACATAAATAAATAAATACACACATGAATATTTAGAACAATCTCACTTACATGTCAATCATGTTCTTCATATCCGGGTATGTTGTCCAATCATTTCCTAACAAGTCAAGATAATAAACAAATTCTCTAATATGATTAATTGCGACCAACAACCAATGTCCACTGTAAGATTAAACAAATGTTAGATGGAAACTTTCTACACGCCGTCAAAATACAAAAAATTATAATAAATGAATTTAGAATGAAAATCTAACCCGGTATTAAACAGTAAAAAGAACAACTTTTCTGTATCTTTGTTGGCCATGAAGAGGTTGCGTACGTACACCATGACCTCATCTGATTTACTTAAGATTAAAGTTAAGTTGACGGCCGCGGGGCTTGGGAATGCAAATCTTTCGTCCAATCCACTTGGGCGCATCACTTTGTCATACAAAAACCTTAAATAAAAATATCATTAACATTAGACTATTCATTTTAAACATAAAGTAAATAAGTTGTTCAATTAATATAACAAAGTATATCAGATATACCTCATGTATGTATTGACAACATTGACGCCTAATTCTTCATGACGAAAAACTTGCACAAATTCGTCATTACCAATTGATTATTCATATTCAAAGCCAAAAATACCTTCCTTCATATGTATAAGACGAATACCTCCGTTCGGAATATTTGTCAATTTTAGAAACGTCTGAAGGCACGACCTATACTTGGAGGTAGGTCTATTTCTAGCCGCGGTCTTCTTAACACCAACCTTTTTTTGTGTGGAGACGTTGCTAATCTCCTTACTATGAAGCTACATATCATATAATTAGTTAGATGAAGTATAAGATCAAAAATTTAACATAAAATCTACACATTATGGTTAACAAAGGTTCATAATATTAGTAAAATGCGCGTAAAAACTTTGAATCTACACATTATGGTTAACAAAGGTTTATAATGTTAGTAAAATGCGCGTAAAAATGTGATGTACCTCTTTTTTTGAAACAATGGACTTGGTATGCCGCAAAATCTCCTTATCTTTTCCTTTAGATCTTGTTGGAGTCTAATTAACATTACCATGTAAAAAATGTTAGTAAAATGCGCGTAAGAACTTTGAATCTACACATTAAGGTTAACAAAGGTTCATAATGGTTTTAAGCATACCTCATATCCGACGCTAATGAGGCTTACCGGCCATGCAACAAACGAACCTATTGCTTGTTCCACCGTTGTTGCATCCGAAACATCGTCGGTATATGGTAATAATGCATTCGGCTCTACAAAATTTCAACCGATACTTTCAAACATCCAGGAGGGAGGGGGTTAGTGTGAAGTGATTGATCTATAGTGTTATACACTTTTCCCTTGCCAACCATCTGATGGGAAACTATATACAAAAAGATATTAAAATAATAAGCAGTTCCTCAATCTCAAACTAAACGTGTACTAACAAATCAAATATAATAATGTAACAAGCTACTTCTTTCATCTCTATAAGCTACTTCTTTCATCTTTATAAGCTATTTTCGTGCTTGCCTTAACAGAGATAAGTTATTTTCGTGCTTGCCTTAACGGAGAAAAAGAAGAAACTTACCGAAAATGAGACAATGTACGGTGGAGGAAGGAGTACGCCGGAAACCTTAAACGTCACGGAGGAGCACGGTGGACGACGGTGGCGTTAGAAACTCCGTTAGGTCGTAAATGGCGTTCGCACAATATCGTCGTTCGCAGAGCGGGAAAGAAAGATATGAAAATATAATACTGATTATTCTAATATTTTCATTTAATTAGACCTTAGACAACGCTTTCCTCAAAAGCATTGTCTAAGGGAGCCCTTTAAAAGCGCTTTTGAAAAGCGTTGGCTAAGGTCAACCTTAGACAGCGCTTTTGATTTTTCTTTTTTTAAATTATAAGACCTTAGACAACGCTTTCCTCAAAGATATTCCTTTAAAAGCGCTTACAAAAAGTGATATCTAAGATATTCCTTTAAAAGCGCTTACAAAAAGCGATGTCTAATGTCTACCTTAGACAACACTTTTCCAAAAGCGCTGTCTAAGGTATGACTTTTAGCAGCACTTTCACTATTTTTCTTGAACAGTTTCCGTGTTTTATTTTATTTTTTACTTATAGCAGCACTTTCTTAATAAAGCGCTGTCTAAGGTGCGCTATTAAAAGTCATTTTTGGCGCAGTGAATGCATAAAGACTATTATGTGAGTGGACTGATGAGTGAATCTCACTGGTCATTGATATGAGATATCAAGTCTTCACATGGGTATATATATTAGGAGTAATATTTATAATGGATTGATCCATCATGAGAATATTACATAGTTTGTTATGTAAGTGTCATAATTTATCCTCATAGTGATAGTGGTGTATACCGTCCTTCGACCTGAAACCACTATGGACCCTAGATGTAGAGTCGAGTACTTTATTGCCAATAAAACATTGTCTGTAACAGGATGACCATAAATATGGTGGATAGGTACTTCATAAATCATGTTGAAGGACATGAGTGACCTAAATGAGATTTCCCACTCCTACATGTACATAATTAATTTCTATGGGCCCATTGATACAATATGACTGTAAAATGCATGGCCGTGCTCAAATAAGTCAATATGAGATATTGAGCTTATTTGTTATTATCAAGTATACTCGGGGATCAAGGAATAAAATATTAAACTATACAAGGGTGACACATTTTATGTCTTGTGTTCAATATAGATATAAGGGCAAAAGGGTAATTGTACACATGATCATTATCATAGAAAGGTTATGTCATATCACTTGACATTCTCATCACTTAGGTAACAATGATGTGTTGCTAGATACCGCTCACTGTTTATAATATTAAATATGTGATTTAATATTATTGTCAACGTTATGAGAACCTACAGGGTCACATGTATAGAGTATTGATAGTGGAACAAATGATTAAATTAAATAAGATTTAATTTAATTATTTGTTAATTGTATTATTTAATAAGTTAACAAAATTATAATTTATTTGATTAATATGATTTAATTAAATAAATGAGAATTGACAATTGATTAAATTAAATATAATTTAATTTAATTAACATTTAATTAAAAGAGTTTAGTTAAATATAATAGTATTTTATTTAATTAAAATAGTTTAATTAAATAAGATTGGGCTTATTTTGGAAAAGCCCAAAATAAGAGCATCAGGGTTTTAGTAGCTCTTTATAAATATTTTAATTGTCAATTTTCTTATAACAAGAGACGACTAGCACCGTGTTCCATTTTGTGCTCGTGTGGATTACGTAGAGACGCTGATATTTTCCATTGTTTGTGATCGAATATAAAGCCCACTTCAAGAGGTATTATTTGAATCCTTTGATATTTTATTTGTGATTAATGGTTTAATCGAGATTCGTTCATCGAGATTGTTCCGTTAAGAGGTTAATTTTTTTAAAACCCCCTCTTAAATCCCAACAATTTGAAACTTGCCAAGTTATCTCACTTAACTGCCAACTCAGCACCGTCAAAGCCACATATACCTTTTCTAACCGAATTTGCAAAAAAAGGTTGACTATGCAATCGTTTTTAAACTTAAAGGACCTAAATGTTATAAATAAATCTTAAAGGGCCTAAGTGGTAACTTTAAATAACTTAAAGGACTAAAAATGCTATTTTTCCAAGTTTATTTTATTTATGATAATTCTATTTACAGACGCGTGGGTACTAAATGTGGTCGGCCTTCGAAGTTTAATTTTTCATATCGTGAAAGTCTAACATTTTCTGCTAGATTTTACTGATGTTGGGTTTTTTTTAACTACACACACTGTTTTGGTATATTTGCAAATAATGGGACGACACAAGAGGCGATTGATGTATCATTTATCCCGTAATATCTTTCTAATCGTTAATTTCCTAGACCGAGCGTTCATTTATGGGATGTGATGTCATTTCCTCAAATGTGTCACTCATTATCTATGTGACTCGCCGAAGCATGCAAACATGGGATGTGACATGTCCTTGATCTATAACGGTGTTGAAAAAGTCAAGAGAAATTAACCACGCTCCTTTGAGTAACATGAGGTTAATCGTCCATTCACACATTCCCTTGAAAATGATTGTTATTCCCAGGGAGCCTAGAATCTAGGCCCTGGGGAATTATAAATGCCACAATCTGACTCTCAGAGAAAAAACCACATATACAAAAAATTTCACCCCTACGTGAGATAGATCGCAACCCCTCAACATATCTTAAAACCTCTAACAACTCTTAAACACTAGAGGTTGTCATGTATTTTACTTTTTAATGAGTATACACACATAAAAGAAAAAGAGAGGAAATAAAATTAATTCGTATGTATTGCACTTCACGTTCACTTGTTATTATTACACTAATGAGCCCATGATGGCTATTTACAACACTAAACACTAATTAGTCCCAACAATATAATCAACTTAGTTAGTTAGTTTTAATGTAACAACTAAATTAACTAACCTCTTCTAAACTTGAATTACACTTCAACACCCTCTATTCAAAGTTAGGATGAGAATGGACTAGGTGGAGTTAAGTTTTGATAAACCTAAGTTTGTTTTACTAAAAATTCAAAGCCTCAGTCTCTTTTGAAGTCTGTCATAAATTTATTTTTATGTTTGAGTATGAAACTTTCGAAATATTGTTGTCATATTAAACTACTTAAAGTCTATTTCATTTGAACATATATAAATAAGCATTTCAACTAATGTTTTAGATAGAATAATAAATTTAAAAAATAATAAGACTAAATGTTTGTTTGCAATGACTTATTTAATCTTACCAAATAAAATAAATTTTGTGAGACTATTTGTTTAGGAGAGATTATGAAAAAAAACTTAACACATTGTTAATATGTTTTATCAGCTTATTTTCATAAGTTTTACAAGATAACAAAATTTTATTTTTATAATTTAATTCTAAGTACAAAATACAATATAACAATAATAAAAGTTATTCATATTTATCTAGATAAACCGATTTGATAGACTTAAAATACTCTTTTTATAGCTTATGGTATAGTATTTTTAACTAAATAGGTTTATAAAAAAATATAGGTAGTTTCTATTTTAAAAAAGGTATGGCCTGATGACATGAACGTGTATAGGTTAGGTCGTAGGCTTTTGTTATTTGACCTGACAATTCTCATCCCTAATTAAAAGTCTTTACACTAATTACATTGAACATACTTCTCATGTATTTGATGTTTTTAATCTTAAGTGGCTTAGTTAGGACATTTGTTACTTGATCCTCTATTCTATAATATGTTAAAGTGATATTTCTCTTTTTTACTTTATATTTAAGAATGTAAAATTTTGTTTCAATGTATTTACTCCTTCCATGATCTATGATATTATTTGTAAGGTGAATTTTTTTTTGTCTACCATTAATTCAACTTCTTTCTCTTTGATTACCTTCCTTTCATTTACGATATTACATGCAAATTCATTTGATTACCTTCATTTCATTTACCAGATATTACATGCACATTCCTTAACAAGCTACACTTCAGGGTGAGATATAATTAACTTAAAAAAAATACATAACCACCATGGTTTGTTTCTTATAGCACCATGAAAGTGGAGAATTAAAAAATTTATAAATGGGTTAAATATGTTTTTCCTCCCTAGAAAATTATCGAATTTTGTTTTTGGTCCCAATAAAAAAATAGCATGTTTTGGTCTCTACAAAATAATTATGCACGTAGTTTTAGTCCCTACTGTTAAACCAATATCTATTTTTAAATGATTATTTTGCAAATATGTTTAGAACGTTAGAAAAAGTTCCTCGAAAAAAAAGGAACTCAAGATTTGTTTTATACGTCGAGATTTTCATTACTTTTATCATTATCTTTTGAAATTTAAGAAATTCATATTTAATTCTTTTTATTTTAAAAAATTATATATTTTGGTAAAGAAATATTTTATAGTAATTTGAACATGTATGAAAAAGTTTATTCAAAAATTTAAAATCCTAGGGGTAATTAAATAGTTTCAAAACTTTAGAAAATAACAAGGACTAAAACTGCATGCATAAATTTTTTGTAGGGACACAAATATTTTCTTTTTTTATAGGGACTAAAAATGAAATATGAGATATTTATAGGGACTAAATATGATATATTCATTTTCTATTTTGTCTCCCCGCAAATTTGAGTCCCAAAATCAGCCAACTTATCCCTATGGCTATCAAATTTTGAAAATTGTAACACCCACACATAATATACATCTAGAAAATATATAACATAATGTACTTTGGTACTGTTACACATAAGTGTCTATTGGCAACGTTATATCTACATGTCCAAAAGTATAATATACAATATGGCACATGATATACAAAGGTGCCTTGACAAAAACTAAGATCTATGTATAATATACATATATGTACACAAGCTACAACGGAAGATCATCATAATAAAAGTCTCTGAAACATCATCCGAAAAGCATATCCTTGCCATTCACCTACAAAGAACCACATGAAACAACAACGATAATAATGGGGTGGAATAATAATTTTAGTGGGCTCCCTATCTTATGGGTCCACTCGACTCTAAAGGGGCTATTATCTAAACCTTAAATTAAACTTCTCGATAAAACAAAGCATGTGCACATTTATACAATAGAGAAAGACTTATGCATCTAAGGGATATTCACATTATATGGAGACATGTAACTTGATTTCATATAACTAAATCAATAACTAATCAGAAAGCAACAAAAGAATCTTTCCTTCACCAGACCTACGTCTAGAGCAAGGTTTGAGTTAGGGATGTTCGTATGATTAGACCTTCTTGTGGATTCGGGTTCTCCATGGAACTTGAACCCACTTCAAGAACCGCCACCCATAAGGGACTCGAACCCACTTAGGGTATCTTTCCTCATATGGGACACTAACCCACTTAGATGTCCACCTCTCCTCTATGAACTCAATCTGTAACGCCCCGATTTTTATTTAATTATTTTATTCGGTATATTGTGTGTTGGTATATGAAGAATAATAATATATTATTGAATATAATTTTAAATTGATAATTATATTATGGTGGATAGTATTATTATTATTAGTGGATAAATTAAATAAATGGAATAAAATATGAGGTAGAGGGCAAGGTGGTTATTTGACGAATGTAGTAAGGGTGAGAGTGGAAGTCCCTAAGTTGGTCTAAGGGATTAAGTTGTAAAAAGAGGAAAAAGATCGTATTCTGAAAAAGGGGAAGAACGATCGTGAAAGTTGTGAAGAGGAGAAGAAGAGGAAAGGGTTTGACCGTGAAGAAGAATCCACGAGGAAGAGAAATTCTCTTCAAAACCCAAGGTAAGGGTGGTATTCTTCCATCTTTAATGGTTTATAATGGGAATTGGGTAGGTTGAAGATGAGATGTTGGGGTTTTGGTGGTTGAGTAGGTTTTTGGTTAAGTTGTTGTTAATTTGTTGTTGTTGATTGATAATGTCATGAATTTAGATGATAAAATGAGTATTACTATGAATTTTGGCTGTGAACTAGTGTTATGGGGATGAAAATTCGTCCAGGTTTGAGTGTAGAAGATAAAGAGGAGAACTACGAAATCACAGAGCTCGCTTAGCAAATTGGAGCTCGCTTAGCGAGCAAGTTAGCTGGTGGAAAAGTCAAGATTCAGTGAGTTGCTCGCTTAGTGAGTAAGGACCCTCACTGAGCGAGACCTGGAGCATGAAATGATGATTTGTAATTCCTAAAAATTCCTTAAAATTACTTAGATGAGTTAGTAATGCTTAGGAATCGATGTGGTGTAGCTGAAGATAGTGAAAGAGGAGTTATACATATAGTTGTAGGGATAATTAGTATAACTCGAATAATTAACATAATATAGGATGTTTATTGGCTTTTGTTGTTGTTATGAGTCGTTGTTGTTGTGTTGAGTTGCATATCATTGTTGTTGATATGTGTATATGTGATATGTTGTGGTATGCGTGGTTGCTCCGTTGTGGGGGTTGAAGTTGATTTATGTGGTCATATACTATATGCATGATGTTGATGATAACCGTTGTGATAATGAATCATTGTATGTTGATCGTTGTTGTGATGAATAGTCATACATGAGTTGTTATTGTTGATGTTGTATAATTAAATAATTGCATCTATGCATGTATGTCATTGGTGTTGCATGACATGTTTCATAGTTGGATAATATACCAAGGTGGGGTATGTTAGTTGTGGTGATGTGGTTCGGTCATGAAATAGGGATCATAAGAGGGTGTGATCATGAAATTGGGATCATATTGGACCATGAAATAGGGGTCAATGGGTGTGATCTTAAAATAAGGATCATACTAGACCATGAATGAGGGGTCGAGAGTTGCGACGAGAATTGGATCTTGAAACAAAGATCGGATATGGTACCACATGCATGGAGTCAAGTAGGGTCTCATTGCATGATTGTTGTTGTTGTTATATATGATGATGTTGTTGTTGCATATATTTTTGTTTTTGTATATGATGTTGTTGTTGCATATGTTGTTGTTGTATATGATGTTGTTGTTGTTGTTGATGTGTATGTTGTGGAAGAATATGATGTTGTTGTGTAGTTTTGGTGGAGAAATGGTGTTTTATTTCTGATACTTGCTAATTCTTATTATATTACTCTTTTGTGATGTAAGTATCGCACCCCTTCTGTTTGAATGTTGCCCCTATGTTGGTAACATGCAGGTGAGCAGGATAAGTCACTATGCCAAAATTGACATTTAACAGCGCACCTTAGACAACGCTTTATAAAGAAAGCGCTGCTATATGTCAAAATTAAAAGAAAACACGGAAACTATTCAAAAAAATAATAAAAGCGCTGCTAAAAGTCATACCTTAGACATCGCTTTTTCAAAAGTGCTGTCTAAGATAGACCTTAGAAAGTGCTTTTAGAAAGCGCTTTTAAAGATAGACCTTAGACAACGCTTTTAAAAAAGCGCTGTCTTAGGCTTTCAATATAAAAAAATTTTAAAATCAAAAGCGCTGTCTAAGGTTGACCTTAGACAACGCTTTCCCAAAAGCGCTGTCTAAGGTTGACCTTAGACAGCACTTTCCCAAAAGCGCTGTCTAAGGTCTAATTATATTAAAAATATACAGTTTCTATTTTCATTTCCCTCTCTTCTGCAAACTCTCTCACTTTCTACGAACGAACACCATCGTCGTCCTAACTGAGCTTCTCGCCGCCATTGCCCTAACTGAGCTTCTCGCCACCATCGTCCTCCATGTTCATCGTCGTCCACCATGTTATTTGGTAAGCTTCTTCTCTGTTCTTTTCTTCTCTGTTTAGGGAAAGAACAAAATTAACTTTATCTCTTTTAGTTTAAGCTCTTTTTGTTTGTAGTTGACATTGTTGTAGTTGACATTGTTGTAGAAGTGCTTATTAGTTTAAGCTCTTTTTGTATATTATTGTAGAAGTGCTTATTAGTTTAAGCTCTTTTAGTATATAGTTGACATTGTCGTTGAAGTGCTTATGAGTTTAATATCTTTTTGTATATGATTGACATTGTTTGAAGAAATGTTTATTATTTTAAGCTCTTTTTTGTATATAGTTACACTATTCTATACATAAAAACTAGAATAGTGTAAGTTATTAATATTGGACATGAAACTTAGAGTATGTATCAATATAGGGTATTCATGAAACTTTTGAGAATATCTAACTAATATACAAAGATTCATAAAATAAGCACTTTAATAGGGTATTCATGAAACTTTTTGCTTATTAGTTCTTTGTTGAAGCTTTTTGATAGGGTATTCATGAAACTTTTGAGATGATCAAACTAATAGACAAAGATATTCTCAATACACAAAATTATAATAGATGAAAGATTCATAAAATAAGCATTTTTATTAGTTTAAGCACTTTTTATTAAGTTAGATTTGATCATGCATGGTTTCTTTATTATGTATGTATTTATTTGACATTGTTGTATTTATTTGATTATAAGTTAGATTTAATCATGCATGGTTTCTTTATTTTTGTGTTTTCAATTGCTTTTATTATAAGTTATATTTGATCCTCCTTGGTTTCTTTATTACAGGTTAGACATGGCCACTAATAATGATAACCCACATGATGATCATTCGACACATGAATGAGGTAGTAAAAAAGTATCAACTGAAGAAGAGATTCGAAGAGGTATAACAGTTATGAGAAGAGTGGTCAATGGTAGATCTCGAGGCATCATTCTAGATGTGAATTGGAGCCACCAGGGGCAGCTTATAGAACCTAATGAGCACACCTTAACTAGTTTCATCGGTGCACTAGTAAGGAATGAAGTTCCCATTACTTGTGATGATTGGAGAAACAAAGATCTGAATGAATCCAAAGAAAGAATTTGGAGTGAGATAAAGGTACAATAATTATGTCTTTAATTATGCGAATCAATTATATTTTTCGATTACTTATACTAACGCACAATCTGTATGTTTTTCTTAGCGGTGTTTTAACATCAAAGAAGAAAGAAGAGGTTTTTGTATGAAATTGGCCGGAAAGCTTTTACGAGGGTTTAGAACATTTTTATCATCCAAGTTCCTTAAGGATGCGGATGATAATTATGTTGATGCGGAGCTTCCTAAAAAATATGAAAGTTTGATATCAGCAAAAGAATGGGAAGCCTTCAAATCCAAACGACAGGACCCTGTATTTAAAAGACTAAGTGCCACAAATCGGGAAAGAGCATCAAGTCCCGCATATCCGTACCGAAAAGGACGTGTCGGATATGGACGCATAGAACAATCCATGGTAAGTATTTATAAATTGCGATAACATATTTGTTCATCATATATTAGTTTTATTTGATCATATTGTATGACTTAATGTGTAGCTGCAGAAGGAGAAAAGTTCTGAAACATCTATTCCTGCATATGTTTTGTGGAAGGAAGCCCGTGTGGGCAAATCTGGAGTTCCTAAAGAAGATGTTTTATAAGTATACGAGAAATGTGTAAGTATAACATTTTTTCTTTAATTAAATAAAAACTTTATAAACAAATATTTGACAAGTATACGGTATTCATCTGATTTTTAGGAGGCGCTATCTCAGTCTTTACCTTCAGATGATACTAGGAGCATACTTAGTCAGACATTAGATGTCCGTGAGTATTCTGGTCGGGTGAGGGGTAAGGCATTTGGAGTCACTCCGACCTCCCTGAGTATTAAAAAAGGAAAGGCTCCTAGTAATCAGGAGCTTCATGCAAAATTGAAAGCAATGCAATCTGAGCTTGATGCATTAAGGAGAGAAAGAGAGGCTGGCGCCTCAGCATGTTTCAGAGATGCTTCGGACAAAGATAGTATCAACTGTACCTTTAAGCCTAACATTCCAGAGGTAATTACATATAATTGTCTTAAATTGAACTATTTGCTTAAATTATGTATTTGACATATATACACTAACAATTTCATTTTATTATTGATTTTAGGGCATTTCCCATTGTCAGCTCTATTTATCGTCACCATATTATCAGATGGTTGGCAAGGGAAAAGTGCATAACATTAGCAAAGTATTACTTCACACCAGAGAGCTCCCTGCTGGATGTTTGAAAGTATCGGTTGATATTGCAGTTGAGACGAATGCATCATTACCATATCCTAACGATGGTTCGGATGCAACAACGATGGACGAAATAGTAGGTTCGTTTGTTGCATGACCGACAAACCTCATTAGCGTAGGATATGAGGTATGCCTAAAACCTTTGTTAACCTTAATGTGTATATTCAAAGTTTTTACGGGCATTTTACGTACATTTTTTACTTGGTTATGTTAAATAGACTCCCACAAGATCCAAATCAAAAGATAATGCTATTCTGCGGCATACCGAGTCCGTGGTTTCAAAAAAATAGGTACAATACAATTATATGACATATATGCATGGAAGTTGTTAAATTCTTAATTTCATCTAACTATTTATATGATATGTAGCTTCAAGAAAATGAGGTTAGCAATGTCTCTGCACACCAAAAAAGGAGGTTAGCAAAGCCTCCGCACAACAAAAACAGGAGGTTAGCAACGCCTCCGCACAACAAAAAAAGGCTGGTGCTAAGAAGACCGTAGCTAAGAAAAAATCTACCACCAAGTATAGGACGTGCCTCCAGACATTTCTAGAGATGACAGATATACCGACTGGAGGTGTTCGTCTTGTGCATATGGAGGAAGGTATTTTTGGCTTTGATTACGAACAAATGATTGGTAATGAATGTCGCTCCCCCAAAACGACACCCGGTCAGATAGGGTACAGACGTGAACGGCCGGCGATAGGAGAAATGAAGTGAAGATGAATAGAGTCTCCAGCTAGGCATTTTTATCCTGAAGGAAAGGTAATGCTGCATAAACCTAGAAAGATATGGATAAGACGGTTGCGAACTAGAGAAACTGAGAAAGGGGGTTGGTTACAACCTGGGAAGGGATTAGCACCCAGATTGTCTGTCGTACTCGACGGGATCCACACTTAAAAGATTGTGTTTAAAGGGGTAGTGTCTGTGTTATCTGTGTGCAAAAGATGGAAAAGAAATATATAAGTGTCAGTGCAAGAAAGTGAAGTGAGGTGCTCAGGAATGAGGCTTTTGAAGAATGCTGAAAGAGGGGGAAGACACAGATAATTTTGTTCGATAATTGTTAAGTTATGCCTACATATCCTCTCGTGCAATGAGGAATTCATAACACCTTAGTTCGACTCAAAGGGACTGAAAGATAAATTGACTGATGAATTGCTTGCTTGTCTATGCTTTAGTGTATGACTCGTCTGGCTCGAGTGCAAAATGTCTTGCATTAGACGGAAGAAGCAAGTTCTCGTTTGTGAGTGAAGATGATGAGAAAAGAATCCCGAAGGAGACGATTATTGTTTGTTTTTTGTGTTTTCAATCTTTTATTGTTTTTGGTGTTTGTCATAAGTTAATGAGCTTAAGCCTAAACCAAGGGTTAGTAAACTCATCATATCCTCCCTTAGGTTAGGGATAATGAGAATACTTTAAGTATGAGATAAACATCTCAACTTAATTACCGTGATGATGTAGGAATAAGATTATTAACCTACTTGTGATTATTTAGATGTCTTTGGGTTTTTGTTTAGTGTTAAGTAATGAGTTTAAGCCATAATCAAGGATTAGTGAACTCAATACACCATCCTAATAGAAGGATAATAGATGAGCACACTTAAGCTGAGGAAGATACCTCAACTTAATCCATGATTAGGGATTAACCTCATGACAAAACAAACCTTTATTAAAGTGGATTTTAATTAAGGGTGAGATTAAGAAGTGGATTTTATGGTTAGTAATACAACTTGAGAGGGACTTGTCCATTAAACACTAGGGTTAGTCCTTCTTAACCAATGAAGGAAGAATTAGAACCCTAATGCAAGGCCCAAGTTACAAGTTAATGTCTTAGTGATTATTAAGATGAATTGATTAAGAGGTTTAAACAAATTAAGGGTTTAACACGTAGGATTAAAGTTATACGCTCCATCCTAAGAGAAAGATGCAGGCATAATCCTAATTCCAAAGTCCTAAAGCCTTAAGGGTTTAGTCTATAATGATGAGGTGAGAAGAGATACACAAAGAAGACACAAAGGTAAAAGCTAAAGAGGGACTAATTACAACCCTAATTATTGTCATGCTTGGATGTTCCTATGGTTTGTAAGGCTTGGAGGAGATCTTCAAAGAAGCCACCAATGGAAGAAGCAGATGAAAGGAGGAAAAAGTAGATGAATAAGTTACTTACTTCACTAAAGAAGATAATTAACTTAGAGAAAGAAAGTGAGAGATGAACATGAATGAGCAAGCTCACTCTAAGACAATAGAAAATGCAGCAAGGATGCATATGAAGAAGATGAAGAGAAATGAGAAGTGAAGGCAAATTCACTTCTAAAGTTAACTTACCACCTGAAAGTGTTAGCATAAGGAAAGAAATGAAGTGAAATGAAGCATATACAAAGTCAAAAACCAAAACCATAAGCAATCACATGATGCAAATGATGCTATGAAATTATGTGAGAGCATATAAAGTGTTATGAATGTTCATACATAGAGAATGAATGCAAATGAGGCAAATGAGAAACATGAAAACACATGGATGTTTATGAAATGGAATGGATGCAAAGCATAGAAAATGTATGAACAAATGACCAAGCAGTGTTCAAGCAATGTCTTAAGATGTCTAAGATGGCATACAATTTCTTATAATGTCATGACAAGTTCACATGTTCACGCAATGCAATACAAGATGCAAGTATGGAAGCAAAATTAGGGTTATATGAAAGGATGAGATGCAAATGATCAAAACAGAAGCAATTCACATGATAAAAAATTTCAAATGAACTCAAACAAACCCTAACCCCATATTATATCACACCGCAAAGGAGAAGGTCCAACTCTTAACCTAAAAGAAGTTATGATTTTTCTAAGTTAACTAGGGTTTTTGGGTACCTTAAGATATAAATTGCATATCAATTTGAAAATGAAAGATAAATTCAAGACAAAAATACCCTAGAAACTATATGCTATATTGGAAACAATGCAAAAAGAATCATTGTCAAACCTTTCATGGTTAGGCAGAAAAGAATTTTCAAAGTTAGGGTTCCAAAAAGGGAATTTTATGAACCCTAAATTCAAGAAAAATGTCAAAGTTGGATCAAAACCAAAAATAAATTTGTAAGAATGGTTTGACAATGTTTCTAAATGTCCTAAGATGCAATGTGAATTTTTTTGGAAATTTCAGAAACCTAAATAGTATTTTAATTAATTAATTTCCATTAATTAATTAAAATAAACATTTAAATATTTTTAAAATGATTTTTAAATGCAAAAAATAAAAATAAAAATGTTTTTGGGTGAATAAAAATATTTGAAATCAAAATGCAGAAGGAAATATTTTTTGATGATTTTTTACTATTTTAAATAAATAAACAAAATAAAATAGAAAGAAATAAAACTAAAAATGAAAGTATGCAGGATGAGTGGCTGAGATTGCAAGTTGAGGGATCCAGGGGTCAGGATGTAAAGTCAGCGTGACTTAGGGTATTTAGATCCAAAGACTGTGACTTAATCTTTCTAATTAAATGAAATCCTACGGCTAGGACTTAATCTGACTTAATTAAATTAATAAAATAAAATTAGGGTTAATGAAATGATCTCAGCCCTCCAAAACATGTGCCAAATACTCATCAAACGGCCCAGATTCAAACTCATCTAATCACCTGAGATTAGCCCTAATCCAACTCAGACGGCCGAAACAGTGTTCCGGTCGTCTACTCCGGCATGGTAGTTTTCCAAACTCTCTCCCTAGGTCATTTCAGGAGCTCTAAAGCTCCAGATCAAATCCCCAACTCACCCTAAACACGAATCCACCCTCAAAACTAATTTATTTTGCATCAATCATGAGAATCAAACAAGAACATGTTTCACGGGCAGATTTTCAGAAGTCAAATACAAGCTTATTTTCAACTCATTTTCAAAACAAATTATATCATGGTGATCAGCATAACATGTAGAACAATTTAGAAACTTAAAATCATGCTTCTGGAAAAAAGTTTGAAGATGGATACCTGAGCTGGAGCTTTCACTTTTGGAGCTTTCATACCTCTTCTCTTGTGCAAACCCACTTCACTTGACCCCTTGATGGTGTTGCAATGCTTGGAATGAGTTTAAAATGGCTGGATTGGGAGGTTGCAACACAGCTGGTCCAAAATCGTGTTTGTGTTTGGCTGGCTTTTAGGGCTTGGTGATGGTTGGGAAATGTTCTAATGATGATGGTGAGTTGAATGGTGAAGTTTATTTGAAGTTTGAGTGGCTGGACAGAGAGTTTCGAAAGTTTGAAGCTTGGAGGTGATTTTGTGGAACTTGGCCTATGAGATGATCTGAGCTCCAATGTTATGTGAGTTTGCTTCCTTTGAGTCCACATAACAAGTCCCTATAGGTATGAAAGTGGGTGGTGGCCTGTGGTGATTGGTATGGGGTGATTTGCAAAAAGTCAACATTATGTGTACTTGAGGTATGGGCTATGGAAGGGGTTGTTCAAGAGCATGTTTGGCCTCAGCATTGATCAAGGAGAGACATGGGATTGAGATTATGCAGCTGGATGGCTTAGAAGCAAAGATCTCATAGGTTTTGCAAGTGTTATGCATTTTGTCCCTTTTGTAGTTTCTTGAGATGCAAGCCATGGAAACTTGTGATTCTTTGGGCAATTTTGGTCACAATGCAATGTATTATGTTTGTATGATGCTTAGAGAATGATTAGAGGTCACAAAATGACTTGGTATGTGAATTTTCAAAGAATCCTCTTTGGTGTGAAAGTGAAAATTATAGGTTTTTTGCCAACTTTGCAAGGCCATAACTTGAGTTCCATAATGAATTAGAACTTGCTCTTGTACTTTTTGAAAAGGGAATGATCCAATCTACAACTTTCATGACCAACAATTTTTCATTTGAAGCATTTTTGGTTGAGAAATAGGAGGTTGAAGAACTTTCCCAAAATGGAAAGTTTCCATTACAAGTCATTTCCATTTTTGGCAACTTTTGGTTTAGCTCAAATTTCTTCAATTTTGTGAACTTACAAGCACTTAAATGATCAAATAAAGATCATATAACCTCAATTTGATGAAAATACCCCTTTGGTTCCATTGTTGGGGGCCTCAGATGCCCTGATTTTGCTCTGTCTTGCTCAAGAAGTTACCCAGTGAACATATGACTTCCACAATGAATTTCTTCATCAAACTTGGCACACATGATCTTTATAACATATTGAGACTATTAGGAACAAGAATGACCAAAAATATTTTGAGTTATTGCCTTTGAAACCAAAACCCTAATTTCAGGTTATCTGTGTAGTGAAACCCTAACTCTGCTTCCATGCTTTCCAAGTTCTTGTGATTTTTTTGACTTCCTTGATCTTTGAGGGATATAAAATGATGATAGAACACACATGGACCCTCTTGGAATGATTCGAGACCTTTGAGTGGCTCAGATGGATCTTTGGATTACTCAGATCACAAACCCTAGATGCAAATGAACTTGAACTAATGCAGTGAAACCAAAATGAAATATGATATGATATGCTTAAACTAATGCAAATATGAAATATCACAAGCCAATGGTGAAATGAGTGAGGGAAAATTTGGGGTGTTTACAGCTGCCCCTATTCTAGCATGAGTTAGCTGTGTAGGATGTAAGCGCCTGACTTAACAGTCAAACAAGATAACTTGTGGTTGAATACCAAAGACAGTCCAAAATTTGCACTCACTAGGTGTAAACACCCCAAATTTGCCCTCACCCATTCACACCAAGGCTTGTGATCTTTTCATATGCATAAGTTCAATCATAGCATCTCATATTGCATTTTTGTTTCACTGCATTGTTCAAAGTCATCTGCATCTAGGGTTTGTGATCTGAGCCATCTAAGGGCCATTTGAGCCACTCCAAAGGTCATCAATCACTTAAAAGGGGGACATGTATGTTCAATCATCATATTATATCCTCTCAAGATCAAAGAAAGCCAAAGAATCACAAGAACTGAAAAAGGCATGGAAGCAGAGCCAGGTTTAACTGCACAGATGACCTAGAATTAGGGTTTTGGTTTCAAAGGTCATAACTCCAAATTTTTTGGTCATTCTTGTTTCTATTGGTCTCTATATGGTATAAGGATAATGCATATCAATTTTCATGAAGAAACTTCATGGGGAAGACATCTAATCAAGAGTTGACTTCTTGAGCAAGTCAGTGCAAAATCAGGGCATCTGAGGCCCCCAATGACCCAACCAAAGGGTGTTCTCCATCAATTTGAATGTGTATGATCTTTATTTGATCATAGAAGATGTTAGAAGTTCACAAAATTGAAGAGTTTCAAGCCATTTGCAAAGTTGCCTTTTTGGGAAAGTGACTTATAATGAAAACTTGCCATTTTGGGAAAGTTTTTCAACTTCCTCAAATTGATTCAAAAATGCTTCAAATGAGAAAACTTTGGTCATGAAAGTTGTAGAATGGATCCTCCCATTTTCAAAAAGTACAAGAACTCATTCTAATTCATTTTGGATCAAAAGTTATGGCTTGTCAAAGTTGGACAAAATCACATAATTTCACGTTTTGTACCAAAGAGGCAAAGTTGCAAAACCTCATGCCAAGCCTTTATGTGACCTCTAATTGACTTCTATGCATTACACAAACATGAACCATGACCTAAAAATCAGAATGCACCAAAGAACCTCCCATTTTCATGACTTATGCTTCAAGTAATCACAAAAGGGCCAAGAGATCACAAAGTTGCAAAACATCACATAAACCCTAATCCACTTGCTGCATTGCCTCTAATTCATTTCCATGGTTCTCCTTGATTCAAGCTGCAGCCAAGCCATGCCTTGTACCTTGACTGAAATGGCCCATACCTCTCTTACACAAAAAGTTGACTTTATGCATTTTGCTCCATACCAATCACACTGCTCCACAACAACTCTCTGACCTATCAAGGATTGATATGTGTACCAAAAGGAACCCAACACATAACACAACACAGCCTGAAACATCCCACAAGCCATAGTTCCCAAAACTGACCTCTTATGCATTTTGTTTCGAAAATCATCACACGGCCTTCAAACATCAAAACAAACTTCACCAAATCACTCACCATGATCCTCTGATCATTTCCCAACCATTGTTTTGGCCTGAAACCTCCCACATCAAAAACACGATTTCCCTCATCCATTGACCTGAGCTTCTGCAAACTTCCTCTAGAGACCATATAAACTCCAGCTAGGCATCACAAACTTCTGGGGAGGATCATTGGAGCTTGTTTGGACCAGAGAATGATTCTATGAGTTGCACTGATCATCTGGATGTGTTTGGTTTTGAAAATGGTCAAGAAACAAGCATGTATTGACTGTCTGAAAGTTTGCCCGTGAAAATGATTTTGTTTGTTTCTCTTGATTCATGAAAAATAAATGATGTTTGTTGTAGGGTTTATGTTTAATGATGTTCATAGATTGATTCTGGAGAGTTTAGTGAGGTTTTGATGCGTATTGAGTGAGATAGAAAAAATGGCTTGCTGGAGAAGATGACCGGAACACTGTTCCGGTCATCTGAAAGTGATTAGGGTTAGGATTAGGGCTAATGACATAATTAGGCAAGTTTGAATTTGGACCGTTCGTTCGCGCGCGCAGTCAACTCCCGCCTCCTTGAATTTGAATCTCAGCCCTCAGATTAGCTGACTTTCTCTTTTTTCTTTAAAATTCATTTTAATTTTATTTGTTTTGCATTTTATTTCCACGAATTATTTAAAATAGCAAAATACATTTAAAAATTCTGAAAATTTTTGTCAAACATTTCATTATTTTTCAGAACCCAAAAATATTTTTATTTTTATTTTTTGCATTAAAAATTATTTTTAAATCATTTAAATGTTTATTTTTTATTAGTTAATGAAAATTAATTAATTAAAAATACATTTAGGTATTTAAAAATCACAAAAAAAAATTCACATTGCATTTCAAAACATTTAGAAACATTATCAAACTCTCAAACCAAATTTATTTTTTGTTCTTGATGCATTTTGACAATTTTTGTTGGAATTAAATTCATTTTAAGGCAATATTTTGGTTCAAACTTTGAAAAATCCATTCTGCCTAACCCTTGAGAGTTTGATGATGGTTCTTCTTGCATTGCATCCTCCATATAATGTAGTTTATAGGATAAAATTGGTTTGAATTGATCTTGCATTTTCAATTTGCTTTGTATTTTTCTTTGTGAGGCACCCCAAAACCCTAGCCAACTTGAGAAATTCATAACTTTCACTAGGTTAAGAATTAGATCCCCTCCTTTGGGCAGTGAACTTGTATAGGTTTAGGGTATCTTTGATTGCATTTTCATTTTTTTGTCATGTCATTTGCTTCTGGTTTTGGATTTTTGTGATGCATGTTGTATGTAAACCCTAATTTGTGCCTTCCTTTGCATCCATCTCTCATTTGCTTGCATTCAATGACTTGCCATGACATTTTGTGCATCCACATGATTCATAATACATCTTAGGACATCTTAGAACCATGTTTGATCATTGCATCTTTCATTTGCCATGTTATGTGTTTATTTCATTTCATAAACATTCATGAACTTCCATGGTTCAAAGCATGCCTCATTTGCATCATTATGCTTGTTTGATCACTCTCATCTCTTGCCATATGTTTGCATCATCTCTTAGCATCATTAACATCATATTTATGCTTCTGGTTTTGGTTTGCACCATGGCATTCCATCTCATTTGCATTTCATTTCATTTCTTTTGCTAACTTTTCAGGTGGTAAGTTGTTTTGAGAAGTGAATTTGCCTTCACTTCTCACAATCTCTTTTCATCTCTCTCTTGCATCATTGCTGCATTTTATCTTGTGTATTAGAGTGAGCTTGCTCATTCATGTTCCTTCCTCCTTTCCTCCTTCAAGCAACTTGTCTTCTTAAGTGAAGCAAGTTGTCTTGCTTCTCTCTGTTTCTTTCTCCTCTCATCTGCTTCTCTCCTTGGTAGCTCTTTGAAGATTCTTTCTCTCTTAGGCCTCACAAACCCTAGGACCTCCAAGCATGATAATAATTAGGGTTTGATTAGTCCCCCATTATTTTTACCTTTGTGTCATCTTTGAGTCTCCTCTTCTCACCTCATAACCCAAGACTAAACCCTAAAGGTTTTAAGGCTTTGTGATTAGGGTTATGCCTGTATCCTTCTATTAGGATGGAGTGTATAACTTTAATCCTAAGTGTTAAACCCTTAATGTGTTTAAATCCTTTAATCAATCCACTTAATAATCACTAAGACATCAAGCTTGTAACTTGGGCCTTGCATTAGGGTTCTAATTCTTCCTTAATTGGTTAAGAAGGACTAACCCTAGTGATAATGGACAAGTCCCCCTCAAGTTGTCTTACAAACCATAAAAAATCACTTCTCTATCTTATCATTAATTAAAATCCATTTAATAAAGGCTTTGTTTTGTCATGAGGTTAATCCCTAATCATGGATTAAGTTGAGGAGCTTTCCTCAGCTTAAATGTTCTCATCTATTATCCTTCTATTAGGTTGGTGTAATGGGCCCATTAAATCCTTGATTATGGCTTAAACTCATTACTTAACACTAAACAAAAACAACAAAAACATCTAAATAAATGCAAATAGGTTAATGACCTTAATCCTACATCATGGTGATTAAGTGTGAAGTGCTTACTTCACACTTAAGGTATTCTCATTACCCCTAATCAAAGGGAGGATGTGATGAGTTTACTAACCCTTGGTTTAGGCTTAAGCTCATTTTCCTATGACAAACTTTCAAAAGCAATAAAAGATTGAAAACACAAAAACAAACAATAATCGTCTCCTTCGAGATTCTTTTCTCACCCCATTCACTCACAAACGAGAACTTGCTTCTTCCGTCTAATGCAAGACAGTTTGCACCTGAGCCAGGCAGGTCATACACTTGAGCATATACAAGTAAGCAGTTCACAAGTCAATTTATCTTTCAGTCTCTTTGAGTCGAACTACGGTGTTATGACTTCCTCATTGCACGAGAGGATACGTAGGCATAACTTAACAGTTATCGAACAAAAGTCTCTGTACATTCCCTCTCTTTCCAGCCTCATTCTTTCAGCCTCATGATCTTGAGCATTTCATTCTTGTTCTTACACTGACACTTCTCTTATACACTCCACTTTTCTTTTACACTGACACTTGCATTCTTTCCAGCTTTAATACACAAATTGCACTGACACTACCCCTTAAAAACACCAATCTTATAAGCGTGGATCCCGTCGAGTACGGCGGACAATCTGGGTGCTAATACCTTCCCAGGTTGTAACCAACCCCCTTTCTCAGTCTCTCTGGTTCGCAACCGTCTTATCCATATCTTTCTAGGTCTATGCAGCATTACCTTTCCCCCGGAATAAAAATGCCTAGCTGGCGACTCTTTTCTCTTGAGTTCACCCCTGTGTGTTCTCACCCCTTTCGTCGACCGTTCGCGTCTGTACCCCTCTTGGCCCCCGTGTCATCAGGTGGGAGCGACAGCTTGGCGACTCTGCTGGGGACCCTTATACTGCAACCAGGGCTTCTGGTTCTTTTTGTGGGTTCCTCCTAGCGCTTGTTTGATTTGTGTTTACTGGGGTGTTATGTGCTAATTGTGTTTATATAGTTGCTTTATTTATTTGCTTTATGTACAACTTTATTTATTGCTTTCTTTACAGTTTTCCATATTTCATACTGTCATTATCATTGCTGGATCTGTTCTTCTGTTTTGGTGGGTGGGGTTCTATTGAGAGATAAGGTCCTATACCTGGGACCTGAGTGACACCTAGGCTAGAGTGGTTCACGTTCTTTCCCATTCCATTTCGGTCTGGTGCGGGAATATGAAACACGGTTCAGATGTGGGTTTCTTCTTGAGAACTTTGTGCTACAGATTTCCTGTAGTGCTAGGGCTATCTGGGAAGCCTGCTAAGTCTGGATGACCTTTATTATGACCTTCAGAAACTGAGGTGAATTAGAGGAGGATCTTTTATGGTTATTGTAAACATTGTACCTCCAGGTTAGAAGTGTTTACACTTCTCATAACTGATCCAAGTCTGAGGATCCTTGTTTTAGAACATCACCTGTGAGGGGGTTGGGCTGTTTACAGGTTTGCAGGTACCATTGGCCACATCATACCCTCTTACTATTTGGTTTAAGAATACCTCATTTTGGACAGTTCTTGTGATTTAACCCTGGACATGTGACTCTTTATTTGAGTCCCCCACCTTGGTTACTGGATTTCTGAACCTCCATCTGGACTTCTTGAACATACATGGATTTTATATCAAGACAGTTAATCAGATCCAGCTTGATCACAAACCCTTGCATATCATTTGCATACTCATCATTTGCATCATTTAACATTTGTTTGTTTGTTTTTCAGGGTATCCACATTATATCTGGCTTGGTTTTGACCCCTTCATCTGCATAGACCTCTGTTTCATCAGTTATCTGCTTCAGCTATCTTCATCAGTTGTCTGTTTTAGTTGCCTTCATCACCAGCATCAGCCTATCAGTGGCTCATCTCCAGTACCAGTCTTGATCTTCATCAGCATTTGTCTTCAGCTCTTCATCAGCAGTCATGGCTACACCTAGGAAGAGCAACATTTCATACCATTTCTTTGAGCCTGTGTTGACTGGTATCAAGCAGGTCCAGTCACTTATCACTCCAGACCACATCCCATTATTTAGAGAGCATTATGGAAGTATCCTTGATATGGTTATGGACCTAGACCCTTCTCAGAGGAGTATGATCCACACCTGCCTACAGTTTTATGACCCTCCTTTGAGATGCTTCACTTTCCCAGACTTTCAGCTAGGACCTCTGCTGGAGGAGTTTTCATCATTGATTGGAGTACCTGTCAGGGGGTGGAGTCCCCTTCAACCCAGAGATGACTTCTCCCAGCAATGGAGAAGTGGAAAAAGCACTATACCTGGAGCCTACTTTGATTGAGCAGAATATGACAACAAAGGCTGGGATCCCTGGTTTGCACTTGGATTTCTTGATTTCTCAGGCCATCCTGAAGGCCTCTTTGGGAGAATGGAGGGCAGTTTGTGCATTGTTAGCCCTCAGCATATATGGGGTTATACTGTTTGCAGATGAGCCCAAATTTATCAGCAAGAATGCCATTCATCTTTTCCTTCTGAGGAACCCAGTACCCACATTGCTGGGAGACTTCTATTACTCCATTCACCAGAGGAATGAGAAACAGAAAGGAAAGCTAGTGAGATGCTGTGCTCCTTTGTTTCACACTTGGTTGCTCAAACACTTGCCTAAGTCAGATGCATTCCTGAACCCTCACCAACAGAAGAATTGGGCTAAGAGACTTATTGCTTTGACTTCAGATGACATCAGATGGTGCACCCAGAGCACCAAAGGCAAAGACATAATAACTAGCTGTGGGCAATACCCAAATGTACCTCTGATAGGAGTAAATGGTTGCATCAACTACAATCCTTTATTGTTTAAAAGACAACTGGGCTATGCTTTGGTTCACCCTCCTAGAGTGCAAGATTTAGCTGAGACCCTATATTGTGAGATAAAGCCTAATCTAGCTGTTGTCAGGCAAGCATCTTGGGCTTGGGATAACATCTAGACAAAAGGGATGGCTATTCTGGGAAGGTGCAATAATGTGGCTTCAGCTCAGTACTATGAATGGTCCCATGCTAGAGGTCAGATTTCTGGGATGCCCTTCACCATTGAGGATATACCTGGACCATCCACAGTACAGCCAGCAGCCACTGTCAGCCTGGAAGAATTTGAGAAGCTGAAGGAAAGGAATGCGAATTTGTCTCAAGCTCTGAAGAAGACCCTCTGGGAGAGGAGTGATGGTCGTCTAGATATTGAGAGGTTGGAGAAGCTTAAGGTGGAACATCTGGCCAAGATTGAGAAAACAGAGGACTACATCGAGAAATCAAGAGCTGGGGAGCAAATATTGAAGAATTCCTGTAAAGAGGCCAAGCTTCAGAAGGCTAGGACTGATCTCTATCTGCAAGAGAGTCAGGCTAGGTGGGTCAGGATCACTGAAGCCCGTACTCAAGAAGATCAGAGAACTCAAGCCAGGATTGAGCCGTTAGAGGCCATTGAAAAGAAGCAACATGAAGCTTTGCTGGCAGCCCAGAAGGAGATTTCAGAGTTGAAGCTTAGGGCTGGTTTGAAGAGATCAAAGGACCAAGATAGGCACAAGAAGCTGACCACTGCCATCGCCACCAGAAACCTCCTCATCAGGACTATTACAGAGCATCCGGCTGGTCCAGTGACGGAAGCACTTCTGAAGGAGGTTAAGGAGGATGAGTTTGGACTAGATGTCTAACTTTTTGATTGTTGTTATTTCCATTTTGATGTACTTTTCTTTTGTGTTGTATTTTGACCCTTCAGGGGCATGTGTTGTAAAAAACAAACTATGTATTATTCATCATTTGTAATATATTTTAGTTTGTTTCGACTTGGGTTTTCTTTTTCTCAACAACATCAAAGCATCTTCCTCGAGATCTGGAAAGGTCAAAACCAAGAACCAAGCCGGATACCTTGGAAAAAAATAATCATACTGCATTGCATACTAACTTTTGTTTTGTTTTGTAGGTTTTGTTATTATTTTGTTTGTTTCTAACTCTGTTGTGGTTCAGGAAATATTGCTCGCAGAAGAGTGTTCCCTGTCAACCATGCACACCGGTATCCTACTCGCAACAACCTTCCGGGTATTATAATGGAGCAAGTACAGCAAGACCTGACCGAGGTCAGAACCCAGATGGCTAACGAAAGAGTTGAGATGAGGAACCAAATGGCCCAATTCATGACTGTGATGACTGGTCTGGCTCAGAGCCAAGAGAGGTTAAGGGCATTGGTAGAAAGACAGACCCCCGAGGAGCCTCATCCTGGGACTGGAGGAACAAGTAACAATGAGAGGGGATAGCCTCATGTTAATCCACCTGCATTTGGACCTCATCTAGATCCGGAAGTCAATATCCCGGGTAATGTGCAAGGAAATACTACTGGGGGGAGAATATTGCAAGAAGACCCCCAAGAGGAGCAATTCACTGTAATGGGAGCTGGAGATGAAGTCTATGACCGAAGGTTTGATGAAATTGCTGAGAAGTTGAGGTCCTTGGAGTCTCAAAACTCCTTGGGTTTTGATGTAATGGATATGGGGTTGGTGGATGGAGTAAGAATTCCCCACAAGTTCAAACCTCCGTGCTTCGAGAAATACAATGGAACTTCCTGTCCACGAACTCACCTGCAGTCTTTTCTGGGGAGACTTAAAGCATATACCATGGATGAAAAACTGTGGATGTTTTACTTTGAAGATAGCTTGACTGGAGCCTCAAGAGAGTGGTATTCACACCTGACCAGAGCTACTATCAGATGCTGGAAGGACCTAGCTAAGGCCTTCATCAGACAATACCAATACAATCTAGACATGGCTCCTAACAGGACCCTCCTGATGGGAATGTCTCAATCCTCCAGAGAAAGCTTCAGGGAATATGCCCAGAGGTGGAGACAGCTTGCTGCTGCTGTCCAACCACCCATGTCGGAAAGAGAAATGGCCGACATGTTCATGAATACTTTGCAAGGAACATATATTGATAGGTTGGCTGCCTTTTCTTCCACCAGTTTTGCTGACGTAGTTATAGCCGGTGAAAGAATTGAAAGTCTATTAAAAATGGGCAAAATTTCTGATAATGGTGCAAGTTCATCCAGTAATCCCAGGAAGCCTTTTGTGGGACCTCGAAGGATCGGTGAGACAAATGCCATCCATGCCAGCAGGGGCAGACCTCAGTATGTCCACATATCAGTAGCAGCTGTTACTATTCCAGCTCCGATTCCTCAGCAACCAACATATCAACAACCACAACAACCACATTATCAACAACAAGTCCAGTATCCGCCACAAAGAACATACAACAACAATAACAGCAGTCAACAACAAAGACCTTTTCAGCAAAGACCATCACAGGCAAATAGGGTGATTGATCCTATCCCTATGCCTTATGCTGCCTTATTGCCACAACTCCTGAAGCTTAACTTGGTTGAGTTAAGGACATTGGCACCTCCAGATCCTTCCAATCTCCCAAAGAATTACGATGTCAACGCCAGGTGTGCTTTCCATTCCAATGCACTAGGCCACAGTACAGAGAAATGCAGGGTTTTGCAAATGAAAGTTCAAGATCTGGTGGATTCTAAAGCCCTCAACTTCGCACCACCTCCAAATGTCAACAGAAATCCTATGCCTAATCATGGTGGTCCAAGGATTAATGCCATCGAGGAAGACAAACCATCTACTCTGATCACCAGTGTTGCACAAATTCGAACACATCTGGTCGAAATTAAAGCTCAGCTTCTAGAGTGCCAGGTGTTCCCCGGGTGTGAACTCGGTTGTGGGTATTGCAACATTGCATTCAACGGGTGTGATAATTTGAGAAGCGGCATAGATGGTCTTATCAAAGATGGTATCCTTCAAATCTCAACAATGGCGCCTACAAATCCAGAAAATCCTTTGACAACAATTCCTGATTCTTCTACAACAGCGGCAACAATCATTCCAACCGATTCATCAATATCATCAACAATGGCTCCGTCCATCACTTCAACAAATCAAATGTCAACCACCATTTCTTCTACAACATCAGCATCCTATTTATCAGCAGAGTCTTCTACAACGCCAACAGAAATTAATGAAGATGTCTCAGTAGTCACCATCTACTATGATCCATCAAATGTTCCTCCAAACAACAACTTTCAGCAACAAGCAGTGGCACCTCCTGCCAGATCACCGGTCACAATTTACTACGATCCGCACACCATTTCAGTACCCTCATCTACAACAGTCAGTCCAGTTACCATCACGGTGCCTGGACCCGTTCCATATGAAAGCAGTAATGCCATACCCTGGCATTATGGTTCTGATCTCTACTGCAACGGGGAGAAAATCACTTTGGATTCTTCAACCTCTTCTCCACAAATTGATAATGTTGGGGGAGGCGGAGGCTTCACCAGAAGCGGACGCCTTTTTGCCTCACAAACTCAAAGACCTAATGTTGAAGAAGAAGCTGCTGCCAAAGCAAAAGGAAAGAGTGTGGTATTTGAAGAGCCGACTGCCAAAGAAACTCAGAAGACATCTTTTGAACAAGATGTAGACGAGTTTATGAGAATCATAAAGAGAAGTGATTACAAGGTGGTGGATCAGCTTCACCAAACTCCCTCAAAAATCTCCATATTTTCCCTGTTGATGTGTTCTGAAGCTCACAGGAATGCATTATTAAAAGTCCTGCACACAGCATACGTGCCAGAGGAGATTACCGTTAATCAGCTAGAAACTGTGGTGGCAAATGTCAACACCAGTCATGGACTGGGCTTTACCAATGCTGACTTAACAATTGAGGGACGTAACCACAACAAGGCTTTACATATCACCTTGGAATGCAAAGGTGGTGTTTTATCTCATGTACTGGTGGACACTGGGTCGTCGCTTAATGTCCTACCAAAGAAAGCCTTGGTGAAGCTGGAGTATGATGGCTTGGCACTGCGTCCAAGTAATTTGGTGGTGAGAGCATTTGATGGCTCTAAAAGATCAGTGCTTGGAGAGATTGATCTGCCTGTGATGATTGGCCCGCAAATTTTCAAAACTACCTTCTATGTGATGGACATTCAGCCGGCCTACAGCTGTTTGTTGGGTAGACCCTGGATCCACGCCGCTGGCGCTGTTACGTCTACCCTTCACCAGAAGCTGAAATTCGAGTGGGAAGGCCAGATCATCACCATCTGTGGGGAGGAAGACATCTTTGTTAGCCATCTGGCTACATACAAGTACATAGAAATGGATGGAGAGATCCATGAAACCATGAGCCAGGGGTTTGAGGCCCTGAACATTAATGAAGCATCTGTTGTACTGGGAACCTCCATAACATCTTATCAGCAAGCCCGGAAGGTTGTTGAAGAGGGTACTGCCCAAGGCTGGGGCAAACTGCTGCCCGTGGAAAAGAAAGAAGACAAATTTGGGTTGGGTTACAGACCAACTCAACGAGATCAACCAGAGGCTGCCAAGAAGCCCAATTTTGTCAGCGGGGGAATGCTCACCCCGGATGCAGTGAACAACTTGGAAGACGAGGAGGAAAGCGACCGCAACCTGGAGAGCTGGATACGTCCAAGGATCCCGGGGAGCCAAGTCCTTAACTGGTCTTCCCAGGAAATTATAAGGGTTACTCCTGCAGAGTAATTATTATTTCCTGTAATTTTAAGCATGCATCAAGTCTTGCATCTGGCCCAAGATGTCAAGACTCATTTTGTAATCAGGCCATCTTGTAATTTTGTGCAAATGGATTAATCAATGAATATCGGACATCTTTTGCAAATGAGTCTTTTTCTTTTTCGCTCACTGTTTTTCATTTTTCTTTTTGTACAAAAAATAAAATGGCAATGTTTTCAAAATGATAACTTCATTTCACCTTTTTCTAAATAAGATAAAATCGATCACTAAAATAAACAATCTAAACCCTTGCAGAGAGTGCCTTTCAGATTGCACTGACAACAACACTGCTATGACTTCGTATGACTTTGACAATCCAATCAATCAAGCTGATGAAGGGGTTGAAGAAGATTATGAGCTTCCTGAAGAGCTAGCCAGGTTGTTAAGGCAAGAGGAGAAGGTTATCACTCCTCATCAGGAGGAGATTGAAACGGTTAATCTTGGTACAGAAGAAGACGTGAAAGAAGTTAAGATTGGGGCCTGCCTGCAAGACTCAGTAAAAGAGCAACTGATTGATATGCTTCGGGAATACGTGGATGTTTTTGCTTGGTCTTATCAGGATATGCCAGGGTTGGACACCGATATTGTCATGCACAAGCTGCCTTTAAAGGAAGATTGCCCGCCAGTAAAACATAAGTTGCGCCGTACTCGCCCAGATATGGCAATGAAAATTAAGGAGGAGGTACAAAAACAGTGGGACGCTGGTTTTCTTGCTATGACTAGCTACCCGCCGTGGGTTGCTAATATTGTACCTGTGCCTAAGAAGGATGGCAAGGTGAGAATGTGTGTGGATTACCGGGATCTGAACAGAGCCAGCCCGAAAGATGACTTCCCTTTACCTTACATTGATGTATTGGTTGATAACACGACTCAGTTCTCAGTATTCTCCTTCATGGATGGATTTTCAGGATATAATCAGATCAAGATGTCACCTGAAGACATGGAGAAGACAACTTTCATCACACCCTGGGGCACTTTCTGTTATAAGGTAATGCCATTCGGGCTGAAGAATGCTGGTGCCACTTATCAACGGGCTATGGTAACATTATTCCATGACATGATCCATAAAGAAATTGAATGTTATGTGGATGACATGATTGCCAAGTCCCTCACAGAAGAAGACCACCTGGTAAATCTGTTGAAGTTATTCAAGCGTCTGAGGAAGTACCAACTGAAGTTAAACCCCAATAAGTGCACATTCGGGGTGCGGTCCGGTAAGCTGCTAGGTTTCATTGTAAGTGAGAAAGGGATTGAAGTTGACCCTGATAAAGTCAAAGCCATTCAAGAAATGCCTGCACCGAAGTCAGAAAAGGAAGTTCGGGGGTTTCTTAGGTAGATTGAACTACATTTCACGGTTCATATCTCACCTAACATCAACATGTGAGCCTTTGTTTAAGCTGTTAAGAAAAGAACAAACGGTCAGGTGGAACGAAAACTGCCAGAGGGCTTTTGACAAAATCAAGGAATACTTACAAGAACCTCCGATCCTTATGCCACCAGTTGAAGGAAGACCTCTAATCATGTACTTGACAGTATTAGAAGAGTCAATGGGTGTGTGTTGGGCCAGCATGACGAGTCTGTTCGAAAAGAGTATGCAATATACTACCTAAGCAAAAAGTTTACCGACTATGAACAACGTTATTCACTGCTCGAGAAAACTTGCTGTGCTTTAGCGTGGGCTACTCGCCGACTAAGGCAGTATATGTTGACCCACACTACCTTGATGATTTCAAAGATGGATCCAGTTAAGTACATTTTTGAGAAGCCAGCACTTACCGGACGGGTTGCAAGATGGCAAATGATCCTCACAGAATATGATATTCAGTACACATCCCAAAAAGCCATCAAAGGCAGTGTATTGTCTGATTATCTTGCTGAGCAACCTATTGATGATTACCAGCCTATGAGATTTGACTTCCCTGATGAAGACATCATGTTCATAAAAGCAAAAGATCATGAAGAGCCTGTTCACACTGAAGGGCCTGACCCAGAAGAAGAATGGACTATGATGTTTGACGGGGATGTTAATATGAATGGTTGTGGTGTTGGTGCAATACTCATTACGCCTAAAGGAGTTCACATGCCTTTCTCGGCAAAACTCACCTTTAACTGCACTAACAACGAAGCTGAATACGAAGCTTGCATTATGGGTATTGAGGAAGCCATTGACCTCAGGATCAAGACTTTGACTGTGTTCGGAGATTCAGCTCTGGTAGTTAATCAAACCAATGGCAAATGGTACACCCACCAAGATCATCTGATACCTTATCGGGATTATACAAGGAGGTTATTGACTTTCTTCACAACGGTCAAGCTTGAGTATATACCTCGAGACAAAAATCAATTTGCAGATGCTCTGGCTACCATTTCATCCATGATCAAAGTTCAAGCTGCCAACTTTGTGCCTCGGATCTCAGTATCCAGACTCGACAGACCAGCATATGTATTCTCAGCAGATGTTGTTAAAGATGATAAGCCTTGGTTCCATGACATTAAGCGCTTCTTGGAGGATCAAACATACCCATCTGGGGCATCTTCCAATGACAAGAAGACATTAAGAAGGCTAGCCGGTAGTTTCTTCCTGAATGCTGATGGTTCCCTGTACAAGAGAAACTTTGATATGGTACTCCTCAGATGTGTTGATAGGGCAGAAGCAGACTTGTTGATGCACGAGGTGCACGAAGGATCCTTTGGTACCCATGCTGGAGGACATGCAATGGCTAAAAAGTTGCTAAGATCAGACTATTACTGGATCACAATGGATGCAGACTGTTGTGCCTATGCCAGAAAGTGCCACAAATGCCAGATCTATGCGGATAAAGTGCATGTGCCTCCGAATCCTTTGAATGTGATGTCTTCACCCTGGCCTTTTGCCATGTGGGGCATTGATATGATTGGCAAGATTGAACCAACTGCTTCAAATGGCCACAGATTCATCCTGGTAGCCATTGACTATTTTACCAAGTGGGTTGAAGCAGCTTCCTATGCAAATGTTACAAGACAAGTGGTAGCCCGATTTCTGAAAAGAGACATCATCTGTCGGTATGGAGTGCCCGAACGAATCATTACTGATAATGGTTCCAACTTAAACAACAAGATGATGGCAGAACTGTGCCGGGACTTCAAGATCCAACACCACAATTCTTCTCCTTACAGGCCAAAGATGAATGGCGCTGTAGAGGCAGCTAATAAGAATATCAAGAAGATTGTGCAGAAGATGGTAGTTACCTATAAAGACTGGCATGAAATGCTACCGTTTGCCTTACATGGGTACTGTACGTCAGTCAGAACATCCACTAGGGCAACACCGTATCAGCTTGTGTACGGCATGGAGGCAGTCCTACCTATTGAAGTTGAATTACCTTCCTTGAGGGTACTGATGGATGTCAAGTTGAATGAAGCAGAGTGGGTCCGATCCCGATACGAACAACTGAATCTGATTGAAGAGAAAAGATTGGCTGCAATTTGTCATGGGCAGCTATATCAGAAAAGAATGAAGAAAGCCTTCGATCAGAAAGTCAGGCTCCGAGAGTACCAAGTAGGAGATCTTGTGTTGAAAAGACTCCTCCCTCCTCATACAGACCACAGGGGCAAGTGGACTCCGAACTATGAAGGGACATTCGTAGTAAAGAAAGTTTTCTCTGGTGGAGCACTGATGCTCAGTACTATGGATGGCGAAGACTTTCTATCCCCTGTGAATTCAGATGCAGTTAAAAAATACTTCGCATAAAAATGACCCGCTGGACATAAAAACAGAATGTAAGTCCAGGCAAAAATAGGGCATCCCGGCGAGTCAAAAACAGAATAAAAGACTCGGGCAAAAATAAGGGAAAATAAATAAAAAATGTACACCCGCTGAGTTGAAAAGCCGCATTGGACAACTCAGGCAAAAATGGGTATCTCGGTGGATTGAAAACCTGAAAAGGCGATCCACGCAAAATAAGGGAATAAGCGAACGACTGCATTCTGAATTCGTCTGTATCACTTACAACACGACAAGCTTCAGAAAGCAAGACGAGAAGAACGTCAATGTCGTACGAGTCATAGCAAAAGGTAAGCTCCTTGAAGCTTCATCAACATTGCCAACATCTTTTTGTTTTTCAATTTGTAACGATTTCCTCATTTCAGGGGATCCGTTTCTTTGACTGTATCTTGCCAATTCATGGCGCATAAATTAATAAAATCAGATTTTCAGTCATGTTTAGTCTCGTACATTTTATTTTCATTTGCAAAACGTCCGATGTCCTTGAGATAATGATTGCATAAATACAGATGCTTCTCTTCTAAAAATACGTGCTTGCAGGAAATATACTTATTCCCGGGAGTGTCTAAACTCCTATGACGGAATCCAGTAAGGGATACCTCAGGATACTTGTGCGTTCCTTTGTCTTACAGGATTGTAGATGTTCAGAGCACAACACGGGGCATGAAAGCTCCTCCCCAGTAAGCTGTCAAATCATTATCTACTCAGTCCGTCTTCCAGATTAGCACCGGAGGTGTTTTCTCCCCAGCTGAGTTGTCAAGTATCATCCTCAGCGGGATCCCTACAGAAATCTCTAGGAAGATCTTCCAATGATCTTTCTTCTTCCCCAGCCAAGTGCCAACCAGGGAACCAGCTCCCCACAGAGTTTCAACCTCTATCTAGAAGAGCAACGCATGAAGAACTCACAACAGAGTGAAGAAAGCTTCTACAAACCCCAGCTGGGTCCCCCATTACTGAGATGGGTCTATCAGTGGTCTGTTTCCCCATGCAGATACATCTTATCAGATCTACCAATGATCTTATCCCCAGCTGGGATGTCCACGTTGTAAACACCCCAAATTTGCCCTCACCCATTCACACCATGGCTTGTGATCTTTTCATATGCATGAATTCAACCATAGCATCTCATACCACATTTTTTGATTCACTGCATTGCTTCTAAGTCATCTGCATCTAGGGTTTGTGATCTGAGCCATCCCTGAGCCATTTGAGCCACTCCAAAGGTCATCAATCACTTCAAAGGGGTCCATGTATGTTCAAGCATCATATTATATCCCCACAAAGTCAAGAAAGTCAAAGAATCACAAGAACTGAGGATGGCATGGAAGCAGAGCCAGGCTTAACTGCACAGATGACCTAAAATTAGGGTTTTGGTTTCAGAGGCCATAACTCCAAATTTTTTGGTCATTCTTGTTTCTATTGGTCTCTATATGTCATAAGGATAATGCATATCAATTTTCATGAAGAAATTCCATAGGGAAGGCATCTGATCAAGAGTTGACTTATTGAGTAAGTCAGTGTAAAATCAGGGCATCTGAGGCCCCCAATGACCCAACCAAAGGGTGTTCTTCATCATTTTGGATGTGTATGATCTTTATTTGATCATAGAAGATGTTGGAAGTTCACAAAATTGAAGAATTTCAAGCCATTTGCAAAGTTGCCTTTTTGGGAAAGTGACTTGTAATGGAAACTTTCCATTTTGGGAAAGTTTTTCAACCCTTCCTTTTTGATTCAAAAATGCTTCAAATGAGAAAACTTTGGTCATGAAAATTGTAGAATGGATCCTCCCATTTTCAAAAAGTACAAGAACTCATTCTAATTCATTTTGGATCAAAAGTTATGGCCTTGCAAAGTTGGATAAAATCATTGAAATTTCACTTTTGCACAAAATGGAAAACTTGAAAATTCTCATAACAAGCCTTTATGTGATTTCAATGTGACCTTTAATCATCATACAAACACAATGCATGACTTAAAATTCAGTTTGGCCCAAAGAATTTCCCATTTCTATGCCTTGAGTTTCAAGTAACCATAAGCCATTCTTCATGAAAGTGCAAAGAGGGATTTCTTGCAAAATGATTCTCAAAGGGATTGTATGACCTCTAGCTGGTCTCAAGACATTGCCATGACCTAATGAAGCATCCCACACCAAAAATTCAGCAAGACTTCTCACATGTACATGGCCAAAAATCATGAAATGTAACAAGTTGCCATATTGCAAAAACACTTCAAACATGTGATCCATTGCACCCAGCTGTCTTCTCTTGATCCTAGGGCCTTCCTTGACTCAAGCTGAGGCAGGACAAGCCTCAAGATTGCCTCTGACCCGAGCCATGCTTAGAGTACACAATATCTTGACTTTCTTGCACTTTGCCCATACCAATCCCACAGTGCCACACCAACTCTCTGCCCAACCAGAGTATGATATGTGGACCTCAAGCCATCCAAAAACATACCATACACAAGCTAAATCCTCCCACATTGCAGCACACACAAAATCTGTCAAAAACTTTTCCCTCTTCGAATCACTCAACACAGTCATCAAACTTCAATAATTCCTTCACCAATCAACCACACACAACCTATAGAACAAATCCCACCCCTCACAATGGTCTGAAACACAGCACACAAGAACCTCATTTCCTGCCATATCAGAACTGAACCTCTCAAACTAGACACTTTCAACCCCACTCAAGCATTCCATTAGCCTCAGGAGGTTCAAAGGAGACCATTTGCACAAGAGGGAGGCTCTGAAAGCTCACTTTCGAAGGTCTCCATCTCAGGTATAACCTAAGAACTTTTTTTCTCAGAACTTCATTTTCTTGTTACAAAATGAATCTACATGTTGCACTGATCATCTGGATGTGTTTAGAATTGAAAATAAGCAAGAAATGACCATTTCATGTTGTTCTGAAAGTTTGCTCGTGTTTTATATTTTCCTTCGATTCAGGTTTGTGAGTGAAAATAAATGGATTTGAGATGAGGGGTTAGGTTTAGATTGATGAGAGGTTTGTTTTGGTGGAAGAAATTTCATGTTTAGTGACCTGTAGAAGATTCTAGGGTTTATGCTCGCCGGAGAAGATGACCGGAACCACTGTTCCGGTCACCTGAAAATCATTAGCCCTAATCTCATTAATTAATCAACTTTGAATTTGGACCTTAGATTCTGTTGACCTCCATTGACTCCCGCGCGTGTGTGTGGCCAGGATTTGTCATTAAAGCCCTAAAACGTGTTTAATTAAGACTAATCAGGTTTAAGAAATTTTGAATCCCAAAATTGATCTCAACCGTCCATGAGCGCGCGCAGTCTTTCCCTCCCCCCTGAGTTTGAATGCTGGCCCTTGATTGCGTTGACTCTCCCTTTTTATTCATTTTAATTTCTTTTATTTTCATTTCTTTTCCTCATTTTATTTAAAATAGCAAAATACCTTTAAAAATTATGAAATTTTTTGTCAAAGACTTCATTAATTTTTAAAACTCAAAAATATTTTTATTTTTATTTTTTGCATAAAAAATTATTTTTAAATCATTTAAATGTTTATTTTTAATTAATTAATGAAACTTAATTAATTAAAAATGCATTTAGGTATTTAAAAATCACAAAAAAATTCACATTGCAATTAGAAACATTTAGAAACATTGTCCAACTCTCAAACCAAATTTCTTTTTTGTTCTTGATGCCTTTTGATCATTTTCATTGGAATTAAATTCATTTTAAGGCATTATTTTGTTTCAAACTTTGAAAAATCCCTTCTGCCTAACCATTGAGAGTTGGATGATGATTCTTCTTGCATTGCACTCTTCATAGCATGTAGTTTATAGGATAAATTTGGTTTGATTTGATCTTGCATTTTCATTTTGTTTAGCATTTTTCTTGATAAGGTACCTTAAAACCCTAGAAACCTTAGGAAATTCATAACTTTCACTAGGTTAAGAGTTGGATCCTCTCCTTTGGGCAGTGAGCTTGTATAGGTTTAGGGTATCTTTGATTGCATTTTCAAATTTTTATCATGTCATTTGCTTCTGGTTTTGGATTTTTGCTTTGCATGATGCATGTAACCCTAATTTGTGCCTTCATTTGCATCCTTCTTTCATTTGCTTGCATCCAATGACTTGCCATGACATTTTGTGCATCCACATGATTCATAATAAATCTTAGGACATATTAGAATCATGTTTGATCATTGCATCTTTCATTTGCCATGTCATATGTCCATTGCATTTCATGACTTTTCATGTACATTCATGGTTCAATGCATGCTTCATTTGCATCCTTATGCTTGTTTGATCATTCTCATGCCTTGCCTCATGTTTGTATCATCTCTTAGAATCATTAACATCATTTAGTTGCTTCTGACTTTGGTTTGCATCATGACATTTCATCTCATTTGCATTACATTTCATTTTCTTGTGCTAACTTTTCAAGTGGTAAGTTGTTTGAGAAGTGAATTTGCCTTCACCTCTCACAATCTCTTTTCATCTCTTTCATACCTTCTTTGCTGCATTTTGTATGTGTATTGGATTGAGCTTGCTCATTCATGTTCCTCTTACTTTCTTTCTTCAAGCAACTTGTCTTCTTAAGTGAAGCAAGTTGTTTTGCTTCTTATTACTTCTTCCTCCTTTCATCTGCTTCCTTCCTGGTGGTTTCTCTGAAGATCTTTTCCTCTTAAGCCTCATAAACCCTAGGACCTCCAAGCATGATAACAATTAGGGTTTGATTAGTCCCCCATTTAGTTTTACCTTTGTGTTATCTTTGAGTCTTCTCTTCTCACCTCATAATCAAGGACTAAACCCTAAAGGTTTTAAGGCTTTGTGATTAAGCTTATGCCTGCATCCTTCTATTAGGATGGAGTGTATAACTTTAATCCTAAGTGTTAAACCCTTAATGTGTTTAAATCCTTTAATCAATACACTTAATAATCATCAAGACATCAAGCTTGTAACTTGGGCCTTGCATTAGGGTTCTAATTCTTCCTTAACTGGTTAAGTAGGACTAACCCTAGTGTTAATGGACAAGTCCCCTTCAAGTTGTCTTACAAATCATAAAATCCATTTCTTCATCTTACCATTAACTAAAATCCATTTAATAAAGGCTTTTTTTTGCCATGAGGTTAATCCCTAATCATGGATTAAGTTGAGGAGTCTTTCTCAGCTTAAATGTTCTCATCTATTATCCTTCTATTAGGATGGTGTAATGAGTCCATTAAATCCTTGATTATGGCTTAAACTCATTACTTAACACTAAACAAAAACAACAAAAAACATTTAAATAAATGCAAGTAGGTTAATGATCTTAATCCTACATCATGGTGATTAAGTATGAGGTGCTTACTTCACACTTAAGGTATTCTCATTACCTCTGATCAGAGGGAAGATATGATGAGTTTACTAACCCTTGGTTTAGGCTTAAGCTCATTTTCTTATGACAAACTTCAAAAGGCAATAAAAGATTGAAAATACAAAAACAAACAATAACCGTCTCCTCCGGGATTCTTTTCTCATCTCATTCATTCACAAACGAGAACTTGCTTCTTCTGTCTAATGCAAGACAGTTTGCACCTGAGCCAGACAGGTCATACACTTGAGCATAGACAAGCAGGCAATTCACAAGTCAATTTTATCTTTCAGCCTTTTTGGGTCGAACTACGGTGTTCTGACTTCCTCATTGCACGAGAGGATACGTAGGCATAACTTAACAGTTATCGAACAAAAGTCTCTGTATATTCCCCCTCTTTCTAGCCTTATCCTTTAAGCCTCATGGTCTTGAGCATCTCATTTTTGTTCTTACACTGACACTTCACTTATACACTTCACACTTCTTTTACACTGACACTTGCATTCTTTCCAGCTTTGATACACAAATAGCACTGACACTACCCCTTTAAAACACAAATCTTTTAAGCGTGGATCCCGTCGAGTACGACGGACAATCTGGGTGCTAATACCTTCCCAGGTTGTAACCAACCCCCTTTCTCAGTCTCTCTGGTTCGCAACCGTCTTATCCATCTTTTCCTAGGTTTATGCAGCATTACCTTTCCTTCGGGATAAAAATGCCTAGCTGGCGACTCTATTCATTCCCTTCTCCTTTCGCCGACCGTTCGCGTCTGTACCCCTTCTGACCCGGGTGTCATTTTGGTGGGAGCGACACACGTCAAGCAGATCAGTCAGAGATCTTCGCAGCAACGGGATCCGAGTCCCGGATCGTTATCTTTGCATAATCGTAGCATTCGCATCATATTTTCTCCACAGAGCGTAGCATTCCGTCTAATACGGAGCATTACAGCAAAAGTCAAACATATTGCATAATCACAAGCCACATGTCGAATTGAACACTTGTAAATACCGGCCATTCATCAACAATATACAAATACCTCTCAAATTCATCACCAGAGAGCCAAAGCATTTTCCTTAAAGATACAGATGCATGCTCCCTTTGGCACTCGTCCGTGTCATCATTCCCTAGTAGAAAGCCAAAGCGTCCCCTTTGCACTCACAGATACATATATACACAGTTCCTTGACGCCCGTCCGTGTCACCTTCCCCAGCATAGTTACCCAAACACTTTGGAAACCGTACACTTGTTTATAATACACTTTTTCCGACACTCGTTCGTGTCGCACTCTCCCCAGTAAGTTAGACACTCGTCCATGTTTCACTCATACTTGTTACTCATCATCTTCTTACTCATACAGATACTCGTCCGTATCTTGTGTATATCACTTAAATCCCCTCAGATCCGACACTCGTCTGTGTTCTTTGTTAGCCAGTTGGTACTCGTCCGTATCATCATCTCTGAACATGCGTCAAGCATTTGTTTCTACTGATACTCATCCGTATCATAGTCTTAAGGATGCTCGTCCGCATCTTTAATCTATACACCGTGTCAAAAACTTATTTTCTTGAATCTAGACACTCGTCCGTGTCTACTATTCCCCAGGAGAGTCCCCAACAAATCTGGTTGAACTATTTCCTTTCATCTGACATTCTTCCTATGTCATGATACCTTTCGGCAGCCGTACCCTGTCAGGTGATCATCCTTCACCTTTTTGATGATCGTCCTTCATCATTCCCAGTGGATTCTCTATTCATTAGAACCCCTTCCTATCCGACATTCGTCCTATGTCGTGATATTTTCAGCAGCCGTCCCCTGCTAGGTGATCGTCCTTCACCTCTTGATGATCGTCCTTCATCACTTTATCCGATGGTCGTCCCATTCATTGACCTTGTTATCTGGCATTCGTCCTATGCCATGATAAACCCTGAGAGCAGTCGTACCCTGCTAGGTGATCGTCCTTCACCTCTTGATGATCGTCCTTCATCATGCTTGTCCGATGGCTGTCCCCATCGTCGACCTTTTTATCCGACATTCGTCCTATGTCGCGATACTTTTGGCAACCGTACCTTTCCAGGTGATTGTCATTCACCTCAGATGACCATCCCTCATCTTATCCCCAACAGAGCAGTCGTCCCCTGCTAGGTGATCGTCCTTCACCTTTGATGACCGTACCTCATCATTTATTTCATTTATGCCATGAGCTTGATGGTCGTCCCCATCATTCACCTATAATCCCCAGAGAGCCTTATAGCTTTACCCGATGGCCGTCCCCATCACAATCTCTCATATCCCCAGCTTGTCGGCCGTCCCCGTCATTACTTTATTTCCTGCATTTTCCCCAGCATGTCGGTCGTCCCCATCATTGTTTCTTCCCCAGCAGTTGACCTCTGCTCGGTGGTCGTCCTCCGTCGCCCGCACTTTATAATTATACTTTATTTTCTTTTACAATCTATATCCCTTTTCTTCTTCATTCAGTGAGTGCAAATTTTGGACTGTCTTTGGTATTCAACCACAAGTTATCTTGTTTGACTGTTAAGCCGTTGCTTACATCCTGCACAGCTAACTCATGCTTGAATAGGGGCAGCTGTAAACACCCCAAATTTGCCCTTACCCATTCACACCATGGCTTGTGATCTTTTCATATGCATAAGTTCAATCATAGCATCTCATATTGCATTTTTGTTTCACTGCATTATTTCAAAGTCATCTGCATCTAGGGTTTGTGATCTGAGCCATCTAAGGGCCATTTGAGCCACTCCAAGGGTCATCAATCACTTCAAAGGGGCCCATGTATGTTCAAGCATCATATTATATCCTCTCAAGATCAAAGAAAGCCAAAGAATCACAAGAACTGAAAAAGGCATGGAAGCAGAGCCAGGTTTAACTGCACAGATGACCTAGAATTAGGGTTTTGGTTTCAAAGGTCATAACTCCAAATTTTTTGGTCATTCTTGTTTCTATTGGTCTCTATATGCTATAAGGATCATGCATATCAATTTTCATGAAGAAACTCCATGGGGAAGACATCTAATCAAGAGTTGACTTCTTGAGCAAGTCAGTGCAAAATCAGGGCATCTGAGGCCCCCAATGACCCAACCAAAGGGTGTTCTACATCATTTTGAATGTGTATGATCTTTATTTGATCATAGAAGATGTTATAAGTTCACAAAATTGAAGAGTTTCAAGCCATTTGCAAAGTTGCCTTTTTGGGAAAGTGACTTATAATGAAAACTTGCCATTTTGGGAAAGTTTTTCAACTTCCTCAAATTGATTCAAAAATGCTTCAAATGAGAAAACTTTGGTCATGAAAGTTGTAGAATGGATCCTCCCATTTTCAAAAAGTACAAGAACTCATTCTAATTCATTTTGGATCAAAAGTTATGGCTTGTCAAAGTTGGACAAAATCACATAATTTCAAGTTTTGTACCAAAGAGGCAAAGTTGCAAAACCTCATGCCAAGCCTTTATGTGACCTCTAATTGACTTCTATGCATTACACAAACATGAACCATGACCTAAAAATCAGAATGCACCAAAGAACCTCCCATTTTCATGACTTATGCTTCAAGTAATCACAAAAGGGCCAAGAGATCACAAAGTTGCAAAACATCACATAAACCCTAATCCACTTGCTGCATTGCCTCTAATTCATTTCCATGGTTCTCCTTGATTCAAGCTGCAGCCAAGCCATGCCTTGTACCTTGACTAAAATGGCCCATACCTCTCTTACACAAAAAGTTGACTTTATGCATTTTGCTCCATACCAATCACACTGCTCCACAACAACTCTCTGACCTATCAAGGATTGATATGTGTACCAAAAGGAACCCAACACATAACACAACACAGCCTGAAACATCCCACAAGCCATAGTTCCCAAAACTGACCTCTTATGCATTTTGTTTCGAAAATCATCACACAGCCTTCAAACATCAAAACAAACTTCACCAAATCACTCACCATGATCCTCTGATCATTTCCCAACCATTGTTTTGGCCTGAAACCTCCCACATCCAAAACACGATTTCCCTCATCCATTGACCTGAGCTTCTGCAAACTTCCTCTAGAGACCATATAAACTCCAGCTAAGCATCACAAACTTCTGGGGAGGATCATTGGAGCTTGTTTGGACCAGAGAAGCAGCCAGAAAGTCCCTGTTTCGAAAGCTCCAGTTCAGGTGAGCTCAAGAACATTTTTTCCAGAACTTTAATTTCTTGTTATAGAATGATTCTATGAGTTGCACTGATCATCTGGATGTGTTTGGTTTTGAAAATGGTCAAGAAACAAGCATGTATTGACTGTCTGAAAGTTTGCCCGTGAAAATGATTTTGTTTGTTTCTCTTGATTCATGAAAAATAAATGATGTTTGTTGTAGGGTTTATGTTTAATGATGTTCATAGATTGATTCTGGAGAGTTTAGTGAGGTTTTGATGCGTATTGAGTGAGATAGAAAAAATGGCTTGCCGGAGAAGATGACCGGAACACTGTTCCGGTCATCTGAAAGTGATTAGGGTTAGGATTAGGGCTAATGACATAATTAGGCAAGTTTGAATTTGGACCGTTCGTTCGCGCGCGCAGTCAACTCCCGCCTCCTTGAATTTGAATCTCAGCCCTCAAATTAGCTGACTTTCTCTTTTTTCTTTAAAATTCATTTTAATTTTATTTGTTTTGCATTTTATATCCACGAATTATTTAAAATAGCAAAATACATTTAAAAATTCTGAAAATTTTTGTCAAACATTTCATTATTTTTCAGAACCCAAAAATATTTTTATTTTTATTTTTTTGCATTAAAAATTATTTTTAAATCATTTAAATGTTTATTTTTTATTAGTTAATGAAAATTAATTAATTAAAAATACATTTAGGTATTTAAAAATCACAAAAAAAAATTCACATTGCATTTCAAAACATTTAGAAACATTATCAAACTCTCAAACCAAATTTCTTTTTTGTTCTTGATGCATTTTGACAATTTTTGTTGGAATTAAATTCATTTTAAGGCAATATTTTGGTTCAAACTTTGAAAAATCCATTCTACCTAACCCTTGAGAGTTTGATGATGGTTCTTCTTGCATTTCATCCTCCATAGCATGTAGTTTATAGGATAAAATTGGTTTGAATAGATCTTGCATTTTCAATTTGCTTTGTATTTTTCTTTGTGAGGCACCCCAAAACCCTAGCCAACTTGAGAAATTCATAACTTTTACTAGGTTAAGAATTAGATCCCCTCCTTTGGGCAGTGAACTTGTATAGGTTTAGGGTATCTTTGATTGCATTTTCATTTTTTTGTCATGTCATTTGCTTCTGGTTTTGGATTTTTGTGATGCATGTTGTATGTAAACCCTAATTTGTGCCTTCCTTTGCATCCATCTCTCATTTGCTTGCATTCAATGACTTGCCATGACATTTTGTGCATCCACATGATTCATAATACATCTTAGGACATCTTAGAACCATGTTTGATCATTGCATCTTTCATTTGCCATGTTATGTGTTCATTTCATTTCATAAACATTCATGAACTTCCATGGTTCAAAGCATGCCTCATTTGCATCCTTATGCTTGTTTGATCACTCTCATCTCTTGCCATATGTTTGTATCATCTCTTAGAATCATTAACATCATATTTATGCTTCTGGTTTTGGTTTGCACCATGGCATTCCATCTCATTTTCATTGCATTTCATTTCTTTTGCTAACTTTTCAGGTGGTAAGTTGTTTTGAGAAGTGAATTTGCCTTCACTTCTCACAATCTCTTTTCATCTCTCTCTTGTATCATTGCTGCATTTTATCTTTTGTATTAGAGTGAGCTTGCTCATCCATGTTCCTTCCTCCTTTCCTCCTTCAAGCAACTTGTCTTCTTAAGTGAAGCAAGTTGTCTTGCTTCTCTCTGTTTCTTTCTCCTCTCATCTGCTTCTCTCCTTGGTAGCTCTTTGAAGATTCTTTCTCTCTTAGGCCTCACAAACCCTAGGACCTCCAAGCATGATAATAATTAGGGTTTTATTAGTCCCCCATTAGTTTTACCTTTGTGTCATCTTTGAGTCTCCTCTTCTCACCTCATAACCCAAGACTAAACCCTAAAGGTTTTAAGGCTTTGTGATTAGGGTTATGCCTGTATCCTTCTATTAGGATGGAGTGTATAACTTTAATCCTAAGTGTTAAACACTTAATGTGTTTAAATCCTTTAATCAATCCACTTAATAATCACTAAGACATCAAGCTTGTAACTTGGGCCTTGCATTAGGGTTCTAATTCTTCCTTAATTGGTTAAGAAGGACTAACCCTAGTGTTAATGGACAAGTCCCCCTCAAGTTGTATTACAAACCATAAAAAATCACTTCTCCATCTTATCATTAATTAAAATCCATTTAATAAAGGCTTTGTTTTGTCATGAGGTTAATCCCTAATCATGGATTAAGTTGAGGAGCTTTCCTCAGCTTAAATGTTCTCATCTATTATCCTTCTATTAGGATGGTGTAATGGGCCCATTAAATCCTTGATTATGGCTTAAACTCATTACTTAACACTAAACAAAAACAACAAACACATCTAAATAAATGCAAATAGGTTAATGACCTTAATCCTACATCATGGTGATTAAGTGTGAGGTGCTTACTTCACACTTAAGGTATTCTCATTACCCCTAATCAGAGGGAGGATGTGATGAGTTTACTAACCCTTGGTTTAGGCTTAAGCTCATTTTCCTATGACAAACTTTCAAAAGCAATAAAAGATTGAAAACACAAAAACAAACAATAACCGTCTCCTTCGGGATTCTTTTCTCACCTCATTCACTCACAAACAAGAACTTGCTTCTTCCGTCTAATGCAAGACAGTTTGCACCTGAGCCAGACAGGTCATACACTTGAGCATAGACAAGTAAGCAGTTCACAAGTCAATTTATCTTTCAGTCTCTTTGAGTCGAACTACGGTGTTCTGACTTCCTCATTGCACGAGAGGATACGTAGGCATAACTTAACAGTTATCGAACAAAAGTCTCTGTACATTCCCTCTCTTTCCAGCCTCATTCTTTTAGCCTCATGATCTTGAGCGTTTCATTCTTGTTCTTACACTGACACTTCTCTTATACACTCCACTTTTCTTTTACACTGACACTTGCATTCTTTCCAGCTTTGATACACAAATTGCACTGACACTACCCCTTTAAAACACAAATCTTCTAAGTGTGGATCCCGTCGAGTACGGCGGACAATCTGGGTGCTAATACCTTCCCAGGTTGTAACCAACCCCCTTTCTTAGTCTCTCTGGTTCGCAACCGTCTTATCCATATCTTTCTAGGTCTATGCAGCATTACCTTTCCCCCGGGATAAAAATGCCTAGCTGGCGACTCTTTTCTCTTGAGTTCACCCCTGTGTGTTCTCACCCCTTTCGCCGACCGTTCGCGTCTGTACCCCTCTTGGCCCCCGTGTCATCAGGTGGGAGCGACACTGGGGAGAAGAAGAAAAGGGATATAAATTGTAAAAGAAAGTATAGTATGATTATCAAAATGCGGGCGATGGAGGACGACCATCGAGCAGAGGACGACTGCTGGGGATAAAACGGTAAACTAAGCAATGACGGGGATGGCTGACAAGCTGGGGATATAAAAAGACCACGACGGGGACGGCCATCGGGTAAATAAACAAGATTCTCTGGGGATTGAAGATAAAGTCAATGATGGGGACGACCATCAAGTTGAAAAGTAAAGTAAACAACGATGGGGACGGCCATCGGTTTAAAGAATAAATGAAATATTGATGAGGGACGGTCATCAAAGGTGAAGGACGATCACCTAGCAGGGGACGACTGCTCCATATCACGACATAGGACGAATGTCGGATAGAAAACATCGACAATGGAGACGACCATCAGATAAGCATGATGAAGGAAGATCATCAAGAGGTGAAGGACGATCACCTAGCAGGGTACGGTTGCTCTCGGGGTTTATCATGACATAGAACGAATGTCAGATAACAAGATCAACGATGGGGACGGCCATCGGATAAAATGACTAGGGACGGTCATCAAAAGGTGAAGGATGATCACCTAGCAAGGAACGACTGCTAAATATCACGACATAGGACGAATGCCGAATAAAAAGGGTTCCAATAATGGAGACTCCGCTGGGGGAAGGGATGAGGGACGGTCATCCAAAGATGAAGGACGATCACCTGGCAGGGTACGGCTGCCGAAAGTATCACGACATAAGACGAATGTCGAATAGGAGAAAAGTCATTCTGCCGGGGAATGGTAAACACGGACGAGTGCTTACGCTTAAGAAATAAAAGGTATAAGTGTTTTGACGCTGTGTATAGATTAAAGATGCGGACGAGTATCGGTAGAAACAAACGCTGACGCATGTTCAGAGATGATGGTACGGACGAGTACCAACTGGTTAACAAAGAACACGGACAAGTGTCGAATCTGTGGGAGAATGATAATATATACAAGATATGGACAAGCATTTATATAAGTAGGAGTGAGTATTGTGAAGTATGAGCAAGACACGGACGAGTGTTCAACTTGCTTGGGAAAAGTGTGACACAGACGAGCGTCAGAAGAGTATGTATAGGTATTTGTATGCAAAGAGGATGTTTTTTTGGCTTATATCTGCAGGGGAGTGATATGACATGGACGAGTGTCGAAAGAGTACATATGAACATGTATCTGTGTTGGGGAGTGCAAAGGGGACGCTTTGGATTTTATTTGCAAGGGATGTGGGTTTTATATATATTGTTGATGAAGTATTGATGGTAATTGCAGGTGACTGGCTCGAACCTGGCTCGTGACCATGAAAAAGTTTGATTTTTGCCATAATGCTCCGTATTAGACGAAATGCTTTGCTTATTTTGTGAATATGATGCGAATGCTATGATTATGCAAAGGAAGAACCAATCTGGGATTCAGATCCCGCTGAAGAAAAAGATCTCTGACTGATCTTCTTGGAGGGATATCCCAACTGGGAAAGAGATCATTGGTATACCTATCCTGTAAGGAGAACCTCAGTTGGGGAGAAGGAAGCTTTCATCACTTTGTTGTGTGGGAGTTTCAGGCATTGCTTTTCTGGGGAGAGGATGAAAACTCTGTGGGGAGATTGGCTGGGGATGCTTCTGTTGAATAGATTTGTGCTGATGATGAGGAGGCTTTGACAACTCCAATGGGGAGAAGCATTCCAGATGTTGTTTGGAGGAGGCATGCTGGGGAAGTGATGTTTGGCATGCCCCATGCTGCATATTGAATACCTGCAATCTCTTAAGACAAGAAAAACGCACGAGTATCCCGAGGTGTCCCTTATCGGATTCCATCATAGGATTTAAATATTCCTGGAAGTAAGATTATTTCCTGCAAGCATTTATTAAGGAGGGCACATTTGTTTTATGCAAATATCATGGATATTGGACATTTTGCAAACAGAACGAAAATGTACAAGACGAGGTGTGACTGAAAATTCTGATTTTATTAATCTGGGTGCCCTTAATTGGAAGATACAAGCAAAGAAACAAATCCCCTGGAATGAGGAGATTGTTATAAATTGAGAAAATTAAAAGTGCTGTCAATGTTGACGACGCTCCGGTGAGCTTCCTTTGTTATGACCTTGACATTTTTCTCATATTGCTTTCTGAAGAAAATTGATTCTGACTAATGCTTTATCCTTTCGAAGCTTGCCATATTGCAAATGATACAGATGAATTCAGAATGTAGTTGTTCGCTTATTCCCTGATTTTGCGTGGACCGCCCTTTCGGGTTTTCAATCCACCGGGATACCCATTTTTTCCTGAGTTGTCCGATGCGGCTTTTCAACTCAGCGGGTGTACACTTTTTAAATTTTTTTTTTTATTTTTCCCTTATTTTTGCCAGAGTCTTTTATTCTATTTTTGACTCGCTGGGATGCCCTATTTTTATTTGGACTTACATTTTGTTTTTATGTCCAGCGGGTCATTTTATGCGAAGTATTTTTTAACTGCATCTGAATTCACAGGGGATAAGAAATCTTCGCCATCCATAGTAGCGAGCATCACTTCTCCACCAGAGAAGACCTTCTTTACTATGAATGGACCATCATAATTAGGAGTTCACTTGCCCCTGTGGTCTGTATGAGGAGGAAGGAGTCTTTTCAGCACAAGATCTCCTACTTGGTATTCCCGAAGCCTGACTTTCTGATCGAAGGCTTTCTTCATCCTTTTCTGATATAGTTGCCCATGACAGATAGCAGCTAATCTTTTCTCTTCGATCAGATTCAATTGATTGTACCGAGACCGGACCCATTCTGCTTCATCCAGCTTAACATCCATCAGTACCCTTAAGGAGGGTAGCTCAACTTCCACAGGTAGGACTGCTTCCATACCATACACAAGCTGATAAGATGTTGCCCCAGTGGATGTTCTGATTGAGGTTCGGTACCCATGCAAGGAAAATGGTAGCCTTTCATGCCAAACTTTGTAAGTAACCACCATCTTTTGCACAATCTTCTTGATGTTTTTGTTAGCTGCCTCAACAGCACCATTCATCTTTGGCCTGTAAGGAGAAGAGTTGTGATGTTGAATTTTGAAGTCCCGACACAATTCTGCCATCATTTTGTTGTTCAAATTGGAACCATTATCAGTAATGATTCGTTCGGGAATTCCATATCGACAGATGATGTCTCTTTTCAGAACTCTGGCTACCACTTGTCTGGTGACGTTTGCATACGAAGCTGCTGCAACCCATTTGGTGAAGTAATCAATGGCTACCAGGATGAATCTATGGCCATTTGAAGCAGTCGGTTCAATCTTTCCAATCATGTCAATGCCCCACATGGCAAAGGACCAAGGTGAAGACATCACGTTCAAAGGATTCAGAGGCACATGCACTTTATCTACATAATCTGGCATTTGTGGCATTTCCTGGCATATGCACAACAGTCTGCATCCATTGTGATCCAGTAGTAACTCGATCTTAGCAATTTCTTAGCCATTGCATGTCCTCCAGCATGGGTACTGAAAGATCCTTCATGCACCCCGTGCATCAGCAAGTCTATTTCTTCCTTATCAACACATCTGAGTAGTACCATGTTAAAGTTTTGTTTGTATAATGAACCATCAGCATTAAGGAAGAAACTATCAGCCAGCCTTCTTAATGTCTTCTTATCATTAGATGATGCCCCAGGTGGGTATGTCTGACCTTCTAAAAAGCATTTGATGTCATGGAACCAAGGCTTGTCATCTTTAGCAATGTCCACGGAGAATACGTGCGCTGGTTGGTCTAGTCTGGATACCGAAATCCGAGGCACATAATTGGCAGTCTGAACCTTGATCATGGAGGAAATGGTAGCTAAAGCATCTGCGAACTGATTTTTCGTCTCGAGGGATATACTCAAGTTTGACTGTTGTGAAGAAAGTCAACAATCTCCTCGTGTAGTCACGGTATGGAATCATATGCTCTTGGTGAGTGTACCATTTACCGTTGGTCTGATTGATTACCAAATTGAATCTCCGAATATAGTTAAAGTCTTGATCTTGAGGTCAATGGCTTCCTCAAGACCCATGATACAGGCTTCGTATTCGGCTTCATTGTTAGTGCAGGCAAAGGTGAGTTTCGCCGAGAAAGGCATATGAACTCCTTTAGGTGTAATGAGCACTGCACCAACTCCACCACCATTCATATTGACAGCCCCATCAAACATCATTGTCCATTCTTCTTCTGGGCCAGGCCCTTTAGGGTGAACAGGCTCTTCATGATCTTTTGCTTTTAGGAACATGATATCTTCATCAGGGAAATCAAATCTCATTGGCTGGTAATCATCAATGGGTTGCTCAGCTAGATAGTCAGACAGTACACTGTCTTTGATGGCCTTTTGAGATGTGTACTGAATGTCATACTCTGTCAGAATCATTTGCCATCTTGCAACCCTTCCGGTAAGTGCTGGCTTCTCAAATATGTACTTGACGGAGTCCATATTTGAAATCAACAAGGTAGTGTGAGTCAGCATATACTGTCTTAGTCGGCGAGCAGCCCACGCTAAAGCACAACAAGTTTTCTCGAGTAGTGAATAACGCTGTTCACAGTCGGTAAACTTTTTGCTTAGGTAGTATATTGCATACTCTTTTCGACCACACTCGTCACGCTTGCCCAGCACACACCCCATTGACCCTTCTAATATTGTCAGGTACATTATTAGAGGTCTTCCTTCAATCGGAGGCATAAGAATTGAAGGTTCTTGTAAGTATTCCTTGATTTTGTCAAAAGCCTTCTGACAATCTTCGTTCCACCTGACCGTTTGTTCTTTTCTTAACAGTTTGAACAGGGGCTCACAAGTTGCAGTAAGATGAGATATGAACCTTGATATGTAGTTCAATCTACCTAAGAAACCCCGAACTTCCTTTTCACTCCTAGGTGCAGGCATCTCCTGAATGGCTTTGACTTTGTCAGGATCAACTTCAATTCCCTTTTCACTTATGATAAATCCCAACAATTTACCGGAACGTACCCCGAATGTGCATTTGTTGGGGTTTAGTTTCAACTGATACTTTCTCAGACGCTTGAACAACTTCAGCAGATTTACCAAATGATCTTCTTCAGTGAAGGACTTGGCAATCATGTCATCCACGTAGCATTCAATTTCTTTGTGGATCATGTCGTGGATTAATGTTACCATAGCCCGTTGATAAGTAGCACCGACATTCTTTAGTCCAAAAGGCATTACCTTGTAACAAAATGTGCCCTAAGGTGTGATGAAGGTTGTTTTCTCCATGTCTTCGGGTGACATCCTGATCTGATTATACCCTAAAAAACCATCCATGAAGGAAAATACCGAGAACTGAGCTGTGTTGTCGACCAATACATCAATGTGAGGTAATGGGAATCATCCTTCGGGCTAGCTCTGTTCAGATCCCGGTAATCCACATACATCCGTACTTTTCCATCCTTCTTAGGCACTGGTACAATGTTAGCAACCCACGACGGGTAACTAGTTACAGCGAGGAAACCGGCATCCCACTATTTTTGTACCTCTTCTTTAATCTTCATGGCCATATCCGGACGAGTACGGCGTAGCTTCTACTTCACTGGAGGACAATCTTCTTTCAATGGCAGCTTGTGCATAACAATGTCCGTATCTAGACCCGACATGTCTTGATAGGACCAAGCAAAGACGTTGACGTACTCTCGAAGCATGTCAATAAGTTGTTCCTTCACTGAATCCTGCAGACTGGCCCCAATCTTCACTTCCTTCAAGTCTTCTTCAATACCAAGATTGACTGTCTCAACCTCCTCCTGATGAGGAGTGATCACTTTCTCTTCCTGTCTCAACAACCTGGCTAATTCTTCTGGTAACTCATAGTCTTCTTCAACCCCTTCATCAGCTTGATTAATTGAATTGTCGAAGTCATACAAGGTCATAGCAGTGCTGTTCTCGGTGCAATCTGGAGGATAATCTCTGCAAGGGTTGAGATTGGTTTGTTTTAGTGATCAATTTTAATCTTGTTTAGAAAAAGTGAAAATGAAGTTATTTATTTTGAAAACATTGCCATTTATTGTTTTGTACAAAAGTGAAAAATGAAAAGACAGTGAGCAAAAAAGAGACTCATTTGTAAAAGATGTCCGATATTCATTGATTAATCCATTTGCACAAAATTATAATATGGCCCTATTACAAAATGGGTCCTGACACCTTGGGCAAGATGCAGGACTTGATGCATGCTAAAAAAGATAGGAAATAATAATTACTCTGCAGGAGTAACTCTTATAATTTCCTGGGAAGACTAGTTAAGGACTTGGCTCCCCGGGATACTTGGACGTATCCAGCTCTCCAGGTTGCGGTCACTTTCCGCCTCGTCTTCCAGATTGTTAACAGCATCTGGAGTGAGCATCCCCCCACTGATGAACTTGGGCTCTTTGGCAGCCTCTGATTGATCTTGTCGGAATGGTCTGTAACCCAAACCGAATCTATCTTCCTTTTTCTCCACCAGCAGCAGCTTGCCCCAGCCTTGGGCATTACCATCTTCAACAACCTTCCGGGCTTGCTGATAGGAAACAATTGAAGTACCCATCCCGTCCTCCTGGGATGCAGCAAATACTTCAGTCGCCTCATTGACATTCAGGGCCTCGAACCCTTGGCTCATTGTCTCATTGATTTCACCATCCATCTCAATATATTTATATGTAGCCAAATGGCTAACGAATATGTCCTCCTCACCACAGATGGTGATAATCTGTCCTTCCCACTCGTACTTCAGTTTCTGGTGATGGGTCGACGTTACTGCGCCTGCAGCATGAATCCAAGGCCGACCTAACAAACAGCTGTAAGCAGGTTGTATGTCCATCACATAGAAAATGGTCTTAAAGACCTGTGGACCGATTATCACTGGCAACTCCACCTCTCCAAGAACAGATCTTTTGGAGCCATCAAAAGCCCTGACCACAAGGTTACTTGGCCGAAGAGCTATCCCATCATATTCGAGCTTGACAAGAGCTTTCTTGGGTAAGACATTGAGTGAGGACCCTGTGTCTACAAGAACATGAGATAGTACAGCTCCTTTGCACTCCAGGGTTATGTGCAAAGCTTTGTTGTGGTGACGTCCTTCGGTTGTTAAATTAGCATCAGTGAAACCTAGCCCGTGGCTAGTGTTAACATTTGACACCACTGTTTCCAGCTGACTTACTGTGATCTCTTTTGGCACGTAGGCAGCGTGCAGAACTTTGAGTAGTGCATCTCGATGGGCTTCGGAACACAACAACAGGGATAGGATTGAGATCTTTGAAGGAGTCTGGTGGAGCTGGTCCACAACTTTATAGTCGCTTCTTTTAATAATTCTCATAAACTCATCCATATCTTGATCGAATGATGATTTATGAGTCTCTTTTGGTGCAGATTCTTCAGGTATCACACTTTTCCCTTTGGCTTTGGCAGCAGCCTCTGCCTCAATATTATTTTTGGGAGCTTGTGACGCAAAGAGACGTCCGCTTAGGGTGAAGCCTCCGCCTCCCCCGACATTGTCAACTTGGGGAGTGAGAACTGGAGAATTAAGAAGGACTTTCTCTCCGTTGCATTATAGATCAGCACCATAATGCCATGGTATAGCACTGTCTTTATCATATGGAATCGGTCCTGGCACTGTGATAGTGACTGGACTCACTGCAACAGATGTTGGAACCGTAATTGTCTGTGGATCATAGAAAATAGTAACAGGTCCTCTGGTGGGTGTTGGTGGAGGTGAATTGAAGCTAGGTTGAAACTGTTGAGACTGTTGAATGTTGTTGGAATTCGGGACCGTTGTCGGGTCATAATAAATTGTGACAGTGGAAATATCATTGTTGGTAGTTGCTGAAGTTGTAGTAGTAGGTACAAATGAACTGTTGTGTGTTGAAGTGACAGATGAAATAATTGCTGAAGTTGTTGTTGAATCAGTTGGAACAATGGTTGTTGCATTTGTAGAAGGATCAGTAGGAAAGATGGTTGTTACATTTGTAGAAGATTCACTTGTTGTTGATAAAAGAGTTGATGGTGTTGTAGAAGCTGTTGTTGTAATTTGCAGGATGCCTTCTCTGATCAAGCCATTAATTCCACTCCTCAAGCTAGCACACCCATTCTCAGAAAGTTTGCATAATTCACAACAGGCCTCACAACCTGGAAACACTTGGCATTTTAAAAGTTGGGCTTTAACCTCTTCCAGAGGTGTCTGAATACATGCAATGTCTTCTATTAAACTCGAGGGTGAGCCATCTCCTATAGCATTAATCCTTTGCCCACTGTGGCTCGGCATAGGATTTTTCACTACATTGGGAGGAGGTGCGAAGTTTAAGGCTTTTGAATCTACCAGATCCTGAACCTTCATATGCAGAGCTCTGCATTTTTCCGTAGAGTGACCAGGTGCGTTAGAGTGAAAAGCACACCTAGCGTTGACATCATAGTTTCTCGGAAGGTTTTGAGGATCAGGTGGAGCCAATGTCCTCAACTCAACAAGATTGAGCTTTAGGAGTTGTGGCAGCAGTGTAGCATATGGCATTGGAATAGGGTCAATCACCTTATTGATCTGAGATGGCCGCTGTTGAAATGGGCGTTGTTGTTGATTGTTGTTATTGTTGTTGTATGATCTCTGTTGAGGAAATTGTTGTTGTTGCGGAAAGTGTTGTGGTTGCTGAGTATACTGATGAGGTGGAGCAGGGATAATAACAGCAGCAATTGTTCTGGGCAAGTATTGGGGTCTCCCTCTTCCCATGTGCACATAATTTGTCTCACCAGATCTACGAGGCCCAGCAAATGGTTTCCTTGTGCTGCTTGAACTGGCACCGTTATCAGAGATCTTTCCCATCTTCAGTAGGCTCTCTATTCTTTCCCCAGCTATCACCACATCTGCAAAACTGGTAGAAGAAAATGCAACCAATCTGTCAATGTAGGTTCCTTGGAGAGTATTCATGAACATGTCTGCCATTTCCCTTTCGGACATGGGGGGTTGAACTGCAGCAGCCAGTTGCCTCCACCTTTGGGCATATTCCCTGAAGCTTTCACGGGAAGATTGAGACATTCCCATTAGAAGGGTCCTGTTTGGGGCCATGTCCAAGTTATACTGATACTGATGGATAAAAACCTCAGCCAAGTCCTTCCAGTTCCTTACTGTGGCTCTGGTCAAATGGGAATACCATTCTCGGGATGCCCCTATTAGACTATCCTCGAAGTAAAACATCCACAGCTTCTCGTCCATGGTGTATGCTTTTAATCTTCCCAAGAATGATTGAAGGTGGGTGCGTGGGTAGGATGTGCCATTATATCTTTCAAAACACGGGGGTTTGAACTTGTGAGGAATTCTTACCCCTTCCACCAATCCCATGTCCATGACATCAAAACCTAGAGTGTTTTGGGATTCAAGAGATCTCAGCTTCTCGGCAATCTCATCCAACCGACGGTCGTAAACTTCATCACCAGCCCCAACCACTGTGAACTGCTCTTCTTGAGGATCCTCTTGCAAGACCATTCCTCCAGCAGTGTTACCCTGAGTATTCCTTATGTCATTGATTTCTGGGTTTAGATGAGGCCTAAACTCTGGTGGATCAGTGTGAGGTTGCACGTGATCATTATTACTGGTACCTCCTGTACCTGGATGGTGTTCTTCAGGAGTTTGTCGCTCAACTAACTCCCTTAGTCTTTCCTGGCTATGAGCTAAAGCAGTCATTACAGTCATGAATTGGGTCATCTGATTCCTCATCTCAACCCTCTCATTGGCCATCTAGGTCCTTACTTCATTCAAGTATTGCTGAACTTGATCCATCTGGAGTCCCGAAAGGTTGTTTCTTGTCGGGTACCGGTGTATTTTGTTGACAGGGAACACTCTTATGCAAGCAATGTTTCCTGAAACCACAACAAAGTGAGAAACAGTAATAAAAAAAAACCTACAAAACAAAGAGAATGTTAGTATGCAATGCAGGATGCCTATTTGTCTTCCAAGGGTATCCGGTTTGGTTCTTTGGTTTTGACCTTTCCAGACCTCGAGGAAATGCTGATGATGTTGTAGAGAGAGATAAAACCCACCAAAAATAATACAAACCACATATATATATTACAAAGAGTGAAGATACATAGTTTGATTACAACGAAGTCCCCATGGTGGGTCAAAATACAACAACAAAAGGAAAATACAATCAAAATGAGGTACAAACAAAATGAATCAAACATCCAGCCCAAAGTCATCTTCTCTGACTTCCTTCAGGAGGGCCTCAGTCACTGGACCCACTGGGTGCTCTGTGATAGTCCTGATGAGGAGGTTCCTGGTAGCAATGTCACTGGTCAACTTCTTATGCTTATCCTAGTCCTTTGACCTCTTTAACCCCGCCCGGAGTTTCAATTCAGAGATCTCCTTCTGTGCTGCTGATAATTCCTCCTGATGCTTCTTTTCACTGGCCTCCAGTTGTTCTATCTTAGCTTGAGTTCTATGATCCTCTTGTGCATGGGCCTCAGTGATCCTGATCCACCTAGCCTGGCTTTCCTCTAGATAATGCTCTGCCTTAGCCTTCTGAGTCTTTGCTTCCTTGCAAGCATTCTTCAGTACTAATTCTCCTACCCTGGCCTTCCTGATGTAGTCATCCGTCTTCTCAATCTTGGTTAAGTGCTCAATCCTGAGCCTTTCCAATCTCTCATTATCTAGACAGCTGCCATTTCTCTCAAAGAGAGTCTTCTTCAAGGCTTCGGAGAGCTGAGTATTCCTTTCTTTCAGCTTTTCAAACTCTTCCAGACTGACAGTAGCTGCAGGTTGCACTATTGAAGGTCCAGGTGTATCTTCCAAGGTAAACGGCATCCGGGTGATATGAGCTCTGGTACGAGACCAATCAGAATATTATGCTGAAGCAATGTTGTTGCACTTGCCAAGGATGGCTGTCCCCTTAGTCTGAATATTGTCCCAGGCCCAGGCTGCCTGTCTGACAACAGCAGAGTTGTGCTGGATTTCACAATAGAGGGTCTCAGCAAGTCTTTCCCTCTTGGAGTATGAACCAAAGCATACCCTAATTGTCTCTTAAAAAGCAAAGGGTTGTAGTTGATGCAACCTTTTACTCCAATCAAAGGCACATTAGGATATTGCCCACAGCTAGCAATGATGTTTTTGCCCATGGTGCTTTGAGTGCACAATCTGATGTCTTCTGATGTCAAGGCAATAAATCTCTTAGCCCAGTTCTTCTGCTGATGGGGGTTCAGGAAAGTATCTGACTTTTGCAAGTGTCTTAGCAGCCAAGAGTAATAAAGGGGAGCACAGCATCTGACCAGTCTTCCTCTTTGCTTCTCATCCCTCTGGTGTACCGAGTAGTAGAAGTCTCCAAGCAAGATAGGAACTGGATTCCTCAATAAGAACAGGTGAATAGCATTCTGGCTCACAAACTTTGGCTCATCTGCAAACAAGATAACCCCATATATACTGAGGGCTAGAAGTGCATAGACAGCATTCCATTCTCCTACGACAGCATGCTGGGTGGCCTGGGAGATCAAGAAGTCTAGATGAAGGCCTGGAACCCTAGCCTTGGTGGTCATGCTCTGATCAATGAGGGCAGGCTCCAAATGTAATTCCCTAGCCATGTCTTCATTTTTGGGAGCAACCATCTCAGGGTTGAAAGGAATCCCTCTCCTGATAGGAACTCCTAACAACATGGAAAATTCTTCTAGCAAAGGTCCCAATTGGAAATCAGGAAAAGTGAAGCATCTGAGTGGAGGATCATAAAACTGCAAGCAAGTATGGATCATACTCCTCTGAGATGCATCTAGGTCCATGATCATGTCTAATATGTCTCCATAATGCTCTCTGAATAGTGGAACATGATCAGGAGTAATGAGAGACTGGATCTGCCTGATGCTAGTCAGGGTGGGCTCAAAGAAGTGGTAAGTGATGTTGCTCTTCCTGGAAGTGTCCATGCTGATGATGGATGTTGATGAAGAAGCTGAGAGCAACTGCTGATGAAGGTCCCTGAATGAGATGTTGGAGAAGAATCACTGACAAACTGATGAAGGTGCTAGAGAGGATAACTGAAGAAGTCTGAGCAGCAGAAGGGGTCAAAACCAAACCAAAGATAATAAGATGGATACTCTGTAAAACAAATAAGAAAATGTCAAATGATGCAAAAATGATGTATGCAAAATGATATGCAAAGGGTTTGTGATCAAGTGCTGGATCTGGCTATCTGCCTGGATAAAGTCCATGTGTGTTCAAAAGTTCGGATGGAGGCCTGGAAATCCAGTAACTAGGTGGGGGACTCAAATAAAGAGTCACAAGTCCAGGGTAATCACAAGAACTGTCTAAATAATACAACCTTAACAAATCTAGTAACAAGGTATGATGAGGCCAAAGGTTCCTGCAAACCTGCAAACATCCCAACCCCCTCACATGTAATGTTCTAGAACAAGGATCCTCAGACTTGGATCAGTTATGAGAAGTGTAAACACTTCTAACCCGGAGTTACAGTGTTTATAATAACCATAAAAGATCCTCCTCTAATTCACCCCAGATGCTGAAGGTCATAAAAAGGTCATCCAGACTTAGCAGGCTTCCCAGATAGCCCTAGTACTACAGGAAATCCGTAGCACAGAGTTCTCAAGAAGAAACCCATGTTTGAACCGTGTTTCATATTCCCGCACCAGACCGAAATGGAATGGGAAAGAATATGAAGCCACTCTAGCCTATGTGTCACTCAGGTCCCCGGTATAGGACCTTAATCACTCAATGATCCCCACCCACTAAAGAAACAGCAGATCCAGCACATGATAATGACAGTATGAAATGCATAAAAGCTGTAAATGAAAGCAGTAAATAAAGCTGTACAGAAAGCAATAAAATAAAGCAATAAATAACAAGCACAAGTAGCACATAACATCCCCGTAAACACAAATTAAGCAAGCGCTAGGAGGAACCCACAAAAAGAACCAGAAGCCCTGGTTGCAATGAACTATTTCCCCAGTAGAGTCGCTAAGCTGTCGCTCCCCCGAAAAGACACCCAGTCAGATAGGGTACAAACGCGAACGGTCGGCGAGAGGAGAAATGAAGTGAAGATGAATAGAGTCGCCAGCTAGGCATTTTTATCCCGAAGGAAAGGTAATGCTGCATAAACCTAGAAAGATATGGATAAAACGGTTGCGAACCAGAGAAACTGAGAAAGGGGGTTGGTTACAACCTGGGAAGGTATTAGCACCCAGATTGTTCGTTGTACTCGACGAGATCCACGCTTAAAAGATTGTGTTTAAAGGGGTAGTGTCTGTGCTATCTGTGTAAAAAAGCTGGAAAAGAAATATACAAGTGTCAGTGCAAGAAAGTGAAGTGAGGTGCTCAGGAATGAGGCTTTTGAAGAATGCTGAAAGAGGGGGAAGACACGGAGACTTTTGTTCGATAACTGTTAAGTTATGCCTACGTATCCTCTCGTGCAATGAGGAAGTCAGAACACCGTAGTTCGACTCAAAGGGACTGAAAGATAAATTGACTGATGAACTGCTTGCTTGTCTATGCTCAAGTGTATGACTCGTCTGGCTCGAGTGCTAACTGTCTTGCATTAGACGGAAGAAGCATGTTCTCGTTTGTGAGTGAAGATGATGAGAAAATAATCCCGAAGGAGACGATTATTGTTTATTTTTTGTGTTTTCAATCTTTTATTGTTTTTGGTGTTTGTCTTAAGTTAATGAGCTTAAGCCTAAACCAAGGGTTAGTAAACTCATCATATCCTCCCTTAGGTTAGGGATAATGAGAATACTTTAAGTATGAGATAAACATCTCAACTTAATTACCGTGATGATGTAGGATTAAGATCATTAACCTACTTGTGATTATTTAGATGTCTTTGGGTTTTTGTTTAGTGTTAAGTAATGAGTTTAAGCCATAATCAAGGATTAGTGAACTCATTACACCATCCTAATAGAAGGATAATAGATGAGCACACTTAAGCTGAGGAAGATACCTCAACTTAATCCATGATTAGGGATTAACCTCATGATAAAACAAACCTTTATTAAAGTGGATTTTAATTAAGGGTGAGATTAAGAAGTGGATTTTATGGTTTTTAAGACAACTTGAGAGGGACTTGTCCATTAAACACTAGGGTTAGTCCTTCTTAACCAATGAAGGAAGAATTAGAACCCTAATGCAAGGCCCAAGTTACAAGTTAATGTCTTAGTGATTATTAAGATGAATTAATTAAGAGGTTTAAACAAATTAAGGGTTTAACACTTAGGATTAAAGTTATACACTCCTTCCTAAGAGAAGGATACAGGCATAATCCTAATTCCAATGTCCTAAAGCCTTAAGGGTTTAGTCTCTAATGATGAGGTGAGAAGAGAGACACAAAGAAGACACAAAGGTAAAAGCTAAAGGGGGAATAATTACAACCCTAATTATTGTCATGCTTGGATGTTCCTATGGTTTATAAGGCTTGGAAGAGATCTTCAAAGAAGCCACCAATGGAAGAAGCAGATGAAAGGAGGAAGAAGCAGATGAATAAGTTACTTACTTCACTAAAGAAGATAAATAACTTAGAGAAAGAAAGTGAGAGATTAACATGAATGAGAAATCTCACTCTAAGACAATAGAAAATGCAGCAAGGATGCATATTAAGAAGATGAAGAGAAATTAGAAGTGAAGGCAAATTCACTTCTCAAGTTAACTTACCACCTGAAAGTGTTAGCATAAGGAAAGAAATGAAGTGAAATGAAGCATATGAAAAGTCAAAAACCAAAACCAGAAGCAATCACATGATGCAAATGATGCTATGAAATTATGTGAGAGCATACAAAGTGTTATGAATGTTCATACAAAGAGAATGAATGCAAATGAGGCAAATGAGAAACATAAAATCACATGGATGTTTATGAAATGGAATGGATGCAAAGAATAGCAAATGTATGAAGAAATGACCAAGCAATATTCAAGCAATGTCTTAAGATGTCTAAGATGGCATACAATTGCATAGAATGTCATGACAAGTTCACATGTTCATGCAATGCAATACAAGATGCAAGTATGGAAGCAAAATTAGGGTTATATGAAAGGATGAGATGCAAATGATCAAAACAGAAGCAATTCACATGATAAAAATTTGCAACTGAGCTCAAACAAACCCTAACCCCATATTATATCACACCCCAAATGAGATGGTCCAACTCTTAACGTAAAAGAAGTTATGATTTTTCTAAGTTAACTAGGGTTTTTGGGTACCTTAAGAGAAAAAATGCAAATCAATTTGAAAATGAAAGATAAATTCATGACAAAAATACCCTAGAAACTATATGCTATATGGAAAACAATGCAAAAAGAATCATTGTCAAACCTTTCATGGTTAGGCAGAAAAGAATTTTCAAAGTTAGGGTTCCAAAAAGGGAATTTTATGAACCGTAAATTCAAGAAAAATGTCAAAGTTGGATCAAAACCAAAAAGAAATTTGTAAGAATGGTTTGACAATGTTTCTAAATGTCCTAAGATGCAATGTGAATTTTTTTGGAATTTTCAGAAACCTAAATGGTATTTTAATTAATTAATTTCCATTAATTAATTAAAATAAACATTTAAATATTTTTAAAATGATTTTTAAATGAAAAAAATAAAAATAAAAATGTTTTTGGGTGAAGAAAAATATTTGAAATCAAAATGCAGAAGGAAATATTTTTTGATGATTTTTTACTATTTTAAATAAATAAACAAAATAAAATAGAAAGAAATAAAAATAAAAATGAAAGTATGCAGGATGAGTGGCTGAGATTGCAAGTTGAGGGATCCAGGGGTCAGGATGTAAAGTCAGCGTGACTTAGGGTATTTAGATCCAAAGGCTGTGACTTAATCTTTCTAATTAAATGAAATCCTACGGCTAGGACTTAATCTGACTTAATTAAATTAATAAAATAAAATTAGGGTTAATGAAATGATCTCAGCCCTCCAAAACACGCGCCAAACACTCATCAAACGGCCCAGATTCAAACTCAGCTAATCACCTGAGATTAGCCCTAATCCAACTCAGACGGCCGGAACAGTGTTCCGGTCGTCTTCTCCGGCAAGGTAGTTTTCTAAACTCTCTCCCTAGGTCATTTCAGGAGCTCTAAAGCTCCATATCAAATCCCCAACTCACCCTAAACACGAATCCACCCTCAAAACTAATTTATTTTGCATCAATCATGAGAATCAAACAAGAACATGTTTCACGGGCAGAGTTTCAGAAGTCAAATACAAGCTTATTTTCAACTCATTTTCAAAACAAATTATATCATGGTGATAAGCATAACATGTAGAAAAATTTAGAAACTTAAAATCATGCTTCTGGAAAAAAGTTTAAAGATGGATACCTGAGCTGGAGCTTTCACTTTTGGAGCTTTCATACCTCTTCTCTTGTGCAAACCCACTTCACTTGACCCCTTGATGGTGTTGCAATGCTTGGAATGAGTTTAAAATGGCTGGATTCGGAGGTTGCAACACAGCTGGTCCAAAATCGTGTTTGTGTTTGGCTGGCTTTTAGGGCTTGGTGATGGTTGGGAAATGTTCTAATGATGATGGTGAGTTGAATGGTGAAGTTTATTTGAAGTTTGAGTGGCGTGACAGAGAGTTTCGAAAGTTTGAAGCTTGAAGGTGATTTTGTGGAACTTGGCCTATGAGATGATCTGAGCTCCAATGTTATGTGATTTTGCTTCCTTTGAGTCCACATAACAAGTCCCTATAGGTATGAAAGTGGGTGGTGGCCTGTGGTGATTGGTATGGGGTGATTTGCAAAAAGTCAACATTATGTGTACTTGAGGTATGGGCTATGGCAGGGGTTGTTCAAGAGCATGTCTGGCCTCAGCATTGATCAAGGAGAGCCATGGGATTGAGATTATGCAGCTGAATGGCTTAGAAGCAAAGATCTCATAGGTTTTGCAAGTGTTATGCATTTTGTCCCTTTTGTGATTTCTTGAGATGCAAGCCATGGAAACTTGTGATTCTTTGGGCAATTTTGGTCACAATGCAATGTATTATGTTTGTATGATGCTTAGAGAGTGATTAGAGGTCACAAAATGACTTGGTATGTGAATTTGCAAAGAATCCTCTTTGGTGTGAAAGTGAAAATTATAGGTTTTTTGCCAACTTTACAAGTCCATAACTTGAGTTCCATAATGAATTAGAACTTGTTCTTGTACTTTTTGAAAAGAGAATGATCCAATCTACAACTTTCATGACCAACAATTTTTCATTTGAAGCATTTTTGGTTGAGAAATAGGAGGTTGAAGAACTTTCCCAAAATGGAAAGTTTCCATTACAAGTCATTTCCATTTTTGGCAACTTTTGGTTTAGCTCAAATTTCTTCAATTTTGTGAACTTCCAAGCACTTCAATGATCAAATAAAGATCATATAACCTCAATTTGATGAAAATACCCCTTTGGTTCCATTGTCGGGGGTCTCAGATGCCCTGATTTTGCTCTGTCTTGCTCAAGAAGTTACCCGGTGAACAAATGACTTCCATAATGAATTTATTCATCAAACTTGGTACACATGATCTTTATAACATATTGAGACTATTAGGAATAATAATGACAAAAAAAAATTGGAGTTATGGCCTCTGAAACCAAAACCCTAATTTCAGGTTATTTGTGCAGTGAAACCCTAACTCTGCTTCCATGCTTTCCAAGTTCTTGTGATTTTTTTGACTTCCTTGATCTTTGAGGGATATAAAATGATGATAGAACACACAAGTACCCTCTTGGAATGATTGGAGACCTTTGGAGTGGCTCAGATGGATCTTTGGATTACTTAGATCACAAACCCTAAATGCAGATGAACTTGAACTAATGCAGTGAAACCAAAATGCAATATGATATGATATGTTTAAACTAATGCAAATATGAAAGATCACAAGCCAATGGTTAAATGAGTGAGGGTAAATTTGGGGTGTTTACAATGAAGACTTCATGATAGTTTTTGGTCGTGAAGAAATTGGCGTCAGTGTTGTCAATATATATCAGGTAAATCCGATATACTTTGTTATATTAATTGAACAACTTATTTACTTTATGTTTCAAATGAGGCGTCTAATGTTAATGATGTTTTTATTTAAGGTTTTTGTATGAAAAATTGATGCGCCCCAATGGATTGGACTTAACATTTGGATTCTTAGAACCCGCGTCCGTCAACTTAAGTTTAATCATAAGTAGACCGAATACCGTGACGAAGTACGTTCTCAGGATCTTCATGGCCAACAAAGATGCGGAGAAGTTGTTCTTTATACCGTTTAATACCGGGTTAGAATTTCATTATAAATTCATCTATTATAATTATTTTGTATTTTGACGTCGTGTAGAAAATTTACATCTAACATTTGTTTAATCATACAGTGGACATTGATTGTTGCTCGCAATCAATCCTATCAGAGAAATTATTTATTATCTTGACTCGTTAGGAAATGATTGGACAACATACCCGGATATGAAGGACACAATTGACACGTAAGTGAGATTGTTCTAAATTTTCTTGTGTGTATTTATTAATTTATGTGAATTTCTCTAATTACTTCATTTTTATTTTATTAGCATCCTACAAGCTTTTCGAGCCCAACGAGATATCCAAACATCAAAGAGGAGAGCCAACTGCATTACATGGATAAAAGTGGCGGTATATTATTAATTATCACATTTTTTATTATATTAGTGATGATACTTGATAAAACTTAGGATTTATCCATATTTCCTTTTCATCTGTAGTGTCCTCAGCAACGTAATCAAATAGATTGCGGATATTTCATGTTGAGGTTTATGTGAGATACTCTTGTTTTGGGCTGATTAGAGATTTCCACCGATGTATGTATTTCTAACTTATGAGTTATTTTAATATTTACACATATCTCTCATATAATTAAATAGTTGAAATTAAATCAAACTATGTTATATTATTATGTAGTACTTTGATGAATTCAAGTGTGCATATTATACAAAAGATCAATTTGATGAAATCAAAGAGGAATGATGTCAATTCATTATAGAGCTAGGTGTTATGTGAGGTATAATATTGTACTCTTACTTTAATTGATGAAAATTTAAATATGTGTAACGTTGTAATTTCTATAATATTGTTTATTAATTGAATTACAATCTTTATGTTGTTTCAGGACCTATGTATATTTGGAGCAATGCTTTGGATGGATTAGATATGTGTACTTATAATATGTACATTTGTAGTAAAATGCAATGACTTGTAATTATAATAGGCCAAAATGGTTTGAATTGGTATATATATATATATATATATATATATATATATATATATATATATATATATATTAGTTTGAATTGCCAATTTTGGATTTATAATTTTGGTGCATAAATTGATATATAATTTGTGATATTTGTCTACCAAAAATTGGTTGAAAACAGGTCAAAATTCTGGTTTAAAAACCTGGTAAAAAAAGTGGTTTCAAAAAAACTATTCAAAAATTTTCGTATACCTTAGACAACGCTTTACACAAAAAGCGTTGTCTAAGGGGGGGGGGGCTTAGAAAGCGCTTTTGGAAAAAGTGCTGTCTAAGGGGGGGGGGCTTAGACAGCGCTTTCCAAAAGCGATGTCTAAGGTATACCTAAAAAAATTAAAATAGGAGGGGATTAGACAGCGAGCGCTGTTTAAGGTATACCTAAAAAAATTAAAATAGGAGGGGATTAGATAGCGCTTAAATCAAAAGCGTTGTCTAAGGTATTCCTAAAAGCGTTGTCTAAGGGTACCTTAGACAACGCTTTTAAGATTTAAAAAAACGTTGTCTAAACCTTTAGCAGCGGAGGTTTAGACATCACTTTAAAGCGCTGTCTAAGTTCAAAAAAAAGCGTTGTCTAAGGTCTTGTTTGTTGTAGTGAGTCTAGTGGTGGTCAGTGAAGTCGGAGTACTTCGTGTTGTTAGGATGTCAGCGCTGATACGTCGCTTTGGGTGTCGGGACGATGTTGTTTTGTTTATTTCTTTTATAAAAATATTTTGTGTAATTAAATTATAACTGATGTTGCTTTAAGAATATTTTCCGCTGCATGTTGAACAAGTATTTTTTTAAACGTATCATTGAGCCAAGTTGTTTTTGAAGTTGAATTGTGACACTCAAATATTTAGTTGAGAAAAATTTACTCTGAATTTAATAATAATTTCGTGGGGTAATTTGGGTGTTACACAATCCATATGTGGGACTTAAACCCATTGTGAGGCACAAATCATTGGTGCCTACATTCCAATTCTACTTTACATAAGCTTCTCAATTGGGATGCGCACAATCAAGGGTTGTTTCCTAATACGTGATTAGGTTTCAACATCGTCGTGAATGCACTCATCAATCAATAAAGGATCACATTCACCAAATTCTCATATCATCAAAACATGTCCCATATAATGCATATTTATTCATTATTTAAGCAACTACTCATTTACGGTACGTACCGAGGTACCTTCGCATCTAGGCATCACACCTAAGTCATTTTCTAAACCTAAATCATTGTTACTAGTTCATCGACTAGTTATTAACCTAGGTTCTCATAACTTTTCATCATAGTTTATTCAACCATCATGTATTCCAATCAACAACAATTTATAACATAAGCATAATAATTCATCATCCCTCATCAATCATTACTAACATACATGCTTGATTTTATTTCATTAAAAGATAGAGTATTGGACCAACTATCTCATATCAATCGGAGTTACAATTCTTCTTTTATGGTGGAAACTTGAACACAAATCACTTTTCAAAATATCAGAACCCTCGCTCAATGAGATATGGGCGAGCTCCAAGCGAGGCAAGGCCGAATGATCAAGCCTCTAGATTTATCTTCCTTGCATACCAAGACTTAAGCAAGCTCTTGCCTAGAGAGGCTCAGACGAGGCCATGCAGAGAGACATTTTCGCTAAAAACACTAGTCTCGCTTAGCGAGGCTAGCCCTTTCCTAGTGAGCTTAGTATACAAATTTGGTCGTGTGTTACCAATACGCTCACCTTGTAAGTCTTAGACGATGGCGTGGATCTAGAAGGTGCGGGGTTGGATATATCCCTTTTCAAAAATTTACTTTTCAAAAATTAATTGAAAAATATTTTGCGGAAGTTCCCCGAAAACGAATTAACTAATCAATACTAAGCAAATTAATAACTTAAATTTGAAGCAATTGATTAAACTACTTCTAAAAATATATAGAGAAAAAAAATATAAACCACAAACAAGAAATAATGTATTTTAAATTTTGTCAAACACTTGGTGTGCATACCACACATAATGTGTTTTTCCAAATAGTCTAGTGCATAATTTGCTCTAATGTTACTATGTAATTATGATAGCAACAATTTCACAAACACTTGGTGTGCATTAAACTATGCAAAACAGAATTTTCAAAACTCAATTATTTCAACTTATGCAGAAAAATTACCGAATGAAAAATGTGGAAGACACAAGAATTTTTTTAGGCAGTTCCCCTACCGTCCTCGCTAAGGGTACCTCTGCCCCCAATTCACAAACCGAATTGGGACCTTTTATTAAAATTGCAACGTTTATAGAAAGAAAAAATAGGAACGACAAACCAATCCTAATTGTAGTTGTAGCTATGTTTCTCTTTGCCCATTGATCCTAGTCGAATCAAGTCCTTCACGTGTGTCAAACAAACCTCCGATTAATTTCTCCCTTCTTGCAAGAATCCATGATTCTACAAACTTTGAACGTGACCACTTTGATTCGATACTTGTGAATATGCACCATTCTTCGCAATCCTCCAGTTACCGTGATATGGTTGAAATATCACCTTGATCTTCAAACATCTTCAATCGACTGAATCTATGAACGAATGATGCGTGCAAAACCCCCCAAATCACAATGATCTTAGAGGATAAACCCTCAAGGTTTATTCAAGAAAAACCCACAAATCTCTCAAGCCAAACTGAAATCACAATTTCTCCATTTGAATGTTATCACCTTGAATCTTGCACTTTGATCAACAAAAATTATTGTGTGTAGTTGTTGATGAATGCTAGAGAAGGAGAAGATGAAGAAAGCACTTGTGTATCTATTTCACTTTTCTTTTTATGCACTAAAATAATATTTGCAGTTATTTATACTTGAAGGCAAACATAATGGAAAGACTTAAAATAAACAAGAGAGAGAAAGAGAGAGAGAGAGAGAGAGAGAGAGAGAGAGAGATAAAATGTGATAGGCGTCTCACTATAGGAATATGTCGACCTGCATTAATCTTTGAGTCGACCTATTGAGAACTTAGAAATGTGTCGACCTAAAAGATGCTTTGAGTCGACTTGTTGAAACCTTTGAGTCGACCTGTTGAAACCTTTGAGTCGACCTAAATAATGCCCTCAGTTATCCTGTTGGGACCCGTGAGTTCCAAAGTGTTTTGGCCTTCATTTGAGTCGGCCTAAATCATCAGTTGAGTCGACTCAAATTTTCTCAACTGAATGAGTCGACCTATTGAGGTTGATGAGTCGACTCATTCCTCTTGAACCATCACAAAAACACTTTCTAATGAATTTTTATGCCAGCATCTTGTGATCCCATATATCTTCCTGAACCATACAATGTTTGACATCATTCAAAATACCAAATACCCTCACAAACTCCTCCTTTTTTATGATGGAAAAAATTGTTACAATCACCCGAGTATCGCATACAAAAGCTCCCCCTGAATATATGCCACACAAGAAGTTTTCTTTACATAATCACATCTCCCCCTTTGACAACATCAAAAAGAGAGAAATAGATAAGAGCTGAAATCCAAATAGCAAAAAGATATATTTGACATACATTGCAATTGCATTCAATCATTAACATACACACAATAAAAGATGAAAGAACAAAAGTAGACAAATAAACAAAAGGAAATAAATCTATGCAAGCCAATATATATGTGAAGCAAAATTAACCAATTTCATTGTCACTTAGAAAAATTCAACAAACAAAACAAAAATAAAATGCATATGAAGGTGTTATGGAATGAAATGCTAAAAACTCCCAATGTCATGGACCCCGTTGTCAAGGATGGCAACAATGATACACATTCGGTTGACGATCTTGCTCATATTGAGTGGTGAAGTGGATGGAATTTGTGTTGAGTGTATTGAAAGAGTTTGCAAGTGCCATATGGGAACCATGGATCTCATGGATCCGTGCCAAGGAATTGGATGCAAAAGCATCAAAGTTCTCACTTTGAGTTTGTAGATGTGCTTGCAAAGCAGTATAACGCTCATCTTGAACAACCATATAAGAGGCAAAATCATTGTCTTGCTCCCCACTTCGCTGCTCCAATGCAAAATATCGTTCAGATTGAGCCTCATAAAAGCTTTGTTGTTCCCAATGCATGTTTTGAAGCATTTCCATGATACCAATATTATTGTCTTGATGAGGTGGTGGATACGGAGGAGCAAACAATGTTGCATTATAAGTCCATCCGATATGTTGCCATTCACCCCATAATTGGTTTTCATATAAAGTAGAATCATCAGAAGCAACTCGATGCTAATCTTCATTATCCAACTGTACTTTATAAGTATCCATTTGTGCAATATTTGGATTAAGTTCAGAACCCAATACCTCTTCTTGATTTTGATTACCTTCAGCAACATCTTCATCATCATGATCATCACCATAGCCGGCTCGAACAATATATTGATAATGCTTCTCTTTAGGATCCCACATATGACTCATCAAGCTAAGAGTCTTCTGTTGAAAAAGATTATTATCGGAGATAGAAGTAAAGGGAATACCCTCAACAACAATTTTGGCTTTGTTGATAATTGCTTGAACAAGAGATGGATAAGCTATAGTAACTCCCTTCTTCTCCTTGAGAGAAAAAATGTGACTAGAAAAGTAATGAGACCAGCTCACTTTTACCTTGTTCCAAAGAATATAGATAAGTTGAACTTCAGGAATATCAATCCGAGAGAAACCCCTTTTCTTTGGACAGAGGTTGTGGGAGACAATCGAGTGAAGAATGCGATCGGTGGGATTAACTTTGTCAGTGGTGGTGGAAGTCGAAAACAATTCAGTATTGAAAAACGACTCAATGGATGGCTCTTTGAGCATAACATTCAATTCCCTACGAATTCATACCCATCAACCTGATTGGAATTAGTCATCAAAATACCAAGATATGTAGGATCAATTCAGAACAAATCCTTCCAAGTCTGAGCATTGACAACATACATTTTGTTACCCATTATAAAATGAAACTCAAATCCCTTAAACTTACCAACCAGACCAGCATAAAACATACAGACCATGTCCTCATTATACTCAACTTCACAAGCCAAAAATAAATTAATTTCTTGAACCTCTTATCATAAATATCCTTAAGGTCAGAAGGAATAAGAGAAAAAGAACTTATCAGAAGAGTAGATTAAGAAGAAGAGACCCTTAAAGTTCTCTTGCCAATAACTCTTGAAGCCATGAGTAGTGTTCTTGAAAGGATATGAAGTCTTTAGGGTTTTAGAGAGAAGTTTGAGAGTTCTTGAGAGAAAATGTGAAAATTAAATGCAATGATGATATGAAGAGTGATTTATAAAATGTTTAGGAGACATAAAAAAGACATTAAAAGCAACATTATGGCACAAAAGGGTGGGCTGCGCCGACCTAGGGAAGCCATAAAACTTGAAAAATGTGTTTTCTAACACGTATTGGTCAACGTGAACAGTAATGTGTCGACCTAAATAATTGATTGATTTGACTCATTTCAAAATTTAAATTGAGTCAACGTAGGCATGTCAATAGGTCAATGCAAGAGTCCATGAGTCGACGCAATGGGTCGACTTGTTGGGACCCAAGAGAATCATAAAATTTGACACCAAAATTTTCAATGATTTCACTCATATAATTCATATAATCATGCTGAAATTCTTTCTAGTGACACATATCCTAATTTTATGACATATTGACCTACAAAAGAGATAAATAACATCCAAAAACATGATCACAAGCACAACAATTACTTTATATCAAGGATAAGAATTAAAATTTACCAAAGATGAATCATAATTTTTAGTATCATAGAATAAGAACAATATTACCTCTTGCTTATGAAGTGTAATGAAGGAAACCAAGTTAATATTCCTCAAGAAGGCCATTTGTTAGTGACAAGATACAATAATTCAAGTGATAATATATTATAAACACATGTCATGCATTAAGAACGATCTGAAATATCAAGAATGCCAAGTTCCCTACGAATGTGAAAGAAAGGTTTTATGGCAAATGGTTTTGTAAAAATATCGGCAAGTTGATTAGAACTTGCAACATGCTCAAATACCATGTCTCATTTCTCTACATGATCTCTAAGGAAATGATGACGGATTTCAATGTGCTTAGTGAGTGAGTGTAAGATTGGACTTTTGGTAAGGTTTATTGCGCTAGTGTTGTCACATATGATGGGAATGTTTTTAAGATTGACATTGAAGTCGAGAAATTGTTGTTTGAGCCACAAGATTTGGGCACAACAATTTCCGGCCACAACATAGTCCGCCTCCGCAGTTGACAAAGAAACGAAAACTTTCTTTTTGCTATGCCAACTTACTAGAGAATTTGAAAAGAAATGACATATACCACTGTAAACACCCCAAATTTGCCCTCACCCATTCACACCATGGATTGTGATCATCTTCATATGCATAAACTCAATCATACCATCTCATAGTACATTTTTGATTCACTGCATAGATTCAAAGTCATCTGCATCTAGGGTTTGTGATCTGAGCAATCCAAGAGCTTCTTGAGCCACTCCAAAGGTCATCAATCACTTCAAAAGGGTCTATGTGTGTTCAAGTATCATATCACATCTTCTCAAAGTCAAGAATGCCAAAGAATCACAAGAACTGGGATTGGTATGGAAGCAGAGCCAGGTTTAACTGCACAGATGACCTAAAATTAGGGTTTTGGTTTCAGAGGCCATAACTTCAAAATTTTTGGTTATTCTTGTTTCTATTGGTCTCTATATGGTATAGGGAGTATTCATATCAATTTTCATGAAGAAATTCCATGGGGAAGTCATCTGATCAAGAGTTGACTTTTCAGACAAGTCAGTGCAAAATCAGGGCATCTGAGGGCCCCAATGACCCAACCAAGGGGTGATCTTCATCATTTTGAGTGTATATGATCTTTATTTGATCATGGAAGAAGCTTGAAGTTCACAAAATTCAAGAATTACAAGTTTTTGCAAAGTTGACTTTTTTTGGGCATGGTTGACTTTTAAGGAATATGTCATTTTATGCCACTTTTCAAACCTTACTTTTTGATCCAAAAATGCTTCAAATGGAAAAACTTTGGTCATGAAAGTTGTATATTAGATCTTCCCCTTTTCAAAAAGTACAAGAACATGACCTAATTCATTTTGGATCAAAAGTTATGGTGTGTCAAAGTTGGTAAAAATCACTAATTTTCAAAATATGCACCAAATGAGAAACTTGCAAAAACTTTGTACCAAGGCATTTGTGACTTCTAATTCATGTCTAACCAATATGCAAGCATCATACAAGTTCTAAAAATCAGATTTGAACCAAAAGATCACATGTTTCATGGTTTGTGAAGCAAGATATTTCCATGTGAACCAAAAGTGAGCAAGTTGCAAAACCATCATCACACTTCCATCCACTTGCTGCCTACAATGCTGAACCACCCTAGCCTCTCCCTCACACCATGCTGCGCAGCCCACAGCCCTTGTACTAGCCTAGAACTTGACCCATGCTTCTCTTACACAAAAGTTGACAATTTGCAAAAGTGGCCATACCAATCAATAAAGGGCAGGTCACATCATCTGACCAATGAGATTTGTTTATGTGGATCAAATGCTAGCAAAACCACACAACACACAAGCCTGAAACACACTAGAACTCAGCATCCTCATTTTCACTCCTTTGAGCAAAAACCTTCGAATCTCTCTCCACAAGTCTCAAACACAAAGAAAAACTTCACAAACCATCTCAACTCACTTCACTGATCAGAAACCAACCATTGTTTTGGCCTGAAACCTCCCATATCACAAATACGAATTTCACATCCCCTTGGCCTGAGTTTCTGTCAGCTTTCTCCAGAGGCTATATAAACTCCAACCAAAGGTCAAAAGCTTCTAAGGAGGATCATTGGGACTTGTTTGAGCCAAAGAAGCAGCCAGAAAGCACCTGAATCGAAAGCTCAACCTCAGGTAACTTCATGAACTTTTTTTCCAGAACTCTATTTTCTTGTTAGAATCTTGTTTGGTATGTTGCACTGATCATTGGGATCTATTTACTTTTGAAAATGAGCAAGAAATAAGCATGTTATGGTGTCCTGAAAGTTTGACCTAAAATTTTCTTTGCTTCGATTCGTGTTTGTGTTTGAGTTTAAACATGATTTTGTGCTGGATTCGTGTTTAGGATAGTTAGTAGATGATTTCTGGAGAGTTAGAGCTCCTAAAATGGCCTGGAGAGAGAGATTGATTTTTGGGGTGAACGGAGAAGATGACCGGAACACTGTTCCGGTCACCTGAGGGTCATTAACGGTGGGATTAGGGCTTAAACATTAATTAGCTGAGTTTGAATGCTGGCCACAGGATCTGGCGCCAAGTCAACACGCGCGCGTTTCAGTTTGAATGAGAGCCCTTGGATTGTTTGACTTTTCCTTTTTTCAGTTTTAAATTCATTTTATTTTCATATTTAATTCATTTGTTTTATACAATTTATTAAAAATAGCAAAAAGGCTTTAAAAATCATGAAATTTTTTACCAAGGGTTTCATTAATTTTTAAAACACAAAAATATTTTTATTTTCATTTTTAGCATTTAAAAAGTATTTTTAAATATTTAAAAGTTTATTTTTAATTGATTAATGAAAATTAATTTATTAAAAATACTTTTAAGTATTTAAAAATCACCAAAAAATTCATGAAATGTTTTAAGACATTTAGAAACATTGTCCAACCTTCAAACCAAATTTATTTTTTGATCTTGATGCATTTTGAGAATTTTTCATTGAATTAAAATCATTTTGATGCATTATTTTGATCCAAACTTCAAAAAATCATTTCTGCCTATCCATGAAGAGTTGGACCTTGATTCTTTTTGCATTGCATTGTGTTTAGCATGTAGTTTGTGAGATTAAATGGCCATGATTTGATCTTTCATTTTCCATTTGTTTGGTAATTTTCTTGTTAAGGAACCCTAAAACCCTAGAAAACTTAGGAAAATCATAACTTGAATTTGGTTAAGAGTTGAAACCTCTCCTTTGGGCATTGAGTTAGTATAGGATTAGGGGTCCTTTGAGTGCATTTTCAATTTTTTATAATGTTGTTTGCTTCTGATTTTGGTTTGTGTTTGATGCTTTGATCATAAACCCTAATTTGGGTTTCCATTTGCATACATCTTGCATTTGTTTGCATACCTTGACTTGCCATAGCATTTTATGCATTCTTTTGATTCATTAGACATTATAAGACATATTTAAAGCATGTTTGACCATTGCATCTTGCATTTGCCATGTTGTATGCCATATGCATCTCATAACTTGTCATGTATGTTCATGCTTCTTAACTTGCTCCATTTGCATCCATGAGCTTGTATGAACATTTCCATGTGTTGTCTCATGTTTGTAGCATCTCATATCATCATTAATATCATGTATGTGCTTCTGGTTTTGTTTCTCATCATGTCATCTCATCTCATTTTGGCATTGCATTGCATTCCTTTTCTAACTTTTCAGGTGGTAAGTTATCTTGAGAAGTGAATTTGCCTTCACTTCTCATAACTTCTCTTCATATCTCTTATGCATTCCTTGCTGCATTTTTTTATGTGTTTGAGATTGAGCTGGCTCTTTCTTCTTCTCCTTACTTTCTCTCTTCAAGTGACTTGACTTCTTGAATGAAGCAAGTTACTTTGCTTCTCTTTGCTCCTTTCATCTGCTTCCTGGTGGTTCTTTTGAAGATTTCTTTTTTTAAAGCCTCACAAACTTTAGGAACAACCAAGCATGACAATGATTAGGGTTTTGATTAGTTTCCCTACTTAGTTTTACCTTTGTGTCTCTTTTGAGTCTTCTCTTCTCATCTCATAATCAGGGACTAAACCCTAAAGGCTTTAAGGCTTTGTGATTAAGCTTATGCCTACATCCTTCTATTAGGATGGAGTGTATAACTTTAATCCTAAGTGTTAAACCCTTAATGTGTTTAAATCTCTTAACCAATTCATTTAATAATCATCAAGACATCACACTTGTAACTTGGGCCTTGCATTAGGGTTCTAATTCTTCCTTAACTGGTTAAGAAGGACTAACCCTAGTGTTAATGGACAAGTCCTCCTCAAGTTGTCTTACAAATCATAAAATACACTTCACCATCTTATCATTAAATAAAATCCACTTAACCAAAGGCTTGTTTTGTCATGAGTTTAATCCCTAATCATGGATTAAGTTGAGGAGCTTTCCTCAGCTTAAACATTCTCATCTATTATCCTTCTATTAGGATGGTGTAATGAGTCTGTTTAATCCCTGACTATGGCTTAATCTCATTACTCAACACTAAACAAAAACCACAAAAACATCTAAATAATCACAAGTAGGTTAATGATCTTAATCCTACATCATGGTGACTAAGTGTGAGAAGCTGACTTCACACTTAAGGTACTCTCATTACCCCTAATCAGAGGGAAGATGTGATGAGTTTACTAAATCCATTGGTTTAGGCTTAAGCTCATTAACTTATGACAAACTCTCAAAAGCAATAAAAGACTGAAAACTCAAAAACAAACAATAATCGTCTCCTTCGGGATTCTTTTCTCATCTCATTCACTCATAAACGAGAACTCGCTTCTTCCGTCTAATGCAAGACAGTTTGCACCTGAGCCAGACAGGTCATACACTTGAGCATAGACAAGTAAGCAGTTCACAAGTCAATTCATCTTTAGGTCTCTTTGGGTCGAACTACGGTGTTCTGACTTCCTCATTGCACGAGAGGATACGTAGGCATAACTTAACAGTTATCGAACAAAAGTCTCTGTATATTCCCCCCTCTTCCAGCTTTATTCTTTAAGCCTCATGATCTTGAGCTTTATACTCCTGCCCTCACACTGACACTGTATATATCACACATCACTTTCTTTTACACTGACACCTGTACATCCTTTTCCAGCTCTTTTACACACAAATTGCACTGACACTACCCCTTTAAAACACAAATCTTTTAAGCGTGGATCCCGTCGAGTACGACGGACAATCTGGGTGCTAATACCTTCCCAGGTTGTAACCAACCCCCTTTCTCAGTCTCTCTGGTTCGCAACCGTCTTATCCGTATCTTTCTAGGTCTATGCAGCATTACCTTTCCTCCGGGATAAAAATGCCTAGCTGGCGACTCTATTCATCTCCAGTGAGTTCACTGCTGTGTGTTCTCATTGTCCCTCTCGCCGACCGTTCGCGTCTGTACCTTTATTTTGGGCCAGTCCCATTTATCGGGAGCGACAGCTTGGCGACTCTGCTGGGGAAACTTATACTGTAACCAGGGCTTCTGGTTCTTTTTGTGGGTTCCTCCTAGCGTTTGTTTGATTTGTGTTTACTAGGGTGTTATGTACTACTTGTGCTTGTATTTATTTTTGCTTTATGTACAGTTACTTTATTGCTTTCTTTATAGTTTTGCATATATCATATTGTCATACTGTGCTGGCTGGATCTGGTTTTTTGCTTTGGTGGGTGGGGTTTTATTGAGAGTTTAAGGTCCTATACCTGGGACCTGAGTGACACCTAGGCTAGAGTGGTTCATATTCTTTCCCATTCCATCTCGGTCTGGTGCGGGAATATGAAACACGGTTCAGATATGGGTTTCTTCTTGAGAACTCTGTGTTGCAGATTTCCTGCAGTACTAGGGCTATCTGGGAAGCCTGCTAAGTCTGGATGACCTTTAGTATTGACCTTCAGAAACTGAGGTGAATTAGAGGAGGAACTTTTATGTTTATTGTAAACACTGTACCTCCGGGTTAGAAGTGTTTACACTTCTCATAACTGATCCAAGTCTGAGGATCTTTGTTTTAGAACACCACCTGTGAGGGGGTTGGGCTGTTTACAGGTTTGCAGGTACCCTTGACCTCAGCATACCCTGTTACTTTGTTTGAATAAGAGTACTCCATTTTGGGACAGTTCTTGTGATTCTAAAACCCTGGACATGTGGCTCTTTATTTGAGCCCCCCACCTTGGTTACTGGACCTATAGACCTCCATCTGGATTTCTTGAACATACCTGGACTTATATCAGAGCACTTGATCAGATCCAGCTCAGTCACAAACCCTTGCATATCATTTGCATACATCATCATTGCATCATTTTGACATGTGTTTATTTGTTTTTCAGGGTATCCATCCTATCATTTTGGCTTGGTTTTGACCCCATCATCAGCTTAGACCTGTCTTCATCAACACTTGCTTCAGTTATCAGCCACCTGCTTCAGTCACTTGCATCCTCAGTCTCAGCCTACCAGTGGTTCATCTTCAGTGTTGTCCTCAGTCATCATCATCAACACCTATTCTTCATCAACATGGCACCTAAGAAGAGTAACATCTCCTATCACTTCTTTGAACCTGAGCTAGCTAGCATCAGGAGGATTCAGACCCTGATTACTCCAGACCATATACCACTCTTTAGAGAACATTATGGAGGAATTCTTGATGTGGTTATGGATTTGGACCCTTCACAAAGGAGCTTGATACATACTTGCCTACAGTTCTATGATCCTCCTCTGAGGTGCTTCACGTTTCAGAACTTTCAGTTGGGACCCTTGTTGGAGGAATATTCATCATTGGTTGGTGTACCCATCAGGGGTGGAATCCCTTTCAATCCTGAGATGACTTTCCCAAGTAATGAGGAGATAGCAAAAGCATTACATCTGGAACCAGTTCTGATTGGGCAGAATTTGACATCTAAAGCTGGAATCTCTGGTTTCCATCTGGATTTCTTGACTTCTCAGGCTAGTCTGAAGGCCTCCCTGGGGGAGTGGAAGGCAGTCTGTGCTCTGTTGGCCCTTAGCATATATGGGGTCATTCTTTTTGAAGATGAGCCTAGGTTTGTTAGCAAGAGTGCAATCCATCTTTTCATCCTGAGAAACCCAGTGCCCACCTTACTGGGAGATCTTTACTACTCTGTCCATCAAAGGAATGAAAAGCAAAGGGGAATATTAGTGAGATGTTGTGCTCCTTTGTTCTATACTTGGCTACTCAAGCATCTGCCAAAGACTGATGCATTCTTGAACCCTCACCAGCAGAAGAACTAGGCTAGGAGGCTTGTTGCTCTAACCTCAGATGATGTCAGATGGTGTACTCAGAGTACTAAGGGCAGAGACATCATTACAAGTTGTGGACAGTTTCCCAATGTGCCTCTGATTGGGGTGAAAGGGTGCATCAATTACAACCCTCTGTTATTCAAAAGGCAGCTGGGCTATGCATTAGTCCATCCTCCTAGGGCACAGGATCTGACTGAGACCCTTTATGTTGAAATCAAGCCTAATCTGGCTGTTGTCAGGCAGGCAGCCTGGGCCTGGAACAATGTGCAGACTAAGGGGGTAACCATCCTGGGGAAGTGCAACAATGTGGCATCAGCACAGTACTATGATTGGTCCCATGCCAGGGCTCAATTTTCTGGGATGCCCTTTACTATTGAAGATATGCCTGGGCCTTCCACAACACCACCTCCTGCCACTGTCAGCTTAGAAGAGTTTGAGAAATTGAAAGAAAGAAATGAGAAGCTGACTCAAGCTCTACAGAAGACCCTCTGGGAGAGGAGTGATGGTAGATTGGATATCGAAAGATTGGAAAAGTTGAAGGTAGAGCATCTGGCTAGGATTGAGAAGTCTGAGGATTACATCAAGAAGTCTAGGGCTGGAGAACAGATCTTGAAGAATGCCTGCAAGGAAGCTCAGTTCCAGAAGGCCAGGACTGATTTGTATCTGAAGGAGAGCCAAGCTAGGTGGGTCAGAATCACCGAGGCTCGTACTTTGGAAGATAAAAGGACTCAGGATAAGATTGAGCAGCTGGAAACTAGTGCAAAAGAGCAACAGGAAGCCCTGGCAGCAGCCCAGAGGGAGATCTCAGAGCTGAAGATCAGAGCTGGAGTGAAGAGGTCAAAGGACCAGAGTCGACACAAGAAGCTGACTGCAGCTGTCACTACAAGGAATCTCCTCATCAGAAACCTTACAGAGCGTCCGGCTGATCCTGTGACTGAAGCACTTCTCAAAGAAGTACAGGAGGATGAGTTTGGTCTTGGTGTTTGACTTTTGCTTGTTGTTGTTTTCATTTCATGTACTTTTGTTTTCTTGTTGTATTTTGACCCCTCAGAGGGCTTGTATTGTAAAAAGAAACAAACTATGTACCATTTGCCTTTTGTAATATATATGTACCAGTTTGTTTTATATATTTTCTTCAAAGCAACATCAACAGCAGCATCTTCAAGGGTCTGGAAGGGTCAAAACCAAATGCCAAGCCCGGATACCTTGAAAACAAATAGGCATACTGCATTGCATGCTAACCCTCTTGTTTGTTTTGTAGGTTTACTTTGTTGTTGTTGCTAACTCTGTTGTGATGTCAGGAACTATTGCTCGACGCCGGGTATTTCCCCTCAACCGTCCACACCGATATCCAACCCGTAACAACCTTCCGGGCATACAAATGGATCAGGTACAACAGGACCTTGCAGAGGTCAGAAATCAAATGGCAAACGAAAGATTGGAAATGAGAACTCAGATGACGCAGTTTATGGAAGTGATGAACAATATGGCTCAGAGCCAAGAAAGATTGAGAGCCATGGTAGAAAGGCAGAATCAAGAAGAACCATATGTAGGGACTGCTGGAACAAGCAACAATGAGAGGGTCCAACCTCATGTTAATCCCCCTGTATTTGGACCCCACCTTCATCCAGAGGTCAACATCCCTGCAAATGTTCAAGGGACTGCCACTGCAGGCAGAGTGCTGTAAGAAGACCCCCAGGAAGATCAGTTCACAGTGATGGGAGTTGGGGAGGAAGCTTATGATAGAAGGCTGGATGAGATAGCTGATAAATTAAGATCCTTGGAGTCTCAAAACTCTTTGGGTTTTGATGTTATGGACATGGGCTTGGTAGACGGGGTCAGGATTCCCCATAAGTTTAAGCCTCCTTGTTTTGAAAAGTACAACGGGACTTCCTGCCCACGGACCCACTTACAATCATTTCTGGGAAGGCTGAAGGCCTATACCATGGACGAGAAGCTCTGGATGTTCTATTTTGAGGATAGCTTGACGGGAGCTTCAAGAGATTGGTACTCTCACCTGACGAGAGCAACTATCAGGTGTTGGAAAGACCTGGCAGAGGCCTTTATCAGACAGTATCAGTACAACTTAGATATGGCACCCAACAGGACCCTCCTAATGGGAATGTCACAGTCGTCTAGAGAAAGTTTCCGAGAGTATGCCCAGAGATGGAGGCAATTGGCTGCTGCTGTTCAGCCACCTATGTCAGAGAGGGAGATGGCAGATATGTTTATGAACACCCTCCAAGGAACGTACATTGACAGGCTAGCCACCTTCTCTTCAACCAGCTTTGCAGATGTTGTTATAGCTGGGGAAAGAATTGAGAGCTTGTTAAAAATGGGAAAAATTTCTGACAACGGTGCCAGCTCATCCGGCAATACAAGGAAGCCTTTTGTGGGCCCAAGAAGAACTGGTGAGACCAATGCTATCCACACCAACAGGGGCAGGCCCCAATATGTTCATAGGTCTGTGGCAGCAGTCACCATTCCCGCTCCAGCTCATCCACAACCAGCTTATCAACCACCGCAACAAAATTATCAGCAACAACCTCAGTACCAGCAGCAAACTCAGTATCCTCCGAGAAACTACAACAACACCAACAACAACAATCAGCAAAGAACATTTCAACAGAGACCTTCTCAGGCCAACAGGGTGATCGATCCGATCCCTATGCCCTATGCAACATTACTGCCACAACTCCTGAAACTCAACCTAGTTGAGCTAAGGACATTGGCACCTCCAGATCCCAGCAGCCTACCCAGAAATTACGACTCCAACGCCAGATGTGCCTTCCATTCAAATGCACCTGGCCATAGTACAGAGAAATGCAGAGCTTTGCACATGAAGGTACAAGACCTGGTAGACTCCAAGGCTTTGAACTTTGCACCACCACCAAATGTTAACAAAAACCCTATGCCACACCACGGAGGTCCCAGAATCAATGCTATTGAAGAAGACAAGCCGTCTTATTTAATAACCAGTGTGGGTCAGATTCGGACACCGTTGGTAGAGATTAAAGCTCAACTTCTCGAATGTCAAATGTTCCCGGGATGCGAGCTAGGGTGTGCTTATTGCAACATTTCAGTGAATGGTTGTGATAACTTGAGAGATGGCATAGATAGTCTCATCCAGAGTGGTCTGCTTCAAATTACAACATCAATTCCAACAAATCCAGCAACCTCATCAGCAACAATTCCAGTATCTCCTACAACTGCAACAACCATTGTTCCCGACAACTCTTCAGCTTCATCAACAAATGCTTCATCTGTCATTTCAACTGACCAGATATCAGCAAACATTCCTTCTACAACTTCAGCACCACTTCATTTTGAAACTCCTACAACAACAACACCCATCCTTCCAACAATGTCTCCTACAACATCAGCAGCAAACAATGAAGATGTCTCGACCGTTACAATTTATTATGATCCTGAAAATGATTCTGCCTACAATTCACAAAGTGCTACTCCCACCAGAGCACCAGTCACGATATATTATGATCCATAGACTATCACAGTTCCTTCTGCAGCTGCTCTTAGTCCTGTCACTATCACAGTGCCTGGGCCGATACCTTATGAAAGCAGTAATGCCATCCCCTGGCATTACGGTGCTGATCTGTACTGCGAAGGACAGAAAATCACTCTTGAATCATCAACACCTGCACCACAAATAGACAATGTGGGAGGAGGCGGAGGCTTCACTCGAAGCGGACGTCTCTTTGCTCCACAGATTCAAAGACCCGCTGCCGAAGCAGAAGCTGCTGCCAAGGCAAAAGGAAAGAGCCTGGTGCAGGAAGACCCAGCTGTTAAGGAAGCTTTGAAAACACCCTTTGATCAAGAAGTTGATGAGTTCATGAGAATCATCAAGAAAAGTGATTACAAGATAGTGGATCAGCTTCACCAGACGCCATCCAAGATCTCTATCCTGTCATTGCTTATGTGCTCCGAAGCCCATCGGAATGCACTACTCAAAGTCTTGCACGCAGCTTACGTGCCTGAAGAGATCACCGTCAATCAGTTGGAAACTGTGGTTGGAAATGTTACTGCTAGCAATGGGCTAGGATTTACCAACACTGACTTGACTACGGAAGGCTGCAATCATAACAAGGCCTTGCACATCACCATGGAATGTAAAGGTGCAGTCCTTTCCCATGTGCTGGTAGACACAGGATCATCCCGCAATGTCTTACCTAAAAAGGCCCTTGTGAAGCTAGAGTATGAAGGATTGGCATTGCGCCCCAGTAACCTGGTAGTGAGAGCCTTTGACGGTTCTAAGAGATCGGTTTTGGGAGAAATTGAGTTGCCTGTAACGATTGGCCCACAAACTTTCAAAACGACCTTCTACGTGATGGATATACAGCCCGCCTACAGCTGTTTATTGGGAAGGCCAAGGATTCACGCCGCTGGCGCCGTGACCTCAACCCTTCACCAGAAGTTAAAATTCGAGTGGGAGGGTCAAGTCGTTACTATCTGAGGAGAGGAGGATATTTTTGTCAGCCACATGGCTACCTACAAATACATTGAGATGGATGGGGAGATCCATGAAACAATGAGTCAAGGGTTTGAGGACCTGAACGTGAATGAAACATCTGCTGTACCTGGAATCTCCATGTCATCTTACCAACAAGCCCGAAAGGTTGTTGAGGAAGGAACTTCCCAAGGCTGGGGCAAGGTGTTATTTGTGGAGGAGAAGAAGGACAAGTTTGGGTTGGGTTACAGACCAACTCAACAAAATCAAGCAGAGGCTGCTGAGAAGCCCGGTTTTGTCAGTGGGGGGATGCTCACCCCTGATGCTATCAACAATTTGGAAGACGAGCTGGAAGAGGAGCGCAATCTGGAGAATTGGATTCGTCCAAAGATCCCGGGGAGCAGTATCTCAAACTGGTCTTCCCAGGAAATTATAAGAGTTACTCATGCAGAGTAATTATTATTTCCTGTATTTTATAGCATGCATCAAAGTCTTGCATCTTGCCCAAGATGACAAGACTCATTTTGTAATCGGGCCATCTGTACTTTTTGTGCAACAAGATTAATCAATGAAATATCAGACATCTTTTGCAAACGAGTCTTTTTCTTTTCCGCTCACTGTTTTTCCATTTTTCTTTTTGTACAAAAAATAAATGGCGATGTTTTCAAAATGACAACCTTTTTTCACTTTTCTAAACAAGACTAAAACCAAATCACTAAAATGAACAAACTGAACCCTTGCAGAGAGTGCCTTCCAGACAGCACCGACAACAGCACGGCTATGACTTCGTATGACTCTAACAATCCGATCAATCAAGCTGATGAAGGGGTTGAAGAAGATTATGAGCTTCCTGAAGAGCTAGCCAGATTGTTGAGACAGGAGGAAAAGGTTATCACTCCTCACCAGGAGGAGGTCGAAACGATTAATCTTGGTACAGATGAAGACGTGAAAGAGGTTAAGATCGGGGCCTGCCTACAAGACTCAGTGAAGAGACAACTGATTGATCTGCTTCAAGAATATGTGGATGTGTTTGCCTGGTCTTATCAAGACATGCCAGGGTTGGACACCGATATTGTTGTGCACAAGCTGCCTTTGAGAGAAGAATGCCCGCCGGTTAAACAGAAACTGCGCCGTACTCGCCCAGACATGGCAATGAAAATCAAAGAAGAGGTACAAAAGCAGTGGGACGCCGGGTTCCTTGTTGTAACTAGCTATCCGCCGTGGGTTGCTAACATAGTACCTGTGCCTAAGAAGGACGGCAAAGTAAGGATGTGTGTTGACTACCGGGACCTGAACAGAGCCAGCCCGAAAGATGATTTCCCATTACCTCACATTGATGTATTGGTGGATAACACGGCTCAGTTTTCGGTATTCTCCTTCATGGACGGATTTTCAGGATACAATCAGATCAAGATGTCACCTGAAGACATGGAGAAGACAACCTTCATTACACCGTGGGGCACGTTCTGTTACAAAGTGATGCCATTCGGACTGAAGAATGCTGGTGCAACATATCAACGGGCTATGGTGACATTATTCCACGACATGATCCATAAAGAAATAGAATGTTATGTGGATGACATGATCGCCAAGTCCCTCACTGAAGAAGACCACCTGGTAAATCTGCTGAAACTGTTCAAGCGTCTGAGGAAGTACCAACTGAAGTTGAACCCCAACAAATGCACATTCGGGGTGCGATCCGGTAAGTTGCTGGGATTTATTGTAAGCGAGAAAGGGATTGAAGTTGACCCTGATAAAGTCAAAGCTATTCAAGAGATGCCTGCACCGAAGACTGAGAAAGAAGTTCGAGGGTTCTTAGGTAGATTGAACTACATTTCAAGGTTCATATCTCACCTTACAGCAACCTGTGAACCCTTGTTCAAGTTACTGAGAAAAGAACAGACGGTCAGGTGGAATGAAGATTGCCAGAAGGCTTTTGACAAGATCAAAGAATACTTACAAGAACCTCCAATCCTTATGCCTCCAGTTGAAGGAAGACCTCTGATAATGTACTTGACAGTATTAGAAGAGTCAATGGGGTGTGTGCTGGGCCAGCATGACGAGTCTGGTCGAAAAGAGTATGCAATATACTACCTAAGCAAAAAGTTTACCGACTGTGAACAACGTTATTCACTGCTCGAGAAAACTTGCTGTGCTTTAGCGTGGGCTGCTCGCCGACTGAGACAGTATATGTTGACCCACACTACCTTATTGATCTCAAAGATGGACCCAGTCAAGTACATTTTCGAGAAGCCAGCTCTTACCGGATGGGTTGCAAGATGGCAAATGATTCTCACAGAATATGACATCCAGTACACTTCTCAAAAAGCCATCAAGGGCAGTGTATTGTCTGAATATCTTGTTGAGCAACCTATTGATGATTACCAGCCTATGAGATTTGACTTCCCTGATGAAGACATCATGTTCATAAAAGCAAAAGATCATGAAGAGCCTGTTCACACTGAAGGGCCTGACCCGGAAGAAGAATGGACTATGATGTTTGATGGGGCTGTTAATATGAATGGTCGTGGTGTTGGTGCAGTACTCATTACACCTAAAGGGGTTCACATGCCTTTCTCGGCAAAACTCACTTTCAACTGCACTAACAATGAAGCTGAATACGAAGCTTGCATTATGGGTCTTGAGGAAGCCATTGACCTCAGGATCAAGACATTGACTGTGTTCGGAGATTCAGCTCTGGTAGTTAATCAAACCAACGGAAAATGGTACACACACCAGGATCATCTGATACCTTACAGGGATTATACAAGGAGGTTACTGACTTTCCTCACAACGATCAAACTTGAGTATATCCCTCGGGACGAGAATCAGTTTGCAGATGCTCTGGCTACCATTTCATCCATGATCAAAGTTCAAGCTGCCAACTTTGTACCTCAAATTTCAGTGTCCAGACTTGACAGACCGGCATATGTATTTGCAGCAGACATTGTCAAAGATGATAAGCCTTGGTTACATGACATTAAGTGCTTCTTGGAGGATCAAACATACCCACCTGGGGCACCTTCCAATGATAAGAAGACTTTGAGAAGGCTTGCTGGTAGTTTCTTTTTGAACACTGATGGGTCTTTGTACAAAAGGAACTTTGATATGGTACTCCTCAGATGCGTCGACAGGACAGAAGCGAATTTGTTAATGCATGAAGTGCACGAAGGATCATTTGGTACCCATGCTGGAGGACACGCCATGGCTAAGAAGTTGCTAAGATCAGGGTATTATTGGATCACAATGGATGCAGACTGTTGTGCTTACGCCAGAAAATGTCATAAATGCCAGATTTATGCAGACAAGGTGCATGTACCTCCCAATCCTTTGAACATAATGTCTTCACCATGGCCCTTCGCCATGTGGGGCATTGATATGATTGGCAAGATTGAGCCAACTGCTTCAAATGGCCACAGATTCATCCTGGTCGCCATTGATTATTTTACCAAGTGGGTTGAAGCAGCCTCATATGCAAATGTTACAAGGCAAGTGGTAGCCAGATTTCTGAAGAGAGATATCATCTGTCGGTACGGAGTGCCCGAGCGAATCATTACTGATAATGGTTCCAACTTAAACAATAAAATGATGGCTGAGTTATGCCGGGACTTCAAGATCCAACACCACAATTCTTCTCCTTACAGGCCAAAGATGAATGGCGCTGTTGAGGCAGCTAACAAGAATATTAAGAAGATTGTGCAGAAGATGGTAGTCACCTACAAAGACTGGCATGAAATGCTACCGTTTGCCTTGCATGGGTACCGCACGTCAATCAGGACATCCACTGGGGCAACGCCGTATCAACTTGTGTATGGTATGGAAGCAGTCCTACCTGTTGAAGTTGAATTACCCTCTCTACGGGTACTGATGGATGTTAAGCTGAATGAAGCAGAATGGGTTCGGTCCCGGTTTGAACAATTGAGTCTGATTGAAGAGAAAAGATTGGCTGCAATCTGCCATGGGCAGTTGTATCAGAAAAGAATGAAGAAAGCCTTCGATCAGAAAGTCAGGCACCGAGAGTACCAAGTTGGAGATCTTGTGCTGAAAAGAATCCTCCCTCCTCATACAGACCACAGGGGCAAGTGGACTCCGAATTATGAAGGACCATTCGTGGTAAAGAAAGTTTTCTCTGGTGGAGCACTGATGCTCAGCACCATGGATGGTGAAGACTTCCCGTCCCCTGTAAATTCAGATGCAGTTAAAAAATACTTCGCATAAAAATGACCCGCTGGACATAAAAACAGAACGTAAGTCCAGGCAAAAATAGGGCATCCCGGCGAGTCAAAAACAGAATAAAAGACTCGGGCAAAAATAAGGGAAAATAAACAAAAAAATGTACACCCGCTGAGTTGAAAAGCCTCATTGGACAACTCAGGCAGAAATGGGTATCCCGATGGATTGAAAACCCGAAAGGGCGATCCATGCAAAATAAGGGAATAAGCGAACAACTGCATTCTGAATTCGTCTGTATTACCTACAACTTGGTAAGCCTCTAAAGGATTAAGCTCCAATCAGAACCAACCTTCTCCAGAAAGCAAGACGAGAAGAACGTCAAAAGTCATGCGAGTCATAGCAAAAGAGGGAGCTCCTTGAAAGCATCGTCAACATCGCCAGCACTTTGTTTCTCAATTTGTAACAATCTCCTCATTTTAGGAGATATGTTTCTCTGACTGTATCTTGCCGATTCAGGGCATTTGAATTAATAAAATCAGATTTTTCAGTCATGTTTCGTCTTGTGCACTTTTATTTTGCAAAGAATGTCTGATGTCTCTAAAAAACTGATTGCATAAGTACAAATGCTTTTCTCAAATAATAATAATAAAACACATGCTTGCAGGGAATATACTTACTCTCAGAAGTGTCTAAACTCCTATGACGGAATCCAGTAAAGGATACCTCGGGATCATTTGTGCGTTTCTCTATCTTTGCAGGATTGCAGGTATCCAGAACACACCTTGGGGCATGTAAGCTTCATCCCAGCAAGCTGACAAATCAATGCTTATTTTCAGCACCTGAGGTGTTTTCTCCCCAGCTAAGTTGCCACCGATAACTTCCCCCAGTTAAGTTGCTACTTGTCACTCCTCCCAGCCGAGTTGCCAATCATTCTTCCTCAGCAGAATACAAAGCCAAGGAACCATTTCCCCACAGAGTGTCAGCCTCTATTCGGAAGAGCAACGCATGAAGGAGTCACAACAGAGTACGGAAAGCTTATACAAACCCCAGCTGGGTCCCTCATTTGCAAGGATATGTCAATCAGTGACCCATATCCCCAAATAGATACATCTCATCAGATCTACCAATGATCTCACCCCCAGCTGGGATATCCATTTCAAGCAGATCAGCCAGAAATCTTCACAGCAACGGGATCCGAATCCCGGATCTGTACCCCTCGCATAATCATGGCATTTGCATCATATTCACCCACAAAGCGTAGCATTCCGTATAATACGGAGCATTACGGCAAAAATCAAACACATAGCATAATCATAAGCCTTGTTTTGAAATCAAACACTTGTGAATAATAACCATTCATCAACGTACAGAAACTTCCCCCCAGAGTCCCCAGCAAAAGCAGTTGTCTCACAATTCACAAACACCAGTATATACTCCTTTTGGCACCCGTCCGTGTCATCTTTCCCCGGAAAAGTCGCCTGAACTCTCTTTACAAACAAGACCACCCGTATTGCAGATACTTCCTTGCACCCGTCCGTGTCATACTCCCAGCAGAAAGCCAAAGACATCCTCTTTGCACTCACATATACTTATATATACCAATCCTTTGACACCCGTCCGTGTCATATCCCCAGCGCAGTCGCCTACACTTTTACAACCCATATACTTGTTGATACTATATTTTTCTCCTTTTTGACACTCGTCCGTGTCATTCTCCCCAGCAGATAAATACTCATCTATACAATATTCACACTCACACTTACTACTCATGTTACTCTTATACAGATACTCGTCCGTATCTTGTATACACCATTTACATATCTCCACAGATTCGACACTCGTCCGTGTTCTTTGTTAACCAGTTGGTACTCGTCCGTACCATCATCTCAGAACATGCGTCAAGCGTTTGTTTCTACATGATACTCGTCCGTATCATAGTCTTAAGGATACTCGTCCGCATCTTTAATCCATACACCATGTCAAACACTTATGTCTTCTTGAATATAGATACTCGTCTGTGTCTACTATTCTCCAGAAGAGTCCCCTCAGATTCAACACTCGTCCGTGTTCTTCGTTAACCCGTCAACACTCGTCTGTATCATCATCTCTGAACACGTGTCAGTACTTGTTTCGACCCGATACTCGTCCGTATCGTAGTCTTAAGGATGCTCGTCCGCATCTTTAATCTATACACAAAAATCTAAACACTTATACCTTTTGTTTCTCGGATATAAACACTCGTCCGTGTTTACTATTCCCCAGTAAATCACCAACAAAGCAATTTTTTTCCTTTTATCTGACACTCGTCCTGTGTCATGATAAACCCTGAGAGCAGCCGTACCCTGCTAGGTGGTCGTCCTCCACCTCTTGATGGTCGTCCTCCATCATGCTCATCCGATGGCCGTCCCCATCGTTGATAATTAGCAGCCGTCCCCTGCTAGGTGGTCGTCCTCCACCTCTTGATGATCGTCCTTCATCATTTTACCCAATGGCCGTCCCCATTGTAGATTTTGGTTATCTGACATTCGTCCTATGTCATGACAAACCTCGAGAGCAGCCGTCCCCTGCTAGGTGGTCGTCCTCCACCTCTTGATGGTCGTCCTCCATCATGCTCGTCCGATGGCCGTCCCCATCGTTGACCTTTTATCCGGCATTCGTCCTGTGTCGCGATATTTTCGGCAGCCGTACCCTGCCAGGTGGTCGTCCTCCACCTTAGATGACCGTCCCTCATCTTATCCCAACAGAGAAGCCGTCCCCTACTAGGTGATCGTCCTTCACCTTTGATGACCGTACCTCATCATCTGTTTATTTCATTTATTCTTTAACCCGATGGCCGTCCCCGTCGTGGTCCCTTTTCTTTTCAACCCGATGGTCGTCCCCGTCGTGGTTTACTTTGCTTTGTGAACTTGATGGCCGTCCCCGTCATGTTTCATTAATCCCCAGAGAATTTTACAGCTTTATCTTGATGGCCGTCCCCATCATGATATCTTTTATCCCCCGGCATGTCGGCCGTCCCCGTCATCGCTTTATTTTCCGCACTTTTCCAGCATGCCGGCCGTCCCCGTCATTGCTCTTTACCCAGCAGTCGTCCTCTGCTCGACGGTCGTCCTCCGTCGCCCACACCTTACAATATACTTTACTTTCCTTTACAATCTATATCCCTTTTCTTCTTCATTCTGTGAGTGCAAATTTTGGACTGTCTTTGGTATTCAACCACAAGTTATCTTGTTTGCCTGTTAAGCCGTCGCTTACAACCTGCACAGCTAACTCATGTTTGAATAGGGGCAGCTGTAAACACCCCAAATTTGCCCTCACCCATTCACACCATGGCTTGTGATCATCTTCATATGCATAAACTCAATCATACCATCTCATAGTACATTTTTGATTCACTGCATAGATTCAAAGTCATCTGCATCTAGGGTTTGTGATCTGAGCAATCCAAGAGCTTCTTGAGCCACTCCAAAGGTCATCAATCACTTCAAAAGGGTCTATGTGTGTTCAAGTATCATATCACATCTTCTCAAAGTCAAGAATGCCAAAGAATCACAAGAACTGGGATTGGTATGGAAGCAGAGCCAGGTTTAACTGCACAGATGACCTAAAATTAGGGTTTTGGTTTCAGAGGCCATAACTTCAAAATTTTTGGTCATTCTTGTTTCTATTGGTCTCTATATGGTATAGGGAGTATGCATATCAATTTTCATGAAGAAATTCCATGGGGAAGTCATCTGATCAAGAGTTGACTTTTCAGACAAGTCAGTGCAAAATCAGGGCATCTGAGGGCCCCAATGACCCAACCAAGGGGTGATCTTCATCATTTTGAGTGTATATGATCTTTATTTGATCATGGAAGAAGCTTGAAGTTCACAAAATTCAAGAATTACAAGTTTTTGCAAAGTTGACTTTTTTTGGGCATGGTTGACTTTTAAGGAATATGTCATTTTATGCCACTTTTCAAACCTTACTTTTTGATCCAAAAATGCTTCAAATGGAAAAACTTTGGTCATGAAAGTTGTAGATTAGATCTTCCCCTTTTCAAAAAGTACAAGAACATGACCTAATTCATTTTGGATCAAAAGTTATGGTGTGTCAAAGTTGGTAAAAATCACTAATTTTCAAAATATGCACCAAATGAGAAACTTGCAAAAACTTTGTACCAAGGCATTTGTGACTTCTAATTCATGTCTAACCAATATGCAAGCATCATACAAGTTCTAAAAATCAGATTTGAACCAAAAGATCACATGTTTCATGGTTTGTGAAGCAAGATATTTCCATGTGAACCAAAAGTGAGCAAGTTGCAAAACCATCATCACACTTCCATCCACTTGCTGCCTACAATGCTGAACCACCCTAGCCTCTCCCTCACACCATGCTACGCAGCCCACAGCCCTTGTACTAGCCTAGAACTTGACCCATGCTTCTCTTACACAAAAGTTGACAATTTGCAAAAGTGGCCATACCAATCAATAAAGGGCAGGTCACATCATCTGACCAATGAGATTTGTTTATGTGGATCAAATGCTAGCAAAACCACACAACACACAAGCCTGAAACACACTAGAACTCAGCATCCTCATTTTCACTCCTTTGAGCAAAAACCTTCGAATCTCTCTCCACAAGTCTCAAACACAAAGAAAAACTTCACAAACCATCTCAACTCACTTCACTGATCAGAAACCAACCATTGTTTTGGCCTGAAACCTCCCATATCACAAATACGAATTTCACATCCCCTTGGCCTGAGTTTCTGTCAGCTTTCTCCAGAGGCTATATAAACTCCAACCAAAGGTCAAAAGCTTCTAAGGAGGATCATTGGGACTTGTTTGAGCCAAAGAAGCAGCCAGAAAGCACCTGAATCGAAAGCTCAACCTCAGGTAACTTCATGAACTTTTTTTCCAGAACTCTATTTTCTTGTTAGAATCTTGTTTGGTATGTTGCACTGATCATTGGGATCTATTTACTTTTGAAAATGAGCAAGAAATAAGCATGTTATGGTGTCCTGAAAGTTTGACCTAAAATTTTCTTTGCTTCGATTCGTGTTTGTGTTTGAGTTTAAACATGATTTTGTGCTGGATTCGTGTTTAGGATAGTTAGTAGATGATTTCTGGAGAGTTAGAGCTCCTAAAATGGCCTGGAGAGAGAGATTGATTTTTGGGGTGAACGGAGAAGATGACCGGAACACTGTTCCGGTCACCTGAGGGTCATTAACGGTGGGATTAGGGCTTAAACATTAATTAGATGAGTTTGAATGCTGGCCACAGGATCTGGCGCCAAGTCAACACGCGCGCGTTTCAGTTTGAATGAGAGCCCTTGGATTGTTTGACTTTTCCTTTTTTCAGTTTTAAATTCATTTTATTTTCATATTTAATTCATTTGTTTTATACAATTTATTAAAAATAGCAAAAAGGCTTTAAAAATTATGAAATTTTTTACCAAGGGTTTCATTAATTTTTAAAACACAAAAATATTTTTATTTTCATTTTTAGCATTTAAAAAGTATTTTTAAATATTTAAAAGTTTATTTTTAATTGATTAATGAAAATTAATTTATTAAAAATACTTTTAAGTATTTAAAAATCACCAAAAAATTCATGAAATGTTTTAAGACATTTAGAAACATTGTCCAACCTTCAAACCAAATTTATTTTTTGATCTTGATGCATTTTGAGAATTTTTCATTGAATTAAAATCATTTTGATGCATTATTTTGATCCAAACTTCAAAAAATCATTTCCGCCTATCCATGAAGAGTTGGACCTTGATTCTTTTTGCATTGCATTGTGTTTAGCATGTAGTTTGTGAGATTAAATGGCCATGATTTGATCTTTCATTTTCCATTTGTTTGGTAATTTTCTTTTTAAGGAACCCTAAAACCCTAGAAAACTTAGGAAAATCATAACTTGAATTTGGTTAAGAGTTGAAACCTCTCCTTTGGGCATTGATTTAGTATAGGATTAGGGGTCCTTTGAGTGCATTTTCAATTTTTTATAATGTTATTTGCTTCTGATTTTGGTTTGTGTTTGATGCTTTGATCATAAACCCTAATTTGGGTTTCCATTTGCATACATCTTGCATTTGTTTGCATACCTTGACTTGCCATAGCATTTTATGCATTCTTTTGATTCATTAGACATTATAAGACATATGTAAAGCATGTTTGACCATTGCATCTTGCATTTGCCATGTTGTATGCCATATGCATCTCATAACTTGTCATGTATGTTCATGCTTCTTAACTTGCTCCATTTGCATCCATGAGCTTGTATGAACATTTCCATGTGTTGTCTCATGTTTGTAGCATCTCATAGCATCATTAATATCATGTATGTGCTTCTGGTTTTGTTTCTCATCATGTCATCTCATCTCATTTTGGCATTGCATTGCATTCCTTTTCTAACTTTTCAGGTGGTAAGTTATCTTGAGAAGTGAATTTGCCTTCACTTCTCATAACTTCTCTTCATCTCTCTTATGCATTCCTTGATGCATTTTTGTATGTGTTTGAGATTGAGCTGGCTCTTTCTTCTTCTCCTTACTTTCTCTCTTCAAGTGACTTGACTTCTTGAATGAAGCAAGTTACTTTGCTTCTCTTTGCTCCTTTCATCTGCTTCCTGGTGGTTCTTTTGAAGATTTCTTTTTTTAAAGCCTCACAAACTTTAGGAACAACCAAGCATGACAATGATTAGGGTTTTGATTAGTTTCCCTACTTAGTTTTACCTTTGTGTCTCTTTTGAGTCTTCTCTTCTCATCTCATAATCAGGGACTAAACCCTAAAGGCTTTAAGGCTTTGTGATTAAGCTTATGCCTGCATCCTTCTATTAGGATGGAGTGTATAACTTTAATCCTAAGTGTTAAACCCTTAATGTGTTTAAATCTCTTAACCAATTCATTTAATAATCATCAAGACATCACACTTGTAACTTGGGCCTTGCATTAGGGTTCTAATTCTTCCTTAACTGGTTAAGAAGGACTAACCCTAGTGTTAATGGACAAGTCCTCCTCAAGTTGTCTTACAAATCATAAAATACACTTCACCATCTTATCATTAAATAAAATCCACTTAACCAAAGGCTTGTTTTGTCATGAGTTTAATCCCTAATCATGGATTAAGTTGAGGAGCTTTCCTCAGCTTAAACATTCTCATCTATTATCCTTCTATTAGGATGGTGTAATGAGTCTGTTTAATCCCTGACTATGGCTTAATCTCATTACTCAACACTAAACAAAAACCACAAAAACATCTAAATAATCACAAGTAGGTTAATGATCTTAATCCTACATCATGGTGACTAAGTGTGAGAAGCTGACTTCACACTTAAGGTACTCTCATTACCCCTAATCAGAGGGAAGATGTGACGAGTTTACTAAATCCATTGGTTTAGGCTTAAGCTCATTAACTTATGACAAACTCTCAAAAGCAATAAAAGACTGAAAACTCAAAAACAAACAATAATCGTCTCCTTCGGGATTCTTTTCTCATCTCATTCACTCATAAACGAGAACTCGCTTCTTCCGTCTAATGCAAGACAGTTTGCACCTGAGCCAGACAGGTCATACACTTGAGCATAGACAAGTAAGCAGTTCACAAGTTAATTCATCTTTAGGTCTCTTTGGGTCGAACTACGGTGTTCTGACTTCCTCATTGCACGAGAGGATACGTAGGCATAACTTAACAGTTATCGAACAAAAGTCTCTGTATATTCCCCCCTCTTCCAGCTTTATTCTTTAAGCCTCATGATCTTGAGCTTTATACTCCTGCCCTCACACTGACACTGTATATATCACACATCACTTTCTTTTACACTGACACCTGTACATCCTTTTCCAGCTCTTTTACACACAAATTGCACTGACACTACCCCTTTAAAACACAAATCTTTTAAGCGTGGATCCCGTCGAGTACGACGGACAATCTGGGTGCTAATACCTTCCCAGGTTGTAACCAACCCCCTTTCTTAGTGTCTCTGGTTCGCAACCGTCTTATCCGTATCTTTCTAGGTTTATGCAGCATTACCTTTCCTCCGGGATAAAAATGCCTAGCTGGCGACTCTATTCATCTCCAGTGAGTTCACTGCTGTGTGTTCTCATTGTCCCTCTCGCCGACCGTTCGCGTCTGTACCTTTATTTTGGGCCAGTCCTATTTATCGGGAGCGACAACCACTAGTGCTCTTCCTATCCCATTTGCAACCGACAAAGTCGGAATCAGAATAACCTACCAAAGAACAATCATTACCCTTAGGATACCAAAGTCCAAACTTAGGAGTACCATAAAGGTATCTAAGAATGCGTTTAACTGATTTTAAATGTGATTCCTTAGGTTAAGATTGAAATATAGCACACATACAAACACTAAACATGATATCCAGACGAGATACGGCAAGATAAAGAAGAGACTCGATCATACCTCTATACCTTTTTATGTCCACCTCCTTACCATTCTCATCTCGGTCTAAACTTGCTTCTATAGACATTGGTGTACCAATAGCTTTTGAATCCGTCATATCAAATCGCTTGAGAATCTCATTACAATACTTTGTTTGACTTATGAAGGTGTCTTCTTCAAGTTGTCTAATTTGGAGTCTGAGAAAGTAATTTAGCTCCCCCATCATACTCATCTCAAATTCACCTTGCATTGAACTTGAGAATTCTTTGACCAATTTCATATTAGTAGATCCAAAAATGATATCATCTACGTACACTTGAACTAAATTGAATGTTTTCCTTCCCGTTTAATGAAAATGGTAGTATCAACCTTTCCTTTTGAAAATCCTTGATTTAATAAAAATTTGCTAAGGCGTTCATACCAAGCTCTACGAGCTTGTTTGAGGCCATACAAAGCACATTTAAGCTTGTACACATAGTTAGGATTTGCGTGGCTTTCAAAACCGGGAGGTTGACAAACATACACTTCTTCATTTATGTATATGTTAAGGAAAGCACTCTTAACATCCATTTGATATAACTTAAAGTTCTGTGAGCATGCAAATGCAACCTCAAGGCGGGAAACCGGAGCATAAGTCTCTTCATACTCAATACCCTCCTCTTGGTTATAACCTTGAGCAACAAGACGTGCCAATTACTCGATGACCTCGTGGAGAAGGGACAAGGTCCCAAACCTTATTTCTTTTGAACTGATTTAGTTCCTCTTGCATAGCCAAAAGCCAATTTTCACCGAGTAAAGCATCTTTGGAGTTTTTAGGCTCAATTTGAGAGACAAAAGCATAATGATAGCAAAAATTACTTATCCTTAATCGTGTAGTGACTCGCTTTGATATATCTCTAAGAATATTGTCAATAGGATGATCCTTTGAGTTTTTCTATTCCAAAGGGAGATCGTCTTGATGAATGATCCTCCTCTTTGATTTCAGATCCTTTATCCGGATCCTCCTCAGCTCTATCCAGAAAGGGTTTAACGCATGAAGTTTCTTGATCTTTAAGGATGTCCTCAGAAGAAACACCTGCACCAATAACATAACTACCTTTTCCGATAACTTTCGGATAAGATTCATCAAAGGAAACATGCACGGATTCATCAACAATAAGTAATCTCTTGTTGTATAATCTATAAGCTTTACTTGAATTAGAGTATCCGAGAAAGATACCTTCATATGCTTTTGAGTCAAATTTTCCAAGATTTTCTTTACCATTATTTAACATATAACATTTACAACCAAAGACATGAAAATAAGATACATTTGGTTTCCAACCTTTTAAGAGTTCATAGGGAGTTTTATTGAGAATATGACGAATAATCACCCTATTCAACACATAACATGCCGTGCTTATGGCGTCAGCCCAAAAATATTTAGGAAGACCATTGTCATTGATCATAGTTCTTCCTAACTCCTCTAGACTACAATTTTTATGCTCCACAATACCATTTTGTTGCGGAGTTCTAGGAGCGGAAAAATTATGTTTAATTCCATGTTTCTCACAAAACGCTTTAAAAAGATGATTTTCAAATTCACCCCCATGGCCACTTCGAATTGTAACAATGCTAATGTTAAGTTTATTTTGATACAACTGCGCAAATGTTTCAAATTCCAAGAAGGTGACACTTTTACTTGCTAAAAAAATAGTCCAACAAAATCTTGAGTAGTCCTTTACAATAACAAAACCATAATAGTTTCCTCCTAGACTTTTAATTATAGATGGACCAAATAGATCCATATGAAGAATTTCAAGAGGTCTAGTCGTTGAAATTATGTTTTTGGATTTAAAAGAGACCTTTGTTTGCTTCCCCGTTTGGCATGCATCACAAAGGTGATATTTAGTGAATTTTATTTTAGGTATACCAACTAATAAATCTTTTGAAACAATTTTGTTTATCAAGTCAAAGTTAATATGCACTAAGCGTCTATGCCAAAGCCAAGAGTCATCACTCTTGGAGACTAGACACTTATGATCATTAACAGACACATCATTCTAATCAAGCATGTATACATTATTTACCCTCAAGCCTTTAAACACATCATTCTTTGTATCATCATGTTCAATTATACAACCTTCTTTTGAAAATGAGACTCTATATCCCTTGTCACATAATTGACTAATGCTAATAAGATTATGCTTAAGACCTTCAATTAAAAGGACATTGGAGATAGATGTAGAAGAGAGATTACCTACACTACCTTTGTCGAGTATTGCACTCTTTTTATCATCACCGTAAGTAATAAATTCCTTCTTTTTAGCCACAAAGTCATAGAACAAGAAAATGTCTCCCGTCATATGTCTTGAGTAACCACTATCGAGAAACCATCTTTTCTTCGTAGCCTCAAGATACTCCACCTACAAATTTAAACAAGAGAGAGAGGTACCCAATTTTCATTGGGTCCTTGTGTGTGAGTGAAACTTTGGTTGCATTTGGGCAGCCATTGGAAAATTCCTTTAGGAACTAAGAATCTCCTAAATCGGTATTTGGCAATAGTATGTCCCCTCTTGCAACAATAAAGACAAGTTAAAGTTGATTTAGTGTCCCATTTGCTAGTTTGATCCTTCACCACATAGGTATATTTTTTATATGGATTATTCATAGAGTTTCTAAAATTAGAATGATCTATAGAAAATGTCATTTTTGGTTGTGATACTTTATCTAGTTTATTTTGAAGAGTTTTGACCTCTTTTTGCCAAATACAACAAGTTTCATAACTATGGAAATTAAACCATCCTTGCTTGTCTTCCTTAATTGGCTCTACCATGGAACGCTTAAGAGCTTCCAACTCTTTTTGAGAATCAGAAACCTTTTTCTCCAAATGCATAAGAATATGCTTATCTAGTTTGTTTTGAAGAGTTTTGACCTCTTTTTGAGAATCAGAAATCTTCATGGTGGAGAACTCTAAAAGTAAATAGTAAATCGGAATAAGACAATTTTTTAAAGTTATCATACTTGGCATGAATTAATTTCTTTTTGGTCTTTTTATCCTCCATAAGACAAAGGTTCACTTTCTCTTCTTCATCACTTGAGTTATCGTTGCTAGAGACTTCAGTATCGCTTTCCCATGCGATATAAGCTCTCCTAGCTTTGTTACCCTTCTTCTGATATTTATCTTTACCTTTGTCTTTCTTCAACATAGGACATTCCAGTTTATAATGGTCAGGTTTTCCGCAATTGTAACATGACCCTTTTGACTTAGTACTCTTGCTTTGATCTTGCTTGGAGGGATTTGATTGCCTTCTATAATTGACAAGACGTTTATCCGAATGATAAATTTCATTCTTTATAAGGTACCTATTGTATCTTCTTACAAAAAGCCCCATATCCTCATTTGATTCATCATCTTCATCAGTAGACTCACTCTCACACTCATTTTTGGTGGATGGTTTGGATGTAGAAGCCTTCAATGCGATAAACTTCTTCTTCTTCTCGTTGTCTTTGGATTTCTCTTTCTTTTTTTCTTTTCACTTTATTAATGCTCGCTTAAATTCAATAGCTCTTGCTCATGTTCTTGTAGCTTGCCTATTAACTTGGTCAAATTCAAGGTTCTTACATCATTGTCTTCCTTGATTGCCTTCACGTTTGGTAACAATTCCCTAGTAACACGTGTTTTAGAATTTTGTTAGTAGCTACATTGTTGGGAGTGGGTTTATCAAGAGCATTTAATCGATTTAATAAATGAGAAAATCTCTTTCCCAAATCACCAATGGTTTCCCCTTGGTTCAAGTGAAGCGATCAAACTCTTGTCGTAATGTATTGATTCTAGCTAGTTTCATGTCATAAGTTCCCTCATGGGAAATCTGTAACACTTCCTACATAGCTTTAGTTGTGGTATGATGTAAGACTATAAAATATTCATCAGCTGCCAAAGACACAATGATCATATTTCTAGCCTTCCAATCATAACTATAGTTCTTTTCATCTTTTTCATCCTATTGTGCTTCGGGTTTAGGTACTTCAACATTACTCACGCCGGTCATAGTTATTTGTATAAGACTGTCCGGAATAACCTTCCATATCTTTCAATCAACAGAGCTTATATGAATGTGCATACAATCCTTCCAGTGACTATAGTTTTCTCCGGTGAAAACGGGCGCTCTACTATATGCCCCCGTTGGATCGTTATCCATTTTCTAAGAAGTTATATGTGAAGCACTAGATGAACTGGTGCTCTTGATACCACTTATTAGACGATGACACATATCTAGAAGGGGGGTTGAATAGATCCCTTTTTAAAAATTTATTTTTCAAAAATAATTGAAAAATATTTTGCGGAAGTTCCTCAGAAAAATCGCGTCTAAATTATTCTAAGTCACTAGTGATCGTATATGCGTTATCAAACAAAATGGGATAATGAAGATGAATTAACTAATCAATACCAAACAAATTAATCACTTAAATTTGAAGCAATTGATTAAACTACTTCCAACAATTTATAGAGAGAAGATATATAAACCACAAACAATAAATAATGCGTTTTGAATTTTGTTAAACACTTGGTGTGCATACCACACTTAGTGTGTTTTGCCAAATAGTCTAGTGAAGAATTTTCTCTAATGTTGCTATGTAATTATGATAACAACAATTTCACAAACACTTGGTCTGCACTAAACTATGCAAAATGGAATTTTCAAAACTCAATTATTTCAACTTGTGCAGAAAAATTACCGAATGAAAAATGCAGAAGACACAAGAATTTGCTTAGGCATTTCCCCTACCATCCAAGATAAGGGTACTTCTTCCCCCAATTCACAAACCGAATTGGGACCTTTTATTAAAATTGCAATGTTTATACAAAGAAAAAATAGGAACGATAAACTAATCATAATTGTAGTTGTAGCTATGTTCCTATTTGCCCCTTGATCCTAGTCCAATCAAGTCATTCACGCGTGTCAAACAAACCTCCGATTAATTGCTTCCTTCTTGCAAGAATCCACGATTCTCCAAACTTTGAGAATGGCCGCTTTGATTCGATACTTATGAACCCACACTTTTCTTCGTAATCCTTTGGTTACCATGATATAGTTGAACAATCACCTTAATCTTCAAACCTCTTCACTCGACTGAATCTATGAATGAATGAGGTGTTCAAAACCCCTAAATCACAATAATCTTGAAGGACAAGCCCTCAAGGTTTATTCAAGAAAAACCCACAAATCTCTCAACCCAAACTGAAATCTCAATTTCACCATTTGAACATTATCATCTTGAATATTGCACTTTGATCAACAAAAATTATTGTGTGTATGTTGCTCCCGGGATTTTCATCCTAGTAGAAACACGAAAGTGGCGCAGAAAAGGTAGAGTCGTCAGCCATGCATTTTATCCCGAATGAATGGGAAAGGTAATGTTGCACAAACCTAAGGAAAAGGAAAGAACAAGGTCTTGCGAACCAAAGATACTGGGTTCGGGAGTCGGTTACGAACTGGGAAGGTATTAGCACCCTAGATCGTCTGTTGTACTCGACGAGATCCACACTTGTTTGTCTGTTTCAAAGGGTAAGGAATAAAATTGTTGCTGAATAAAATCCACTACTGGAACTGGAATGAGATAGAGAGAAATGGAAAAGGAGAACGAAAAGGTACGGGAAAAATGTAGGGAAAATAAAGAATGTGCTCTAATGGGGCCTACTCCACTGCCTATGTATCTCATGGGAAATGAGAATCAGAGTCGACGTAGTTCGCCTAACTAAGGTGGGAACTTTGTTTGTGTTTTTTATGAATTGAACTGGTTATGCCTATGCTCAGGTGTCGCATGCTCGTCTAGTACGAGTACGTTACAGTCTTGCGAAGAGACACGTCGAAGCGAGTTTGCGTTTAGAGTGAAGGAGATGAGAAAAAAATTCACGTAGGAAAGACGTGTGTTGTTTGTTTATTGTCTTTTAGAAGAAGTGTTTTTGATCTTGTGGTTTGTGAAACACCCTTATGCTAAGACTTGTTCATCATGATAGATATCCTACACCTCATCCCGATATGGAATGCATGCAAATACCCCATGGCAAAGTCGCTTAGCGCATGAGAAAGCTCGCCCTTTATTAGGTTTTTTGAAATTATTTTGAGATGAGAAAGAGGGACTCAAGTCGAAAAGGAGAAAACTAAGGGAAACTTAGACTCACCCTAAGTTGTTTATTCAATAGAGGTTTTATGGTTAGTGTGGTTTTCTAATCCTAAAGAGAAAAAGTAAGCAAGCTCTAACTCATTTCAATAAATTGAATATGAGTTAGATCTCCAAGGGAATGAAGAAAGTGAAATGTCGAAGAAGCATAAAATGCTTATCGCAAACACATATTGAAAGTCTTAAAAGGATAAGGAAGAAGGTGTATGTGGGATTCCCTCCCACACACATGGCTTACCATAACCCCCTACAAAATAAATGTTATTAACGTAAATCCAAAATGGATAAAAGGAAAGAGGTAACTAATTACCGAACATGTCCTAACATAAAACGACCTAAACTAGACCCAATCCTAAGCCTGAGGATGCCTAAAAGCTAAGAAAAGCCTAAAGTCAGCAGTACTACAACTCTCTAACACACAGTCAGTTACCAAATGCAATTAATAATGCAAACAACCTATTACAACTACCAAACAACATGAAAATAGGTGTAAAAAGTGTCAAAACTTCACAATGCAGCATATATTTTACAGCTCCTGTTCTAAAACACAACAGTGAAAACATGACAGATTTTAATCATTTTTCAAATGCAAATGCATGAATCATAATACACGGATATGCAACATACTAAAATCATTGATGGATGCAACATGGTTAGCATGATTATGATCATGTGAATATGAAAATACTTAACCTTTTTAATGCATTTTTCATACAAAAAGTACACATATGCAAAATGAAACTTTAATGCAAACAATTATGAAATGAACATACATTTTAATGCATCACAATCTGAAATGAACATTAACAATGGTATGCAACAAACAAACAATCAAAATGAATGCAAACGTGTGAATTGTGTGATTTCCAACAATATGTAATACTTCTGATTTTACGCACAAACACTTGAAACATGCATGGATCGCATATACAATGCAAAATAGAATTATAAAAACTCATCAACATGCTAACAATGATGCCCAATCATGCAAACAACACTCACATGTTATGAACACAAATTCAACAATTATTGCAAAAATCAGAACCAAATGAAATGCGCATCAAAAGTTGTCGAAACTACACACACCAACACCTAAAAAGCTCCTAAAAATTCCCTAAAATCATATCCAAAATATCCATGATGATTGGAGGGGAATGGATAAAAAAATGCAAGAAAAAGAAAGAATTTTTCATTCTGGTTTAGTGGTAACCGGTTACTACCTATGCAGTAACCGATTACTAGTTCAAAAACCTGGATTTCTGCAAAATTTAAGACATGTAACCGGTTAATGCCTATGTGGTAACCGGTTATTCTAAGACCAGAACCGAAAAGTTATGCATTTTCATGTAAAATTCAGTAGCAACTTATTCAAATAAGCTCTAACCTAATGCCTATCAATTAAGCACAAAAATTACACCTAAATGCAACTATCTAACACCAATTAACACCACTATCACTTCACGATTCTAACTTCTATGATCAAATAAATTAAAGTATCAAAAAGTAAGAAAATGCGAAGAATGCGTGAAGCGAGATGAAGAGGAATAAGTTCAAACGAGAAGTGATTACGAATTCACCAACCTACAAAGCGGAGGCTTGCTTTGGCAATTGTTACAATGTCGAAATGATACGCGATATGAGAGAAAAACCGGAGATCCGAAGCTTCTATCCAAGAACGCGCAAAATAAATGCGGTTGATCATAATCTTCGAAAAGCACTTCCCAAATGATGAAATAAACACCGAAATTGTAGCAACTTCTTCGATAATTCGCGGAATTGATACAAATGGTGGAGGCTTAGCTTCCAATTCTTCAAGTTTCAATGCAAAACTTGAAGAATCTTGATGATGATGAAGCTTTGGTGTGAGTTTGGGAAATGGAGAAATGAGGGAATTGAGAGAAGTTATGAAAAAATGGTGAAAAATGAAGTCTAGTTTAGAATCCCCTTGAGGCTTGGAGTGAACAAGATTTATATAGGTGTTAGGTTTGGAGATTGGTTTGGGTTAGGTTAAAGGCTTGGGTCTTAGGTTTGGGACCTAAGCTAAGGGTTAGTTAAAGTTAGTTGGGAATATTCCTAGAATATTCCAATGGCATATTCTTAGAATATTCCTTTGGTATATTCTTGGAATATTCCTTGGGAAGGTGGTAGAAGATTCTAGAATTAGGTAGAAATTCCAAAGCAAAGGGAAGTGGAAGGTGATGGAACAAGCACCTAACTAATTTTTGATTTTTTTTTTGCATGAAGTAACCGGTTACTACCTATGAGGTAACTGACTACTTCAACCAAAATTTGAAATTTTCTTTTTTTGGTTGGAAATCTTGGATATTCGGTCTTGGTCATATGTTATGAGATAATTTTTCTTCCAAAACCTGATAATTGCCAAATAACCCTTGATTACATGCCCCACGCCTCGACCGATGATACATGCCCTATTTTATTTATTTTTTATGCAATGTATGGACGAATATGCAAGATGACATGGGAACTGATGCGTGTTTTTCGCAAGTGTACGAACACGTCCGAGTAATATAAAAGATTGTCGAATCCACAGAGACCAAGTGTCAATGTATCGTTATCCATTGTTATGGTGTGTATCAAAGGAAATTAAAAATAATGGTTTTAAAGAGTGTGCAATGATAAATAAAATAGTAAATTAAAACTAATTGATAAAGACGGGCTTGAATGCAATTCACATAATCAATTGATAATCAAGTACTTGTTAATAGAACTACTTATGGGCAATGTTTCCTACTTTGAAAAGAACTAATTTAACGGGAATTGTCGCTTTCGCGTATTCAGAACCGAGTTGTACTCCCTAATAAAACCCTCCTATTGTCACATATAAAAAGGTGCATACTGCGTTAGAGTAGTAAACCTATTTTTAAGAAATATAATATCTTAACTAAGTTGAAAAGTATTTTGACCTGGACTTTCTAGCAAAAAGAGGTTCTCACGAACCAAACTCTAAACTTCTTAACGCATCTGAAAATAGTTTTAAAATCTCTTTTCTTTTTAATCTAAAAATTCCTAATGAACTAAACAAAGCGCTTTTGGCTATTTTTGAAATAGTTAAAAACAATTAAGTTAAATAGGCGTTGGACGGATTTCGATCTTACCCAACGGGACTTTAAAGAACGTGAAACTTATATTGAAAGTCAAAATAGCCCTTAAGCGTTTCTACAAATAGTTGTACGGATTATCGGTTCAATTATGATCCTTGCATTCTAACCTTTAGAAAATTAGCTAGACATGGCAAAATAAAAGTTCATTTTAATATTTTTCATAAAAAGTATTTAGTGCGAGTGCGGAAAGTAAATTAAATAAAGTGTGAGTGCGTAAATAAATGAAAGTAGTGCGAGTGCGAGAAATAAACAAAGTAGTGCGAGTGCGGGAAATAAATAAAAGTAGTGCGAGTGCGGGAAATAAAATAAAGTAAAGAAATGCGGAAAGAAAATAAAATAAAGCGAGTGCGGAAAAATAAAATACGAATTGGAATTAAAATGGCGGCAGGATTAACTTCCTTCCAAAGCGCTCCAAGACTCGATCACACAGACGTATACAGACTCGATCACTCGATTGTAGCAACACTCTGATGTGAAGTAATTACCACTTTAAAACTGATATATGCTTAAGAGATTCTAAGTTTGGATGATAAAAACAAAAATCTAAAGTCCTATTTATAGGCATACAAATACTAAGAAAAGACATGGATGCCCTTTGTAACCGAAAAATGGAGGGAAACCAGTTGGCCTCGTGGAGCCCGCCACACCCTCATGGCGCCCGCCATGAGTGCAAAATGGTGTAAGTAGTGGAGATCGTGGGGACTGGAAGTTGGGGAGAGTCTTGAGACGTGTCCACGTCATGGCTGACCCTATGGCGCCAGCCACAGTGGGCGCCACAAGTGCAAAATGCTGAATTACTTGATTTTTTTCCGTTTTCAGCTCTTTTTCCGTCCCTTTTCTCGGTCGAGGCTCCGATTAAAGTAAAAACCTAAAAACAAAGGAAAACATAGAAATAACATAACAAAATAGAAATAAAAACCTAGAATGCATGCGAAATCAGAGTCAGAAACACAGTGAAATTCAGTGTTATCAAATCCTCTCACACTTAGACCTTTGCTTATCCTCAAGCAAAACATTTAAAGCTCAACGAAGAAAATTGGTGTCAACGCGTGATTTGGGCTAAAAGGGCTTCTAAGTTCAAGCTAAGATGTAGTGACAGGTACTAACTAAGTGGACCAAGGGTATCATAATGACACGAACACAAACTTCAATCTTATATTAACCAACCCATATCACCCCACAGTACCTAGGCCTATCTTTTCATCTCTTTTTGGATCCCTTTCATTCAGGCACAATCACATTAAGCCTGTTATTCGTACATGCTTCATAGTAGAGTGACCGGTTAGTGATTCTGATCCAAAACATAGGGTTTCTGGCACATAAGCATGTGTAAACCCTTTTTATTTGACCTAAATGTAGTTGTGGGGGATCGGATCGTAATCCGCCCTACCAAGTTCAGTGCCAGATACCTCTGAACCAACTAACAATAGGTGATTGCACTTTTTTTCTTTTTGTGGCAAGAATTTTTTCTCTTTTTTGTTTAAATGACTTTGTGAGGGTCACCTATCCCAGAGTTTGCCTTTTTCTCTTTTTTATTAGCACTGGATTAGGCCGGAGCTGACTGCTAGAATAAACTACTTAGGAAAAGTTTTGAATGATAATAAAGGCCATGGTATGCAGGGTTTAGGAGTGATTCCTATATTCATGAAGTCTATGGTGCTAAAACGATACTGATGTTTCAAAACGTTTACCTAAGTCACCACATCCTAATCCAAACCTGTCTTAAAGCCCAAAAAAACACGTGGAACAACATTGTTTTCTTTTGAAATTTTGTTGGTAAGGCTAAAGAAATGGGGGAAATGAGGGTTCACTAAAGATACAATGTACTGGTGACTCGTCATACTCATGCATTATCTAAAAAAACTTAAACTAAATAACTAACTGAAAAGAAGGAAAACAGAAAGCAATAAACTAACTAAGAAAAGGAAAAGACAGAAAGCAAATAAAAGTAATAAAATCCCCTCCCACACTTAAATCGAACATTGTCCCCAATGTTTCGAAATAAGATAAGGAGAGTAACCTGTGAAACTACTGCGGAGGACCACTGGTGCCCTCGTCGTCCTGCGGAGGATGCCTGGAACGACGGGATCTGCTGCGGTGCTGGCCTCTCCGGTCTAGTCGTGCCGATAAGGCAGCATGGGCATCTATGACCTCTCAAAGGTTTCCTAGGATAGAACCCTGAGTGGCCTCCATAAGCTGGTAGTGTCGGCGGTTGAAATCTCGTTGACGAGACTGCTCTGCTGTGATATCGGTCAAGGTGCGACAAACGTTCCCGTAGGAACGATCCGAAACCAATCGTGATTATTCCATATAGCTCATGTTGTCCGCCAGTTGTTGTGAAATGGTAGAGAGTAGGTTGTCTCGCCTTTCTTCTCTAGCCGTCATATCACGCCACATCTCCTCAGTGATATAGAATCCATGAGTAGTACCTGCAACAGGGTTAGAGGAAGATGGTGCGGTGTGTGGATGTGAAGGATTATGGGGGGACACGTGAGGTACGAGAGAATGCTCTCTTCGATCATATTCTTCATCAGTGTCATGTCCTTCCCCATCAGGAACATTAGGAGGAAGTGGACCTAAAACAGGTGGAGCATTCAAATCATAGGTCCAATTCCTTTCATTACATACACCGGTACGTCTACTGAAAGGCAAAGGAACAGATGGGATAGCTACACAATGAACCATTAATTCATAACCACCTGCTCTTCTCACTCGGCATAATTTCATGTCTGTTAGAAATTTTAAGTTAACTGTGCGAGGAGGTAGGGGTTCAAGTGTGGCTATCTCATTGTTCAGGTTAAGGGTCCGAGAAATAGACGTATCAAGTCCTCCAAAAACAATAGGCCCTGTTTTATTAATAGTTAAAGCCATGTGTGAGAGCATAAACGGGACCGGATTGATATGACTATTTGTGAGTCTTCCATGCAAAAATAGAAGCTCTTTAGAGTTTACCTTATTTGGATTCTCTCGGCCAAAAATAGTACATGCCAACAGATATCTGAAAACTCTGATGGTCGGGTTATGAATGGTCGATGTGAGTATTCCTTCAAAAGAATTTATTGAAGTATTTGACAATCTCTACCAGAAGGAAAATACATCGGCCGACCATTCGGAATCCAAAGGGACCTCACATATAGCACCTTCCCAATGAGGGATTCCTAATAAGCCTGTTAGTTTGCTGGTACTCTATTCGTATCCAATTCCAAACATTCTAAAATTAATAGTACCGACTGTGCTAGCAGTGTTAGGACTGACATTATATATTAAAGAACTCAAAAACTCAATTGTCAGCCTCTCAAAGGTAGGTTCTTGATTCGCAAAAATATTGTGCAAGCCTAAAAAATCTAATAAATGATAAACACTATGATACAGACCCAAAGAATACAGACAGTTATCATCCACGTTCCTAGTCGAGAGAATTTCTCGACTCTGAAGCTTTTGAATGATCCTTCTTTGCCTATCCCCGGGCTTTCCGTCTCGAAGAATGAATCTGTTGAACTCCATTGTTCTTGCTCCTTGATGAGTTGAAGGTGGTAAAGAGTGGTTTAAATAGAAAATGGTAAAGGTGGGATTTTTATAGTTTGTAATGAATGAAAATAAAAATGGAATTTTGAAGGGTTTAATGGATGGTGAATGAATGATAATGATGGGAGCTTTAATGGGGTTCAATGGGGTTTTGGAAGATGGAGAAAATGGGTTTTGGAAGTTTGAAGGTTCAAAAATGGTGGGGGAGATGAATCTGCCCCGATTTCTAGTGGAAGGTCATGGCGGGCGCCATGCTTCCATGGAGGGCGCCACAAGGCCATTTCGTGGCTGGGCCCAAAGTTTGAAAATCCAAGTGGGTTATGCAAAATAGTGTTTGCTTTCGTCTTCTTAGGCATGATGCTTGCACAACCTTGAATAAATATTAAACATAAAAAGAAAATCTTTTTTTTTGTATTATTTTTTTTTGTTATTAGACACACATATATATAAATAAATAATCATGTATATAATAGAACATATATATAAATGATTGTCAACCAAAGTACATGGAAAATGTAGCATATGCGATAATATAAAATATGTCTGGAGATGCGAGAAATAAAATAAAGCATAAAATATTAAATACTAGTGCAATAATGTCAGGGTAACACGATCATGTAGTAGGCTTCTCTGCCTAGTCTGATCCACGAATCTCAGCGATCTCCCTCCGAAGCTCTCCAATCTCCTGATATAGAGCGCCTGCCTCTGTGGCGTGGGTGAGATCGGGCACCTCAATCTATAATGCCAAGTCCACTACTTCCTATTTTAGCCTGGCAGTCTCCCTGTGGAGCTCATAAATCTGGGTCTGTAAATCAGGCGGCTGCAAAGACATATTGTTAGACATAACAGTGATTCTGGGAGAATGAGGTGTAGGAGTATACTCAGCGGCAGAAGGTGATTTTGGCTCCTCGACAGTCTCTCCATGACCCTCTAAAGCATAACTCCAATTAGTCGGGTCGTGGACACTGGTCATCAGCGGGTCAGGTAATGAGAAGTAGTGTATCACCTCGCCGTTAATCAGTAATCTGAACATGTTGGGATCAAAAGAGGCTCTCCTCATCAACCCTCTGTCTAGGAAAAAGTCGACATCCATGGTGGTATAGCTGCAGAAGGTCCTGAGATGTAATAATTTGCAAGACAGGCCCAATGCAGTAGTGATCTGAGTAACAATCCCACCGACACGTATAATGCCTACAGATGACCTGGCGACACTGGCAAGGCCCTTCAGCAGAAAGTTGCCACATGCAACAGGGCGTGACTGAGTCGCACAAAACAGCAGGAAAATCTCCTCCTCACTAAGCAAAGTCTATGTATCTGGAAAACCGAGGAAAGAGTGTTCTAGGATCATCTGGAAGTAGCTTAATGCAGGGTTGTGGATAACCTGAGATAGATGAGTGGAAGGATCCTAGATCCCTCCACCTGAGATGTCACTCCAAAAATTCTCCACTTCTCTGCTCATAAAGCACCCCATCGGTGTCTCTAGAATAACATCAGGGGTAGTCTGGAATCCTAGTAAATCACCAAACTCTTTGTGAGAGAAAGATTACTCATTCCCGAACAACCTGAAAATAGCATGTCCATCGGGTCCAGCCCAGGGGTCATAATCGAACGAGCTGAGAAACTCTAGAGTCAAGTTCATGTAAGTGTTATTCATATCGTCGAACTGGTCCCACTGGAGTTGGTGGTATAAGAATCTGGCGCTTGGCTCTATCCCCAAGGCATCCATGCAATCTTGGTCTGGGTACCATGTAGGTGCCATAGTGCGCCTCATGTGGACATAGTAACACTCTCTCTGGGCGTCGTCTCTGAAGGCCACGTGCATGTCATAGGGATTCTGCATTCTGCACAAGGTTAGCAAAAGGTCCTGAAATCACATAAAACATTCAAATGTTAGTCCTGACAAAATAATTAAGAAAAAAAATTAAAATAAAATAAAATAAGAATAAATAAAAGTAAATAAGATAAGAAAACAATGGGTTGCCTCCCATGCAGTGCTTGTTTAACGCCGTTAGCTCGACGACCGAATTTTATACATCATTCAAAGGATTTGGTGGATCACTTAGAGTATGGCTGGAGTATGTTGTTGGAATGTCTCCTCCTTCGTAGGGCTTCAGTCTTTGTCCATTGACGAACGATTTACATGTCTGGTTCTTGATTTCAATAGCTCCAGATTTTAGAATCTTGGATACTTCAAAAGGGCTAGTCCATCTCGAACGAAGCTTCCCTGGAAAAAGTCGTAACCTAGAATTGAACAGGAGAACAGGATCGCCTATTTTGAAGTCTTTTCTTATGATTCTTTTGTCATGCCAAGCTTTTGTTCTTTCTTTGTATATAATGTCATTTTCGTAGGTTGATTGTCTGAGTTCCTCCAATTTGTGGATATCAAGGATACGTTTTTACCAGCAGTTAGGTAATCCAAATTCAAAGTTTTAATGGCCCAATAGGCTTTATGCTCTAACTCAAAAGGTAAGTGACATGATTTTCCATAGACTAGTTGATAGGGGTTATTCCTATAGGGGTTTTGAAAGCGGTTATGTAGGCCCATAACGCTTCTTGGAGTTTCTACGACCAATCTTTTCTAGATATAGAGACAGTCTTCTCAAGAATTTGTTTAATCTCCCTATTAGATACTTCCACTTGTCCATTAGTCTGTGGGTGGTATGGTGTTGCTACTCTATGCTTAACTCCATATTTGCTTAAACGTTTATCAAATATATAATTTTGGGGAATATATAATTTTTAAATAATTTGATGACTACTCTGGTGTCATTCGTGGGTGCGGCTATAGCTTCAATCCACTTAGACACGTAGTCAACAACTACTAAGATATATTGGTTTCCTAAAGATGGTGGGAATGGTCCCATAAAATCTATACCCCATACGTCGAAGAGTTTTACTTCTTAGATATTTCTTAGAGGCATTTCATTACGTCTTGAAATATTTCCTGTACGTTGGCATCTGTCACATTTGACAATGAAAGCATGGACTTCACGCCACATGGTAGGCCAGAATAGGCCAGCTTGAAGAATCTTGGCGTAGGTCTTAGAGGTGCTTGCATGTCCATCATAGGGTGCAAAGTGACAATGCTCAATTATACTGTGTACCTCATCTTCTGGGACGCAACGGTGTAAAATGCCATCTTTACATCTCTTGAAAAGAAATGGTTCGTCCCAATAGAAGTTTCTTACATCACTGTAGAACTTCTTCTTCCGGTGGTAATTTAGATCGGGGGGTATGATGTCAGCGGCTAGATAATTAACAAGGTTTGCATACCAAGGTACGTTACTTACAGCTAAGGATCCTTTAGAATGCTCATGTGGGTCTGGGTTATCATCTTAAATAGTCTCTAGTTTTGCTATCAGTCTATCATAGGAAAAATTGTCATTTATGGGTACTAAGTCAGGCTTCAGGTATTCTAACCTTGAAAGATGATCAGCTACTACATTCTCAGTGCCTTTCTTATCGCGGATATCTAAATCAAATTCTTGCAGTAACAGAATCCATTGAAGTAACCAGGGTTTGGTATCCTTTTTACTTAGTAGGTAACGGATGGCAGCATGGTCGGTGTAAACTATAATTTTGGCTCCTACTAGATAGGATCTAAATTTGTCTATAGAGAAAACTACAGCTAGGAGTTCTTTTTCAGTTGTTGCGTAGTTGAGACGGGCATCGTCTAGGGTTCTACTGGTATAATAAATTACGTGTAACTTTTTATCTTTTCTCTGACCTAGAACGACTCCAACAGCGTAGTCACTAGCGTCACACATTATCTCAAATGGTTCTGACCAATCAGGGAGTTTCATTATAGGTGCTGAAATCCGAGCTTGCTTCAAGAGATTAAACGCCTCATTACATTTTTCATCAAAGATGAATTAAGCATCTTTCATCAAAAGGCCAGTTAAGAATTTTGTTATTTTGGAGAATTCCTTGATAAAACGTCGGTAGAATCCGGCATGTCCAAGAAAACTTCTTATTTCCCTGATAGTCTTCGGCAGTTTTAGATTCTCTATGACTTCTATTTTAGATTCTCTATGACTTCTATTTTAGCTTTGTCTACCTCTATGTCCTAAAACAATCCTTTCGGTAACCATGAAATGACATTTTTCCCAATTTAGCACAAGGTTTACCTCCACACATCTTTCCAGGATTTTCTCAAGGTTGATAAGAAAATTTTTGAAATCAAATCCACAAACTGAGAAGTCGTCCATAAATACTTCCATGATTCCATCTAGATAGTCTACAAAGATAGACATCATGCAATGTTGGAAAGTGGTTGGGGCATTGTAGAGTCCAAAAGGCATTCTTTTGTAGGCAAACGTTCCAACAGGGCATGTAAAGGTAGTTTTTTTCTTGATCTTTGGGGTGAATAGGTATTTGGAAGAATCCCGAATATCCATCTAGGTAACAAAAGTAAGAGTGTCTGGCTAGGCGCTCCAACATTTGATCTATGAATGGAAAAGGGAAATGATACTTCCTTGTGGCTTTATTTAATTTTCTATAGTTTATGCACATATGCCATCCTCCGTCAGTTCTTTTTGCCACAGGTTCGCCTTTCTCGTTTTGCACGACTGTGATGCCTCCCTTTTTAGGTACTATATGCACATGGCTTACCCATTTATTGTACGAGATCTGATATATTATACCTGCCTCTAGTAACTTAAGAACTTTAGTCTTAACTACATCACTCATCATAGGATTTATTCTTCTTTGGTGTTCTCAGGAGGGTTTTGAATTGTCTTCGAGCAAAATCCGATGCATGCATACGGATGAGCTTATTCCTTTTAGATAAGAGATCTTATATCCTAAGGTTGAGGGGTACCTTCGTAAAACATCTAACAATTGGTTTGTTTCCTCTTGGTTCAAGGTAGCACTGACTATAATTGGACGGTCCATTTCTTCATCAAGAAACTCATATCTCAGGTTCTTAGGAAGTTCCTTAAGTTTTACGGTTGGTTTCATGGGAAAGGCATAGGATCCGGGGTAAGAGATAAACATTCGTGAAGGATATCATCAATGTAGGGTTTCTTATAACTATCATCTTCCCAAATAAGAGTCGATGGCAACTTAATTCTTTCAGTTACTTCTTCTTGTTCTAATTCCCTAATGCATTCATCAATGATATCTAAGGCATAACATCCATCTCCTATTACAGGTTCCATAAGAAATTTCGAGAGTACAAATTCTATCTTCTCGTTACCTACCTCAAAGGTTAGTTTCCCTTTTTTAACATCTATTATGGCTCTAGCGGTCGATAAGAACGGTCTACCTAGGAGGATTGGTATGTCGTCATCTTCTTTAATGTCCATGACAACAAAATCAGTAGGGATAAACAGCTGACTTATCCTAACAGGGACGTCTTCAAGTATGCCTATAGGGTATTTAACGGATCTATCGGCTAATTGAAGTGACATCTTAGTAGGATGTAATTCTCCTAACTTTAACCTTTCACAAACTGCTAAAGGCATTAAGCTCACACTAGCTCCTAAGTCTAGAATGGCTTTTTCGATGACATGATTCCCCAAAATACAAGGAATGGAAAAATTTTCGGGATCTTTATCTTTCTTTCCTAACTTATTCTCGAAAATAGAATTACATTCCAAGGGGTTCAGATCTTCGAGTCTACGTTTATTAGTAAGTATGTCTTTGAGAAACTTTGTGTAAAAAGGTATTTGGGTGATGGCTTCTGTAAAGGGGATTTCTACGTGATATTTTTCTATAACCTTAACTAATTTATGATATTGGTTATTGATCTGGGTTTGTTTTAGTCTTTGTGGGTATGGTATTGGTGGTTTGTATGGCGGTGGTGGTACATAGGTTTTGTTTTTAGGTTCTTTTTCTTGACTTTTCGGGTTTTCAGATTTCTTTGGTTCCTTCTCTACATTTCTCTTAGAAATTTCAGGCTCACTTAATCTTGGGTTTAAGGGTTCCTCATAGGCGGTCCCACTTTGTAGAGTAATGGCATTTGCTTTCCCTTTCGGGTTCTATTGAGGTTGTCCAGGGAACTATCCTCCAGGTGTAGTCTTAGGGGCTTGGTTAAATCTACCTGAGAGATCTGGGTTTCAAGCATCTTATTGTGAGTGATAATTTGGTCAACCTTGGTCCCTAACTGGGTAATCAATTTGTTAACATGGACGTTTTGGTTCATAAACTCTTTGTTTTGTTGTGTTTGAGCAGTGATAAAAAATTTCAAAATTTTTTCAAGGCTTGGTTTTGGGGGCACATGTTGTATAGGTTGATTTGTTCTCGGGGCTTGGTAACCTTGTTGTCTCTGAGGTGCGGTATTTTGGATAGGGTTGTTGTTTTTATAAGAGAAGTTTGGGTGATTCCTCCATCCAGGGTTGTATGTGTTTGAAAATGGGTTCCCTTGGGTGTAGTTCACTTGTTCAGAGCTGATCTCATTTAACAGACTGCATTCGGCGGATTGGTGTCCTTGCGTCCCACATATCTCACAATTCGACGATACTGCAGCTACAATATTTGGGGTTGTATACATATGTTCAACTTTAAGGGCCAACGCGTCCATTTTAGCTTGCATCATGTCTATAAAGCTTAACTCATGTATTCCTCCCTGGGCTTCCTTCTTTTCCACTGTAGCTCTTTCTACTCCCCGTAATTGATGGTTTTGGGTCATATCTTCGATAAGGGCGCTAGCTTCAGGGTAAGGTTTGTTCAGTAGTGCGCCACCAGCAGCAGCGTCGATGGTCATCTTAGTGTTATAGTTAAGTCCATTATAGAAGGTTTGAATGATTAGCCAAACCTTTAAGCCATGATGTGGGCATGCTCTTAATAGCTCTTTATATCTCTCCCAGGCTTCGAACAACGATTCTCCTTGGTTTTGGGTAAATCTAGTTATTTGGTTTCGAAGAACAACGGTCTTACTCGGGGGAAAATATCTAGCAAGGAATACTCTTCTAAGGGCTTCCCAAGTTGTTATGGAATTGGGTGGAAGGAAATCTAACCATGATAGGGCTTTATCTTTGAGGGAAAAAGGAAATAATCTTAAGCGGATCGCCTCAGGAGAGGCTCCATTGGTTTTAAAGGTGTCTTCTAATTGGAGAAAGTTTTTTAAATGTTGATTTGGGTTCTCAGTAGCAAGACCTGCGAATTGTCTCTGTTGTACTAATTGCAGCAGGGATGGTTTAAGTTCAAAATTATTAGCTAGGATAACGGGGTTTACTATATGGAACTAGGTTCCTCGTTTGATGGTTGGGTGAAATACTTAAGAGGTCTTCGATTTTGATCTTCGGCCATAGCTCTCCTAATTCTATGGAAAAAATAAACGTGCGCGAGCATAACGTTCAGGTTCAGCTAGAGGGTTTACTAAGCTTCTGGTACTGCGAGTCTTTCGCATTGACCGACAGGTAACAACCTTAGTCTAAACGGTATAACTACAGGGTACGAAATTTGACGAAATTGGTCCCCGACAATGGCACCAAAAACTTGGTGCGTGTTGTTTTCAAGTGTACGAACACGTCAGAGTAATATAAAAGATTGTCGAATCCACAGAGACCAAGTGTCAATCTATCGTTATCTGTTGTTATGGTGTGTATCTAAGGCAATTAAAAATAATGGTTTTAAAGAGTGTGCAATGATAAATAAAATAGTAAATTAAAATTAATTGATAAAGACAGGCTACAATGCAATTCACATAATCAATTGATAATCTAGTACTTGTTAATAGAACTACTTATGGGCAATGTTTCCTACTTTGAAAAGAACTAATTTAACGGAACTGTCGCTTTCGCGTATTCAGAACCGAGTTGTACTCCCTAATCCAACCCTCCTATTGTCACGGATAAAAAGGTGCATATTGCGTTAGAGTAGTAAACCTATTTTTAAGAAATATAGTATCTTAACTAAGTTGAAAAGTATTTTGACCTGGACTTTCTAGCAAAAAGAGGTTCTCACGAACCAAACTCTAAACTTCTTAACACGTCCGAAAATAGTTTTAAAATCTCTTTTCTTTGAAAAGTGCATCTCGACATTACTGTCCTTTGGAAGTTTTAGACTACTCAACTTGCCAAGATTAAGCTTCTGGACTAAGATTCCATACGAGAACTCCTATGATGCTAAACGAGTGTATGCAAACAAAAAACGTTTTATTTGGAGAATGATTACTCTAATGCAACACACATGTTAATCTTGATGTTTTATTGAAAAAGATATCACAAACCTCTGTGAGAGAATCACTTGTTAAGATACGACAATAATTGATTTTTTACGAAAGCATGTACATGCAACACCAACAAATATCTTTTAGCACAACTCATAGGAGTCAGGAACACGGTCTCGTGGTAGTACACTCTCAAAATAACCCTGTTTCAGTTAGGATTTTTGAGTTGTGTAACACCCCAAAATTTGCCCTCTTATTTTTCATGGCATTTAGTATATCACTTTGCATACCCAAATTCATAGCATGACCCAAAGCATTGCATCATAACTATCATAGCAAAGGTATAGGCTTGTGATCATTGACTGGAGCAATTGATGACTATCCAAAGACAATTAAAGGACAATATGACTTTAAAAAATGGTGCAAAGGGTTCATAATATCCCACAAGTCTTCATTTGAAGCCACAAGTCCTAGAAAGAAGTGGGTTGATCAGAGGAGTCAAGCAGTGCATCTCTTGACAAAAACAAGGCCAAATTAAGGTTTCTGATTAACTGGGCTTCTCAAGGGAATTGTGGCCCAAACTTGATTTTATTGTTCTCTATATGATATTGGGTACCTAGGGTTCAAATTTCATCCATGGAATCATGTTGTAAGAGGTTCAATTGGTCAGTTGATTGAAAATCAGGAAATTGGGGAAAAGTCAACCAAGATGAGTAAAAAGTCAACTCCTGACTTTTTTAGATCAAATTCATGAAATTAGGGTTACAATGATCATATGGACCAAATTTGATCAAGAAATGATGGAGGAATCATGAGAAATCAAGAAAACCAAAACTTACCATTTTTGGAAAATTAGGGTTTCCAAAAATGGCAAGTTTTGCCCCTTTTTGTAGCCACTTCAAGAGAGGCCTTCTCCCAAAATAAAAAGCAAATGAAAAATCCACTTAGGCTGTTTGAAAGAGGGTATATCAAGCTTCAAATCCATAGGTGCAACACACTCATAACATTAAAATTGAGAGAGTTATGATCATTCAAAGATTGGACAAATCAAGGCCAAAACCAAGTCATGGGCTAGGCAAGGCAAGGCCTGCGCACATGACTTGCCCTGCATTTTTTCAAACAGGTGGTGTGCCACAAGTTTTGCCATTTTAATTCAACAAGATGACCTCAAATGAAAAAACTTCCAACATCAAAGTTGTTCCTTTCCATGTTTCCTACAAGGTTCATTTTTACCAAATTTTCATTTGAACCCTATTTCATGGACATATGTTGGCTTGAAGTGGAAACCATAGAACTGAACATGTGTAGGCACCAATGGCACAAGGCAAGGCAAGTTATGCAGGCCCTTTATGCAGTCTCATGACATGATTTTCAATGATACATTTGAGATGTTTAAAGGTCATAATCCATCTTGCATCAAACTCCAAACTTGTCCTATGCATCATCCTTTTCAAATTGAGCACAAACATTCCATGGATTGGTAGCTTGATCATGAAGAAACATCCGCTAAAAGATATTAACATGCCATCTGGTTTTCTTGCAATCTAAGGCAGTTTATTTCATGAAGTTATCACCTCAATTCAGTGTACACACCTCATTCATCATGCTATGATCACTAAGGTTCATCAGTTACAGTGCAATTAGTCATATGCTTGCATACTCACCATAATTGCCATGTTCCATTCCATGAAGATCAAGCAAGGATGAAACTTCATTCACGTTGCACCATTTGATTCATTCAGTCTCATTACATCACACTAAGCTTCATGTTAAGAAATATGAACATCACCACATGGGATCTAACTCGAGCACAACAAATCCAGATGCAAAACTTGCTTCAATTCACTCCAATGCACCATAACAAACTTGACTCACTCATAACAAACTTAACTCAGTTAACCAGGGTTCTAAACCTGGTTCTAACTATTAACTGAGGGTTAAGCTCATTATAAAAGCATAGGATCCAACTGAATTGAGCTCTCTCTCTCTCTCTCTCTCTCTCTCTCTCATTTTTGCTTGAATCACTTCCAAAAATCCTCTGAACTTTCTCTCTACATATTGAAGAGTTCTTCTGAAATTTTGCTCTCCATTCTTTTTCATCTTCATCAATACAAGTTAAGCTTCATTCATTGCTCATCATCTGCAAGTTGTTGATCACCATCCATGGAAGAATTCAACTGAAGCTCTCAAGTTTCACCAATCTTGTTCTCTGCATTTTGCTCCAATCCTCATTGATCTCAATCTCCAGCATTGCAATCATCATCAAACCAACTTCATCTTCATCACAAGAATGAATACCATGGCTGCATTAGCTTGAAGCATCAAGAACCAACTCTGCAACATCACCGCACCAGATTCTTTTTTCTTTCATATTCAACACCTATTGAGTGTTTATTTCACTCTAAAGCATTCAAGATTAAGAAAGGAGCGTAGTAGGAATCTACTCTCTGGATTTCTTCAACATTTTGAATCACTGCACTTCAGGTTCTTCTTCAAATTTCACTTGCATATTTTGTTTCTGTTTTAATGGATTTGTGTGCTTTAGAGCTTATTAGAAGCATTGCTACCACTGGCTAGTTGATAGGCTTCTTAGAAGCATAACTTCAGTTTTAGGTTGGTTTTTTGTTGCCTTCGATTTGCTCAATTCATAAACTTAAAATGGATTCTAAGCCTGGATTATGAACATTGGGAGTGATGCGAGGGTTTCTGTGTCTTTAGTTTTCATTTTCATCGAGGTTTGGAGTAAGCCCTAGCCAGGGGTCACCGGAGAAGAAAACCGGGAATGTCCTCCGGTGACCGGTACAGTTGCCCTAGAATTAATTTGAGTTTAAAATGCAGCCATTAGATCAGTTTCATCCAACGTCCCACACAATGCCAACACATAAATGAAGTTGTGCATTTCACGTGCCATGGAGGGAGAGTCTGAGTGATCTAGTGTGTGCTTCCCCAAGGTTCTTTCCATGTGTCCATTTTATTATTGGTTGGTCCATTGTGTGAGGATAAATAAAAAGTGTGTGATCGATTTGAGCGTCTAGAAAGAGTCAACTTATTGACCTAGAGTCCCACAATAACTCAATGGTCTTCAGCGCTTTGGATTGGGCCTTAGTGGCTATTCACACCCCTCAGTTTAGAGCCCATGCATATTTGAACTGAATTTATTTCCTAAATGCACCCTTGCTCAATGCTTCTCATTTTATTTTCCATTTTATTACCATTTCCATTTTAATTTCACAAAAATACCAAATCAATATCAAAAATTCCAAATAAATTCATACTTGATTTTCTTCATTTTTATAAATTTTCCATATTTTTTATTTTCATTTTCCATTTATTTTTCATCCAGAATTAATGTCCCAATTAATTTCTCCTCATTTTTCTTCATTTCTGACCAATCATTTTATTCATTTTTGTTCTCCTAAACCATAATTGATCTTGATACCATTCTTCCTTCCTTATTCAAAGGACACATTTAATACCCCAAAAGGATTTTTGTTACAATTTTTAGGACATTGTTTGTAGAATTTTATGTCTTCCTTTTTAACTTCATCCCCTAAAACCCTAATCCACTTCAAGCCTTCATTTGAATAGGTAAAAATAGGAATTTTCAAGATTTTTTTTAGAGGTAGTTCACCTTCTGGATTTTATATTTTATTGTCAATTTTCATATTTTTTTGAAGGTCATTTTCTATTTTTTCAAGTATTTGGCACCTTAGGTCATATTTTGGTCCTTCTTCCTTCTCCTTTTGTTCAAAATTGGTAAGGCATTTATGTCATTCATTTAAGGTCTTAAATTTGAGTCTTCTAGGATCCCTTAAAGGTCAATGAATGTTGAGTATCCATTTTAGGTCATGATATTTTGGTTTGTGTTAGTTACTTAAGCCATAAGTCACATATGCCTTCCTTTGCCCTAATTCTTCTCCTTCTTCCATCTTAACCCTTCAATACCTATTTTGTGACCATGTAACTTTTTCACTCATTGTTATACATATCATAAGTGTTTCATACTCATTTTTAGGTATTCATTTCAAGTCATGAATCCTTGGGCTTCATTAAGTGTCATATACCTTCTTAAGACTTCATACTTAACATTTTGGTGCCCTTAACCCTAATGACTCCATACCACCTTGCTTGTGAGTCATTTGTGAGATCTAATCCCATTCTAACACTTCATCAAGTCCCTGGTTTTTGTGTGGGGAGTTCAAATCCCATTATTCATGTTTGATTTTATTCTAAGTCTTTTTCTTCCCTTGAAGTTCAATGTGCATTTCTTCTTATTCTCACACCATTCAACATAATGTTTGGACCTCTTCCACTTGAATTTATTTGTTTCTATTTTGGTTTACATTTTAGGATGCTTTTATTAAGTTTTAGCTTTTGTATTTTCCCTTCACTTTTGATTTCATACAAGTTTAGCATACTTAACCACTTAGGTTCATCATTTAAATTCACCTTAACTCCTATTAGGGTTTAGCTTCCTTTTAGGGTATAGTTTGAGGTTGTTCATTCTTATAACCTTAGGATACTTAAATGTAAATTAGCTAACGACTTTAGAAGGTTGTCACCTCGCAAGATCCCTTAGCCTTGGTCCTTAACCCTAGAAGTCCATTTTTTCTTTTCCTTAGCTAGTTTGAGCTTTCCTTGAGTCCTGCCATGCTTTATGTGTTCAAATTGCTTCATCATGCTAATGTTTGTTTTGTAGGGGTAAGATGAGGTAAGAATCACTTCATTCTTATCTCTTATTAATTTTTAAATGTGTTCGCCTTAGCACATTGTGCTTGGCTCTTAGGTTCCCCTTTGTTCATTAGGACCAACTTAACTTCTTTAGGAAGTACGTTAAGTCCTAACTCTCTTTTTTCTTCTTAGGATTAGAAAGGCTCACAAACCATTAGGGCATCCTTTTGTATATAATGACTTAGGGTTGTGTCTTAGTCCCCCACAGTTTTTCCCTTTCTCCATTTGAGTCTTCTTCTCTCATCTTCAAACAAAAATCCAAAAGACACTTAATAAAGGATGGAAGTAGTCTCTTGTGTATAGCCTTATTCCATGGGGCACTCATATTTATTCCATCTTGGAATAGTATGGGCCTGTCTAGCATGATGTACAAGTTCGATCAAGAGACTATTTTCACAAAGAAAACATTAAAGACATTTCTTCAAAAAGCGACTAAAACATGTAATAAGTTCAACGAGCTAGTGAACTTAGACCATAATCCTTGGAAACAAATCTTGGATAAATTCTCCTTACTTGGTGTTCTTGTTCTACTATTCCATATTGGAATGTAATAACAAGTATACATTCCGTGGAAAAGAGTTTGAATTCACTTCCTTGTTCCAAAGTTATAAAAACTCTTAAAAAGCAAACAACAAACAATAATCAACTTTCCTTCGGGAATTATCTTCTCATCCCACTCACTCTAAATGTGAACTCTCGACAACTTGTCTCATTTTCAAGACGGTAAACACACTCTTTCAAGGCGAGCCTGCAACACCTAAGCATAGACATAAGCAATTCCAGGGCATAAAAAACACAAACAAATAGTTCCTGCCTTAGTTAGGTGAACTACGTCGACTCTGATCCTCATTCTCCCGATGAGGTATGTAGGCAGCGGGGTAGGGCCCGTTCGAGTACATTCTTTGTTTTCCCTACATTTCCCCCTTTCTTTCCATTTTCTTTTCCAGTTCCCTCTTTCAGTCCCAACTCCAGTTAGCACTTCATTTGTTCAGCAGCATCTTATTTCTCACCCTTTGAAACAAACAAACAAGCATGGATCCCATCGGGTGCGGCGGACGGTCTGGGGTGCTAATACCTTCCCAGTTCGTAACCGACTCCCGAACCCAGATATTTGCTTCGCAAGGCCTCGTCCTTTCCTTCTTCCTCAGGTTTGTGCATCATTACCTTTCCCATTCCTCCGGGATAAAAATGCTTGGCTGACGACTCTACCTTTTTCGCGCCACTTTCGCGTTTGTACTAGGATGAAAATCCCGAAAGCGATAGGTTGTATCGTGGCCTGGTTCATGGTTATAGAAACAAAGGATATAGGCTCGAAGTTTATATGTAACCCCTCTTTGTGATGTCCTTCATTCCTATTTTCAAGCTAGCTTTCACAAGCGCTCACCTTTCAAAAAGGGTTTTGTGATGGTTGAGGAACCAATCACACTAACGGTTCAAACACCAATCAGGTTGTTATTGGGAGTCTATCCCCCCTATTGTCTTTCATGTCTATGCCATACGACTTTGTTCTTGTTTAAGGATATTTCGTGTGTAATCCTTTTCGTCTTTTGCTTTTGCATTATTTTGCTTATCCCTAACTTTTTCCTAGACTGATTCTTGTGAATCTTTGACTATGAAGTCCAGCGGGATGCCCTAATGTTTTCCTAAGTCGCTTGCTTTCAAGTTTCGACTTAGCAAGCTTTTTCATTTCTCTTTTTATTTATTATCTCTTTTTGAACAAATCGTGTGACACTATTTGTCTTCATTTCTTTGAAAAGGGTTACGATTGCCTCATTCTTTTGTCGATGAAGGATAACCATTGTGGCTTCCAGTCTTTGGACCTCTTGATTAGTATAACCATCATGATTTCTGGTCTTTGGACCTCTTGATTGGGATAACCATTGCAGCTTCTGGTCTTTGGACCTCTTGACTTGGATAACCATGAAACATAATGGATCCTCAGATATGCTCCTTTATGAAAGTTTGGACGCTCAGTCCAACTAGCTGACACCTACCTTGCCCCATAGGTTAAATGTAAGGGTTTTTTCCCGTGCAAAAAGAAACTTCTACTTCAAGGCTCAAAGAGGTTAGCGAGGGTTTATCTCCCTTATATCTCTATTGTTTATGAATTTGAAGCAATGCCCGTACGTCATCAATGGGGTCTTATTTAAGAGCATATAATTAGAGTTTTTTGCGTTTTCATTTCATCTTCCTCCCTCAAGAGTTTAAGCACGACAGTTGGTATTGCAATGCACACACAAAATTATAAGTGAATACTATGAATTACTTCAAAAAAAAAATGTGCGTTTTATTATTGCTAACACTCACAAAACAAACATGTTTCATGCATGCATACAAATGTTTAAACAAACAAATAAAAGCTACAAATGAAAATGCAGTAAAGAAACTGAACATTGCCATAGTTGAGGAGACTTGACTCTGTCTGGACTTATCAGTCTTGGATATTTTTAGTGATCAATAGCTTCTTCATGGACTGTTCCTTCTTCAATTAAATGGCCACATGCCCAACATGAAAATTATACCTCCTCTTCCAATTATTCTGACCTTAAGGCTCTTGACACAAGAAGTATGAAGGAAAGAGTAGAGCTGGGAAATAAAGTTGCCCCATAAGGTTGCTCGCAAGGACCTGACGACCTTCAGCCTACGTATCTCCATTGACCCAAGACCAATGAAGAATCAGAGCGACGTAGTTCCCCTCATTAGGGGTGAAAATGCACGGAAGGAAACAAACAATTGCCATTATTGAGAGTATTGGAATACTTTTGGATTTATTGTTTCTTCGGATACCCTTGTAAACTAGGTGATTAATCTGAAGACTTCAGCTTAAAGGCAGGCCCTTTAGCTTAATAACCTTTGCATTAATCAAACTTTGCACCTTATGTTCGAACTCCCTACAATTGTCAATTGTATATCCAAACATTCCTGAGTGGAACTCGCATCTAGCAGTCATGTCATAGTCTGCACGAAAAGGATATGGCACTGGCATAACATGGCTCAACTTAATCAAAGAGCTCGGAAGAATGCCAACAAGCAATTGGCTTCGAGGAACTTCAAATGAAGCAATCACTGAAATAGAGTTGCAGGAGACATTGGTAAAGGATAAAAAACCCTTTCTCGCTACTGCTGATGAGGTGGTACAACCTGGGGAGTCCCAGTTATAATCTGCTGATGTGGCAGTTTCAGAACCTAAGGCTTACGACCTAAGGAAGATCCCTGAACGAGGGGAGGAACACCATTCTCTTTTGCAAAAGGTGGAGGAACATCCTTTTGCTTGGCCTCTTGGAAAGGTGCAAACCCGATTGCCCCTGAATCAATGAGTTCTTGGACCTTATGTTTGAGCATCTTACAATTTTCCACATAATGGCCAAATGCTCTTGAATGGAATTTACACCTAGCATTGACATTAGAACCCATAAGTTACCAGGTATGCTGAGGTCCCACATCAATCAACTTAATCAGCTTCAATTCAAGCAGAAGTTGAAGCAATTGCGCATATGGCATCGGGATCGGGTCAAACCTCCTCTCAGACTTTTCTATCTTGCACTCCTCCGGAGATGGTGGGTGATGAGAAAACCCTGAAAATGAAGGAGATTCGGAAGGCAATCCATGTTCCATCAAGGCTCCCAAAGAAGCTGGAGGAGTCAGAACTTCAGTTGCAGAAGCGGCCAATTGATTGTTTTCCTTCTTCAATATAGCTTTCAACATTTTTGTAATATGACCCATTTGAGTCTACATCCAGTTGACCTCTTCTTTCAGCAGTTTCTGATCCTGGGATAATGCTCAAATGCCAGCCATAAAATGCCTCAGCTAGGCCTTCATCTCAGTCATTTTCACTCGGAGTTGTTCCATATTCATACCCTGATAATCATGATTCAAGTTGGCCATTCTGAAGAGAAACCAAACTAGGATAAGAATTTGTCTCTAAACACCTGTCATGAATGCAAGGATGTATGCAAATGCCATGTTCCATTATTTCCGAGGAATCTATCTGCTTAGATTCAAGTTTTAATATAGAAAAAACCCAACGGCCTAATTCAGGTATGCGATCCTCGAAAATAACTGAACATGTGTGCAGAAATTTATGATGTCATATATGCATCAGGCATGTGATCAATGGTCTAATGTTAGTGTTGAGTAGTGAGCCAATGGTATGAGGAGAGTCATAATAATATCATCTCTGTGCAGAAATTCCAGAATTCAAAACCAAAGGACCATATGGAACTGGATCATATCACAAAGTAACACTGGAGAAACGAGTATGTTGAAAGTTTAGGGTTCCTGCAAACCTGTAAGCCCCTTCCCAATCTCACGTGTGTGCTACCTCGGATCAACATAACAGACTCTCAAAGCTGAGCAGCAATAATACGTTCACCATCTCCGAGAAATGGTGTAATACCATCCCAGGAAATCAGTTTAGCATTATATACTACCCATGGAGGTCTCAGCTGAGTCCGGGAAAAAAAGCATCCCTCATAAGTTCCTAGCTTCAAGCACTGAGATCGAGAAACAATAGTACATTCAGCCCTTGGGATACAATACTATCTTCATATGAACAGTTGCTTTAACTGAGTTCCTATGATAGAACCAGACCATCCTATGCGGGTTCCTAGTGGGCCCTCGGATGCGAGTGGGTTTGCCAACAAATATGGTCTGCCACTGTCATCACTTGAGAGGTTTGCTTCCACAAAAGTCCTCAATGATTGGTCCCCAGATGCACATAACTGTCAAGGTCGTACCTTGAAGTGGAGGAAATCCCCACACAGAATATTTCCAAGATGGTCGCACTCTGTGCGTGGAACACATTGCTACTCATCATGGTGAGATACCATGGAAGTACAATGTCTGCCCATGCTAAAGTCTAGGGGTGCACTCGAGCCTTGGTATTGGGCTCTTCTCACAGTAACCCCATCCCGCCAAAGAAAACCAGCACAATCCAGACAATCAAGTATATATGAGGCATGAAAAATAAAATACTGAAAGCGATAAATAAAGCTGTAAAGTAAAACTGTAAATAAAGCAATAAAGCTAAACTAAAGCACACAACAACAAATAGCTAAACACCCAAAGAAACAAAAACAAACAAGCGCTAGGATTGACTCTCAAAGGGGAAACCAGAGATTTTGGGTTCAATTCCCAGCAGAGTCGCCAGTTGTCTCTCCCGGGATTTTCATCCTAGTACAAACGCGAAAGTGGCGCGGAAAAGGTAGAGTCGCCAGCCATGCATTTTTCTCCCCAATGAATGGGAAAGACAATACTGAACAAACCTAAGGAAAAGGAAAAATCAAGGTCTTGCGAACCAAAGAGACTGGGTTCGGAGTCTGTTATAACCCTTGATCGTCCGTCGTACCCGACGGGATCCACGTTTGTTTGTCTGTTTTAAAGGGTAAGGAATAAAACTATTGTTGAATAAAAACTTCTACTGGAACTGGAATGAGAGAGAGAATTGGAAAAAAGAGAACAGAAAGCTACGGGAAAAATGTAGGGAAAATAAAGAATGTGCTCGAATGGGCCCTACCCCACTACCTACGTATCTCATGGGAAATGAGAATCAGAGTCGACGTAGTTTGCCTAACTAAGGCGGGAACTTTGTTGGTGTTTTTTTATGAATTGAACTGCTTATGCCTATGCTCAGGAGTTGCAGGCTCGCCTGGTACGAGTGCATTACCGTCTTGTGAAGAGACACATCAATGCGAGTTCACGTTTCGAATGAATGAGATGATAAAAGAATTCCCGCAGGAAAGACGTGTGTTGTTTGTTTACTGTCTTTAGAAGAAATGTTTTTGATCTTGTGGTTTGTGAAACATCCTTATGCTAAGACTTTTTCATCATGATAGATATCATACACCTCATCCCGATATGGAATGCGTGTAAATACCCCATGGAAAAGTCTCTTGGCGCATGAGAAAGCTCATCCTTTATTAGGTGTTTAGAAATTATTTTGAGATGAGAAAGAGGGACTCAAGTCGAAAAGGAGAAAACTAAGGGAAACTAAGACTCACCCCTAAGTTGTTTATTCAATAGAGGTCTTATGGTTAGTGTGGTTTTCTAATCCTAAAGAGAAAAAGAAAGAAAGCTCTAACTCACTTCAATGAACTGAAGATGAGTTAGATCTCCAAGGGAATGAAGAAAGTGAAATGTCAAAGAAGCATAAAATGCTTATCGCAAACACATATTGAAAGTGTTAAAAGGATAAGGAAGAAGGTGTATGTGGGATTCCCTCCCACACACATGGCTTGCCATAACCCCCTACAAACTAAGGTTAGTAAAATAAATCCAAAATGGATAAAAGGAAAGAGGTAACTAATTACCGAACATGTTCTAACATAAAACGACCTAAACTAGACCTAATCCTAAGTCTAAGAATGCCTAAAACCTAAGCAAAGCCGAAAGTCAGCAGCTACTTGATGACACTGAATTTTATCGTATTTTTGACTCTGATTTCGCATGCATTATAAGTCCTTTAGTGCCATTTTGTTATGTTATTACTATGTTTTCCTTTGTTTTTAGGTTTTTAGTTTAATCGGAGCCTCAAGCGAGAAAAGGGGCGAAAAAGGAGCTAAAAATAACTAAAATCAAGAATATCAGCATTTTGTGCTTGTGGCACCCATTGTGGCGGCCGCCATAGGGTCAGCCATGACGTGGACATATCTCAACCTCTCCTCAACTGCCAATTCCCCGCGATCTCCAACTGCTCCAACCTTTTTTCACATATGGCGGGCACCATGGAGGTGTGACGGGCGCCACAAGAGTAAAACAGTTTCCGCCCAAATTCAAATGCTAGGGGAATCCTTGTCTTTTCCATGTTACTTTTTTGCCTATAAATAGGCCTTTAGTTTTTGTTTTTCTATATCCAAACTTAGTTACCTTAAGCATATATCAGTTGTAAAAGTAGTAATCGCTTCACATCGGAGTGTTACTACAATCGAGTGATCGAGTCTGTATGTGTTTGTGCAATTAAGTCTTGGAGCACTTTAGAAGGAAGTTAATCATGCCGTCATTTTAATTCCAATTCATATTTTATTCAACCCTCCGATTGGAGCAGGTTTTCATTGCTTTAACTTTTGTCTATTTACTTTCCCGTGCTGATTTACTTTCCTTTATTTCTCGCATTGCTTTACTTTCCTTTGTTTCTTGCACTCACACTTTACTTAATTTATTTTCTGCACTCGCACTAAATACCTTTTATGAAAAATATTAAAATGAACTTTTACTTTACCATGTCTAGCTAATTTTATAAAGGTTAGAATGTAAGGATCATAATTGAACCGATAATCCATACAATTGTTTGTAGAAACACTTAAAGGCTATTTTGACATTCAATATAAGTTTTCCTATTTGTTAAAGTTCCGTTGGGTGAGATCGAAAGCCGTCTGATGTCTATTTAAACTTAATTGTTTTTAACTTTTTCAAAAACAACGAAAGCGCTTTGTTTAGTTCATTAGGTGTTTTTAATTAAAAAAGAAAGGAGATTTTAGAACTATTTTCGGACGCGTTAAGAAGTTTAGAGTTTGGTTCGTAAGAACCTCTTTTTTGTTAGAAAATCCAAGTCAAAATACTTTTCAACTTAGTTAAGATACTACATTTCTTAAAAATAGGTTTACTACTCTAACACAATGCGCGCCTTTTTATCCGTGACAATAAGAGGGTTTGATTAGGGAGTACAACTCGATTCTGATTACACGAAAGCGACAGTTCTCGTTAAATTGGTTCTTCTCAAAGTAGAAAACATTGCCCATAAGTAGTTTTATTAGCAAGTACTTGATTATAAATTGATTACGTGAATTGCATTCGAACCTGTCTTTATCAATTATCTTAAATTTATTACTTTATTTATCATTGTGCACTCCTTGAAACTACTATTTTCAATTTCCTTAGATACACCAAAACAATATATAACGATAGATTGACATATGGTCTTTGTGGATTCGACAATCTTTTATATTACTCTGATGCGTTTGTACACTTGAGAAAAACATGCATCAAGTTTTTTGGCTCCGTTGCCGGGGACCAATTTCGTCAAATTTAGTACCCTGTTGTTATACCGTTTAGACTAAGGTTGTTACCTGTCAGTCAATGCGAAAGAATCGCAGTACCAGAAGCTTAGTAGACCTTATAGCTGAACCTGAACGTTACGCTCGCGCACGTTTAATTTTCCATAAAATTAGGAGAGTTATGGTCGAAGATCAAAATCAAAGACCTCTTAAGGATTTCGCCCAACCATCCAACGAGGAACCTAGTTATAGTATAGTAAACCCAACAATCCTAGCTAATAATTTTGAACATAAACCATCCCTACTGCAATTAGTACAGCAGAGACAATTTGCAGGTCTTGCTACCGAGAACCCAAATCAACATTTAAAAAACTTTCTCAAGTTAGCAGACACCTTTAAAACCAATGGATCCCCTCCCGAGGCAGTTCGCTTAAGATTATTTCCTTTTTCCCTCAGAGATAAAGCCCTATCATGGTTAGATTCCCTTCCACCCAATTCCATAACAACTTGGGAAGACCTTAGAAAAGTATTCCTTGCTAGATATTTTCCTCGAGTAAGACCGTTGTTCTTCAAAATCAAATAACAAGATTTACCCAAAACCAAGGAGAATCGTTGTTCTAAGCCTGAGAGAGATATAAGGAGCTATTAAGAGCATGCCCACATCATGGTTTAGAAAATTGGTTAATCATTCAAAACTTCTATAATGGACTTAGCTATAACACTAAGATGACCATCGACGCCGCCGCAGGTGGCGCACTGATGAACAAATCTTACCCTGAAGCTAGTGCCCTTATCGAAGATATGGCCCAAAATCATCAATCATGGGGAGTAGAACGAGTGGAGGTGGAAAAGAAGTTAGCCCAAGGAGGAATACATGAGTTAAGCTCTATAGACATGATGCAAGCTAAAATGGACGCGTTGGCCCTTAGAGTTGAGCATATGTGTACAACCCTGAATACTGCAGTTGCAGTTTCGTCAGATTGTGAGATGTGTGGGACAAAAGGACACCAATCCGCATAATGCAGTCTGTTAAATGAGACCAGCTCTGAACAAGTGAACTACACCCAAGGGAACCCATTTTCAAACACCTATAACCCAAGATGGAGGAATCACCCAAACTTCTCCTCTAAAAATAATAACCCTATCCAAAATATCGTACCTTCGAAACAACAAGGTTACCAAGCCCCGAGATCAAATCAACCTATGCAACCTGGGCCCCCAAAACCGAGCCTTGAAAAAGTTTTGGAAAATTTTATCACTGCTCGAACACAACAAAACAACGAGTTCATGAACCAAAACATTCATGTTAATGAACTAATTACCTAGTTAGGGACCAAGGTTGACCAAATAATCACTCACAATAAGATGCTTGAAACTCAGATCTCTCAGGTAGCTTTAAACCAAGCCCCTCAGACTACACCTAGAGGACAATTCCCTCGACAACCTCAACAGAACCCGAAAGGACAAGCAAATGTCATTACTCTATGAAGTGGGACCGCTTATGAGGAACCCTTTAACCCAAGATTGAGTGAGCCAAAAACTTCTAAGAGAGATGAAGGGAAGGAACTAGAGGAATCTGGAAAAGAGGGAAGTCAAGAAAATGGAGAAGAACCTAAAGACAAAACCTATGTACCACCCCCGCCATACAAACCATAGATACCATACCCGAAAAGACTAAAATAGACCCAGATCAATAACCAATATCAGAAATTCATTAAGGTTACAAAAGTCATCACCCAAATACCTTCTTATGCAAAGTTTCTCAAAGACATCCTTACCAATAAACGTAGACTCGACGATCCGAAACCTTTGGAATGTAATTCTATTGCCGAGAATAAGTTAGCAAAAAAGGATAAAGATGTAGTTTCAAAGTACGCCTAAGAGGGGGGTGAATTAGGTGTTATAAAATTTTCTCGATTATTTTCTTGATGGATGGATTTCTTTTTTACTTGTTTATGGTATGAAAGCGATAAAGCGAGAAAGTAAAAGAGACACATCAAATTATCCTAGTTCCCTTCACAGTCCGAAGGTACAACCAGTCCCCTTTCCAACACGAAAGAGATTTTCCTCTAGTTTTTAGAATGTACAACCTATCGCACCTTCAATCGGTGAGGCCTACTTTCTAAACAACTAAACAAAACATAGTGTGCAAGAACAATCCTCTTGCAATCACTATCCCTTGTGTCCAACAATCCTGGATCACAAGTCACAATAGAAAACCTTTGTTAATTCTTTGTAATTTTGAGAATAGTACAATATGTGATATCAATATAAAATTGATCTTCTCCTTTGATCAAAATCCACTTCTCAATTTTTCAATACAAGTGTTCAAGATGAATATGAAATGTTATGAATCAAAATATGAACACTTTTTAAAGTTTGAAAATATATGAAAATAAGTGAATTTGATTGAGTGATTTTTATGAAAAATTCTATGAGGTGTTTTTGAATTTAAAAAATTCAGAATATATAATATTCAAAACACCCTTTCAAAAAGGTATGAAAAATATGAAACATAATTTATTTGAAAAGGTATAATCAAAAGGTACAATTTGAATTTTAAAGAAATAATTTTTTCAAAATCTTCCAGTGTTAACCGGTTAACCAAATGGTTAACCGGTTAACGCATGTAAACGTTAACACTGCATTTGAAAATTTGAAGTCGTTAACCGGTTAACCAAATGGTTAACCGGTTAACACTGTTAAAAATAGAAATAATATTATTTTTAAAAGTGTTAAACCATTTTAAAAACTTTCCAAAAATTGTATGCATTATGATAAAATATGGAATGATCATTTGAGCACTTGTATATCAATCTTTAAAGGGATTTGATGTATACCTCAACGTATGAGTCCAGGCCTTGAAATAAACCGAAAGTACGTGCAAAGCTTGATCACAATGCCAATGCTTGTGTGCTTGATCATGTTGAGAGCTCTTGACTTTTTGCAAGTATGAAGCGCATGAGTCGCGTTGTCTTCATCAAAATCTTCGAGGTTGAAGGCATGCTTCTACAAAAGATCCCGGAAATTTTTCCATTCCTTGTTTTTTAGGGAATCATGTCATCGAAAAAGCCTTTCTAGACTTAGGAGCTAGTGTGAGCTTAATGCCTTTAGAGGTTTGTGAAAGGTTAAACTTAGGAGAATTACAACCTACTAAGATGTCACTTCAATTAGCTGATAGATCCGTTAAATACCCTATAGGAATACTTGAAGACGTCCCTGTTAGGATAGGTCAGTTGTTTATCCGTACTGAATTTGTTGTCATGGACATTAAAGAAGATGACGACATACCAATCCTCCTAGGTAGACCGTTCTTATCGACCGCTGGATCCATAATAGATGTCAAAAAAGGAAAATTAACCTTTGAGGTAGGTGACGAGAAGATAGAATTCATACTTTCAAAATTTCTTATGGCACCTGTAATAGGAGATGCATGTTATGCCATATATATCATTGATGAATGTGTTAGGGAATTAGAACAAGAAGAAATCACTAAAACAATTAAGGTTCCATCAACTCTTATTTGGGAAGATGATGATTTTAGAAAACCCTATGTAGATGTTTAGAATTGGCAGAATTTTTGATCAACAAGAAGTGTTGAACTTAGTTCAGGATGTCACACCAGATGTTGTGACATTATCAAACAGAGTATAAGTTAATGAACTTAATTCAGGATGTCACACCAGATGTTGTGACATTGTATAAGTTAATGAATTAAGTTCAGACATCAGGATGTCACACCAGATGTTGTGACATCTCAGACCTGCTACCAGACTTAAATGATGCATAACAGAACTGAGTAAATTCATTCTTCTTCTTCTCACTTTCTTTCCTCAAGTGACTTGTCTTCTTAAATGAAGCAAGTTACTTTGCTTCTCTTGGCTCCTTTTCATCTGCTTCCTGGTGGTTCTTCTGAAGTTTTCTCTTGTTAAACCTCACAAACCTTAGGAACAACCAAGCATGACAATGATTAGGGTTTTGATTAGTCCCCCACTTAGTGTTACCTTTGTGTCTCATTGAGTCTTCTCTTCTCACCCCATAATCAGGGACTAAACCCTAAAGGCTTTAAGGCTTTGTGATTAAGTTTATGCCTGCATCCTTCTATTAGGATGGAGTGTATAACTTTAATCCTAAGTGTTAAACCCTTAATGTGTTTAAATCCTTTAATCAATTCACTTAATAATCATCAAGACATCACACTTGTAACTTGGGCCTTGCATTAGGGTTCTAATTCTTCCTTAATTGGTTAAGAAGGACTAACCCTAGTGTTAATGGACAAGTCCCCCTCAAGTTGTCTTACAAACCATAAAATTCACTTCATCATCTCACCATTAAATAAAATCCACTTAATCAAAGGCTTGTTTTGTCATGAGTTTAATCCCTAATTATGGATTAAGTTGAGGAGCTTTCCTCAGCTTAAACATTCTCATCTATTATCCTTCTATTAGGATGGTGTAATGAGTCTGTTTAATCCCTGATTATGGCTTAATCTCATTACTCAACACTAAACAAAAACAACAAAAACATCTAAATAATCACAAGTAGGTTAATGATCTTAATCCTGCACCATAGTGATTAAGTGTGAGAAGCTGACTTCACACTTAAAGTATTCTCATTACCCCTAATCAGAGGGAAGATGTGATGAGCTTACTAAATACATTGGTTTAGGCTTAAGTTCATTAACTTATGACAAACTTTCAAAAGCAATAAAAGACTGAAAACTCAAAAACAAACAATAATCGTCTCCTCCGGGATTCTTTTCTCATCTCATTCACTCATAAACGAGAACTTGCTTCTTCCGTCTAATGCAAGACAGTTTGCACCTGAGCCAGACAGGTCATACACTTGAGCATAGGCAAGTAAGCAGCTCACAAGTCAATTTATCTTTCAGTCTCTTTGGGTCGAACTACGGTGTTCTGACTTCCTCATTGCACGAGAGGATACGTAGGCATAACTTAACAGTTATCGAACAAAAGTCTCTGTATATTCCCCCTCTTTCCAGCTTTATTCTTTTAACCTCATGATCTTGAGCATCTTACTCCTGTCCTTACACTGACACTATACATTTATACACATCACATTTCTTTTACACTGACACCTGTACATCCTTTTCCAGCTTTGATACACAGATTGCACTGACAATACCCCTTTAAAACACAAATCTTTTAAGCGTGGATCCCGTCGAGTACGACGGACAATCTGGGTGCTAATACCTTCCCAGGTTGTAACCAACCCCCTTTCTCAGTCTCTCTGGTTTGCAACCGTCTTATCCATATCTTTCTAGGTCTATGCAGCATTGCCTTTCCTTCGGGATAAAAATTCCTAGCTGGCGACTCTTTTCATTCCCTGTGAGTTCACTCCTGTGTGTCCTCACACCTCCTTTCGCCGACCGTTCGCGTCTGTACCTTATTTGAGCCCGGTCTCATCTTTTGGGAGCGACAGCTTGGCGACTCTGCTGGGGACCCTTATACTGTAACCAGGGCTTCTGGTTCTTTTTGTGGGTTCCTCCTAGCGCTTGATTGATTTGTGTTTACTGGGGTGTTATGTGCTATCTGTGTTTGTATATTTGTTTTATTTTTGCTTTATGAACAGTTGTTTTATTGCTTTCTTTACAGCTTTACATATATCATACTGTCATACTGTGCTGGCTGGATCTGTTTTGTTGCTTTGGTGGGTGGGTGTTCTATTGAGAGTTGAGGTCCTATACCTGGGACCTGAGTGACACCTAGGCTAGAGTGGTTCATGTTCTTTCCCATTCCATTTCGGTCTGGTGCGGGAATATGAAACACGGTTCAGATATGGGTTTCTTCTTGAGAACTCTGTGCTACAGATTTCTTGTAGTGCTAGGGCTATCTGGGAAGCCTGCTAAGTCTGGATGACCTTTAGTATTGACCTTCAGAAACTGAGGTGAATTAGAGGAGGATCTTTTATGGTTATTGTAAACACTGTACCCCCGGGTTAGAAGTGTTTACACTTCTCATAACTGATCCAAGTCTGAGGATCCTTGTTTTAGAACACCACCTGTGAGGGGGTTGGGCTGTTTACAGGTTTGCAGGTACCCTTGACCTCAGCATACCCTGTTACTTTGTTTTGATGAAGAGTACTCCATGTTGGAACAGTTCTTGTGATTTTAACCCTGGACATGTGACTCTTTATTTGAGTCCCCCACCTTGGTTACTGGACTTATGGACCTCCATCTGGATTTCTTGAACATACCTGGACTTATATCAGAGCACTTGATCAGATCCAGCTCAGTCACAAACCCTTGCATATCATTTGCATACATCATCATTGCATCATTTTAACATTTGCTTATTTGTTTTTCAGGGTATCCATCATATTTTGGCTTGGTTTTGACCCCTTTATCTGCATAGACCTATCTTCATCAGTATCCACTTCAGTTATCAGCTACCTGCTTCAGTCACCTGCATCACCAGTCTCAGCCTGTCAGTGGCCCATCATCAGTATTATTCTCCATCATCAGCATCTGTCTCAACTTCTCTTCAGCAACATGACACCTAAGAAGAGTAACATCTCCTACCATTTCTTTGAGCCTGAGTTGGCTAGCATCAGGAAGATTCAGACCCTGATTACTCCAGACCATATACCACTATTCAGAGAACACTATGGAGGCATACTTGATGTGGTTATGGATTTGGACCCTTCATAGAGGAGCCTGATTCATACTTGCCTGCAGTTCTATGATCCCCCTCTGAGGTGTTTCACTTTTCAGGATTTTCAGTTGGGACCTTTATTAGAGGAGTTTTCATCATTTGTTGGCATACCTATCAGGGGTGGAGTCCCCTTCAACCCTGAGATGGCTTTTCCAAATAATGAAGAAGTGGCAAAGGCATTGCATCTGGAACCAGTTCTGATTGGGCAGAATATGACCACCAAGGCTGGAGTCTCTGGTCTACATCTGGATTTCTTAATATCTCAGGCTACCCTGAAGGCCTCCTCAGGAAAATGGAAAGCAGTCTGCGCTTTATTGGCCCTTAGCATATATGGGGTCTTACTTTTTGCAGATGAGCCTAAGTTTGTTAGCAAGAGTGCAATTCATCTTTTCATCCTGAGGAACCCAGTGCCCACCTTACTGGGATATTTCTACTACTCTGTCCACCAGAGGAATGAAAAGCAGAGAGGAAGATTGGTGAGGTGTTGTGCTCCCCTGTTCCATACCTGGTTGCTCAAACACATGCCCAAGACTGATGCATTTTTTAACCCTCACCAGCAGAGGAACTGGGCTAGAAGACTCACTGCTTTGACCTCAACTGATATCAGGTGGTGCACTCAAAGCACAAAGGGCAGGGACATCATTACCAGTTGTGGGAAATTTCCCAATGTACCCCTGATAGGAGTAAAGGGTTGCATCAATTACAACCCTCTGCTATTCAAAAGACAATTGGGCTATGCATTGGTCCACACTCCTAAGGCACAAGACTTGGCTGAGACTCTTTACTGTGAGAATAAGCCTAATCTGGCTATTGTCAGGCAAGCAGCCTGGGCCTGGGACAATGTCCAAACCAAGGGAATGGCTATTCTGGGAAGATGCAACAATGTGGCCTCAGCACAGTACTATGAGTGGTCCCGTGCCAGGTCTCAATTTTCTGGGATGCCCTTCACCATGGAAGATATACCTGGACCATCCTCAGTACCACCTTCTGTCACTGTCAGTTTAGAGGAGTTTGAGAAATTGAAGGAAAGGAATGAGAAGCTGACTCGGGCTCTACAGAAGACTCTCTGGGAGAGGAGTGATGGACGGCTGGACATTGAAAGGTTGGAAAAGCTAAAGGTGGAGCATCTAGCCAGAATTGAGAAGTCAGAGGATTACATGAAGAAGTCTAGGGCTGGAGAGCAGATTTTGAAGAATGCCTGCAAGGAAGCTCAGTTCCAGAAGGCCAGGACTGATTTATATCTAAAGGAGAGTCAAGCTAGGTGGGTCAGGATCACCGAAGCTCGTACTCTGGAAGATAAAAGGACTCAGGACAAGATTGAGCAGTTGGAGGCTAGTGCCAAGGAGCAACAGGAAGCCCTGCTAGCAGCCCAAAGAGAGATCTCAGAGTTAAAGATTAGAGCTGGTGTGAAGAGGTCAAAGGACCAGAGTCAACACAAGAAGCTAGCTGCAGCTGTTACTACCAGGAATCTCCTTATCAGAAGCCTCACAGAGCGTCCAGCTGATCCTGTGACTGAAGCACTTCTAAAGGAAGTTCAGGAGGATGAGTTTGGTCTTGGTGCCTGACTTTTGCTTGTTGTTGCTTTCATTTCATGTACTTTTATTTTTCTTATGTTGTATTCTGACCCCTCAGGGGGCATGATTTGTAAGAAATAAACTATGTATCATTTACTTTTTGTAATATATGTATCAGTTTGTTCCATCTGAGTTTCTTTCAAGAAACATCACAAGCGTCTTCCTCAAGGGTCTGGAAAGGTCAAAACCAAGTGCCAAGCCGGATACCTTGGAAACAAATAAGCACACTGCATTGCATACTAACCTTTTGTTTTGTTTTGTAGGTTTTTGTTTTATTGTTACTAACTCTGTTGTGACTCCAGGAACTATTGCTCGACGTCAGGTGTTCCCACTCAACCGTCCACACAGATATCCAACCCGTAACAACCTTCCGGGTATACAGATGGACCAGGTACAACAGGACCTTACAGAGGTCAGAAACCAAATGGCCAATGAGAGATTGGAAATGAGGGCTCAGATGACACAATTTATGGAGGTGATGGATAATATGGCTCAAAGCCAAGAGAGATTAAGAGCAATGGTAGAGAGGCAGAATCAGGAAGACCCCCATCTAGGGACTGCTGGGACAAGCAACAATGAGAGGGTCCAGCCTCATATCAACCCACCTGTATTTGGACCCCACCTTCATCCAGAGATCAACATCCCTGCTAATGTTCAAGGGAATGCTACCACAGGCAGAGTGCTGCAAGAAGACCCCCAGGAAGATCAGTTCACAGTGATGGGAGCTGGGGATGAAGCCTATGACAGAAGGCTGGATGAAATTGCTGAAAAATTAAGGTCCTTGGAGTCTCAAAACTCCTTGGGTTTTGATGTTATGGACATGGGCTTAGTGGACGGGGTCAGGATTCCCCATAAATTTAAACCACCGTGCTTTGAGAAGTACAACGGGACTTCTTGCCCACGGACCCACTTACAATCCTTTCTGGGGAGGCTGAAGGCATATACCATGGACGAAAAGTTATGGATGTTTTATTTTGAGGATAGCTTAACGAGAGCTTCAAGGGAATGGTACTCTCATCTGACCAGAGCAACCATCAGATGTTGGAAGGACTTGGCAGAGGCCTTCATTAGACAATACCAGTATAATTTGGATATGGCACCCAACAGGACCCTCCTGATGGGAATGTCACAGTCATCCAGGGAAAGCTTCCGGGAGTATGCCCAGAGGTGGAGACAGCTTGCTGCTGCTGTCCAGCCACCCATGTCAGAGAGGGAGATGGCTGATATGTTTATGAACACCCTCCAAGGGACATACATTGACAGGCTAGCTGCCTTTTCTTCTACCAGCTTTGCAGATGTAGTCATAGCTGGAGAAAGAATTGAGAGCCTGTTAAAGATGGGCAAAATTTCTGACAACGGTGCCAGCTCATCCAGCAACCCAAGAAAGCCTTTTGTGGGCCCAAGAAGAACTGGTGAGACTAATGCTATCCATACCAGTAGGGGCAGACCCCAATATGTTCATAGGTCTGTGGCAGCAGTCACCATTCCCGCTCCAGTTCATCCACAACCAGCTTATCAACCACAGCAACAAAATTATCACCAACAAACTCAGTATCCTCCTCAGAGAAACTACAACAACACCAGCAACAACAATCAGCAAAGACCATTTCAACAGAGACCATCTCAGGCCAATAGGGTGATCGATCCGATCCCTATGCCTTATGCCACATTATTGCCACAACTCCTGAAACTCAACCTGGTTGAGCTAAGGACATTGGCACCTCCAGATCCTGCCAGTCTACCCAGAAATTACGACGCCAGCGCCAGATGTGCTTTTCACTCAAATGCACCCGGCCACAGTACAGACAAGTGTAGAGCTTTGCACATGAAGGTACAAGACCTGGTAGATTCCAAAGCTCTAAACTTCGCACCCCCACCAAACGTTAACAAAAACCCTATGCCAAACCACGGAGGACCCAGAATCAATGCTATTAAGGAAGACAAGCCGTCTTACTTGATAACCAGTGTGGGTCAGATTCGGACACCCTTGGTAGAGATTAAAGCTCAACTCCTTGAATGTCAAATGTTCCCTGGATGTGAGCTAGGATGTGCTTATTGCAACATTTCAGTGAATGGGTGTGATAACTTGAGAGATGGCATAGATGGTCTCATCCAGAGTGACCTGCTTCAAATCACAACATCAATACCTACCAACCCAGCAATCTCCTTAACAACAGTTCCCGAGTCTTCTACAACTGCAACAACCATTGTTCCAAACAACTCTTCAATCTCATCAACAAATGTTTCATCTGTTACTTCAACGGACTAGATATCAACGAACATCCCTTCTACAACTTCAGCACCCCTTCATTCAGAACCTCCTACAACAACAACACCCATCCATCCAACAATGTCTCCTACAACTTCAGCAGCAAATATCTCAACGGTTACAATTTATTATGATCCTGAAAATGATTCTGCCTACAACTCACAAAATGCCACTCCTATCAGAGCACCACTCACAATATACTACGATCCACAGACTATCATGGTCCCTTCTGCAGCTGCCATCAGTCCAGTCACTATCACAGTGCCTGGACCAGTACCTTATGAAAGCAGTAATGCCATCCCTTGGCATTACGGCTTTGATCTATACTGCGAAGGACAGAAAATCACTCTTGAATCATCAACTTCTTCACCACAAATAGACAATGTGGGGGGAGGCGGAGGCTTCACTCGAAGCGGATGTCTCTTTGCCCCACAAATTCAGAGACCCAGTGCCGAAGCAGAAGCTGCTGCCAAGGCAAAAGGGAAGAGCACGGTGCAAGAAGAGCAAGCTGTTAAGGAAGCTTTGAAAACACCTTTTGATCAAGAAGTTGATGAATTCATGAGAATCACCAAGAAAAGTGATTACAAGATAGTGGACCAGCTTCACCAGACGCCTTCCAAGATCTCCATTCTATCATTGCTTATGTGCTCCGAGGCTCATCGGAATGCACTACTAAAAGTCTTGCACGCAGCTTATGTGCCAGAAGAGATCACCGTCAATCAGTTGGAGGCTGTAGTTGGAAATGTTAATGCTAGTAATGGACTAGGATTTACCAACACTGATTTGACTACGGAAGGCCGCAATCATAACAAGGCTTTGCACATTACCATGGAGTGTAAGGGTGCAGTTCTTTCCCATGTGCTGGTAGACACAGGATCGTCCCTCAATGTCTTACCTAAAAAAGCCCTTGTGAAGCTGGAGTATGAAGGATTGGCATTACGTCCCAGTAACTTGGTGGTAAGATCTTTTGACGGCTCTAAAAGATCGGTTCTGGGAGAAATTGAGTTGCCTGTAACGATTGGCCCACAAACTTTCAAAACGACCTTCTACGTGATGGACATTCAGCCTGCCTACAGCTGTTTGTTGGGTAGACCATGGATTCACGCCGCTGGCGCAGTTACGTCTACCCTTCACCAGAAGTTAAAATTCGAGTGGGAGGGCCAAGTCGTTACAATTTGTGGAGAGGAAGATATTTTTGTTAGCCATCTGGCTACCTACAAATACATTGAGATGGATGGGGAGATCCACGAAACGATGAGTCAGGGGTTTGAGGCCTTGAACATAAATGAAACATCTGTTGTACCTGGAACCTCAATGACATCTTATCAACAAGCCCGGAAGGTTGTTGAAGAAGGAACTGCCCAAGGCTGGGGCAAACTGTTGCCCGTGGAGAAGAAAGAGGATAGATTTGGGTTGGGTTACAAACCAACTCAACAAGATCAAGCAGAGGCTGCTAAGGAGCCCAACTTTGTTAGTGGGGGGATGCTCACCCCTGATGCTGTCAACAAATTGGAAGATGAGTCGGAAGATGACCGCAACCTGGAGAGTTGGATACGTCCAAAGATCCCGGGAAGCAGTATCTCAAACTGGTCTTCCCAGGAAATTATAAGAGTTACTCCTGCAGAGTAATTATTATTTCCTGTATTTTTATGGCATGCATCAAGTCTTGCATCTTGCCCAAGATGACAAGACTCATTTTGTAATCGGGCCATCTGTAATTTTGTGCAAATAGATCAATCAATGATAATCAGACATCTTTTGCAAATGAGTCTTTTTTTTCTTTTCCGCTCACTGTTTTTCCATTTTTCTTTTTGTACAAAAAATAAATGGCAATGTTTTCAAAATGATAATTTCATTTCACTCTTTCTAAACAAGATTAAAATCAATCACTAAAATGAACAAACTGAACCCTTGCAGAGAGTGCCTTTCAGACCGCACTGACAACAGCACGGCTATGACTTCGTATGACTTTGACAATCAAATCAATCAAACTGATGAAGGGGTTGAAGAAGAGTATGAGCTTCCTGAAGAGCTAGCCAGGTTGTTAAGACAAGAGGAAAAGGTTATCACTCCTCATCAGGAGGAGGTCGAAACGATTAATCTTGGTACAAATGAAGATGTGAAAGAAGTTAAAATCGGGGCCTGCTTACAAGACTCAGTGAAGAAACAACTGATTGACCTGCTTCAGGAATATGTGGATGTGTTTGCTTGGTCTTATCAAGATATGCTAGGGTTGGACACCGATATTGTTATGCACAAGATGCCTTTAAGAGAAGATTGCCCGCCGGTTAAACAGAAACTGCGCCGTACTCGCCCAGACATGGCAATGAAAATCAAAGAAGAGGTACAAAAGCAGTGGGACGCCGGGTTCCTTGCTGTAACTAGCTATCCACCGTGGGTTGCTAATATAGTACCTGTGCCTAAGAAGGACGACAAAGTAAGAATGTGTGTTGACTATCGGGATCTGAACAGAGCCAGCCCGAAAGATGACTTCCCATTACCTCACATCGATGTATTGGTGGATAACACGGCTCAGTTCTCGGTGTTCTCCTTCATGGACGGATTTTCAGGATACAATCAGATCAAGATGTCACCTGAAGACATGGAGAAGACAACCTTCATCACACCCTGGGGCACGTTCTGTTACAAGGTGATGCCATTCGGACTGAAGAATGCTGGTGCAACATATCAACGGGCTATGGTGACATTATTCCACGATATGATTCATAAAGAAATCGAATTTTATGTGGATGACATGATTGCCAAGTCCCTCACAGAAGAAAACCACTTGGTAAATCTGCTAAAACTATTCAAGCGTCTGAGGAAGTACCAACTGAAGCTGAACCCCAACAAATGCACATTCGGGGTGCGATCTGGTAAGCTGCTGGGTTTTATTGTGAGCGAGAAAGGGATTGAAGTTGACCCCGATAAAGTCAAAGCCATTCAAGAAATGCCTGCACCAAAGTCAGAAAAAGAAGTTCGAGGGTTCTTAGGCCGATTGAACTACATTTCACGGTTCATATCTCACCTTACAGCAACCTGTGAACCCTTGTTCAAACTGCTAAGAAAAGAACAAACGGTCAGGTGGAACGAAGATTTCCAGAAGGCTTTTGACAAGATCAAGGAATACTTACAAGAGCCTCCAATCCTTATGCCTCCAGTTGAAGGAAGACCTCTAATCATGAACTTGACAGTATTAGAAGAGTCAATGGGGTGTGTGCTGGGCCAGCATGACGAGTCTGGTCGAAAAGAGTATGCAATATACTACCTAAGCAAAAAGTTTACCGACTGTGAACAACGTTATTCACTGCTCGAGAAAACTTGTTGTGCTTTAGCGTGGGCTGCTCGCCGACTGAGGCAGTATATGTTGACCCACACTACCTTATTGATCTCAAAAATGGACCCAGTTAAGTACATATTTGAGAAGCCAGCACTTACCGGACGGGTTGCAAGATGGCAAATGATTCTCACAGAATATGACATCCAGTACACTTCTCAGAAAGCCATCAAGGGCAGTGTATTGTCTGAATATCTTGCTGAGCAACCTATTGATGATTACCAGCCTATGAGATTTGACTTCCCTGATGAAGACATCATGTTCATAAAAGCGAGAGATCATGAAGAGCCTGTTCACACTGAAGGGCCTGACCCGGAAGAAGAATGGACTATGATGTTTGATGGGGCTGTTAATATGAATGGTCGTGGTGTTGGTGCAGTACTCATTACACCTAAAGGAGTCCACATGCCTTTCTCGGCAAAACTCGCCTTTAACTGCACTAACAACGAAGCTGAATACGAAGCTTGCATTATGGGTCTTAAGGAAGCCATTGACCTCAGGATCAAGACTTTAACTGTATTCGGAGATTCAGCTCTGGTAGTCAATCAAACCAACGGAAAATGGTACACCCACCAGGATCATCTGATACCTTACAGGGATTATACAAGGAGGTTATTGACTTTCTTTACAACAGTCAAGCTTGAGTATATCCCTCGGGACGAGAATCAGTTTGCAGATGCTCTGGCCACCATTTCATCCATGATCAAAGTTCAAGCTACCAACTTTGTACCTCAAATTCCAGTGTCCAGACTTGACAGACCGACATATGTGTTCGCAGCAGATGTTGTCAAAGATGATAAGCCTTGGTTCCATGACATCAAGTGCTTCTTGGAGGATCAAACATACCCACCTGGGGCATCTTCCAATGATAAGAAGACTTTAAGAAGGCTTGCTGGTAGTTTCTTTCTGAACACTGATGGTTCCCTGTACAAGAGAAACTTTGATATGGTACTCCTTAGATGTGTTGATAGAACAGAGGCAGACTTGTTAATGCATGAAGTGCACGAAGGATCCTTTGGTACCCATGCTGGAGGACATGCAATGGCCAAGAAGTTGCTAAGATCAGGATATTACTGGATCACAATGGATACCGACTGTTGTGCCTACGCCAGGAAATGCCATAAATGCCAGATTTATGCGGATAAGGTGCATGTGCCTCCCAATCCTTAGAATGTGATGTCTTCGCCTTGGCCCTTTGCTATGTGGGGCATTGATATGATTGGCAAGATCGAACCGACTGCTTCAAATGGCCACAGATTCATCCTGGTTGCCATTGACTATTTCACCAAGTGGGTCGAAGCAGCTTCTTATGCAAACATTACACGGCAAGTGGTAGCCAGATTTCTGAAGAGAGATATCATCTGTCGATACGGAGTTCCCGAACGAATCATTACTGACAATGGTTCCAACTTAAACAACAAAATGATGGCTGATCTATGCCGGGACTTCAAGATCCAACACCACAATTCTTCTCCTTACAGGCCAAAGATGAATGGCGCTGTTGAGGCAGCCAATAAGAATATCAAGAAGATTGTGCAGAAGATGGTAGTCACCTACAAAGACTGGCATGAAATGTTACCGTTTGCCTTGCATGGGTACCGTACGTCGATCAGGACATCCACTGGGGCAACACCGTATCAACTTGTGTATGGTATGGAGGCAGTCCTACCTGTTGAAGTTGAATTACCCTCCTTGCGGGTACTGATGGATGTTAAACTGAACGAAGCAGAATGGGTCCGGTCCCGATACGAACAACTGAGTCTGATTGAAGAGAAAAGATTGGCTGCAATCTGTCATGGGAAGCTATATCAGAAAAGAATGAAGAGAGCCTTCGATCAGAAAGTCAGGCACCGAGAGTACCAAGTAGGGGATCTTGTGCTGAAGAGAATCCTCCCTCCTCATACAGACCACAGGGGCAAATGGACTCCGAATTATGAAGGACCGTTTGTAGTAAAGAAAGTTTTCTATGGTGGAGCACTCATGCTCAGTACTATGGATGGTGAAGACTTCCCGTCCCCTGTAAATTCAGATGCAGTTAAAAAATACTTCGCATAAAAAAAATGACCCGCTGGACATAAAAAACAGAATGTAAGTCCAGGCAAAAATAGGGCATCCCGGCGAGTCAAAAACAGAATAAAAGACTCGGGAAAAAATAAGGGAAAATAAACAAAAATGTACACCCGCTGAGTTGAAAAGCCGCATTGGACAACTCAGGCAAAAATGGGTATCCCGATGGATTGAAAACCCGACAGGGCGATCCATGCAAAATAAGGGAATAAGCGAACAACTGCATTCTGAATTCGTCTGCATCACTTACAACTTGGTAAGCTCCGAAAGGATCAAGCTTCTTTCAGAATCAGCCTTCTTCAGAAAGCAAGATGAGAAGAACGTCAAATGTCATACGAGTCATAGCGAGAGGGAAACTTCTTGAAGCGTCGACAACATTGCCAGCTTTCTATTTCTCAATTTGTAACAATCTCCTCATTTCAGGGGATTTGTTTCTTTGACTGTATCTCGCCAATTCAGGGCACATGAATTAATAAAACCAGATTTTCAGTCATGTTTCGTCTTATACATTTCATTTGCAAAGAATGTCTGATGTCTTAAGAAAAACTGATTGCATGAATACATATGTTTATCTTCAAAAATAAAAGTTACGTGCTTGCAGGAAATATACTCACTCTCAGAAGTGTCTAACTCCTATGACGGAATCCGGTAAGGGACACCTCGGGATTACTTGTGCGTTTCCCTATCTTTGCAGGATTGCAGGTATCCAAAACGCAACTCGGGGCATGTAAGCTTCACCCCAGCAAGTTGGCAAATCAGTACTCACTCAGTCTTAGCACTTAAAGTGTTTTCTCCCCAGCTGAGTTGCCACTTGTCACTTCTCCCAGCCAAGTTGCCAATCATTCTTCCTCAGCCAGGTACAAAAGCCAGGGAACCACCTCCCCACAAGAGTTCCAGCCTCTATTCAGAAGAGCAACGCATGAAGGAATCACAACAGAGTGACGAAAGCTTCTACAAACCCCAGCTGGGTCTCTCATTTACTGGAATAGGTCTATCATTGACCCATTTCCCCAAGCAGATGCATCTCATCAGATCTACCAATGATTTCATCCCCAGCTGGGATGTCCATTTCAAGCAGATCGGCCAGAGGTCTTCACAGCAACGGGATTCAAATCCCTGTTTAGTATCTTTGCATAATCATGGCATTTGCATCATATTCACCCACAAAGCATAGCATGCCGTTTAATACGGAGCATTACGGCAAAAATCAAACATGTTGCATAATCATAAGCCATGTTCGGAATCAAACACTTGTGAATATTGACAACCCATCAACCATACACAGAATGCTCCCCGTATTCCCCGGCAGAGAACCCAGACACTTCTCTTGCAAATACAGATACTTCCTGACACCCGTCCGTGTCATTTCCCCAGCAGAAAAGTTAAGGTTTCTGCCTTACGCCCATGAATACTCTTTTTTGGCACCCGTCCGTGTCATGATTCCCCTGCAAAAAAAAAAAGGGATAGAGGCAGCATCCACAGAGGGAAATAGTGATGTAGAACTGAAAGACCGCCATTCTCACATATCAAGAATTCCAAGGTCTGGGTGGAGGAAGAAAGGAGTAGATGTTGCTAAAAGGGCCTTAAACCTATAAGAGTTTGAGAAAGAATCAACACAGTAAGACATGAACAACACTCTGGGGCTTCCTCCCACCAGAAGAGTGAAGGAATTGATTTTCCTGTTGCTCCTGTTCGTCCTGATGGAGATGAAACAACGGTTATGATTAAAATTCCTAGCAAATACAATCGAAACACGATAGTGAGGGGAATGGAAAACACTTTCTCCCCTGAACAGGGCTGAACAAAGGATATGCATTTGTAAAATCCACCAAGGCTCGTACGGCTTACTTAGAATGACATCATCTCCGCAGAAAATCTGGAACCAGGCAGTCTGATGATTCAGCAGGCAATTCTGACTCAGATATGTAGTTATGTCTTCGCACTCACAAACATCAGTATATACTCCTTGTGGCACCCCGTCCGTGTCATATCCCCAGCAGAAAGCCAAAGCGTCCTCTTTGCACTCACAGATACTTATATACAATTCCTTGACATCCGTCCATGTCATTTTCCCCAGTACGGTAACATTAACACTTTGTATACCAGATATTTGTTTATACTATACTCTTCTCCTTTCGACACTCGTCCGTGTCACTTCCCCGGCAGATTGAACACTCATCTATACACCACTCATACTTATTTTACTTATACAGATACTCGTCCGTATCTTATATACACCATTTATATCCCCGCAGATTCAACACTAGTCCTTGTTCTTTGTTAACCAGTTGATACTCGTCTGTATCATCATCTCAGAACATGCGTCAAGCGTTTGTTTCTACTTGATACTCGTCCGTATCGTAGTCTTAAGGATGCTCGTCCGCATCTTTAATCCATACACTGTGTCAAACACTCTTGTCTTCTTGAAAATAGATACTTGTCTATGTCTACTATTCCCCGGAGGAGTCCCCTCAGAATCAACACTCGTCCGTGTTCCTTGTTAACCAGTTGATACTCGTCTGTATCATCATCTCTGAACACGTGTCAGTTTTTGTTTCTACTCGATACTCGTCCGTATCGTAGTCCTAAGGATGCTCGTCCGCATCTTTAGTCTATACACAAACATCTAAACACTTATACCTTTTGTTTCTTGGATGTAAACACTCGTTCGTGTTTACTATTCCCCAGTAAATCGCCAGCAAAGCAAAATTTCTCTTTATCTGACATTCGTCCTGTGTCATGACAAACCCTGAGAGCAGCCGTACCCTGCTAGGTGGTCGTCCTCCACCTCTTGATGATCGTCCTTCATCATGCTCATCCGATGGCCATCCCCATCGTTGACCTTTTATCCGACATTCGTCCTATGTCGTGATATTTAGCAGCCGTCCCCTGCTAGGTGATCGTCCTTCACCTTTTTGATGATCGTCCTTCATCATTTTAACCAATGGCCGTCCCCATTGTTGATTTTGGTTGTCTGACATTCGTCCTATGTCATGACAAACCTTGAGAGCGGCCGTCCCCTGCTAGGTGGTCGTCCTCCACCTCTTGATGGTCGTCCTCCATCATGCTCATCCGATGGCCGTCCCCATTGTTGATCCTTTTATCCGGCATTCGTCCTATGTCGCGATACTTTTGGCAGCCGTACCCTGCCAGGTGGTCGTCCTCCACCTTAGATGACCGTCCCTCATCTTATCCCCAACAGAGCAGCCATCCCCTGCTAGGTGATCGTCCTTCACCTTTGATGACCGTACTTCGTCGTGGTCCCTTTTCCTTTTCTTTTTAGCCCGATGGCCGTCCCCATCGTTGGTTACTTTACTTTATGAACTTGATGGCCGTCCCCGTCATGTTTCATCAATCCCCAGAGAATCTTACAACTTTATCTTGATGGCCGTCCCCATCATAATTCTTTTTATCCCCAGCATGACGGCCGTCCCCGTTGTTGCTTTATTTCCCGCACTTTTCCAGCATGTCGGCCGTCCCCGTCATTGCTCTTTACCCAGCAGTCGTCCTCTGCTCGACGGTCATCCTCCGTCGCCCACACTTTATAATATATTTTACTTTCTTTTACAATCTATATCCCTTTTCTTCTTCATTCTGTGAGTGCAAATTTTGGACTGTCTTTGATATTCAACCACAAGTTATCTTGTTTGCCTGTTAAGCCGTCGCTTACATCCTGCACAGCTAACTCATGTTTGAATAGGGGCAGCTGTAAACACCCCAAATTTGCTCTCACCCATTCACACCATGGCTTGTGATCTCCTCATATGCATAAACTCAATCATAGCATCTCATATCACATTTTTTATTCACTGCATTGGTTCAAAGTCATCTGCATCTAGGGTTTGTGATCTGAGCAATCCAAGAGCTTCTTGAGCCACTCCAAAGGTCATCAATCACTTCAAAGGGGTCCATGTATGTTCAAACATCATATTATATCCCCTCAAAGTCAAGAATGCCAAAGAATCACAAGAACTGGGATTGGTATGGAAGCAGAGCCAGGCTTGACTGCACAGATGACCTAAAATTAGGGTTTTGGTTTCAGAGGCCATAACTCCAAATTTTTTGGTCATTCTTGTTTCTATTGGTCTCTATATGGTATAGGGAGTATGCATATCATTTTTCATGAAGAAATTCCATGGGGAAGTCATCTGATCAAGAGTTGACTTTTTAAGCAAGTCAGTGCAAAATCAGGGCATCTGAGGCCCCCAATGACCCAACCAAAGGGTGTTCTTCATCATTTTGATTGTATATGATCTTTATTTGATCATGGAAGACATTGTAAGTTCACAAAATTGAAGAATTTCAAGTCTTTTGCAAAGTTGACTTTTTGGGCAAGTTTGACTTTTAATGAAATTGTCATTTTAGGCAACTTTTTCAACCTTTACTTTTTGATTCAAAAAAGCTTCAAATGGAAAAACTTTGGTCATGAAAGTTGTAGAATAGATCTTTCCCTTTTCAAAAAGTACAAGAACATGACCTAATTCATTTTGGATCAAAAGTTATGGCTTGTCAAAGTTGGCAAAAATCACAAAATTTTAAAGTTTCTACCAAAGAGGTATTTTGCAAAATGACTTGATCAATTGTTCTAAAGCTATCAAATGGACTTCTAAACCACACAATATGATCATGTGACATCTAAAGTTCAGAATGGACCAAAGAATTACACATTTTTATGGTTTTTGGAACAAGATTTTTCATAAGAGGCAAAAGTGAATCAAGTGGCAAAACTCATCATAGCTTCTCATCCACTTGCTTGCTAGCTTGCTGATCCATCCTAGGCCTTTTCCCTCATCATGCTGCGCAGGACACACTCCTTGTACTTGGCTAGAAAGTAGCCCATGCCTTCTTACACCAACTTTGACATTTTGGCAAAAGCACACATACCAATCAATAAAGCACATGTCACTTCTTCTGACCAATCACAGTTATTTATACTAATCAAATGCAAGCCAAACACAACAAGAAGCAAGCCTGAAACACTCCATAGCACAACATTCTCATTTTCACCCTCTTGAGCAAAAGCCTTCGAAACTCATCACACAATTCACAAACACACAAACTAACTTCATAGATCAACTCAACACACCTTCCTGGTCACAAAGCACCCATCATCCTTGCCTTAAACTGCCAGAATCACAAATACGATTCTCACCTCACCTTGAGCAGAACCCCTGCCAGCTTCCAAACCAGCCATCACAAACTCTTTCTAAGCATCAAGACTTCATCAGGGGCCTAAAAGGAGTGGATTGCACGAAGAGAGAGGGTCAGAAAGTTGCAAACTGAAAAGCTTCAAACTCAGGTAGCTTTATGAACTTTTTTTCCAGAACGTGTATTTTAAGTTCCTAGATGAATCTACATGCTTCCCTGATCATGAATATATGTTTGCTTTTGAAAATGGTTGAGAAACCAGGATGTATGCTTTGTCTGAAACTTTTGCCCTAAAAAAATGTTTGATTCGATTCTCCTTGTTTCTGAATGATAAATGTTGTTTGATTGAGGGGTTTGATTCGTTTTTGAGTGGGGAAGAGTTCTGGGCAGTTAGATTTTGTTTTGGATGCGTATAGAGAAAGTTTGAGATTTTGTTTGGTCGGAGAAGACGACCGGAACAGTGTTCCGGTCGCCTGAAAGTGATTAGGGCACAATTAATTAGGGTTAATCATAATTAGCCAAGTTTGAATATCAGCCATTGGATATGGCGCCAGGTCAAACGCGCGCGCAGCCAGTTCAAACTTGGGCCTTTGGATCTGATTACTTTTCTTTTTTTCAGATTAATTTCATTTTATTTTTCCAATTAATTCATTTGTTTTCTCATATTTATTAAAAATAGCAAAACCTTTTTAAAAATTCTGAAATTTTTTATACAAACTTTTATTTAATTTCAGAAACCAAAAACATTTTTTATTTTTATTTTTTGCATTAAAAAATATTTTTAAATCATTTAAAAGTTTATTTTTAATTAATTAATGAGAATTAATTAATTAAAAATACTTTTAAGTATTTAAAAATCACCAAAAAATTTATGAAACATTTGAAACCATTTAGAAATATTGTCCAACCCTCAAACCAAATTTCTTTTTTGATCTTGATGCATTTTGATAATTTTCCATGGAAATAATTCATATTCAAAGCATTATTTTGATCCAAACTTCCAAAAATCATTTCTGCCTAACCATTGAGAGTTGGACTTTGATTCTTTTTGCATTGTGTTTAACATATCATGTAGTTTGTGAAGATTAAATTGGCATGATTTGATCTTTCATTTTCCATTTGTTTGACATTTTTCTTGTTAAGGTACCCTAAAACCCTAGAAAACTTAGGAAATTCATAACCCTAATTAGGTTAAGAGTTAGAACCCCTCCTTTGGACAGTGAATTTGTATAGGATTAGGTTTCCTTTGATTGCATTTTCAATTTTTTATTTTGATGTTTGCTTCTGATTTTGGTTTTTTGTTTGATGCATTGATCATAAACCCTAATTTGAGCTTCCATATGCATCCATCTTGCATTTGCTTGCATACCTTGACTTGCCATAGCATTTTGTGCATCCATTTGATTCATGTGACATCTTAAGACATATTGAAAGCATGTTTGATCATTGCATCTTGCATTTTCCATGTTGTATGCCATTTGCATTTCATAACTTTTCATGTATGTTCATGGTTCTTAACTTGTTTCATTTGCATCCATAAGCTTGTATGATCATCCCCATGTGTTGTTTCATGTTTGTAGCATCTCATAGCATCATTAACATCATGTATGTGCTTCTGGTTTTGGTTCTCATCATGCCATTTCATTCCATTTGGCACTGCATTGCATTTCTTTCACTAACTTTTCAGGGGGTAAGCAATTTTGAGAAGTGAATCTGCCTTCACTTCTCACATTTTCTTTTCATCTCTTTTATGCATCCATGCTGCATTTTGTTATGTGTTTGAGATTGAGCTTGCTCATTCTTCTTCTTCTCACTTTCTTTCCTCAAGTGACTTGTCTTCTTAAATGAAGCAAGTTACTTTGCTTCTCTTGGCTCCTTTTCATCTGCTTCCTGGTGGTTCTTCTGAAGTTTTCTCTTGTTAAACCTCACAAACCTTAGGAACAACCAAGCATGACAATGATTAGGGTTTTGATTAGTCCCCCACTTAGTGTTACCTTTGTGTCTCATTGAGTCTTCTCTTCTCACCCCATAATCAGGGACTAAACCCTAAAGGCTTTAAGGCTTTGTGATTAAGTTTATGCCTGCATCCTTCTATTAGGATGGAGTGTATAACTTTAATCCTAAGTGTTAAACCCTTAATGTGTTTAAATCCTTTAATCAATTCACTTAATAATCATCAAGACATCACACTTGTAACTTGGGCCTTGCATTAGGGTTCTAATTCTTCCTTAATTGGTTAAGAAGGACAAACCCTAGTGTTAATGGACAAGTCCCCCTCAAGTTGTCTTACAAACCATAAAATTCACTTCATCATCTCACCATTATATAAAATCCACTTAATCAAAGGCTTGTTTTGTCATGAGTTTAATCCCTAATCATGGATTAAGTTGAGGAGCTTTCCTCAGCTTAAACATTCTCATCTATTATCCTTCTATTAGGATGGTGTAATGAGTCTGTTTAATCCCTGATTATGGCTTAATCTCATTACTCAACACTAAACAAAAACAACAAAAACATCTAAATAATCACAAGTAGGTTAATGATCTTAATCCTGCACCATAGTGATTAAGTGTGAGAAGCTGACTTCACACTTAAAGTATTCTCATTACCCCTAATCAGAGGGAAGATGTGATGAGCTTACTAAATACATTGGTTTAGGCTTAAGTTCATTAACTTATGACAAACTTTCAAAAGCAATAAAAGACTGAAAACTCAAAAACAAACAATAATCGTCTCCTCCGGGATTCTTTTCTCATCTCATTCACTCATAAACGAGAACTTGCTTCTTCCGTCTAATGCAAGACAGTTTGCACCTGAGCCAGACAGGTCATACACTTGAGCATAGGCAAGTAAGCAGCTCACAAGTCAATTTATCTTTCAGTCTCTTTGGGTCGAACTACGGTGTTCTGACTTCCTCATTGCACGAGAGGATACGTAGGCATAACTTAACAGTTATCGAACAAAAGTCTCTGTATATTCCCCCTCTTTCCAGCTTTATTCTTTTAACCTCATGATCTTGAGCATCTTACTCCTGTCCTTACACTGACACTATACATTTATACACATCACATTTCTTTTACACTGACACCTGTACATCCTTTTCCAGCTTTGATACACAGATTGCACTGACACTACCCCTTTAAAACACAAATCTTTTAAGCGTGGATCCCGTCGAGTACGACGGACAATCTGGGTGCTAATACCTTCCCAGGTTGTAACCAATCCCCTTTCTCAGTCTCTCTGGTTCGCAACCGTCTTATCCATATCTTTCTAGGTCTATGCAGCATTGCCTTTCCTTCGGGATAAAAATGCCTAGCTGGCGACTCTTTTCATTCCCTGTGAGTTCACTCCTGTGTGTCCTCACACCTCCTTTCGCCGACCGTTCGCATCTGTACCTTATTTGAGCCCGGTCTCATCTTTTGGGAGCGACAATGTGGAGCAGCCTAAGGGATTTGTTGATCCAAGCTGTCCAAATCATGTATACAAACTAAGGAAGGCTCTTTATGGTCTGAAACAAGCCCCAAGAGCATGGTATGAGAGACTGACTACTTTTCTCATAAAACAAGGGTACAGGAAAGGTGGAATAGAAAAAACCTTGTTTGTGAAGGATGAAGAAGGAAATGTCATGATTGCTCAAATATATGTAGATGACATAGTCTTTGGTGGGATGTCAGACAGGATGGTTAAACATTTTGTCACTCAAATGGAATCTGAATTTGAGATGAGCCTAGTAGGAGAACTAACCTACTTTCTTGGACTGCAAATCAAGCAGATGGAGGACTCCATGTTCATATCCCAAAGCAAGTATGCAAAGAACATTGTCAAGAAGTTTGGGATGGACAATGCTAGTCACAAAAGAACACCTGCCCCCACTCATTTAAAGCTGACAAAGGATGACAAGGGTGAGAATGTAGACCAAAGCTTATACAGAAGCATGATTGGAAGCCTATTATATCTAACTGCTAGCAGACCAGATATAGCCTTTGCAGTAGGTGTATGTGCAAGATATCAAGCTGAGCCAAAAGTAAGTCATCTAAACCAGGTTAAGAGGATTTTGAAATATGTCAATGGTACTTGTGACTATGGCATAATGTACTCTCATGGATGTAAACCAATTCTCACTGGCTTCTGTGATGCTGACTGGGCTGGAAGTGCTGATGATAGAAAGAGCACATCAGGAGGATGCTTCTTTCTAGGAAACAATTTGATTTCTTGGTTCAGTAAGAAACAAAATTGTGTATCCTTATCCACTGCTAAAGCTGAATATATTGCAGCTGGTAGCAGTTGTTCACAGTTGGTTTGGATGAAGCAAATGCTCACAGAATACAATGTCCCACAAGATGTCATGACATTGTACTGTGACAATTTAAGTGCTATTAACATATCAAAGAATCTTATCCAACACAGCAGGACCAAGCACATTGATATCAGGCATCATTTCATCAGAGATCTTGTGGAAGAGAAGGTGATCTCATTAGAACATGTAGCCACAGATCTGCAATTGGCTGATATATTTACTAAAGCTTTGGATGCTACCCAATTTGAAAACCTAAGGGGTAAATTGGGAATCTGCTTATGTGAAATATAGCAGTTATGGAGAAGTGCCAACATGTCCTATGACATCGTGTGGCATGATCACCAGATGGCAGCACCAGTCTGGTCAGTAACTCTGTGTATTCCACTTTTTAAAATTCCACCAGTAACGGATTTTATAAAAACTCAAGCTTGCTCTCAGCTCTTCATCTTCTCACTATCTTCTCAAAACAAATTGCATGCGAAAGCTGATTTTCTGAGCTCATCAAAATCAATCCAACCTAAACTCTTCTTCCACCACATTCGAAAATGTCTCAACATCAAAACCCTAACATCATGGAAGAAAATCTCAACCAAGAAGATGTGGTGCATGCAACCCCAATCTCTATGGTACGAATGGATATTACTCCCATAAACAAAATCAGAGGAAGTGTTCCTCTTGCTCAAAAACCTAGAAATCCTAATGTGAGAAGAGCAAAGGAACCTATGTTCAGCAAAAGCAAAGGGATTCCTTCATCCTCAAACACCACCCCCAAAGCTTCTGACTATGTGGATGCTTCCATCAAGCATCTTGTGAATAGGATCTTATCTGAATAAAGAGTAGTGCGTGGGGTATCTGTTCCCCTGAACACCATGCCTGCTCCACAAGAGGAATAGAGCAATCAGGCTGAAGAGGACACTCCTGCTCAACAGGATGTCCCAATAGATGTTGAAACATCTGAGGACCAGAAAAAGGCCTCAACTGATGATGATGATGATGAAGCCATTGATGACCAAACTTCTATTGATCCACCTGCTGAAAAGGAGGCTTCTCAACCTCCTCCTGCTGAAACCATAGATGATGACTCTGACACAGAGATCATTGCATTTGTCAACCCTAGCATAGCCAAAAGGCTTAGGGCTAGGAAGGAGAAGAAGCCTGCTGGACATTCAACTCCTGAAGAGAAACAACCTACACCAAAGAAGGACAAAGCTAAAGTTGCCTTTGGTCCTACTAAACAATGGAGCAAGGTGAGTACCCAAAAGAGGAAAGTTGTTACTCCTCCTGATTCAGATGTTGAAGAGGATGTCCCAACATCCCAACCAAGAAATAAACCAGCACCTTCAAGGTCTACCTCTGCTGTTCCAGAAGCTCCTCTGGACAATGTGTCCTTTCATCATGTGTCAAGTGTGAGCAGATGGAAATTTGTCTACCAAAGAAGGGTGGCACTGGAAAGAGAGCTGGGCAGCAATGCACTAGAGTGCACTGAGGTAATAGACCTAATATCATCTGTTGGCTTATTCAAGATTGTTTCAAACTTTTCACCCTGCTATGAGCTGCTGGTCAAGGAGTTCATTGTCAACCTGCAAGAAGACTGTGCTGATGGAAAGTCAGAAGAATTCAGAAAGGTGTATATAAGAGGGAGATTTGTGGAATTCTCTCCTAGGGTTATAAATCATTACCTAGGGAGAGAATCTGATGGGCCTAATGAGCTGGGGAAGACTGAAAACCAGGTTTGCAAGGTCATCACTGCCAACCAAGTCAAAGCTTGGCCAGTCAAGGGCAAACTTTCTGTTAGCTTGCTTACAAGGAAATATGCAATGCTGCATAGAATTGGTACTGTCAACTGGGTCCCTACCAACCATACATCTTCAATAGCTACTGGATTGGGAAGATTCATTTATGTTGTGGGCACCCAAACAAAGTTGGACTTTGGGGCTTACATATTTGATCAAACATTGAAGCATGCAGGAACATCAGCAACAAAGCTTCCCATTGCTTTTCCATCTCTGCTCTGTGGAATCATCCTCAACCAGTATCTAGGCATCCTCACTGAGAAGGATTCAGTCTGCAAGAGAGAAAGTCCTTTGGCCTTCCACTACAAATTATTCTTGAGCCATCATGCTGCTGATGTTGAAGCTCCCAGTGGGACATCTGCTGGACCTTCAAAAGAAAAGACTCCCATATCCAAAGCTGCCTTGATTGCAGAACTGAAGAACACTTGCAAAGAGCTGGATGCTAGGACGAAAAAGCTTAAGGAAGTCATTCAAAGGCTGGAGTTGGAAGAGGGTGCTCAGAATACTGATGACTCTGATGATGAATCTGAAGAGGAAGAAGATACTGAATATGAAGATTCTGAGTGAAAATGTGTGAGGAAAGTGTACTGTATCAGCATTGTAATTTTGGCTTTGTAATTTTGAATGTTTTCTCTCTGATTATGTAAAATTTGGCCCCCAATTTCTGTCTAACAAGGGGGAGAAGAGAAGTGTACTGATCAACAACAATATCTGCTGCAGTTTGCCTGATTAATGAAAAATGTTGTTTGTCTGTTTAATGTCTGCTTCTGAACTAAGTTGTTTTTAATAGAAAATTTCCGTTGAACAAGTCAGAATACATACAGGTTTGAGGGGGAGTAAACTCTCACATGATTCAACAGAAAAGAACTGCTGCACTCTGATATATAAAACTCTGTTGCACTCTGATAAAACCAGAAGATTATGTTAGCCAAAAATTAGCCAAAGGGGGAGTTTGTAGATGTTTAGAATTGGCAGAATTTTTGATCAACAAGAAGTGTTGAACTTAGTTCAGGATGTAACACCAGATGTTGTGACATTATCAAACAGAGTATAAGTTAATGAACTTAATTCAGGATGTCACACTAGATGTTGTGACATTGTATAAGTTAATGAATTAAGTTCAGACATCAGGATGTCACACCAGATGTTGTGACATCTCAGACCTGCTACCAGACTTAAATGATGCATAACAGAACTGAGTAAATTCAGGGAATTTATCTGGAATTAATTATGAATGGATAAACAATGCAAGGCGCATCTGTAGGGAGCTTAGTTATCTGTTTTCAGTATAACAGAATAACTATCTCACCTAGAATCAAGGAAGTAACAAACCCTAATTCAAGGTGATGACAGCATGCGAATCAGGACTGGATATTCTACAGAAAGCCCAAAATCCAAGCATCTATTTAAGCAACAGAAACTCTCAGAATAGAGTACGAAATTAAGAAGACTAAATAGGGTGTTTGTGTTTTAATAGCAGGTTTTAGTTGTGTATCACTTTATGAGCTTTTAAGCAAAAAGTGTATTGTGTCTTGATTGAAACTGTGAAGTAAAATCAAGTTGTTGTGTTTGAAGTGTGACTTCAATTTTATTAAACTTGTAACATATCACTGTGTGATTGAGGGGGAGTGAGTTGGTACTCATATCTAAGTTGTGTCTTAGGTAGAAATTGCCTTGGGTAGATATTAAGTGAAGGATTAAACTGAGTGGTTTAAGTCCAGAATTAATATTACTTATATTGGATTTCCTTCCTGGCTTGGTAGCCCCCAGATGTAAGTGTGGAGATACACTGAACTGGGTTAACAATTTCCTGTGTTGTTTAATTTACCTGCACTTTAAGTTTTGTTTAAGTCCTCAAGTGTTTGAACATCTCATTCGACATCACGTACCTGATCCCAGAATTTCACCCTACATTGACGATAACCTTCACAAATGTTTATCCCTTACCCCAGATCCTATGCCTTGCCCCAGGAAACCAACCGTGGAACTTATGGAACTTCCTAAGAACCTGAGATATGAGTTTCTTGAGGAAGAAATGGACCTTCCAGTTATAGTCAGTGCTACCTTGAGTCAAGAGGAAACAACCCAATTATTAGATGATTTACGAAGGTATCCCTCAACCTTAGGATATAAGATCTCTGATCTAAAAGACATAAGTCCATCCGTATGCATGCATTGGATTTTGCTCGAAGAAGATTCAAAACCCTCCAGAGAACATCAGAGAAGAATAAACCCTATGATGAGTAATGTAGTTAAGAACGAAGTTCTTAAGTTACTAGAGGCGGGTATAATATATTAGATCTCGGACAGTAAATGGGGTAGCCCTGTGCATGTAGTACCTAAAAAGGGAGGCATCGCAGTGGTGCAAAACGAGAAAGGCGAACATGTAGCAAAAATGATAGAAGGAGGATGGCATATGTGCATAGACTATAGAAAATTGAATAAAGCGACCAGGAAGGATCATTTCCCTTTACCGTTCATAGACCAGATGTTGGAGCGCCTGGCCATACGCTCTTACTTTTGTTATCTAGATGGATATTCAGGAGTCTTCCAAATACCTATTCACCCCGAAGATCAAGAGAAAACTACCTTTACATGCCCTGTTGGAACTTTTGCCTACAGACGAATGCCTTTTGGACTCTATAATACTCCAACCACTTTCCAATGCTGCATGATGTCAATCTTTGCAGATTATCTAGATGGAATCATGGAAGTATTTATGGACGATTTCTCGGTTTGTGGATTTGATTTCAAAAATTATCTTGTCAACCTTGAGAAAATCCTGGAAAGATGTGTGGAGGTAAACCTTGTGCTAAATTGGGAAAAATGTCATTTCATGGTTACCGAAGGGATTGTTTTAGGACATATAGTCTCCGAAAAAGGTATAGTGGTAGATAAAGCTAAAATAGAAGTCATAGAGAATCTAAAACCACCAAAGACTATCATGGAAGTAAGTAGTTTCCTTGGACATACCGGATTCTACCGACGTTTTATCAAGGACTTCTCTAAAATAACAAAACCTTTAACTGGCCTTTTAATGAAAGATATTGAATTCATCTTTGATGAAAAATGTAGTGAAGCATTTAATATTTTGAAGCAAGCTTTGATTTCAGCACCTACTATGAAACCCCCTGATTGGTCAAAACCGTTTGAGATAATGTGTGACGCTAGTGACTATGTTGTTGGAGCCGTTCTAGGTCAGAGGAAAGATAAAAAAAATTACATGTAATTTATTATGCCAGTAGAACCCTAGACGCTGCCCAACTCAACTACACAACAACTGAAAAAGAACTCCTAGATGTAGTTTTCGCTATAGACAAATTTAGATCTTATCTAGTAGGAGCCAAAATTATAGTTTACACCGACCATGCTGTCATCTGTTACCTACTAAGTAAAAAGGATGCCAAACCCAGGTTACTTCGATGGATTCTATTACTACAAGAATTTGATTTAGATATACGTGATAACAAAGGCACTGAGAATGTAGTAGCTGATCATATTTCTAGGCTATAATACCTGAATCCTGACTCAGTACCCATAAATGACGATTTTGCCTATAATAAACTAATAGTTAAACTAGAAACCATTGAAGATGATAACCCAGACCCTCATGAGCACTTTCAAAAATCCTTAGCTGTGAGTAACGTACCCTGGTATGCAGGTGTCGCTCCCGATAAGTGGGACCGGCCCAAATAAAGGTACAGACGCGAACGGTCGGCGATAGGGACAATGAGAACACACAGCCGTGAACTCACTGGAGATGAATAGAGTCGCCAGCTAGGCATTTTTATCCCGGAGGAAAGGTAATGCTGCATAGACCTAGAAAGATATGGATAAGACGGTTGCGAACCAAAGAGACTGAGAAAGGGGGTTGGTTACAACCTGGGAAGGTATTAGCACCCAGATTGTCCGCCGTACTCGACGGGATCCACGCTTAAAAGATTTGTGTTTTAAAGGGGGAGTGTCAGTGCAATTTGTGTATAAAATAACTGGAAAAGAATGTACAGGTGTCAGTGTAAGAATGGAGTGTAAAGTGAAGTATATAAATGAAGTGTCAGTGTAAGGACAAGAATGAAAAGCTCATGATAATGAGGCTAAGAGAATAATGCTGGAAGGAGGGGGAATATACAGAGACTTTTGTTCGATAACTGTTAAGTTATGCCTACGTATCCTCTCGTGCAATGAGGAAGTCAGAACACCGTAGTTCGACCCAAAGAGACTGAAAGATGAATTGACTTGTGAGCTGCTTGCTTGCCTATGCTCAAGTGTATGACCTGTCTGGCTCAGGTGCAAACTGTCTTGCATTAGACGGAAGAAGCAAGTTCTCGTTTATGAGTGAAGGTGATGAGAAAAGAATCCCGAAGGAGACGATTATTGTTTGTTTTTGTGTTTTCAATCTTTTATTGCTTTTGAAAGTTTGTCATAAGTTAATGAGCTTAAGCCTAAACCAATGGGTTAGTAAACTCATCACATCTTCCCTCTGATTAGGGGTAATGAGAATACCTTAAGTGTGAAGTCAGATTCTCACACTTAATCACCTTTGATATAGGATTAAGATCATTAACCTACTTGTTGATTATTTAGATGTTTTTGGTTTTTGTTTAGTGTTAAGTAATGAGATTAAGCCATAATCAGGGATTAAACAGACTCATTACACCATCCTAATAGAAGGATAATAGATGAGAATGTTTAAGCTGAGGAAAGCTCCTCAACTTAATCCATGATTAGGGATTAAACTCATGACAAAACAAGCCTTTGATTAAGTGAATTTTATTTAATGGTATGATGATGAAGTGATTTTTAGAGTTTGTAAGACAACTTGAGGGGGACTTGTCCATTAACACTAGGGTTAGTCCTTCTTAACCAATTAAGGAAGAATTAGAACCCTAATGCAAGGCCCAAGTTACAAGTGTGATGTCTTGATGATCATTAAGATGGATTGATTAAAGGAGTTAAACACATTAAGGGTTTAACACTTAGGATTAAAGTTATACACTCCATCCTAATAGAAGGATGCAGGCATAAGCTTAATCACAGAGCCTTAAAGCCTTTAGGGTTTAGTCCCTGATTATGAGATGAGAAGAGAAGACTCAAAGGAGACACAAAGGTAAAACTAAGTGGGGGGACTAATCAAAGCCCTAATCATTGTCATGCTTGGTTGTTCCTAAGGTTTGTGAGGTTTACAAGAAAGATCTTCAAAGGAAACCACCAGGAAACAGATGAAAGGATCAGGAGAAGCAAAGTAACTTGCTTCATTCAAGAAGTCAAGTCACTTGAAGAAAGAAAGTGGGAAGAAGAAGGATGAGCAAGCTCAATCTCAAACACAAACATAAATGCAGCAAGGATGCATAAAAGGAGATGAAGAGAAGTTATGAGAAGTGAAGGCAAATTCACTTCTCAAGATAACTTACCACCTGAAAAGTTAGTGAAGGAGATGCAATGCAATGCAAAATGAGATGAGATGACATGATGAGAGACAAAACCAGAAGCATTTGCATGATGCTAATGATGCTATGAGATGCTACAAACATGAGACAAGGCATGGAGATGATCATACAAGCTTGTGAATGCAAATGGGGCAAGTTAAGAACCATGAACATACATGAAAAGTTATGAGATGCATATGGCATACAACATGGCAAATACATGATGCAATGATCAAACATGCTTTCAATATGTCTTATGATGTCAAATGAATCACATGGAAGCATAAAATGTCATGGCAAGTCAAAGTATGCAAGCAAATGCAAGATGAATGCATATGGAAGCCCAAATTAGGGTTCATGAACAAAGCATCAAACAAAAACCAAAATCAGAAGCAAACAACATTATAAAAAATTGAAAATGCACTCAAAGGACCCCTAATCCTATACTAACTCAATGCCCAAAGGATAGGTTTCAACTCTTAACCAAATTCAAGTTATGATTTTCCTAAGTTTTCTAGGGTTTTAGGGTTCCTTAACAAGAAAATTATCAAACAAATGGAAAATGAAAGATCAAATCAAGGCCATTTAATCTCACAAACTACATGCTAAACACAATGCAATGCAAAAAGAATCAAGGTCCAACTCTTTAGGGTTAGGCAGAAATGATTTTTGGAAGTTTGGATCAAAATAATGCATAAAAATGATTTTAATTCAATGAAAAATTCTCATAATGCATCAAGATCAAAAAATAAATTTGGTTTGAAGGTTGGACAATGTTTCTAAATGTCTTAAAACATTTCATGAATTTTTTGGTGATTTTTAAATACCTAAAAGTATTTTTAATAAATTAATTTTCATTAATCAATCAAAAATAAACTTTTAAATATTTAAAAATACTTTTTTAATGCTAAAAATGAAAATAAAAATATTTTTGTGTCTTAAAAATTAATAAAACCCTTGGTAAAAAATTTCATAATTTTTAAAGCATTTTCACTATTTTTAATAAATTGAGAAATAAAATGAGAAAAAAATGAAATTAAAATCAAAATAAATGGAAGTATGCTGGATGGATGGCTGAGATTGAGTCTGGCCAGGAAAGGGTTGACTGCGCGCGCAGATCAAAGGCCCACATTCAAACTTGGTTAATCTGAATTATTAAATAATTAATTGTGATTAGGGTTTCTAATGATGAATCACAGCCACACACACGCGCGCGAAGTCAACAAAGTCAAGGCATCCAACGCTCCAGATTCAAACTGCCTTAATTGCAGGATTAAAACCCTAATTATTTTCAGGTGGCCGGAGAAGACCTCCGGTCGTCTTCTCCGGTGGGAACCCCACCTGAAAATTTCTAAAACTCTCAAAACGTAACTAAAATGAAATCTAAGAACACAGAAATGATCCCCATAACCCACTGAATCAAAACCCTAACACAAACATCATTTATATTTCATCAATCTCATGAATCGAAACAAACAAAATTTCAGGGCAAGACTTTCAGAACATGATTACATCCTTATTTTTCCACCATTTTCAAAACCAATGACATATTTATGATCAGGGAAGCATGAATAACAACTTAAGAACTTAAAAAAGGATTTCTGGAAAAAATGTTCTTGAGCTACCTGAGTTTCGAAGCTTTCAATCTTGCAACTTTCTGACCCCTTTCTTTGATGCAAGCCACTCCCTTTGGTCCTCTGATGTTGCTTGGATGCTTAGAAAAGATTTATGCTGGCTAGTTTGGGAGATTGAACAAGTTCTGTTCAAGCTCAGGTGAGAATGGTGTTTGTGATTTAGGCAGTTTCAGGCAAGGGTGAGGGGTTCTTTGTGATCAGGATGATGATTTGAGAAGGTTTGTGAAGTTTGTTCAAGTGTTTGTGGCCTGTGGAATGAGTTTCGAAGGCTTTGGCTTTGAGAGTGAAAAATGGGAAAACTGAGTTCTTGCTGGTTTCAGGCTTATGTCTTGTTGGTTTTGGTTCAATGAAGCATGGTGAGGTGATTAGTGGAGTTTGTTTGAATGTTGGTTGCTTGTGGAATGAGATTCGAAAGCTTTTGCTTGAGGGAGTGAAAATGGGAATGTGATGTTATGGCTTGCTTCAGGCTTGCTTGTTTTATGAAATGGCTGGCATTTGATCCACATAAACAAATCCCATTGGTCAGGTGATGTGACTTGGCCTGCTGTGATAGGTGAGCTAGCTTTTGCAAAAAGTCCACTATTGTGTAAGAGAAAGCATGGGCAACTTCTAGCTTGGTACAAGGGGTGTGGGCTGCGCAGCAAGGTGAGGGGAAATGCTAGGGTTGGTTCAGCAGCCAAGGCAGCAAGTGGATGGAAGTGTGATGATGGTTTTGCAACTTGTTTACTTTTAGTTCACATGAAACTATCTTGCTCCCAAGGCCATGAAACATGAGAAATTCTTAGTCCATTCTGAACTTTAGGGTACATGTGATGTTTGTGTGATGGTTAGACATGAATTAGAAGTCACAAATGCCTTGGTATAAAGTTTTTGCAAGTTTTCCATTTGGTGCATATTTTGGAAATTAGTGATTTTTGCCAACTTTGACACACCATAACTTTTGATCCAAAATGAATTAGGTCATGTTCTTGTACTTTTTGAAAAGGGAAAGATCTAATCTACAACTTTCATGACCAAAGTTTTTCCATTTGAAGCATTTTTGGATCAAAAAGTAAGGTTTGAAAAGTGGCATAAAATGACATATTCCTTAAAAGTCAACCATGCCCAAAAAAGTCAACTTTGCAAAAACTTGTAATTCTTGAATTTTGTGAACTTCAACCTTCTTCTATGATCAAATAAAGATCATATACACTCAAAATGATGAAGAACACCCCTTGGTTGGGTCATTGGGGGCCTCAGATGCCCTGATTTTGCACTGACTTGTCTAGAAAGTCAACTCTTGATCAGATGACTTCCCCATGGAATTTCTTCATAAAAATTGATATGCATACTCCCTATACCATATAGAGACCAATAGAAACAAAAATGACCAAAAAATTTGGAGTTATGGCCTCTGAAACCAAAACCCTAATTTTAGGTCAACTGTGCAGTCAAACATGGCTCTGCCTCCATACCAATCCCAGTTCTTGTGATTCTTTGGCATTCTTGACTTTGAGAGGATGCAATATGATATAAGAACACACATGGACCCCTTTGAAGTGATTGTAGACCTTTGGAGTGGCTCAAGAGGCTCTTTGGTTGCTCAGACCACAAACCCTAGATGCAGATGACTTTGAACCAATGCAATGAATCAAAAATGTGATATGAGATGGTATGATTGTGTTTATGCATATGAAATGATCACAAGCCATGGTGAAATGAGTGAGGGCAAATTTGGGGTGTTTACAGCTGCCCCTATTCAAACATGAGTTAGCTGTGCAGGTTGTAAGCGACGGCTTAACAGGCAAACAAGATAACTTGTGGTTGAATACCAAAGACAGTCCAAAATTTGCACTCACAGAATGAAGAAGAAAAGGGATATATATTGTAAAAGAAAAATAAAGTATATTGTAAAGTGTGGGCGACGGAGGACGACCGTCGAGCAGAGGACGACTGCTGGGTAAAGAGCAATGACGGGGACGACCGACACGCTGGGGAAGGTGTAAAATAAAGCGATGACGGGGACGGCCGACATGCTGGGGATAAAAGGTATCGTGATGGGGACGGCCATCAAGATAAAGCTGTAAAATTCTCTGGGAATTAATGAAACATGACGGGGACGGCCATCAAGTTCATAAAGCAAAGTAACCAACGATGGGGACGGCCATCGGGCTAGAAGAAAAGGGACCACGACGGGGACGGCCATCGGGTTAAAGAATAAATGAAATAAACAGATGATGAGGTACGGTCATCAAAGGTGAAGGACGATCACCTAGCAGGGGACGGCTGCTCTGTTGGGGTTAAGATGAGGGACGGTCATCTAAGGTGGAGGACGACCACCTGGCAGGGTACGGCTGCCGAAAATATCGCGACACAGGACGAATGCCGGATAGAAAAGGTCAATGATGGGGACGGCCATCGGGCGAGCATGATGGAGGACGACCATCAAGAGGTGGAGGACGACCACCTAGCAGGGGACGGCTGCTCTCAAGGTTTATCATGACATAGGACGAATGTCAGATAACCAAAGATCAACAATGGGGACGGCCATTGGATAAAATGATGAAGGACGATCATCAAAAGGTGGAGGACGACCACCTAGCAGGGGACGGCTGCTAAAATCGACGATGGGGACGGCCATCGGATGAGCATGATGGAGGACGACCATCAAGAGGTGGAGGACGACCACCTAGCAGGGTACGGCTGCTCTCAAGGCTTATCATGACACAGGACGAGTGTCAGATAAAAAAGAAAATTTGCTTTGTTGGCGATCTACTGGGGAATAGTAAACACGGACGAGCGTTTACATCCAAGAAACAAAAGGTATAAGTGTTTGGTATGTTTGTGTACATATTAGAGATGCGGACGAGCATCCCTAAGACTACGATACGGACGAGTATCGGGTAGAAACAAATACTGACACGTGCTCAGAGATGATGATACAGACGAGTATCAACTGGTTAACAGAGAACACGGACGAGTGTTGAATCTGAAGGGACTCTTCTGGGGAATGGTAGACACAGATGAGTATCTATATTCAAGAAGACATGAGTGTTTGACACGGTGTATGGATTAAAGATGCGGACGAGCATCCTTAAGACTATGATACGGACGAGTATCATGTAGAAACAAACGTTTGACGCATGTTCTGAGATGATGGTACGGACGAGTACCAACTGGTTAACAAAGAACACGGACGAGTGTCGAATCTGTGGGGATATAGATGGTATATACAAGATACGACGAGTATCTGTATAAGTGTAACATGAGTAGTGAGTATGAGTATTGTATAGATGAGTATTTTAACTGCTGGGGAGAGTGACACAGACAAGTGTCAAAAAGGAGAAAAGTGTAATATAAACAAGTATCTGATATACAAAGTGTAGGTGACTGCGCTGGGGATATGACACGGACGGGTGTCAAGGAACTGTATATATAGGTATATGTGAGTGCAAAGATGATGTCTTTGGCTTTCTGCTGGAGTTATGACACGGACGGGTGCCAGGAAGTATCTGTAATACGGGTGGTATTGTTTGCAAAGAATGTTCAGGCGACTTTACTAGGGAATGATGACACGGACGGGTGCCCAAAGGAGTATATACTGGTGTTTGTGAATTGTGAGGCAACTGCTTTTGCTGAGGAACTCTGGGGGATTGTTCTGTATATTGTTGATGAACGGTTATTATTCACAAGTGTTCGATTCACAACATGGCTTACGATTATGCCATGCGTTTGATTTTTGCCGTAATGCTCCGTATTAGACGGAATGCTACGCTTTGTGGGTGAATATGATGCAAAATGCCATGATTATGCAAAGATAACGATCTGGGATCCGGATCCCGTTGCAGCGAAGATCTCTGATCGATCTGTTTGAAACGGACATCCCAGCTGGGGATGAGATCATTGGTAGATCTGATGAGAAATACTTGCTTGGGAAGATAGGTCACTGATAGACCCATCCTTGGAATGAGGGACCCAGTTGGGGTTTGCAGAAGCTTTCTTCGCTCTGTTGTGATTCCTTCGTGTGTTGCCCTTCTGAATAAAGGCTGAAACTCTGTGGGGAAATGGTTCCCTGGCTTTGTATCCTGCTGAGGAAGAATGATTGGCAACTCGGCTGGGAGGAGTTATCGGTGACAACTCAGCTGGGGAGAAAGCACCTCAGGTGCTGAGAATGAGTGTTGATTTGTCAGCTTGTTGGGATGAAGCTTACATGCCCCAAGGTGCGTTCTGGATACCTGCAATCCTGCAAAGATAGGGAGACGCACAAATGATCCCGAGGTATCCTTTACTGGATTCCGTCATAGGATTTTAGACACTTCTGAGAGTAAGTATATTTCCTGCAAGCATGTATTTTATTATTTTTATTTGAGAAAAGCATTTGTACTTATGCAATCAGTTTTTTAGAGACATCAGACATTCCTTGCAAAATAAAAGTGCACAAGACGAAACATGACTGAAAAATCTGATTTTATTAATTCAAATGCCCTGAATTGGCAAGATACAGTCAGAGAAACATCTCTCCTGAAATGGGGAGATTGTTACAAATTGAGAAACAAAGTGCTGGCGATGTTGACGATGCTTTCAAGGAGCTTCCCCTTTTGCTATGACTCGCATGACTTTTGACGTTCTTCTCGTCTTGCTTTCTGGAGAAAGGTTGATTCTGATTGGAGCTTAATCCTTTAGAGGCTTACCAAGTTGTAGGTAATACAGACGAATTCAGAATGCAGTTGTTCGCTTATTCCCTTATTTTTCATGGATCGCCCTTTCGGGTTTTCAATCCATCGGGATACCCATTTTTGCCTGAGTCGTCCAATGCGGCTTTTCAACTCAGCGGGTGTACATTTTTTGTTTATTTTCCCTTATTTTTGCCCGAGTCTTTATTCTGTTTTTGACTCGCCGGGATGCCCTATTTTTTGCCTGGACTTACATTCTATTTTTATGTCCAGCGAGTCATTTTATGCGAAGTATTTTTTAACTGCATATGAATTCACAGGGGACGGGAAATCTTCACCATCCATGGTGCTGAGCATCAGTGCTCCACCAGAGAAAACTTTCTTTACCACGAATGGTCCTTCATAGTTCGGAGTCCACTTGCCCCTGTGGTCTGTATGAGGAGGGAGGATCCTTTTCAGCACAAGATCTCCTACTTGGTACTCTCGATGCCTGACTTTCTGATCGAAGGCTTTCTTCATTCTTTTCTGATACAGCTGCCCATGAAAGATTGCAGCCAGTCTTTTCTCTTCAATCAGACTCAGTTGTTCGAACCGGGACCGAACCCATTCTGCTTCATTCAGCTTAACATCCATCAGTACTCGCAGAGAGGGTAATTCAACTTCGATAGGTAGGACTGCTTCCATACCATACACAAGTTGATACGGTGTCGCCCCAGTGGATGTCCTGATTGACGTGCGGTACCCATGCAAAGCAAGTGGTAGCATCTCATGCCAGTCTTTGTAAGTGACTACCATCTTCTGCACAATCTTCTTGATATTTTTATTAGCTGCCTCAACAGCGCCATTCATCTTTGGCCTGTAAGGAGAAGAGTTGTGGTGTTGGATCTTGAAGTCCCGGCATAACTCAGCCATCATTTTGTTGTTTAGATTGGAACCATTATCAGTAATGATTCGCTCGGGAACTCCATACCGACAGATGATATCTCTCTTCAGAAATCGGGCTACCACTTGCCTTGTGACATTTGCATACGAGGCTGCTTCAACCCACTTGGTGAAATAGTCAATGGCGACCAAGATGAATCTGTGGCCATTCGAAGCAGTCGGTTCAATTTTGCCAATCATGTCAATGCCCCACATGGCGAAGGGCCAGGGTGAAGACATTACATTCAAAGGGTTGGGAGGCACATGCACCTTATCCGCATAAATCTGGCATTTGTGACACTTTCTGGCATAGGCACAACAGTCTGCATCCATTGTGATCCAATAATAGCCTGATCTTAGCAATTTCTTAGCCATGGCATGCCCTCCAGCATGGGTACCAAAATATCCTTCGTGCACTTCATGCATCAACAGATCTGCTTCCGTCTTGTCAACGCATCTGAGGAGTACCATATCAAAGTTCCTTTTGTATAAAGACCCATCAGTGTTCAAAAAGAAACTACCAGCAAGCCTTCTCAAAGTCTTCTTATCATTGGAAGATGCCCCAGGTGGGTAAGTTTGATCCTCCAAGAAGCATTTAATGTCATGGAACCAAGGCTTATCGTCTTTGACAACATCTGTTGCAAATACATATGCTGGTCTGTCAAGTCTAGACACTGAAATTTGAGGTACAAAGTTAGCAGTTTGGACTTTGATCATGGATGAAATGGTATCAAGAGCATCTGCAAACTGATTCTCGTCCCGAGGGATATACTCAAGCTTGACCGTTGTAAAGAAAGTCAACAACCTCCTTGTATAATCCCTGTAAGGTATCAGATGGTCCTGGTGGGTGTACCATTTTCCGTTGGTTTGATTAACTACCAGAGCCGAATCCCCGAATACAGTTAAAGTCTTGATCCTGAGGTCAATGGCTTCCTCAAGACCCATAATGCAAGCTTCGTATTCAGCTTCGTTGTTAGTGCAGTTGAAAGTGAGTTTTGCCGAGAAAGGCATGTGAACTCCTTTAGGCGTAATGAGTACTGCACCAACACCACGACCATTCATATTAACAGCCCCATCAAACATCATAGTCCATTCTTCTTCCGGGTCAGGCCCTTCAGTGTGAACAGGCTCTTCATGATCCTTTGCTTTTATGAACATGATGTCTTCATCAGGGAAGTCAAATCTCATAGGTTGGTAATCATCAATAGGTTGCTCAGCAAGATATTCAGACAATACACTGCCCTTGATGGCTTTCTGAGAAGTGTACTGGATGTCATATTCTGTGAGAATCATTTGCCATCTTGCAACCCGTCCGGTAAGAGCTGGCTTCTCAAATATGTACTTAACTGGGTCCATCTTTGAGATCAATAAGGTAGTGTGGGTCAACATATACTGTCTCAGTCGGCGAGCAGCCCACGCTAAAGCACAGCAAGTTTTCTCGAGTAGTGAATAACGTTGTTCACAGTCGGTAAACTTTTTGCTCAGGTAGTAAATTGCATACTCTTTTCGACCAGACTCGTCATGCTGGCCCAGCACACACCCCATCGACTCTTCTAATACGGTCAAGTACATAATCAGAGGTCTTCCTTCAACTGGAGGCATAAGGATTGGAGGTTCTTGCAAGTACTCCTTGATCTTGTCAAAAGCTTTTTGGCAGTCTTCGTTCCACCTGACCGTCTGTTCTTTTCTCAACAATTTGAACAAAGGCTCACAGGTTGCCGTAAGGTGAGATATGAACCGTGAAATGTAGTTCAATCGACCCAAGAACCCTCGAACTTCTTTCTCGGTTTTCGGTGCAGGCATCTCTTGAATAGCTTTGACTTTATCAGGGTCAACTTCAATCCCTTTCTCACTTACAATAAAACCTAGCAGCTTACCAGATCGCACCCCGAATGTGCATTTGTTGGGGTTCAACTTCAGTTGGTACTTCCTCAGACGCTTGAACAGTTTCAGTAGATTTACCAGGTGGTCTTCTTCAGTAAGGGACTTGGCGATCATATCATCCACATAACATTCGATTTCTTTATGGATCATATCGTGGAATAATGTCACCATAGCCCGTTGATATGTTGCACCAGCATTCTTCAGTCCGAATGGCATCACTTTGTAACAGAACGTGCCCCAGGGTGTGATGAATGTTGTCTTCTCCATGTCTTCAGGTGACATTTTAATCTGATTGTATCCCGAAAATCCGTCCATGAAGGAGAATACCGAGAACTGAGCCGTATTATCCACCAATACGTCGATGTGAGGTAATGGGAAATCATCTTTCGGGCTGGCTCTGTTCAGATCCCGATAGTCAACACACATTCTTACTTTGCCATCCTTCTTAGGCACAGGTACTATATTAGCAACCCACGGCGGATAGCTAGTTACAGCAAGGAACCCGACGTCCCACTGCTTTTGTACCTCTTCCTTGATCTTCATAGCCATGTCTGGGCGAGTACGGCGCAGTTTCTGTTTAACCGGCGGGCATTCTTCTCTTAAAGGCAGCTTGTGCACAACAATGTCGGTGTCCAACCCTGGTATATCTTGATAAGACCAAGAAAACACATCCACATATTCTTGAAGCAGATCAATCAGTTGTCTCTTCACTGAGTCTTGCAGGCAGGCCCCGATTTTAACCTCTTTCATGTCTTCATCTGTACCAAGATTAATCGTTTCAACCTCCTCCTGATGAGGAGTGATAACCTTCTCCTCTTGTCTCAACAACCTGGCTAGCTCTTCAGGAAGCTCATATTCTTCTTCAACCCCTTCATCAGCTTGATTGATTGGATTGTCAAAGTCATACGAAGTCATAGCCGTGCTGTTGTCGGTGCTGTCTGGAAGGCACTCTCTGCAAGGGTTCAGTTTGTTCATTTTAGTGATTTGATTTTAATCTTGTTTAGAAAAGTGAAATAAGTTGTCATTTTGAAAACATCGCCATTTATTTTTTGTACAAAAAGAAAAATGGAAAAAACAGTGAGCGGAAAAGAAAAAGACTCATTTGCAAAAAGATGTCTGATATTTCATTGATTAATCTTGTTGCACAAAAAGTACAGATGGCCCGATTACAAAATGAGTCTTGTCATCTTGGGCAAGATGCAAGACTTTGATGCATGCTATAAAATACAGGAAATAATAATTACTCTGCATGAGTAACTCTTATAATTTCCTGGGAAGACCAGTTTGAGATACTGCTCCCCGGGATCTTTGGACGTATCCAATTCTCCAGATTGCGCTCCTCTTCCAGCTCGTCTTCCAGATTGTTGATAGCATCAGGGGTGAGCATCCCCCCACTGACAAAACCAGGCTTCTCAGCAGCCTCTGCTTGATTTTGTTGAGTTGGTCTGTAACCCAACCCAAATTTGTCCTTCTTCTCCTCCACAGATAAAACCTTGCCCCAGCCTTGGGCAGTTCCTTCTTCAACAACCTTCCGGGCTTGTTGATAAGATGACATGGAAATTCCAGGTACAGCAGAGGTTTCATTCATGTTCAAGGCCTCAAACCCTTGACTCATTGTTTCATGGATCTCCCCATCCATCTCAATGTATTTGTAGGTAGCCAGGTGGCTGACAAAAATATCCTCCTCTCCACAGATAGTGACGACTTGACCCTCCCACTCGAATTTTAACTTCTGGTGAAGGGTTGAGGTCACGGCGCCAGCAGCGTGAATCCATGGTCTACCCAACAAACAGCTGTAGGCAGGCTGAATGTCCATCACATAGAAGGTCGTTTTAAAAGTTTGTGGGCCAATCGTTACAGGCAGCTCAATTTCTCCCAGAACCAATCTCTTAGAGCCATCAAAGGCTCTCACTACCAGATTGCTGGGACGCAAAGCCAATCCTTCATACTCCAGCTTCACAAGGGCCTTTTTAGGTAAGACATTGAGGGATGATCCCGTGTCTACCAGCACATGGGAAAGGACTGCACCTTTACATTCCATGGTGATGTGCAAAGCCTTGTTATGATTGCGGCCTTCCGTAGTCAAGTCAGTGTTGGTAAACCCTAGCCCATTGCTAGCAGTAACATTTCCAACCACAGTTTCCAACTGATTGACGGTGATCTCTTCAGGCACGTAAGCTGCGTGCAAGACTTTGAGTAGTGCATTCCGATGGGCTTCGGAGCACATAAGCAATGATAGGATGGAGATCTTGGATGGCGTCTGGTGAAGCTGGTCCACTATTTTGTAATCACTCTTCTTGATGATTCTCATGAACTCATCAACTTCTTGATCAAAGGGTGTTTTTAAAGCTTCCTTAACAGCTGGATCTTCCTGCACCAGGCTCTTTCCTTTTGCCTTGGCAGCAGCTTCTGCTTCGGCAGTGGGTCTTTGAATCTGTGGAGCAAAGAGACGTCCGCTTCGAGTGAAGCCTCCGCCTCCTCCCACATTATCTATTTGTGGTGCAGGTGTTGATGATTCAAGAGTGATTTTCTGTCCTTCGCAGTACAAATCAGCACCGTAATGCCAGGGGATGGCATTACTGCTTTCATAAGGTATCGGCCCAGGCACTGTGATAGTGACTGGACTAAGAGCAGCTGCAGAAGGAACTGTGATAGTCTGTGGATCATAATATATTGTGACTGGTGCCCTGATGGGAGTAGCACTTTGTGAATTATAGGCAGAATCATTCTCAGGATCATAACAAATTGTAACGGTCGAGACATCTTCATTGTTTGCTGCTGATGTTGTAGGAGACATTGTGGGAAGGATGGGTGTTGTTGTTGTAGGTGATTCAAAATGAAGTGGTGCTGAAGTTGTAGAAGGAATGTTTGCTGATATCTGGTTAGTTGAAATGACAGATGAAGCATTTGTTGATGAAGCTGAAGAGTTGTCGGGAACAATGGTTGTTGCAGTTGTAGGAGGTTCTGGAATTGTTGCTGATGAGATTGCTGGATTTGTTGGAAATGATGTTGTAATTTGAAGCAGGCCACTCCGGATGAGACCATCTATGCCATCCCTCAAGTTATCACAACCATTCACCAAAATATTGCAGTAAGCACACCCTAACTCACATCCCGGGAACATTTGACATTCGAGGAGTTGAGCCTTAATTTCTACCAACGGTGTCCGAATCTGACCCACACTGGTTATTAAATAAGACGGCTTGTCTTCTTCAATTGCATTGATTCTGGGACCTCCGTGGTGTGGCATAGGGTTTTTGTTAACATTTGGTGGTGGTGCAAAATTTAGAGCCTTAGAGTCTACCAGGTCTTGTACCTTCATGTGCAAAGCTCTGCACTTCTCTGTACTATGGCCAGGTGCGTTTGAATGAAAAGCACATCTGGCGTTGGAGTCATAATTCCTGGGCAGACTATTAGGATCTGGAGGGGCCAATGTCCTTAGCTCAACTAGGTTGAGTTTCAGGAGTTGTGGCAGCAATGTTGCATAAGGCATAGGGATCGGATCGATCACCCTGTTGGCCTGAGAAGGTCTCTGTTGGAATGGTCTCTGCTGGTTGTTGTTGTTGGTGTTGCTGTTGTTGTAATTTCTCGGAGGATACTGAGTTTGTTGCTGATAATTTTGTTGCTGTGGTTGATAAGCTGGTTGAGGATGAATTGGAGCGGGAATGGTGACTGCTGCCACAGACCTATGAACATATTGGGGTCTGCTCCTGCCGGCATGGATAGCATTGGTCTCACCAGTTCTTCTTGGGCCCACAAAAGGCTTCCTTGTATTGTTGGATGAGCTAGCACCGTTGTCAGAAATCTTGCCCATCTTTAGCAGGCTCTCAATTCTTTCCCCAGCTATGACAACATCTGCAAAGCTAGTGGAAGAGAAGGCAGCTAGCCTGTCAATGTACGTTCCTTGGAGGGTGTTCATAAACATATCTGCCATCTCCCTCTCTGACATAGGTGGCTGAACAGCAGCAGCCAATTGCCTCCATCTCTGGGCATACTCTCGGAAACTTTCTCTAGACGACTGTGACATTCCCATTAGGAGGGTCCTGTTGGGTGCCATATCTAAATTGTACTGATACTGTCTGATAAAGGCCTCTGCCAGGTCCTTCCAACACCTGATAGTTGCTCTTGTCAGATGAGAGTACCATTCTCTTGAAGCTCCCGTCAAGCTATCCTCGAAATAGAACATCCAGAGCTTCTCATCCATGGTATAGGCCTTCAGCCTTCCCAGAAATGATTGTAAGTGGGTCCGTGGGCAGGAAGTCCCGTTGTATTTTTCAAAACAAGGAGGCTTAAACTTGTGGGGAATCCTGACCCCGTCTACCAAGCCCATGTCCATAACATCGAAACCCAGAGAGTTTTGAGACTCTAAGGATCTTAATTTCTCAGCTATCTCATCCAGCCTTCTATCATAGGCTTCTTCCCCAGCTCCCATCACTGTGAACTGATCTTCCTGGGGGTCTTCTTGCAGCACTCTGCCTGCAGTGGCAGTCCCTTGAACATTGGCAGGAATGTTGATCTCTGGATGAAGGTGGGGTCCAAATACAGGGGGATTAACATGAGGTTGGACCCTCTCATTGTTGCTTGTTCCAGCAGTCCCTACATGGGGTTCTTCTTGATTCTGCCTTTCTACCATGGCTCTCAATCTTTCTTGGCTCTGAGCCATATTGTTCATCACTTCCATAAACTGTGTCATCTGAGTCCTCATTTCTAGCCTTTCGTTGGCCATTTGGTTTCTGACCTCTGCAAGGTCCTGCTGTACCTGATCCATTTGTATGCCCGGAAGATTGTTTCGGGTTGGATATCTATGTGGATGGTTGAGTGGGAACACACGTCGTCGAGCAATAGTTCCTGAAACCACAACAGAGTTAGCAACAACAACAAAGTAAACCTACAAAACAAACAAGAGGGTTAGCATGCAATGCAGTATGCCTATTTGTTTCCAAGGTATCCGGGCTTGGCATTTGGTTTTGACCCTTCCAGACCCTTGAAGATGCTGTTGTTGATGTTGCTTTGAAGAATTTATATAAAACAAACTGGTACATATATATTACAAAAGGCAAATGGTACATAGTTTGTTTCTTTTTACAATACAAGCCCTCTGAGGGGTCAAAATACAACATAAGAAAACAAAAGTACATGAAATGAAAACAACAACAAGCAAAAGTCAGACACCAAGACCAAACTCATCCTCCTGAACTTCTTTGAGAAGTGCTTCAGTCACAGGATCAGCCGGACGCTCTGTAAGGTTTCTGATGAGGAGATTCCTTGTAGCAACAGCTGCAGCTAACTTCTTGTGTCGACTCTGGTCCTTTGACCTCTTCACTCCAGCTTTGATCTTCAGCTCTGATATCTCCCTCTGGGCTGCTGCCAGGGCTTCCTGCTGCTCTTTTGCACTAGCTTCCATCTGCTCCATCTTATCCTGAGTCCTTTTATCTTCCAAAGTACGAGCCTCGGTGATTCTGACCCACCTAGCTTGGCTCTCCTTCAGATACAAATCAGTCCTGGCCTTCTGGAATTGAGCTTCCTTGCAGGCATTCTTCAGAATCTGTTCTCCAGCCCTAGACTTCTTGATGTAATCCTCAGACTTCTCAATTCTAGCCAGATGCTCTACCTTCAACTTTTCCAACCTTTCAATATCCAATCTTCCATCACTCCTCTCCCAGAGGGTCTTCTGTAGAGCCTGAGTCAGCTTCTCATTTCTCTCTTTCAATTCCTCAAACTCCTCTAAGCTGACAGTTGCTGGAGGTGGTGTTGTGGAAGGCCCAGGCATATCTTCAATAGTAAAGGGCATCCCAGAAAATTGAGCCCTGGCATGGGACCAATCATAGTATTGTGCTGATGCCACATTGTTGCACTTCCCCAGAATGGTTACCCCCTTAGTCTGCACATTGTCCCAGGCCCAGGCTGCTTGCCTGACAACAGCCAGATTAGGCTTGATTTCAACATAAAGGGTCTCAGCCAGATCCTGTGCCCTAGGAGGATGGACTAATGCATAGCCCAGCTGCCTTTTGAATAACAGAGGGTTGTAATTGATACACCCTTTCATTCCAAGCAGAGGCACATTGGGAAATTGTCCACAACTTGTGATGATGTCTCTGCCCTTAGTGCTTTATGTACACCATCTGATGTCATATGAGGTTAGAGCAACCAACCTCCTAGCCCAGTTCTTCTGCTGGTGAGGGTTCAAGAATGCATCAGTCTTTGGCAGATGCTTGAGCAGCCAAGTGTGGAACAAAGGAGCACAACATCTCACTAATCTCCCCCTTTGCTTTTCATTCCTTTGATGGACAGAGTAGTAAAGATCTCCCAGTAAGGTGGGCACTGGGTTTCTCAGGATGAAAAGATGGATTGCACTCTTGCTAACAAACCTAGGCTCATCTGCAAAAAGAATGACCCCATATATGCTAAGGGCCAACAGAGCACAGACTGCCTTCCACTCCCCCAGGGAGGCCTTCAAACTAGCTTGAGAAGTCAAGAAATCCAGATGAAAACCAGAGATTCCAGCTTTAGATGTCAAATTCTGCCCAATCAGAACTGGTTCCAGATGTAATGCTTTTGCTATCTCCTCATTACTTGGGAAAGCCATCTAAGGGTTGAAAGGGATTCCACCCCTGATGGGTACACCAACCAATGATGAGTATTCTTCCAACAATGGTCCCAACTGGAAATTTTGAAATGTGAAGCACCTCAGAGGAGGATCATAGAACTGTAGGCAAGTATGTATCAAGCTCCTCTGTGAAGGGTCCAAATCCATAACCACATCCAGGATTCCCCCATAATGTTCTCTAAAAAGTGGTATATGGTCTGGAGTAATCAGGGTATGAATCCTCCTGATGCTAGCTAGCTCAGGTTCAAAGAAGTGATAGGAGATGTTGCTTTTCTTAGGTGCCATGTTGCTGAAGAATAGGTGCTGATGATGATGACTGAGGACAGCACTGAAGATGGACCAGTGGTAGGCTGAGACTGAGGATGCAAGTGACTGAAGCAGGTGACTGATAGCTGAAGCAAATGTTGATGAAGATAGGTCTAAGCTGATGATGGGGTCAAAACCAAGCCAAAATGATAGGATGGATACCCTGAAAAACAAATAAACACATGTTAAAATGCTGCAATGAGGATGTATGCAAATGACATGCAAGGGTTTGTGACTGAGCTGGATCTGATCAAGTGCTCTGGTATAGGTCCAAGTGTGTTCAAGAAATCCAGATGGAGGTCTATAAGTCCAGTAACCAAGGTGGGGGACTCAAATAAAGAGTCACATGTCCAGGGTTTTAGAATCACAAGAACTGTTCCAAAATGGAGTACTCTTATTCAAACAAAGTAACAGGGTATGCTGAGGTCAAGGGTACCTGCAAACCTGTAAACAGCCCAACCCCCTCACAGGTGGTGTTCTAAAACAAGGATCCTCAGGCTTGGATCAGTTATGAGAAGTGTAAACACTTCTAACCCGGAGGTACAGTGTTTACAATAACCATAAAAGTTCCTCCTCTAATTCACCTCAGTTTCTGAAGGTCAAAACTAAAGGTCATCCAGACTTAGCAGGCTTCCCAGATAGCCCTAGTACTGCAGGAAATCTGCAACACAGAGTTCTCAAGAAGAAACCCATATCTGAACCGTGTTTCATATTCCCGCACCAGACTGAGATGGAATGGGAAAGAATATGAACCACTCTAGCCTAGGTGTCACTCAGGTCCCAGGTATAGGACCTTAACTCTCAATGGAACACCCACCCACCAAAGCAAACAAACAGATCCAGCCAGACAGCATGACAGTATGATATATGTAAAGCTATAAAGAAAGCAGTAAAACAACTGTACATAAAGCAATAAGCAAAACAAATACATAAACACAAGTAGCACATAACACCCCCTTTAAAACACAAATCAATCAAGCGCTAGGAGGAACCCACAAAAAGAACCAGAAGCCCTGGTTGCAGTATAAGGGTCCCCAGCAGAGTCGCCAAGCTGTCGCTCCCGATAAGTGGGACCGGCCCAAATAAAGGTACAGACGCGAACGGTCGGCGAGAGGGACAATGAGAACACACAGCCGTGAACTCACTGGAGATGAATAGAGTCGCCAGCTAGGCATTTTTATCCCGGAGGAAAGGTAATGCTGCATAGACCTAGAAAGATATGGATAAGACGGTTGCGAACCAAAGAGACTGAGAAAGGGGGTTGGTTACAACCTGGGAAGGTATTAGCACCCAGATTGTCCGCCGTACTCGACGGGATCCACGCTTAAAAGATTTGTGTTTTAAAGGGGGAGTGTCAGTGCAATTTGTGTATAAAATAACTGGAAAAGAATGTACAGGTGTCAGTGTAAGAATGGAGTGTAAAGTGAAGTATATAAATGAAGTGTCAGTGTAAGGACAAGAATGAAAAGCTCATGATAATGAGGCTAAGAGAATAATGCTGGAAGGAGGGGGAATATACAAAGACTTTTGTTCGATAACTGTTAAGTTATGCCTACGTATCTTCTCGTGCAATGAGGAAGTCAGAACACCGTAGTTCGACCCAAAGAGACTGAAAGATGAATTGACTTGTGAGCTGCTTGCTTGCCTATGCTCAAGTGTATGACCTGTCTGGCTCAGGTGCAAACTGTCTTGCATTAGACGGAAGAAGCAAGTTCTCGTTTATGAGTGAAGGTGATGAGAAAAGAATCCCGAAGGAGACGATTATTGTTTGTTTTTGTGTTTTCAATCTTTTATTGCTTTTGAAAGTTTGTCATAAGTTAATGAGCTTAAGCCTAAACCAATGGGTTAGTAAACTCATCACATCTTCCCTCTGATTAGGGGTAATGAGAATACCTTAAGTGTGAAGTCAGATTCTCACACTTAATCACCTTTGATATAGGATTAAGATCATTAACCTACTTGTTGATTATTTAGATGTTTTTGGTTTTTGTTTAGTGTTAAGTAATGAGATTAAGCCATAATCAGGGATTAAACAGACTCATTACACCATCCTAATAGAAGGATAATAGATGAGAATGTTTAAGCTGAGGAAAGCTCCTCAACTTAATCCATGATTAGGGATTAAACTCATGACAAAACAAGCCTTTGATTAAGTGAATTTTATTTAATGGTATGATGATGAAGTGATTTTTAGAGTTTGTAAGACAACTTGAGGGGGACTTGTCCATTAACACTAGGGTTAGTCCTTCTTAACCAATTAAGGAAGAATTAGAACCCTAATGCAAGGCCCAAGTTACAAGTGTGATGTCTTGATGATCATTAAGATGGATTGATTAAAGGAGTTAAACACATTAAGGGTTTAACACTTAGGATTAAAGTTATACACTCCATCCTAATAGAAGGATGCAGGCATAAGCTTAATCACAGAGCCTTAAAGCCTTTAGGGTTTAGTCCCTGATTATGAGATGAGAAGAGAAGACTCAAAGGAGACACAAAGGTAAAACTAAGTGGGGGGACTAATCAAAGCCCTAATCATTGTCATGCTTGGTTGTTCCTAAGGTTTGTGAGGTTTACAAGAAAGATCTTCAAAGGAAACCACCAGGAAACAGATGAAAGGATCAGGAGAAGCAAAGTAACTTGCTTCATTCAAGAAGTCAAGTCACTTGAAGAAAGAAAGTGGGAAGAAGAAGGATGAGCAAGCTCAATCTCAAACACAAACATAAATGCAGCAAGGATGCATAAAAGGAGATGAAGAGAAGTTATGAGAAGTGAAGGCAAATTCACTTCTCAAGATAACTTACCACCTGAAAAGTTAGTGAAGGAGATGCAATGCAATGCAAAATGAGATGAGATGACATGATGAGAGACAAAACCAGAAGCATTTGCATGATGCTAATGATGCTATGAGATGCTACAAACATGAGACAAGGCATGGAGATGATCATACAAGCTTGTGAATGCAAATGGGGCAAGTTAAGAACCATGAACATACATGAAAAGTTATGAGATGCATATGGCATACAACATGGCAAATACATGATGCAATGATCAAACATGCTTTCAATATGTCTTATGATGTCAAATGAATCACATGGAAGCATAAAATGTCATGGCAAGTCAAAGTATGCAAGCAAATGCAAGATGAATGCATATGGAAGCCCAAATTAGGGTTCATGAACAAAGCATCAAACAAAAACCAAAATCAGAAGCAAACAACATTATAAAAAATTGAAAATGCACTCAAAGGACCCCTAATCCTATACTAACTCAATGCCCAAAGGAGAGGTTTCAACTCTTAACCAAATTCAAGTTATGATTTTCCTAAGTTTTCTAGGGTTTTAGGGTTCCTTAACAAGAAAATTATCAAACAAATGGAAAATGAAAGATCAAATCAAGGCCATTTAATCTCACAAACTACATGCTAAACACAATGCAATGCAAAAAGAATCAAGGTCCAACTCTTTAGGGTTAGGCAGAAATGATTTTTGGAAGTTTGGATCAAAATAATGCATAAAAATGATTTTAATTCAATGAAAAATTCTCATAATGCATCAAGATCAAAAAATAAATTTGGTTTGAAGGTTGGACAATGTTTCTAAATGTCTTAAAACATTTCATGAATTTTTTGGTGATTTTTAAATACCTAAAAGTATTTTTAATAAATTAATTTTCATTAATCAATCAAAAATAAACTTTTAAATATTTAAAAATACTTTTTTAATGCTAAAAATGAAAATAAAAATATTTTTGTGTCTTAAAAATTAATAAAACCCTTGGTAAAAAATTTCATAATTTTTAAAGCATTTTCACTATTTTTAATAAATTGAGAAATAAAATGAGAAAAAAATGAAATTAAAATCAAAATAAATGGAAGTATGCGGATGGATGGCTGAGATTGAGTCTGGCCAGGAAAGGGTTGACTGCGCGCGCAGATCAAAGGCCCACATTCAAACTTGGTTAATCTGAATTATTAAATAATTAATTGTGATTAGGGTTTCTAATGATGAATCACAGCCACACACACGCGCGCGAAGTCAACAAAGTCAAGGCATCCAACGCTCCAGATTCAAACTGCCTTAATTGCAGGATTAAAACCCTAATTATTTTCAGGTGGCCGGAGAAGACCTCCGGTCGTCTTCTCCGGTGGGAACCCCACCTGAAAATTTCTAAAACTCTCAAAACGTAACTAAAATGAAATCTAAGAACACAGAAATGATCCCCATAACCCACTGAATCAAAACCCTAACACAAACATCATTTATATTTCATCAATCTCATGAATCGAAACAAACAAAATTTTAGGGCAAGACTTTCAGAACATGATTACATCCTTATTTTTCCACCATTTTCAAAACCAATGACATATTTATGATCAGGGAAGCATGAATAACAACTTAAGAACTTAAAAAAGGATTTCTGGAAAAAATGTTCTTGAGCTACCTGAGTTTCGAAGCTTTCAATCTTGCAACTTTCTGACCCCTTTCTTTGATGCAAGCCACTCCCTTTGGTCCTCTGATGTTGCTTGGATGCTTAGAAAAGATTTATGCTGGCTAGTTTGGGAGATTGAACAAGTTCTGTTCAAGCTCAGGTGAGAATGGTGTTTGTGATTTAGGCAGTTTCAGGCAAGGGTGAGGGGTTCTTTGTGATCAGGATGATGATTTGAGAAGGTTTGTGAAGTTTGTTCAAGTGTTTGTGGCCTGTGGAATGAGTTTCGAAGGCTTTGGCTTTGAGAGTGAAAAATGGGAAAACTGAGTTCTTGCTGGTTTCAGGCTTATGTCTTGTTGGTTTTGGTTCAATGAAGCATGGTGAGGTGATTAGTGGAGTTTGTTTGAATGTTGGTTGCTTGTGGAATGAGATTCGAAAGCTTTTGCTTGAGGGAGTGAAAATGGGAATGTGATGTTATGGCTTGCTTCAGGCTTGCTTGTTTTATGAAATGGCTGGCATTTGATCCACATAAACAAATCCCATTGGTCAGGTGATGTGACTTGGCCTGCTGTGATAGGTGAGCTAGCTTTTGCAAAAAGTCCACTCTTGTGTAAGAGAAAGCATGGGCAACTTCTAGCTTGGTACAAGGGGTGTGGGCTGCGCAGCAAGGTGAGGGGAAAGGCTAGGGTTGGTTCAGCAGCCAAGGCAGCAAGTGGATGGAAGTGTGATGATGGTTTTGCAACTTGTTTACTTTTAGTTCACATGAAACTATCTTGCTCCCAAGGCCATGAAACATGAGAAATTCTTAGTCCATTCTGAACTTTAGGGTACATGTGATGTTTGTGTGATGGTTAGACATGAATTAGAAGTCACAAATGCCTTGGTATAAAGTTTTTGCAAGTTTTCCATTTGGTGCATATTTTGGAAATTAGTGATTTTTGCCAACTTTGACACACCATAACTTTTGATCCAAAATGAATTAGGTCATGTTCTTGTACTTTTTGAAAAGGGAAAGATCTAATCTACAACTTTCATGACCAAAGTTTTTCCATTTGAAGCATTTTTGGATCAAAAAGTAAGGTTTGAAAAGTGGCATAAAATGACATATTCCTTAAAAGTCAACCATGCCCAAAAAAGTCAACTTTGCAAAAACTTGTAATTCTTGAATTTTGTGAACTTAAACCTTCTTCTATGATCAAATAAAGATCATATACACTCAAAATGATGAAGATCACCCCTTGGTTGGGTCATTGGGGGCCTCAGATGCCCTGATTTTGCACTGACTTGTCTAGAAAGTCAACTCTTGATCAGATGACTTCCCCATGGAATTTCTTCATAAAAATTGATATGCGTACTCCCTATACCATATAGAGACCAATAGAAACAAAAATGACCAAAAAATTTGGAGTTATGGCCTCTGAAACCAAAACCCTAATTTTAGGTCAACTGTGCAGTCAAACTTGGCTCTGCCTCCATACCAATCCCAGTTCTTGTGATTCTTTGGCATTCTTGACTTTGAGAGGATGCAATATGATATAAGAACACACATGGACCCTTTTGAAGTGATTGTAGACCTTTGGAGTGGCTCAAGAGGCTCTTTGGTTGCTCAGACCACAAACCCTAGATGCAGATGACTTTGAACCAATGCAATGAATCAAAAATGTGATATGAGATGGTATGATTGTGTTTATGCATATGAAATGATCACAAGCCATGGTGAAATGAGTGAGGGCAAATTTGGGGTGTTTACAGCAGGCTATGTTAATTATTTAGCTGCTGACATCATACACCCTGATCTCAATTACCACCAGAAAAAGAAGTTCTTTAGTGATGTAAGAAATTTCTATTGGGACAAACCACTTTTTTTCAAGAGAGGTAAAGATGGAATTTTCCGCCGTTGCGTTCCAGAAGATGAGGTATAAAGTATAATTGAGCACTGTCACTCTGCACCCTATGGTGTACATGCGAGCACCTCTAAGACCTACGCCAAAATTCTTCAAGCTGGCCTATTCTGGCCTACCATGTGGCGTGATGTTCATGCTTGCATTGGCAAAACTGTCAAAACACTACCTTCACCTAGCCTTGTCGAAATTTTCGAAACGTCATTGTAACACGGTGGGAGAACTGACTTAAGTTATGTTGCGGATAGCAAGAGTCGCCACCGACTTTTATTTTATCCAAAGGAAAGACATAAAAGAACAGGAAAGACCTTTTAAAAGATTTTTGGGTCCGGGGGTAGGTTATGTAAAGGGAAGGTGTTAGCACCCTTTACATCCATGGTTATCCATGGGCTCTTAGTTACTTAGCTCACTTTAAAATGTTTTTGAAATGTGAAGTGTGTGAATAGAAATTTTCTTAAGAGTTTGATAATGATCCATGTACGGATGCGTAAAAAACCTTTGTTTTGAAAATTTGTTTGAAAGTGTGAAGTGTTTGAAAAGTTTTGAAGAGTGAGCAAGTAACTATGAGGAACCTACCCTAAGTTTAAGTCTTTTCTGTTCTTGAATCCTTTAAATGGTAAGACTATCCCTATTATTAAGGAATAGGTAGTCATTACCTTGGATGTGAGGGACAAGTGAAGGGACATCTGTTATTTAGGCAACTGTGGGGTGTATAAGCAATTCGAAGGGACTTATCATCTTTATTCGAAAGGGACAAGATCATTACGAAGGCAACATTCGAAAGGGACTTGATCTTTTTATCTGTTTAGGGACTAGATGATGTGAGATGAGGGACTTTTGCTTTATACACCCTACTTGCACTTTTTGTAATAGGCAATATGAGAGGTATCCTTAAGGAAGTGAGATGGCGATCAAAGATCGACTTACGTGTGTGAGTGTACAATTTTAAATAATTATCTTTTAAATTTAAATGATCTAAATTAATTTTAAATTACAAGTATATTTACACTCCCTATTTACTAACCATAGCATAAAAATAAATAATTTAAACATCATAAAATATTACATCCAGGAGCAATTACATAATAATAAAAGCAATTTAAATAAATAATCAAAATAAATAAATAAGCAAAATAAATAAATAAGCAAAATAAATAAGTAAGCAAAATAAATAAATAATTATAATAGGGTTAGTAGAAAATAATAATAATAATAATTTAAAAATAAATGGGGTTAGTAATAATCATATAAACATAATTAATAATAATAATAAGCAAAAATAGTATAATAAACAAAATTTAGAAGTTAATAAGAAAATACAAACAATCATATTAATTATTAAAAAAATTGAAATTATTAAATCAATTATGAACATATTATGAGAAATAAATTATAATTATTAAATTCGCAAATTTTTTAGAAATTACTTACATACATAATTAAAGTATAAACAATTAGTGAATATTTTCATAAAAATAAATTAGGCATTTTAATTTTTACACATATTTATGTACAAAATTTAGATTATAAACAATTTATGTATTTAATAAAAATTAGATTAAATATAAATAATAATATTAAACAAAAATAAAAGAAATTAGGGTTTTTAGAAATTATATTTTTAGGGTTTATAAAAATAAATTGAGTTTTATATACAAAAATGTCAAATATTAATCTAATTATTATAATGTATACATATTTTTAATTTTTAATATATAATAATAAACTAAGTTTAGAAAAATCAATTACAAAATATTTACATATTGTTTTTTTTCTAGAATTATTTAAATACATACTAAACATGATTATATTTAATTAATAGTAATATAATTAATAAAACAAATTAAATAAAACAAAAAAAAATTGAAACTTACCTGGCTGGGATTTGAACCCAGCACCTTTGGCTTGCAATCAGCAACACATACCACCAGGCTACCAGCGCGCGGGTGATAAGGAGATGAGAGGAATTTGTTTTATGCCCTAAACCTGGAAATCAGAAAAAAGAAATAAAAAAGCAAAAGGCCTGGGGGAATCGAACCCAGGACCTTCACAATATCACACAAACACATTACCATTCCAGCTGGGAGAGCGCACCTGTACACATAATCACTTTAATTCATAATATATTATAACTTCTAATTATCTGGAAAAAACAACAAAATGTGGTGAAGCCAGGATTCGAACTCCTGCCCATAAGCAGCACACGCGCATAGCCTACCACTGGGACAAACACAAGTTTGTGATATTAAACAGAAACAAAACATAAAAATATTAAAATCAAATTCAAATTCCAGAAACGCGCGCGCAGGGCCTTCATCTTCTTCATATTACCTGCGAAAATTAATACAACTTTTCCTGCGAAATTTCATACAAGTTCTTCTATGTTCATGTCCTGCGAAATTCAAACACCAAACAAACAGTACAATTACATCAAATTGTTTATACCAATGAGTTCCTTATGGTTCACACAATCAATCCACGTTGTTAGAATTTATTTATATTGTCTAAATCGTAAAACCCTAATTCGGCCATTCAAACCCTAACAATGGTGAAATACGATTGGGGGTACCAAGCTTCAAGGTTACTGTCCAGAAACATTCCTATCATCATCACAAACATCAAACAATCATCAAATTTCATTTAAATCAAGTAAATATATGGAATCGAAAAACTCATATTCAAGAACAAAGTTTGATTCGGTTTGAATGATTTAAGGTGTTATGGATGCATATGAACATTGGTACACATTCAGTGAAGCTTAGGGATCATTGATGTGTCCTTAGAATACCTTCTAATGTCCTCAAATGAAGAACCCGAAAATTGATTTTTGGATGATTTTTTGGTTTGTGAAACTTACTATTGAGGCTGGAAAATTCGTGGCTTGTGATTAGGGTTATGTAATATATTTATAGTGTGATCAATTAGGTCAGAAAAAATCATTGCTTGTGTGAAGAATTTGATCTAAAAAGATTCAAAGAGATTATGCCTTAAAAATCAAATATTTTTGCATGAACACTTGCTATTTTAGGCCAATCATCATGATCTTCTTTCCACTTTGATACCAATTACTTTTAAGATTTTCTAGAAGCTCAATCATATTTAAATCTTTGACTTTTATATTTTATTTTAATTTAAAATGATTTTTAATGAATTAAATCAAAATAAATAAAAATAAAATAATAAAAAATCTGATTTTTGTTGACTTGGGACGTGCATGAAGTCATAGTATGGATTGGGTCATCATATAGCAAGCCCATTTAGAAGAAATTGGTTTTAGACCTCCATTTTCTTCATAAACCAACCAAAAATTTCCCAACTTTGCAAGGGAACATATCCTTCAATTTTAATGCTATGAGTGTGTTCTTGGACATTTTTGAAAGCTTGAAGAGTCCTCTAACCAACCCCACTGGTTTCATGTTCATATCATTCACCATTCTCAAGTTATGCCCTTTTGAAGTTGATGACTTTTTGTTGACTTTCAAAAGGACCTATAATGTCTTAGCTCATACCTTCCAAATGAAGCATTTTTGGGCTTGGCTTGTGAGACACAAAGTTGTAGAGAATTCAATTTCCTTCAAAATGAGCTTTGGATGGAGACTTGGTGATGAAGCATGTGAAAGTTATGGCTGGTCAAAGTTCAGTTGACTTTTACTAAGGAAACCCTAATTTAGAAACTCCTGATTCTTGATGATCTGAAATTTCCTTGATGAATCATGATCAACCCTTGATCAAATGATGAAATTTACCTCATATACTTGATGTTGGCAAAAAATCATGAAGTTTGACTTTGGTTTGACCACAGTTGACCTTAGTTTGACTTTTAACTCCTTTGATTGATTTTGACTTATCTGATCATCTGACTGAGCAAACCTTTGAGAAAAGTCTTGAAACTTGTCATGGGGGTTCTTACACACATATAAGATGTTATGAAGCTCACTTGAAGTCTTGGAAATCCATTTAGCCTGATTAAAGTCAAAACCCTAGTTTTGGATGCACTGCTTAGGAGGTGCATTGTATGAGGGATTTGTCAACTCTTCTGACCAATTGTGAACTTTGTGAACCTTGTGAACCATCATAAAATGTCTTGTGAACTTCATGGGAGGTATTGTGAACCTTGTGAACCTTGTGAACCTCATAAAGTATCTTGTAGACTTCATGAACCTCATGAAAGGTCTTGTAAGCATTGTGAATCTTGTGAACCTTGTGAACCTTCTTAGCACACAAAGTCTTGTATTGTGAGGGAAAATTTTGGGGTGCAACAGCTGCCCCTGTTCAATTTTCTGAAACCTGAGGGGTTAGATTGGTATATTTGCCAGTCGTGACCTGGAAGGTTGAAGGGGATTGAACACAAAAGCCCAAAAATTTGCACTCACCAGTGCGTAGAGTGATACAGGTGACTAGTTGAATATGCTTGAGTGGGCTTAAAGATGCCACTTGGAGAAAAATTCTTCAGATACATTTCTTGGGGGATAAAGCAGTCCAAAATATGGAGGTATAATGATAGCTTTCAGGAGGATAAAGCAGTCCTGAGGGATTAATAATATGCTTTCAGGAGGATACAGCAGTCCTGAGGTAATAGCATGCTTTCAGGAGGATAACAACGTCCTGAGGAGATGATATGCTTTCAGGAGGATAACAACTTCCTGAGGTAATGATATGCTTTCAGAAAGATAAACAACGTTCTGAGGTAGGGGTGATAGCTTTCAGGAAGATAAATAATGTCCCGAGGAGATAATATGCTTTCAGGAGGATAAAAACGTCCTGAGGAAGTGGTAACCTTTGGGAAGATAACAACGGCCCAAAGTAATAATATGCTTTCAGGAGGATAACAACGTCCCGAGGAGATAATAAGCTTTCAGGAGGATAAAGCATTCCTGAAGGATTGATAGCTTTCAGGAGGATAACAACATCCTGAGGAGGTAATATGCTTTCAGAAAGATGAACAACGTTCTGAGGTATAAGAAGATTTCAGGAGGATAAAGCAGTCCTGAGGGAATGATAACTTTCAGGGGGATAAAGCAGTCCTGATAGTCACAAGTTGTTGATGAAGTCTGTCTGCTGGAGAATTAACCTGAAAACAAGGTAGCATTCTATATGGTAGTATTAGTTTATGTATTATGTATGCATGTATAGTATGATGCACTTAAGTAATGTATTATGTATTCATGAGTATGTATGTTATGGTATGATGTAAATGATGTATGTATGATATGATGCTGCCGGAAGCGTCTGGATATCTTCGTATAATAACTGCTGGCCAGGGAAAATAAATCCCGATTTTTTGCTGAAGGATATGAGGAACTTATTCCCATCTTGTTTGATAATATATTATACATAACCTTCCGTATGCTGGGGATAGCAAGGTATACATAACTTCCCGTCTGCTGGGGATAGCAAGGTATATATAACCTCCCGTCTTCGTTTGATAGTAGGGTAGATATAACATCCCGTCTTCGTTCGTCGTACCCTTATTGGAAAGTAAATTCCCGAATATCCTTATGAGGATAAAAGAGATGGATATAAATTCCAGGGGAGATGTGACTTTATGAAGATGGACTTGCCCTACTGAGGGTTTGTAGCTGTTTTGTTAGAGATGAACCGGCAAAGCTTTGTTGAAATCCTTCCCTCGTTCGTCCTTAGTAAATACTATTACTGTATTTTCATGCATTTCTGGTAAACATCAATCATATTAAGCATACATGCATTTCTGGTAAACATCAATCATATTCAAAAGCATACATACATTCAAACACAACCAATGGACGTTTCGCTTATGTAAATAGGGTAAAAGTAAATCTGAATTCAAAAATGGAATTTTATTTATATCAAAAAGTGACCTATACATAGGTAGGTTTGTACAAGGAGACATAAACCCTAGTAGGAGGATTTTGTCATAAAATTTTACAAAACAAAGAGAATCAGCTATGTGGGAAATAATCCTATTGAGTTTCAATTCTACTATTGCCATTATCTTCAAGTATCTCATCTTCTGATGTTGAGACGGAAACGATTGGATTGAGCTTTATCTGTTCGAGCTTGGGTAAGTAACACAACTGGTTGCAGTTTCATGGGTGATCCAAACGAGACATAGTCATACGCTTTAATCCCTAACTTTTGCCTGGATTGCCCTTTCAGGTTTTCAATCCACCGGGATACCCTTTTTTGCCCAAGCCGCCTTTTCAGGTTTTCAACTTGCCGGGTGTACATCTTTTTATATATATCCCTAATTTTTGCCCAAACCCTTTTGGTTTGCCGGGATGCCCTTATTTTTGCCTAGGCCTGTCAACCTAGCGGGTCTCTTTTCATGCGTAGTATTTTTTAACTATGTCTGCGTTTACAGGCTGTGGGAAGTCTTCACCATCCATAGTAGTAAGTATCATGGCACCTCCTGAGAATACTGTTTTGACCACAAATGGTCCTTCATATGTAGGAGTCCACTTTCCCCTAGGATCACCTTGTGGTAATATGATACGCTTGATTACCAAGTCACCAGCCTGATATACCTTTGGCTTAACCTTCTTATTAAAAGCTTTGATCATTCGCTTCTGGTACATCTGGCCATGACAAACTGCTGCTAACCTCTTCTCATCAATCAAATTTATCTGGTCAAGTCGGGTCTGAATCCACTCATCTTCATCCAAGCCTGCATCCTTCATAATTCTTAAGGAGGGAATCTGAACTTCAATGGGCAGAACTGCTTCCATACCATAGACTAAGGAGAATGGGGTTGCCCCTATTGAAGTACGCATTGTAGTACGATAACCATGAAGAGCAAATGGTAACATCTCATGCCAATCTTTGTAAGTAACAGTCATCTTCTGTGCAATCTTCTTAATGTTCTTATTGGCAGCTTCAACTGCCCCATTCATCTTTGGACGATACGGAGAAGAGTTGTGATGCTTAATCTTGAACTGCGTGCAGAGATCAGTAATCATATTGTTGTTCAGATTAGAGCCATTGTCAGTAATAATCCTTTCAGGGATGCCATACCTACATATTAGATTATTCTTAATGAATCGAGCCACAACATTCTTAGTAACAGATGCAAATGAAGCTGCCTCTACCCACTTCGTGAAGTAATCAATGGCAACCAGGATGAAACGATGCCCATTAGAAGCAGTAGGCTTGATCTCACCAATCATATCAATGCCCCACATTGCAAAAGGCCAAGGAGCAGTCAACACATTCAATGGTGATGGAGGTATGTGTACTTTGTCAGCATAAATTTGACATTTGTGACATGTTCTGGAGTGTTGATAGCAATCAGCTTCCATGGTAGACCAATAGTAACCTGCTCTCAATATCTTCTTTTCCATAGTATGAACACTAGAATGGGTGCCAAAGATCCCATCATGCATATCTTCCATAATCTCAGTTGCTTCCTTCTTATCCACACAACGAAGCATAGTTGAATCATGATTGCGCTTGTACAAAATCCCATTACTCAAAAAGAACTTAGCAGAAAACCTCCTCAGAAACTTCCTATCTTTGACAGATGCCCCTTCAGGGAACTCCTGAGCTTCAAGATATCTTTTCACTTCATAAAACCAAGGCTTTTCTTCTGCTTCTTCAGTGTTAATCTCATTGCAGTATGCAGGCTTCTCAAATCTGTCAATAGTAATTTTGGGAGCTTAATCATCCCAGCTGATCTCAAACATGGATGCCATGGTAGCTAAAGCATCTGCCAACTGATTCTCTCTTCGTGGGATATGTTCAAAGGTAATCTCTTTAAAATGTGGGATCAAAGACAACACATACTCTCTGTATGGAATGAGATTATCATGTTTGGTATCCCAATCTCCTTTAATCTGACTTACTACCAAGGCTGAATCTCCATACACATCAAGGAATTGAATCTTCATATCAATAGCAGCTTTAATACCCAGGATACATGCCTCATACTCCGCCATGTTATTGGTACAATAGAAACAAAGTCTGGCAGTAATCGGGGTATGACAACCTTCAGGGGAACTAATCACAACACCAACACCATTACCAAGTGCATTAGAGGCACCATCAAAAACCATAGTCCATCGGGATCCTTGTTCAGGTCCGTCATATTGTCCAGGTTCTTTGGTAATAATCATAATGTCTTCATCAGGGAACTCAAAACTCATTGACTGGTAATCATCCACTGCTTGATGAGCTAAATGATCAGCAACAACACTCCCCTTGATGGCCTTCTGAGTAGTATATTGTATGTCATATTCTGTCAAGATCATTTGCCATCTTGCAATTCTTCCGGAGAGAGCAGGTTTCTCAAATATGTACTTGATTGGATCCATCTTCGAAATCAACAAGGTAGTATGGGTCAACATATACTGTCTTAATTGGCGAGCAGCCCATGCCAAAGCGCAGCAAGTTTTCTCGAGCAGTGAGTATCTTGTTTCACAGTCGGTAAACTTTTTGCTAAGGTAGTATATTGCCTGCTCTTTTTGACCAGACTCGTCATGTTGCCCCAACACACACCCCATTGAGTTGTCTAGCACTGTTAAGTACATAATCAAGGGTCTTCCATCAACTGGTGGCATCAAAATTGGAGGTTCTAGCAGATATCTCTTGATTTCATCAAAGGCAGTCTGGCATTCATCATTCCATTCCATCACCTGATCTTTCTTCAGCAACTTGAAAATTGGCTCACAGATGGCAGTTAATTGGGAAATAAATCTTGCAATGTAATTCAATCGTCCCAAGAAACCTCTAACCTCCTTCTCAGTACGGGGAGCTGGCATCTCTCGTATAGCTTTTACTTTTGCAGGATCCACTTCGATACCTTTTCCACTGACAATGAAACCCAAGAGCTTACCAGATCTAACTCCAAAAGTACACTTGTTTGGGTTCAATCTCAACTTGTATTTCTTCAATCTCTCGAACAATTTATGCAAATGATCAAGATGTTGTTCTTCATTCTGAGACCTGGCTATCATATCATCCACATACACCTCTATCTCATGATGGATCATATCATGAAACAAAGCCACCATAGCACGCTGATATGTTGCCCCTTCATTCTTCAAACCAAATGGCATCACCTTATAACAAAAAGTGCCCCACTGTGTAACAAATGTTGTCTTCTCCATGTCTTCAGGAGCCATCTTGATTTGATTGTAACCAGAGAAACCATCCATAAAAGAGAATACCTTATGCTGAGCAGTGTTGTCTACCAGAACATCAATATGAGGAAGTGGAAAATCATCTTTGGGGCTGGCCTTGTTCAAATCCCTGTAGTCTACACACATACGTACCTTACCATCTTTCTTAGGAACTGGTACCACATTTGCAACCCATTGAGGATAAGAAGTCACAGCTAAGAACCCTGCATCAAACTGTTTCATTACCTCTGCTTTGATCTTTTCTGACATCTCGGGACGCATACGACGAACCTTCTGCTTTTTTGGACGACAATCTTCTTTTACTGGTAAACGGTGAACTACAATGTTTGTATCCAACCCTGGCATATCTTCATAAGACCAAGCAAAGATCTCTACATAGTCACGTAACATCTGAATTAATCTGCTCTTGACACTATCCTCTAAATCAGCCACTATCTTGACCTCTTTCCTGTTTTCTTCAGTTCCCAAATTCACAACTTCGACTGGCTCTTCATGTGGCTGTATGGCTTTCTCTTCTTGTTGTAACAACCTAGCAAGCTCTACAGGTACTTCACAATCGTCCTCATTTCTGTCTTCAGTTTGATAGATCGGATTCTCGAAATTATAATTGGCAATAGTAGAACTGTTATCAACAGGATCCAGAGTGGATGAGGATCTGCATTTTAGTGATGTGGGTGTGTGTAAGAACACATAGCTGATAAAACAAAAATAAAAGAAAAGAAAGACGAGGGACACAACATTTACGAAAACGAAACGTCCACTGATTTTTATTGAATGAAGTATGCAAATGAAATGACATCCCGTAACAAGCACACCATTGTGCCCCGGGTAAGGCACAAGGCTTAAGAGTTCAATTGTTCAAGAAATTACAAACATAAAAGCAACAACACAGTAATAGTATTTACTCCTGACTAAAGGAGATAGGAATAACATCTTCATCTTTCCAATTATTGAGTCCAGCACCCACAGTAGGAAAGATCCAAGCATCCAGATTGTAGTCTTCATCATAGTCTCCCACAGCATTGATCTGATCTTTCATAACCCCTTGATTGGTGATACGAACAGCACGAGCATGACGAATAGCCTTCTGGGACTCTGCAGTGAAACCCAAACCAAATTTGTCAGACTTGTATGGGATATCAGGAAGCTGACCCCAAATAGTACAACCACCTTCATCCACTACAGCTCTAGCATCTTTGAGGGAGGCCATTGTTGGAGGTATTCTGGTGACCACAGGAACTTTCTTCACAACAGGAGGAGCTACATAATCATTAACAATCAAAGGAACCACTTCAAATGTCTGACACGGAGTTTCAACGTATTCACCTTTCACTTCCAGATACTTGAAGGTGTTTACATGACTAACAAAATACTCTTCCTCTCCATAGACAGTAACAACTTTTCCTTCCATTGGATATCTTAGCTTCTGATGTAATGTAGAGGTTACAGCACCTGCCCCATGGATCCAGGGACGACCAAGCAAACAAGAGTACGAAGGACGAATATCCCTCACATAAAATGTAGCATTGAAAATCTGAGAACCAACTTTGATTGGGAGATCAATTTCTCCATGCACCACTCTTCTAGAACCATCAAAAGCCTTCACCACTATATTACTGGGCTTCAGCATAGCATCTTCAGGACTCAGCTTATTCAGGACTTCTTTGGGCAACACATTCAGAGAGGAACCATTGTCTATCAATACATGTGACAGGGTAGTGCCCCTGCATTCAATTGAGATATGCAGAGCCCTGTTATGATTCCTCTTGGCAGGGGTCAAATCAGAATCAGAAAACCCTAACCCATTATCATAAGTCAGGTGGGCAACACAATTCTCAAACTGGTCAACAGAAATTGCATTGGGTACATGAGCAGTCTTCAGAAACTTGATCAAAGCTTTTGCATGAGCTTCAGAACATAACAACAGAGACAGCATAGAAATCTTGGAGGGAGTATGCCCCAACTGATCAACAATGTCATAATCACTCTTGCGAATGATTTTCAATACTTCTTCCATCTGCTTAGAGAGATCATCAGCAGCTGGCACATCAGTAGGTATAGGTTCAATAACAGGACCCTTGCCCCGAGCATCAGTAGCAGCAGGAGTAACTGCATTCTTGGAAGTCACTGGAGGAGAGAAAACCCTTCCACTTCGTGTGATCTTACTAGACCCAGCAATATTATCAACATCAACAGGCACATCAGCTAAGGGTTCTTGCTTAACACCATGGATGTAAACATCAGACCCATAATGCCAAGGCACAGCTTTGTCAGACGTATACGGAATAGGACCAGGAGTAGTAATGACCATAGGAGCCACTCTGGCTTCAGCAACAACCTTCACAGGGCCTTCAGCAGTAATCTTGATTGGACCTTTATGAGTGATTTTAACAGGTCCTTTTGAAGTGATCCTTACCGGTACTTTGTCAACCATATCAACCTCTTCAGTCTTCCTACCTTGAGTAATATGATCCACCATACTCTCTACAGATGATGGAGTCCTCTCAAACACTATGGTGTACTTATCCATGAGACGTTGAATTCCATCTCTCAATCTCCAGCAACTATCCGGCTTATAGGTACAATACAAACAATCTTCACGACAACCTGGAAAGAACCCATCTTGCACTAACTTCTTCTTGATAACAGACAATGGTGTGGTCAATTCTGCAACTAAATAGATATGTAAATCTTCATCAATGGCATTGACAGTCTTCTCGTGATTTGGCATAGGAGCAGTAATCACGTTTGGAGTACCCGGAGGGTCAAACTCAATTTCTCCAGCCTCAATCATATCTTGAATTTTGTTCTTCAAGACCCAGCAGCTATTAGTATCATGTCCCTGACAATTCGAATGATATGCACATCGTGCATTGGGATTGTACCTGGGAGAGGTAACATTAGGATTCTGAGGAGCCTCTTTCAGAGTAATGAGTTCAGCCTTCAACAAGTGTTGCAATGCCTGAGCCATTTACATGTTGATCTTAGTGAACTGCCTTCTAGCCCTCTGTTGGTTGCCCTGTGGCTGTTCTGTTGTTGCAGGAGTTGGATTTGAAATATGGACTGCACTCACAGACTGATGCCTTCTATTACGATCAGGTTGACCATAAACAGCATTGGATTCTTTCTTCCCAGTGGGAGGCTTCTTTGCAGCACCTGATGAATAAGTACCCACCTGGATTTTGCCACTCTTTATACCATTTTCCACGCGCTCTCCTGTCATTATCAACTCAGTGAAGCCAGATGATGAGCTTCCAATGAGATGACTGTAAAAAGGACCATTCAGCGTACACATGAACATATCAACCAATTCCCTGTCAGTTAAAGGGGGTTGGACTCTTCCAGCTAAATCTCTCCACTTCTGAGCATACTCTTTGAAACTTTCTTTGGCACCCATAGACATGCTTTGCAGCTGCATGCGAGTGGGAGCTAAATCAGCATTGTATTGATACTGCTTATAGAAGGCTTCGGCAATATCATTCCAATCCCTGATGTTGATACTTTCCAATTGATAATACCACTCCAATTGAGCTCCAGATAAGCTCTCTTGAAAAAAATGGATCCACAACTTCTTATCAGCAGTGTGAGGTTGGATCCTTCTGACATAAGACCTCAGATGCAGCTTGGGACAAGAGACCCCATCATAAACAACAAAGGTAGGAACCTTGAAACCAATGGGTATGACTACCCCAGATATCAGACTCAAATCTTCAAAATCCAGCCCAGAAGACTTCTGCAACTCCATAGCATCCATTCTATCCACCAGCATCTTGAATTTGTCTTCATTAGGCTCATGGTAGTAATTAGCCTCAGAATCAGAGTCCCCCATAGTGTTGTGGAGACTGCCTCCCTCTTTTTCAGACTCTTCAGACTCATAATCTTCAACTGGTTCTTTGGTCTTGGCAAGACCTTTGAACCTTCTTCCCATGTTGATCAGGCCACCTGACCTTCTAGTCTTCTTAGTCTTCTTGGCCAGCAGTGTCTTCAATTCATCCTGCCCCTTGGTCAGGTTCAGGATCAGCTCTTGGAACTGTGCATTTTGTGTCTGGAGATCCTTAACTGTTTGTTCAAGAGCCATTGCTGAAATAAACAGCGAGAAGATGAGAAACCTGTGCACAATTATAAACCTGTGATGCAATGAAATGGTATGTGAATGTATATGCAATGTTTTCAAGGACCGCAGGATTTAAATTTGCTTAAACAAACACGAAAGTAAACTTTTATTAGTAATAAATTTGTTTTGCCTCTTGGGCTTACAAAAAATGAAATAAAATAAATACAAAAGATGGGGTTTTAAGTCTCCCATGGACGTTTCCTCTTTGTGTTGAGGTATGAGTTGAGATTCCGTTCTTCGTGAAGTTGCTTTGTTAGTTCCAGGATTCTTTCTTGGCTTGCTTTGTAATGAGCCTCGAAAGCATCCCTTTGCTCCTTCAATTGGACCCAGGATCTCTGTAAGTCTTCCATGTCAGTAGGCATGTCTGGGTGAAGGATGGTATAAGCAGTATCTCCTTCAGCAACAGGTTCCATGGTAACTGGCAGGATAGCAGGATATGGCATCATGAGAGTCTGAGCACGAGATCGCACCCATCTGAGATAAGCCTCCATAGGAATAGTGTACTTAGGCTCCAGTGTCTTGCTGTCAACCCTGTTTACTTTTCCCCATGCTCGTATGAATCTCTGACGGTAACCTTGAAGATCGTTGTCGTAGTCAAACACAATGCCCTGAATCAACATGTCATGTGGGCCATCACTCCGAGCGTAACCAAACTGTCGTAAAGCTAGAGAGGGGTTGTAGGTGATGCCTCCTCTTATGCCTAGAAGTGGCACATTAGGAAACTCCCCACAACGGTCAATGATAGTGACATTCTCCATAGATCTGGAGCACCAATGAATATCTGAATGCGAGAGTGACATGATCCTTTTGGACCACCTGAACCCTTGCTCATTCTTCATTACTGAGCGAGGAAGGTGAGAAATAAACCACCTAGAAAGCAAAGGTATGCAGCACATCAAAGTTCCTCTTGCCCTTGTAGTACGGGTGTGAAGAGAATGTAGGATGTCTCCAAGCAATGTAGGCACTGGATTGTGACTCAGGAATATGTTGATGGCATGAACGTCTATGAACTGATCAGGATTGGGGAACAACACTAAGCCATAAATCAACAAGGCTAAGATCTCCTCAAAAGCATCATAACTCATAGCCTTCAAGAACGCTTGAGCCTTCTCCATCAACACCTTAGCAAGAATACCCTTAACTCCGCTTCTCGTTTCTAGAACAATGTCAGACTTCTTCAGATGTAAAGCTGCAGCAATAACCTCTGGTTTAAGCTCCTTCTCCAAGCCTGTGAAGGGTCTTTGATCAAGAACAGGTATACCCAGAATTTTAGAGAACTCTTCCATTGTAGGAACCAACTGATAGTCAGGGAATGTGAAGCAATGGTGCTTAGGATCAAAGAACTGAAACAGGACACTCATCATGTCTTCATTGAACCCTGAGGTGACCAGATCCAATAGGTGACCATGTCTCTTGATGAACTGGGAATGATCAGACACTTGAGAAACCAACTCTTTAAGCTTAGCAGGTATCCCTACAAAGTTGATCCTGATAGTGTTTCTACGAGCAGAAGCCATGACCTGCAACAAAGAACAAAGATAAATCCTTTGGTCCTTGAAATGGTTAGTGAAAATGCTATGTTTATGATGCATGATGATGTCATGATGTTATGCTCAATCACAAACATGTGGCACACACAAACAAGTCACACAATAGCCCTAGGTTTAAAGGCTTGCATGAGGTTCAAAGGTAAATACCCTCCCCTGAAGTTTAGATGGTTCATCCTGTCCTATAAAGTAACCAGGTTCTAAGGGATCTCAATATCATTGATCCTTCACAAGGGTGGTTGTTCAGTAGGCAACTTACTTGCCAACCAAAACCCTCCAAGTTTAGAATCTCAATGAGCGTAGTATCGAGTATCAACCAACTTCAGTCTTCACCAAAGCCGGTTATCTCACTACTTTCTAAAGGCCAAGATGGGATAACTAGGGTTCTAAAAGTTAGTTAGTGTATTGACACCATATGGCAGCCTCATATTATCCTCAACTTGACTTAAGGAACATAAGCACCAACCAAGAAGTCACACTAACTATGGCCACCAGATCACCCATATCGGTATACGCCGTACAGTTTCCTTGGTCTATTGCCATTTACCTAAGGTACACTAGATCCGGGTTAGGATCTTTCACACATAAGAGCACCCAACAAGTAAAGTAAAGCAAACAAGTTTAAAGTGATCTAATTCCTAAGGGTACCCCTCTTTTATTAAGTCCCTAGCAGAGTCGCCAGTTCTGTAACACGGTGGGAGAACTGACTTTAGTTATGTTGCGGATAGCAAGAGTCGCCACCGACTTTTATTTTATCCAAAGGAAAGGCATAAAAGAACAGGAAAGACCTTTTAAAAGATTTTTGGGTCCGGGGGGTAGGTTATGTAAAGGGAAGGTGTTAGCACCCTTTACATCCATGGTTATCCATGGGCTCTTAGTTACTTAGCTCACTTTAAAATGTTTTTGAAATGTGAAGTGTGTGAATAGAAATTTTCTTAAGAGTTTGATAATGATCCATGTACGGATGCGTAAAAAACCTTTGTTTTGAAAATTTGTTTGAAAGTGTGAAGTGTTTGAAAAGTTTTGAAGAGTGAGCAAGTAACTATGAGGAACCTACCCTAAGTTTAAGTCTTTTCTGTTCTTGAATCCTTTAAATGGTAAGACTATCCCTATTATTAAGGAATAGGTAGTCATTACCTTGGATGTGAGGGACAAGTGAAGGGACATCTATTATTTAGGCAACTGTGGGGTGTATAAGCAATTCGAAGGGACTTATCATCTTTATTCGAAAGGGACAAGATCATTATGAAGGCAACATTCGAAAGGGACTTGATCTTTTTATCTGTTTAGGGACTAGATGATATGAGATGAGGGACTTTTGCTTTATACACCCTACTTGCACTTTTTGTAATAGGCAATATGAGAGGTATCCTTAAGGAAGTGAGATGGCGATCAAAGATCGACTTACGTGTGTGAGTGTACAATTTTAAATAATTATCTTTTAAATTTAAATGATCTAAATTAATTTTAAATTACAAGTATATTTACACTCCCTATTTACTAACCATAGCATAAAAATAAATAATTTAAACATCATAAAATATTACATCCAGGAGCAATTACATAATAATAAAAGCAATTTAAATAAATAATCAAAATAAATAAATAAGCAAAATAAGCAAAATAAATAAATAAGCAAAATAAATAAGTAAGCAAAATAAATAAATAATTATAATAGGGTTAGTAGAAAATAATAATAATAATAATTTAAAAATAAATGGGGTTAGTAATAATCATATAAACATAATTAATAATAATAATAAGCAAAAATAGTATAATAAACAAAATTTAGAAGTTAATAAGAAAATACAAACAATCATATTAATTATTAAAAAATTTGAAATTATTAAATCAATTATGAACATATTGTGAGAAATAAATTATAATTATTAAATTTGCAAATTTTTTAGAAATTACTTACATACATAATTAAAGTATAAACAATTAGTGAATATTTTCATAAAAATAAATTAGGCATTTTAATTTTTACACATATTTATGTACAAAATTTAGATTATAAACAATTTATGTATTTAATAAAAATTAGATTAAATATAAATAATAATATTAAACAAAAATAAAAGAAATTAGGGTTTTTAGAAATTATATTTTTAGGGTTTATAAAAATAAATTGAGTTTTATATACAAAAATGTCAAATATTAATCTAATTATTATAATGTATACATATTTTTAATTTTTAATATATAATAATAAACTAAGTTTAGAAAAATCAATTACAAAATATTTACATATTGTTTTTTTTTCTAGAATTATTTAAATACATACTAAACATGATTATATTTAATTAATAGTAATATAATTAATAAAACAAATTAAATAAAACAAAAAAAATTGAAACTTACCTGGCTGGGATTTGAACCCAGCACCTTTGGCTTGCAATCAGCAACACATACCACCAGGCTACCAGCGCGCGGGTGATAAGGAGATGAGAGGAATTTGTTTTATGCCCTAAACCTGGAAATCAGAAAAAAGAAATAAAAAGCAAAAGGCCTGGGGGAATCGAACCCAGGACCTTCACAATATCACACAAACACATTACCATTCCAGCTGGGAGAGCGCACCTGTACACATAATCACTTTAATTCATAATATATTATAACTTCTAATTATCTGGAAAAAACAACAAAATATGGTGAAGCCAGGATTCGAACTCCTGCCCATAAGCAGCACACGCGCATAGCCTACCACTGGGACAAACACAAGTTTGTGATATTAAACAGAAACAAAACATAAAAATATTAAAATCAAATTCAAATTCCAGAAACGCGCGCGCAGGGCCTTCATCTTCTTCATATTACCTGCGAAAATTAATACAACTTTTCCTGCGAAATTTCATACAAGTTCTTCTATGTTCATGTCCTGCGAAATTCAAACACCAAACAAACAGTACAATTACATCAAATTGTTTATACCAATGAGTTCCTTATGGTTCACACAATCAATCCACGTTGTTAGAATTTATTTATATTGTCTAAATCGTAAAACCCTAATTCGGCCATTCAAACCCTAACAATGGTGAAATACGATTGGGGGTACCAAGCTTCAAGGTTACTGTCCAGAAACATTCCTATCATCATCACAAACATCAAACAATCATCAAATTTCATTTAAATCAAGTAAATATATGGAATCGAAAAACTCATATTCAAGAACAAAGTTTGATTCGGTTTGAATGATTTAAGGTGTTATGGATGCATATGAACATTGGTACACATTCAGTGAAGCTTAGGGATCATTGATGTGTCCTTAGAATACCTTCTAATGTCCTCAAATGAAGAACCCGAAAATTGATTTTTGGATGATTTTTTGGTTTGTGAAACTTACTATTGAGGCTGGAAAATTCGTGGCTTGTGATTAGGGTTATGTAATATATTTATAGTGTGATCAATTAGGTCAGAAAAAATCATTGCTTGTGTGAAGAATTTGATCTAAAAAGATTCAAAGAGATTATGCCTTAAAAATCAAATATTTTTGCATGAACACTTGCTATTTTAGGCCAATCATCATGATCTTCTTTCCACTTTGATACCAATTACTTTTAAGATTTTCTAGAAGCTCAATCATATTTAAATCTTTGACTTTTATATTTTATTTTAATTTAAAATGATTTTTAATGAATTAAATCAAAATAAATAAAAATAAAATAATAAAAAATCTGATTTTTGTTGACTTGGGTCGTGCATGAAGTCATAGTATGGATTGGGTCATCATATAGCAAGCCCATTTAGAAGAAATTGGTTTTAGACCTCCATTTTCTTCATAAATCAACCAAAAATTTCCCAACTTTGCAAGGGCACATATCCTTCAATTTTAATGCTATGAGGGTGTTCTTGGACATTTTGGAAAGCTTGAAGAGTCCTCTAACCAACCCCACTGGTTTCATGTTCATATAATTCACCATTCTCAAGTTATGCCCTTTTGAAGTTGTTGACTTTTTGTTGACTTTCAAAAGGACCTATAATGTCTTAGCTCATACCTTCCAAATGAAGCATTTTTGGGCTTGGCTTGTGAGACACAAAGTTGTAGAGAATTCAATTTCCTTCAAAATGAGCTTTGTATGGAGACTTGGTGATGAAACCCTAATTTAGAAACTCCTGATTCTTGATGATCTGAAATTTCCTTGATGAATCATGATCAAACCTTGATCAAATGATGAATTTTACCTCATATACTTGATGTTGGCAAAAAATCATGAAGTTTGACTTTGGTTTGACCACAGTTGACCTTAGTTTGACTTTTTAACTGCTTTGACTGATTTTGACTTATCTGATCATCTGACTGAGCAAACCTTTGAGAAAAGTCTTGAAACTTGTCATGGGGGTTCTTACACACATATAAGATGTTATGAAGCTCACTTGAAGTCTTGGAAATCCATTTAGCCTGATTAAAGTCAAAACCCTAGTTTTGGATGCACTGCTTAGGAGGTGCATTGTATGAGGGATTTGTCAACTCTTCTGACCAATTGTGAACTTTGTGAACCTTGTGAACCATCATAAAATGTCTTGTGAACTTCATGGGAGGTATTGTGAACCTTGTGAACCTTGTGAACCTCATAAAGTATCTTGTAGACTTCATGAACCTCATGAAAGGTCTTGTAAGCATTGTGAATCTTGTGAGCCTTGTGAACCTTCTTAGCACACAAAGTCTTGTATTGTGAGGGCAAATTTTGGGGTGCAACAGTCATCATTTCCTAACTCTGTCGAAAACGTTCTTCAAATCTCTTTGGTCGAAATAACTCCTGAGAACACTTTCTTCTCTGATCGAAATGTTGTTTTGGACTTCAATTTCATGGCGTCGAAAATCCTTGTCTACAATGATACATATGTTGTTTATTTTCATTTTAGGCTTATATCTTCCAGCACTTTCCGTTCATAGCTTGTTGGGGGAGTGTGCTTGAGTACATGGAGGACTGGCCGCAGGCACATGCCTTTCTCCCGTTGAGAGGGAAACATACAGTCGTCCCTTACAAATTCTATCTGGACTGCATGGTTGTCGATGATGTCAGATACGATGCATATGCTAGTCACCGTCAAACGCGCCCGTTTGATGAGATCTCACTATTCAACGAATGGTTGGAACGCAGTTCGACCATCATTGTGCCATATCTTCCCGAGTGCGTCATGCGGCAGTTTAGTTATACTCGTACCATGCACAGACATCCTGCTGAGTCCGCTCATCTCGGTCTGACTCGTAGGGAGATAGACGAGGTATTTGATGTCTTTTAGAATCACCTGGTACCAGATTATGCTTAAGCGACCAGAGCTGAGAGAGACTTGAGATGCGTCGATGGCTACATCAAGTGGTTCTTTAGAGTCTCACATCCCTACATGGTGCCCACTATAGATGGATCACCTCCCAGACCAGCTCATCAGGAGATATTAGAGGAGGAACAATCTCAGCTGGAATACACTCAGGATGTATTGCCTCGATGTCGTCAGATACTTACTATTGGTCGGTCATGCATTGATGTCGATTTCTTCCCAGAGGGGTCTGGTCAGATGTGTATATTGGGTGAGATTCTTACTGTGGTAGGGGGTGCTTATGTATCGCAGACATCACGCCAGAACTAGTGGGATCAACGACCAATGATCTAGATCGGGCGGTCAAGGAAGACGAGGTGGTAGAGGCATAGGAGAGGGTGCAAATGTACTCCCGTACACACAGTAGTTATTTCGATGGTGTCTATTTTGATATGATGTTAATTATTTTTATGACATTGATGTAGTATTTTTTTATTATGACATTAACGGAGTATTGTTATGACATCTTTATATATATATATATATATATATATATATATATATATATATATATATATATATATATATATATATATATATATATATATATATATATATATATATATATATATATATATATATATATATATATTTATTTATTTATTTATTTTATTTATGTTTATATGTTATTCTATATGCATCTCTGACTAATAAAATTGATTTTATCTATTAAAAATTGTTCTACTAAAATTTCGGAGATACATATACGAAACTATTTTCGTAAATGCATCCTAAAAAACAGTCAACATAAAACAAAAAATTGATGTATTCAGATGTATATTTACGGAACTAGTGGATATAATTAGAAATACATTAGAAAGTCTGTATAACTTAATTACTAATAATAGATCTAACAACATTAATAACTTAATTAATTAGTTACTCGTGTAAAAGATAACTTAACTAACATTTTACTAACATAATTTTATAATTGAATTACACTTTAATAGAATTATCTCACAAGTAATTTAACTAACACCTTTTATTTTTAAATTACACTTAAACAATTCTTATCTTTTTTACCTCGATAATTTTTTTAAAAATGACATATTATTCATACAATAAATTAAATTAAACAATTAATACGAAAGAGACTTGGTGTTACAATGTAGCGAATCATCTCTTGGATTAATTGGTCGAAAGACTGGATATCAAGATTTAAAAAAAAAGCAACAATAATGAAGCGAATCAAGTTTAAAAATCTCCACTAAGATATAAAGAAAACTATTATTCATGAGATCATTGAAACAGTATGTTGTCTTACTTAAATATTATTGGTATATACAATTCTTATTTTTATTACCTCGATAATTTTTTTAAAAATGACATATTATTTATACAATAAATTAAATTAAACAATTAATGCGAAAGAGACTTGGTGTTACAATATAGAGAATCACCTCTTAGATTAGTCGGTCGAAAGACTGAATACCAAGATTTAAAAAAAACAATAACAATGAAGAGAATCAAGTTTAAAAATGTCCACTAAGATATAAAGAAAACTATTATTCACGAGATCATTGAAACAATATGTTGTCTTACTTAAATATTATTGGTATATACAATTGTTTTGAAATTTGAAAATGGGTCGTATTAAAATTATATATATATATATATATATATATATATATATATATATATATATATATATATATATATATATATATATATATATATATATATATATATATATATATATATATATATATATATATATATATATATATATATATATATATATATATATATATATTTGTTAATAATTATATGGACTAAATTGAAAGAACCAAATATATTTAATAACTAAATTGATTATCTAACTATAATATCAAAATAATTAATAACAAATATATCTTTTATGAATGTGTGTGTAATTTTGATAATATGGTAGTAAAATATACTTTCGAAAACAAAAATGTTGATATATTTTAAGCATGTGTTTGTTTATATGATGAAGAAAATTGATTATGCACTAGTTTGAATTAAAAGTGAATTGAAGGTAAAATATAATAATAATTTTTTAATTTCTCCATGTGTACTGTTTAGGGTTTGGTAATGACTTTGCTTTCTTTTTCACTTAATAATTTTGGATTTAAATGATGTACGTATCAATGATAGTAAGTTTCACCCTAAGTTATCGTTGATGATAATTGATTACTTGTGGCAATGCCCATAGTTATAAAGGAACCTCAATCACATTCTTTGTCGCTTTTATTGGAAAAACTAATGTGGACACGATAGCCAGGTTCTCTTGTACAAAACTGCAAATTATCCATGTTGTGGGACTTGTCTTTGGGTTACTCAGTTTGAGGATGTAGTGGTAAAAGTTGGTTGTGTCAATACTGTTACTCTTTTGCTTAATGGATAGGATTATGTTACGGAATAATTTTTTGAGCTATTCGATCATAAGATGTGAAATTCAACAAGTAAACATGACTTTTCCCATTTCTAGTGAATTTTGGTGAAGGTTTTAAGGTCCTTTTAGTTTTACTCCAATTCGATGTTAAATATTTTTAAATATTTTAATGCTCAATTCAACCATGAGTAAAAGTGAAAAGTAATTAGGGTTAGAATAGTGTGTAGCTAAATATAAATTCTAATTTGAACCTTTATATAAGGGTTCTAGGGTATAATTCCTTGGAACCATCTCTTAGAGATACTCTTTTAGGGAATAGATATATTAAGATTTTCATTAGCTTTTACATTCGACGGACATATTTTTTTCACATAGCATTTAAGTCTTTTATTTTGTGGTTGTATTTATCGTAAAAATTGGTAAACAACTTTTAATCTTTAAAAAATGATTAATTTGTAGAATCTCTAAAAAATGATTAATTTGCAGAATCAACCAGTAAATACTTAGGATATGTGCTATTTGTTAAATTATATTGAAAAAATGATAAACACTTCGACATCATTTATTATTTGAGAATGTTTGTTGAAAGTTAAAAATAAATGTAGAATGCTTGGAAATAGAAAACAATAAATAAACTTTAACAAAAATTGCAATAAAAAAATAATGAATAAACTACAAAATAACTTTGATTGAATAAAAATGGTGTTTCAAACGTACATTCTCAATGAAACTCTTTTCTCACACACACTTGGATACTTTGAGTAAATTCTGAGTAATTGTACAACGAAATGAACACACAGAAATTTACATCTGAAGACTTCTATATATACTAAGTTGAAATAACTGTTGTCATACCCTAAATTTTAACCTCAAGATTCATTGACATTTGCATACATTTGACATCATTTGCATATATTTTTTATGCACTACTAATCCATTGGTTCAGACCAAAGTTTGTTTCTTGTGTTTCACCTATCAAGGATTAGGGTTTTGCAGTTCACTGAGGAATTCAGGCAAATGATCAATCAAGAATGGACCTACTATTCAAGATCTCTATCTCCTCTTTCATTCATAAGGATCAAGAGATCATAAACATCAAAGATCAATCACAAAATTCATGTTCTCAAGTGGATCAAGCCCCAAGGTCATCTGTAGTGCCAAATTAGGGTTTTGTCCAATCGGGGGTCCAAAAGTTGAAATTTTCATCTGGACATGAGCCAATAACATAGGGAATGGTTTGAAGAGCTCACATACACCTTGGAAGTCCATTCACAAGTTTGAAATACCTCAGAGGATGCCCATTCAAAAAAATCAGAAATTAGGGTTACACAATGTAATTTTCATCTAAGGACCAACGTCAAAGTTTGAATTTTTGACCTAAAATCATCTGACCTATATTACAAGAATATATGGTCCATTGTTACATTTGAACCCAACAAAAAATAAAAAATTTAAGATAACTTGTAAAAGGGGCTAACTTAGAAAAATTGAAAATTTTCGAAGTTATAAAGAAAAAGTGTGCATGTAACCTACTTCCAAACATCATAACTTGTGATCCAAACATCAATTTTTTGTGAACCAAAGCTTGAATGATAGAATTTATCACATACTACAAAAGATTCAACTACACTTCATTCCAATTCTTCATGGATTTCAAGTTAGAATCTGATAAAAAAAAGGCTTAATACCCTTTTTGGTCCTTTAACTATAACCCTAAGTCCATTTTGTTCCTTTTTCTTTTAAAAGTTTCAAATTGATCATTTACGTTGTCTAACAGAATCAAAGTAGTCATTTTCGTTAAATATTGGCAAACAGTGTTAGAAATAAGTGACGTGACAGCTGAGGTGGCGACAAAAATGACGTGGCAACTAGATAAGGTGGCATAAGGATTTTTTATTATTTAAAAAAATCTACTTAAATTAATATTCACAAACTTCAATTTAAAATATTTGGGTTGAAGCCCACGATTTTTACACTAGCAGCCCAATAATCAAGATTTGTTATTCTAATATAAACAAATACTTTATAAACACTCAACATTCTTATTATAAATTCGATGTGGAACTTCAACAAAAGCTACTGTAATTATTTTTTGCTCTACTACTCTCACTACAACAACACGAACACCAACTTCCTTCATATATCTCCGAATAACAAGTTGCATCATAGCCAATTAAAATCATATACAACATAACCCATTTCCACATTGCCAAATGTGATGGATACTATGAGAGAAACCCCTACAAATGAATTAAGGTTTGGAAGTTGAGCAAGCAAAATGGCAGCCACAGTGATATCATTTCGACAATTCACTACAAGAAAAATGACTTTTCGTGACACTCATAGTTTGTCACTAAAAGTCAAATATCTGTAGGTAAAAGTTCGTAAAACTTTTAGTGACACCCTCATTTGGCGTCAACTATAAGGGGGTGTGGTGTGACGCTAAATTGAATGTCATTATAACTTCTAGTTACAGATAAACTTTTACCTACAGTTAAAATCATTGTCACTGTATATTGTCCTTGTTTTATGAATACTAAAAATTATACCTACGGTTTTATAGGTGTCACTAAAACTTATATAAAATAAATACTAAAAGTTATACCTACGATTTTATAGCTGTCACTAAAACTTATATAAATATAGTTTTTTATTTTAAAAATATTAATTTTATTTCAAAAAAAAATTATCTATTAAAAATATTTTACAAAACATTTTTCAACAATAACAAAACTAAATAACTAAAATTAAACATTTATACAAATTTTTATTAATTTCAAACATTATATTTCATTTCATATTATTCAACTCCACAATCAACTCATCAAAAACTTGTTTGGCCAAATGGCAAGCCCCATAAAGAGGGTCAATTACACATTATACAATCAAACTTCATTAAAAAATATTGACAACTTTGCATTGCTAGTCCACAAGATATTAAAGTATTAACAAAACATTACCCTTATGATGACCACCGCGAGTTGTTGCATGGACTTCTGTAAGTTCAACAATCCATATGTTTGTCTCATTTGACTTAATGTTATAGGCAATAATTGTGGACCAAAATCCAATTTACTCCAGAAATACCATCATATCAGCTGGGCTTACTACATAAATACCATCTTCTCTACAATTAGAACCAAAATGCCAAAGTAGTAAGCAAAATGCCAAGGAAAGCAGTAAGCAAATAAGGATCCTTCATAAAAATGCCAAAGCAAAATGCCAAGCAAAGTAGTAACCAAAATGCCAAAGCAGTAAGAAAAATGCCAAAATGCCAAGGAAAACAGTAAGCAAAATTCCGATGTTTTTTTCTAATTAACTTCTCCTAGGCAGGCAATATTTCTACTTAAGCAGTTCATAAAAATTTCTTGCAATAAGGAGGTTTAACTCAATTTTACTTTTAGCTTTTGCTACTATAGCAACCCTTGTAATTCAAATTAGCAGATAAGGATCATCGCATTTCAAGATACTCAGGACGCATGAGCTATTACAACTAAGAACTAAGAGCCTAACTAAATTTATAAGAGTAAGCATTTATGTTAACTCAGTTTAATAGTCATTAGACACAATCACAAATGATAGTGCCACTCCAAAACACAGACAACCTAACCAATTTAAAAGGGAGCTTACCAAACATGTATACATAACTTGTGAGTGAAGACAGAATCCAAGAATACCAACTCTTGTGTCGTTCCTACATTAGTGAGTAAACAAGAAAGGTCTCAGCAAAAATTACTTTCTACACACAATACATGATGCTAGGGGGCAAAAGCCTACAACATTGATGATAGCAATAATTGTGTCAGGAACCATATTACCTATTATATCAGAAAATTCAAAATACACTCTCATTCAATACTCTATACTCCCTCATGCAAATAATGGAAGATGATGAGTTTTGAAAAGAAAATCCAACATCAAATTGCATTTTGAGAGAAAGACACTTGAGAGAACTTTGCAAAAGCAAAATATTATAAATAACACTTTTTTTACAAAGAAAACAAAAAACATAGTAAAATAATATAGTTAAGTGAGTGGTGAAGAAACTAACTCACAGAATTATCAATAACCTTCTTCACTCTCATCCCCTGTATCTTCATTCTCATTATCATTTTGGGGAATGTCCTCTATATTAATTATAACTTCAATAAAATCATCACTATCATCAGTTTCTGGTCTAATCAAATCATCATTATTTATCTCTTTCAAGACTTGTTCATTCCCTTTATGTATGTCAACGTATTGAGCATCACCCAAATCATATGCATCTCTAACTTTAGCATGCACAACGACAACCCAATCATTTTGTCTTTTATTCTCCACATAGAATACTTTCTTAGCTTGAGAAGCAAAAATAAATGGGTAATCACATATATCATTTCCTGTATTTTACAATATTGTGTTTCTCTTAAACTGCTATACATAGCTTACTGGAAAAATAATCTGCTTCATGACAAGTAACAACTAGCTAGGTATTGTTTGTTACAATGAAGTGCTTATCAATACTTCATTTCATCAGCTCAGTCCTTGACAGGGGTAAATAGAATGAATTTACCAATTCATTTGTTGCTCTTTTAACAACTATTACTAATGGAATGCAATATGAAATTCTCAATTTACTCTTTAATTTCCCCACTTGAATAATGATTACATTCACTTCAAAGTTGAAATACAAAATGCCATCCCAAATTACTGCATAAAATTAGTAACTCTACATGGCATTAAAGCTATAGTAATTTGACTGTAGTGTCTTTCAACACCACTGATGTAAATAAGTTAGGGATCACAGTTAAAGTATGGATTAAATTTCAAGCACAATTCAATAGGCAAAACTATGATTAAATATGTTCTTAAGCATTATTTGTTATTATTCCTACTTTACATGTCTCTCAACCTTCCGCAGCAAACGTTCATTTCAAGATACAGTTGTTATTATTTGTAAGAAAATTTGTTTTAACTTAGGTATACAAAACTCAACTGCAAAAACTAAATAATAAGTTAGAAACGTTTAAGGAATGACAAATTTGCATATTCTACCAATCACTCATCACTTCCATCATCCTCTTGAGATTGAAGAATGCATTTTCCACCAATAAGAAATTTAAGAACTCGACAAAGGCTATACCATTATTACAATAAACGAGAAGTCGTTTTCCTTGGCTAAGCTTGAACTTTGCGAAGGTCACGACTTTAGAAAGATTGTTGAATACAGAAAAACCTGAAATCATAGCATTCCAGCAGACAACATTCCTGTCATTGACACTTTCAAATACAACCTTTGCATGAGCCAAGTCCCAACAAGAACGATGACCCCCTTTAAAGTAGTAAAGGACCTGATCCATGACTAACAATTCACATAAGACGGAGACAATATCTTTATAGGTTTGTGAAGTCTCACATTGAATATTCTATAAAAAACAGAGTGCTTATATAGTTTGTTCGCACAATAAGAAATAAAATATGACTATTTGGCTGCAACTATTAACAATATGGGTCTAAGGCCCACTTATTTTATATTTAAGGTTTATGAAAATTAATTTAAATATATATTTTTTAAAAATTAATTAAAACGAATATTGTCAGTTGACACGTCATCCTTTAAGTTAATACAACTCAACAATGAAGCCTGCTCACCGTGTCACGTAAGCTCAATCATACTACGTCAGTAATAGTTAGATGACCAAAAAGGGTATTAAGCAAAAAAAACAAGAAAATGTCCAACACATAGACAAAATCTGCCTTAAGTTAAAAACCATTCAAAACACCAAAACTTGGAGGCATTTTTCACATAGTTCCAAGTTGAATTAGATCTCAATTAAAACATCAATGTTGTCACAGATGATACCAACAATCCAAATAATCCATTGGCATGAAGTGATTCAACTTTAGCCAAGAGGAATCCATGATCCAACATGTCTTGACACAACTGCTTTGCAACAGATTTTGTTGCATAACTTTGTGAATTCAATTCTTATCCAAAGAGCAATGATCACAAGGCCTGCTACACTCACTTTGATGATCACAAGCTCTACACCACCTGCCAATTCAGTCCAAGGCCAACAATATATGAGCATTTGCAAAGAAGAGCATAAGAGAATAGGATTGGCATCCTATGTGCAATCATGAGAAAATAGTGCACATTCAAGATTCCTTTCAACTATAGTCAAAATGCTCTAATTATCATCCAATAGAAACACTTCAGAATGTGAATTTTCTTAGATCATAGCTGAGCTATTTGAGCAATTCATAAAGCCTCGTGTAAGAAGATATTTGCCAAGAAATTATCAAGAACTTCAAAACTTATCCCTTAAGCAACAAGATGACAACTTCAGAGTAATATCTTTTCCTATAAATAGAGCTCTAAATGAATAATCAAAACACACCAAAGCTCATGAAAACATAGCTTTCTCTCACTCACTCCTCAATCTCAAATTTTCTTCTCTTTTGGCAAGTACTATCGGGTTTTGAGTTTATAAGGAATATAATTAAAATCAATTGTTCTAACACCTCATAAATATCATATGTGATCTATCTAAACACTCACCACCCATCTATAACACCAAATTCTCATATCACCATGGTCATCCAAGAGCAACCTGCAACTGAGATACCATGAACTGATCTAGAAGTCTCCAAGTCATTCCAATCATCCAGACACCTCACATAAGGTATATGAAGCTAGCAGGAATATAACCAAATGTATCGCATACTCGACAGTACAACAGAGTCGTCACCAAATTTTGTAGATTCCAAAAGGAAGGAGAAAATAACGATAAATCCCATGGGAAAAAGAAACGGGTAAGGGAGTTGGTTATGCGAGAGGAAGGTATTAGCACCCCTCGCATCCGTCGTACTCGACGGGAACCATTTTGATTGTTCCTTGTTTGGATGGGTGATCTATCTAAAAGTTACTTGCAAAAAGTAAAGAAAGGAAATAGATAAAGTGCTTGCGAAGATCACAAGATCTCGTGCCTACGTATCCTCATAGTGTAGTGAGGAAATCAGAGCTCCGTAGTTCTTGGAACTAAGGATGAGAAAAGTTGCTTGCTAGAGTATGAACTCAAAATGGCATAAGAAATAGTTGATAGGTTGCCAAAGTATGGACTCCAAAGGGCAAGAGAAGAAAAGAAAGTATCACCGGAGAATTGACTCCATGGGGATGAAGAAAAAGAATCGCCAGAGTATGAACTCCAAAGGGTGAGAAGAGATTGCCAAAGTAAGGATTCCAAAGGGCGGAAGATTGCCATAGTAAGAACTCCAAAGGGCAATGCTTTCAAGGGTATTGATTCAAGAGAATGTGTTGGAATTGATCCAAGGGCAAGGAATTGATCCTAAAGAAATGAATTGACCCTGGAGAAAGAAAATTGGAATTGATCCAAAAGAAAAGAATTGGAATTGATCCAAAGGAGAGGAATAGAATTGATCCAAAAAATAAAAGAATTGGAATTGATCCAAAAGAAAGGGAATTGATCCTAGAGGAAAGAAATTGGAATTGATCCAAAAGAGAGGGAATTGATCCCAAAGGAAAGAAATTGGAATTAATCCAAAAGAGAGGGAAATGATCCCAAAAGAAAGAAATTGGAATTGATCCAAAATAGAGGGAATTGATACCAAAGGAAAGAAATTGGAATTGATCCAAAAGAGAGGGAATTGACCCCCAAAGGAAATAATTGGAATTGATCCAAAAGAAGAGGAATTGATCCCAAAGGAAAGAAATTGGAATTAATCCAAAAGAGAGGGAATTGATCCCAAAGGAAAGAAATTGGAACTGATCCAAAAGAGAGGGAATTGATCCCAAAGGAAAGAAATTGGAATTGATCCAAAAGAAAGGGAATGAGTGCCAAAGCATGGGATTAACATGATAAACATGAGAGGGGGCTTTCTAAAGCAATGAGACTAATAAGGCAAGAGAGAGATAGAAAGAGAGAGAGAGAGTGCGCCAAAGAAATGAGACTAATATGGAAAAGAGCTTACTAAGTGTCGCTCCCGGAATTTTCATCCTAGTACAAACGCGAAAGTGGCGCGGAAAAGGTAGAGTCGTCAGCCAGACATTTTTATTCCGAAGGAACGGGAAAGGTAATGCTGCACAAACCTGAGGAAGAAGGAAAGGACGAGGCCTTGTGAACCAAAGATCTGGGTCCGGAAGTCGGTTACGACCTATGAAGGTATTAGCACCCCAGATCGTCTGTCGTACCCGACGGGATCCACGCTTGTTTGTCTGTTTCAAAGGGTGAGAAAATAAAGTTGTTGCTGAATAAAACTGCTACTGGAACTGGAATGAAAGAAAGTGAACTGGAAAAGACAGAACAAAAAGAAAGAATGGGGAAAATGTAGGAAAAATAAAGAATGTGCTCGAACAGGCCTTACACCGCTGCCTACGTACCCCATCAGGAAGATGAGGATCAGAGTCGACATAGTTCGCTTAACCAGGCGGGAACTTTGTTTGTGTTTTTTATCGCTGGAACTGCTTATGTCTATGCTCAGGTTCTGCAGGCTCGCCTTGAACGAGTGCGTTTACCGTCTTGCAAATGAGACAAATTGTCACAAGTTCGCGTTGTAAGTGAGTAAGATGAGAAGAGAATTCCCGCAGGAAATTCGTTTATTGTTTGTTGTTTGTCTTTTATGAGAAGTGATTTGAATTTGTTTTTGAACGCTCTCATACTAAAGACTTATCCATCGTGGTAGATAACTTACGCCTCGCCCCGAAACAGGACGCGCATAAGTACTCCGCAACGAAGTCTCGTGTCATATGAGAATACTCGGCCTTTATTAATTGTTTTTTTTAGTTTTCTTTATAGATGAGAAAGAGTGACTCAAGTTAAAAAAGGGAAAAACTAGGGGGAACTAAGACACAACCCTAAATTGTTCATTAAAAATGGTGGTCCTAATGGTTAGTGAAGCTTTTCTAATCCTAAAGAGCAAAAGGAAAAGAAAGAAAGAAAAAAGGACACAACTTACTTCTTAAGGAAGATAAGTTGGTCCTAGCCAAAAGGGGAAATCCTACCATTCACAAGTTATGAAGGTAAAAAGCAAATTAAATGCATAAAGAAAATGCATAAAATGTAAAAGGATAAGGTGTAAAGAAACATATCTTTCCCTCCCTACATAACAAAGATTAATGTGCATTTTATTAAAAGTAATAAGACAAACACACAAAAATTAAATCCTAATAATTCTAGGACCTAATCTAGACTCTATCCTAATTTAAAAAATGATAAAACAAAAATCCAACACCTACTACAACCCCTAATTGCCCAAACCGCCACCAAACAATATACAATACAAGACAGCTTTTTACAGCCCACAATCAGCATGCGAACATAGGTGTAAAAAAGTCATATACAACATGCAAACACACATTTTACAGCTATTGCACTAAAAAACAGCTATGAAAACATGGGGCAGATTTTACCATTTTTATTTATGTGCACCAAGTAAATGATAAACAACACATCAATATCAATTAACATGGATTTACACACATCACACAATGGATTCAAACATGTGAATTTATTTGCATTATTTATTTTGTTAAAAGGAACAAATGATCATCAAGAACAACCAAAATTTTCCACATTGCACAAAATAAGAAATTATCATGAAATTGAACTAATATCACTACCAGCATCAATTATTACACATGTACAGCATAAAAAATCAGAATTGAACTCATGTCAAGAAGTGATCCATTAAGCACAAGAAATAATTAAATATGTATGACATGATGTGATGTATGCAATGGCACGTGATCTGAGCTTCCATAAATATTTTGAGCATGATATACTGATAAATGTCTGAACATAATAGGATTAACATTGTTGTATTAGTATTTGGGATGACGGAACATAACTGGCTGAGAAAAAAGTTTGTTTCCATAAGATAACAAAAAATAAGAAATATGAGAAGGTGGGAGGTCAAAGTTACCTGCAAACCTATAAACCTCACCCTATCTCACATGTATGTTCTAAAAACAAAGGTTCCCCAGCTTCTGGAAGTCAGGTCGAGAAGTAATTGTACATTCATCCCATATGGTACAATATTATCGCCAATCAAGGAGTGCCTCCATTGATTCCCCCTCAAAAAGTCCTATATAAGTCCCCAGATTCTCTGGAACTGAGGTCGAGAAGCGGTAATACGTTCACCATTTTTGGTTGGCATTATCACCCCTTGTGGAATGCCTCCATTGAGTTCTCGGGAAATGGTCACCAGAGTTAACAGCCCCAGAGGGAACATTCTGAATTTGTGGAAGACCCATAAGATAGAATACCTCTCACATAAACCTCGTCTGGGTGTGGAACTGGTGAATGAAAGATGTAACAAGACTCTACGCAAGCAACACCACTCTCCACAATAATATTATTTGTACACTCGAGCCTTGGTAGTGGATTCATCTCTCATAGAACACCATGTCCCACCAAACAGAAATCAATATATTCCAGCCAGCATATACATGATAGTAATAATGAAACGCGATAAAGTAAATGCGATTAAATAAAGGGTAAACCAGATAAATTCTAAAGATAAACACCCATTAAACGTAAAACAAACAAACGCTAGGATTGACTTGCATATGGGAGTGTCCCCAGTAGAGTCGCCAACTTCGCAACGCGAAAAACAACCGGTGAAAAGTAACAGAAGAGTCGCCACTGATACGTTATTTATCCTGAAGAGGAAAGGAAACGATTGAATAAAACTTGGGGGAAAGGAAATACAAGGTCATCGCAAGCAAGTCAGATTTCAGGAGTCGGTTATGTGAAGGGAAGGTAGTTGCACCCCTTCACGTCCATCGTACTCGATGGGATCCATGCTTGTTGATCTGCTCAAAGGGTGTGATAAATCTGCTTCATCTTCTGCTACGAAAGGAAAATAGAACGGGAAAAACAAAACAAAGAGAAACAAATGGGGAAAAGAAAGAAGTTGACTCGAGAGGATATCGCATCTCAACCTTACGTATCTCGTTAAGAACAATCAGAGTTGACGTAGTTCTAAACAAAACAGGGAAGTTTGCTCGGCAAGTATCACGTTTGTGCCTATGTATCTCAACTAAAGTGAGAATCAGAGCGCCGTAGTTCGGCTCACTACGGGTGACCAATTGTTATTTTATGTTTTTTAGATTGATGATGTCAATGTACACGTCCTAGCAGTTAGGTGTTGTTGCTTGTTGCGTGGAGACAAATGTGTATACTAGTTTGCGGTAGATAAAACATGACATACCATTTACATCTGGTACGGAGTGAGATGAGAAGAGAGAGACTATGTTTTATTTATGTATTTTAAGAGAAATGGATTGATTGTTTTTTATTTGTCACATGTATGATGTTAAAAACTATGACATATGAGCGAATACTTCACAATTCTCCCTAAGATTGGACATATGTGAATTACCCTAGAAGTAAAGGTAACTATCATCCTTCATTTCTCATGTACTTAAGGCTCGTGGCACACCACACACACTTGTATTTGTTATGTGTTTTTGGTTTTTGATTTGAAGATGAGAAGTGAGACTCAAAGATTAAAAGAAAAAGACTAAGGGGAAACTAACATTTTTCCTAGGTGTTATCATTTAAAGTTAACCATATGATTGAGGTTTCTATCTTACTCTAAACTTGATTAGAAATCAAGTTAGAACAAGTGTTCCTAAAGGAAACAACCAAAGTAGAAATGAAATGAAATAAGAAACATGAGATAAGAAAGAATACACAAATACAAACATCATATCACAATTTCTTACCTTACACACAAGCTTAACCTCTTGGGGTTGAAAATGCAAACAAGATCAACTAGTGAATAGTTGAAATGTATGCAAGCTAAATATATCCTAATACACATGTAAAGTTCCTAAAACTATCCTAAAAATGATCTCTAAAGTGGTACCAATTAACACACAATATGACATATAATATGATCTTAAATGAACATGCAAAAAACAAGTCAAACGATGGAAAAAAAACAATAGCAGCTACAACAACGCTTCAACACACATTATCATAATATTCAGCTAGCACATAAAACAACCTATTACATCTATTAAACAGTAAGACGGTAGATGTTAAAATTGAAAAACATAACTAGGAAACATGTATACATTTAGCAACACATAAATGTAATAACAATAGTGAAATGGCAGCAAGAAATGCATCATATAAATATATGAATGAGCAGGAAATATGGTATGTGAACATGTGTAAACAAGAGCAAACAAGGACGCAACATCAAATGAATCAAATCAAACTTGCATGTGATCAAGAATCATCTATGAAATTCACATAATGCACAGTTACAAGAACCACATTTAAACATGTCAACACATTTGGACACAAGAGGAATGCAAATCTTGAACATGAACATGCATAAACATTAAGCTTATCTTATTAACACACATCAAGAATTCAAGCATAGATATCAATATGAAAATGCAAACATTCAAGCTTAACATGCATTTGAACACCAAGATCAAGTTTGCAAATAATCGAAAATTTACCAAATCTGCATGAACATGTGAACCAATAATCAATGATGCAATGATCATACCTCCAGCAAGCAATCCAACAATTACATCAATATGCATTTAGAAGGGCAAGCATGAACCAAAGCATGAATATGCACAACAATTCATGAACAAACATCAATAATTTACGTGTCGAGGAATCCAAAAATACATCAACATGCAACCAAACAACCCCTAAAAATTCCCTAAAATTAAGCTACAATGATCCATGGTGAAAAGAGATGGAATGGATATCAAAAGAGCAAGAAAAAACAAGAAAATCTCATTTTGCTCCAGTGTTAACCGGTTAACCAACAAGTGTTAACCAGTTAACGCGTTCCAGATGCCAAAAAAACACGTGAAAACAAGCCCGTAATCAGTTAACCATTAGGTGTTAACCAATTACAACATCGTCAGTAGCAAAAATTCTGCAATTTAAAGGAAATTTCAGCAACAACTTATTCAAATAAGTTCCTAATGCAATGACCATCAATTGTGCACGAAAACTACACCTAATTACACCATTTAACCACCAATTGAAACCACAAACAATCAAGATCCTAAAACTTATTAATCTAATTAATCAATGCATCAAGAACATCGAAAAAGCAATGAATATTCATGACAAAAACGCAAAATCAGTTAAAATTAGAAGTGATTTTAGATTCAACCAACTTACAAAGCCGAGACTTGCTTTGGTAATTTTTTCAAAGTGAAATTGAAGCTCAATTAACAAGAAACTCAGAGATTCAAAGCTCCTTTCGCAAGAAAAACGCAAAATAAATGTGATGTGATTAAATACCCGATAATGGCTTCCAAGAATCACTTCTGAGTGCTTAATCAAAATAAAAATAATAGTGAATTTCCACAATTATCCAAGGATCAATGAAATGATAGTGGTTTAGCTTCAAATTCAACAAGTTCCAATGCAAAACTTGATGAATTTTGGTGATGAAGCTTTGAGTGAGGGTTTTGGAAAATGAGAGAAGAGTGAGAAAATTGAGAAAATTGGGAGTGAAAAATGAGAAAATGAGAGTGTGTGTTGGTGAGGTTTGGAGTCAAATGATTAAATACCCCTTAGGTTTGGAGTGAGGATTAGGCTTGGAGTGAGGTTTAAGAGTTAGTTTGGAAGATGTTTCTAGAACTTTCCTTTGGAATTGAAAGATGCTTCTAGAACTTTCCCTTGGAATTGGAAGATGCTTCTAGAATTTTTCTTTGATCCACAGTAGAATGAAGTGAAAGGAAGAATGCAACACATTAAAATTGAATTTTTTGACAAATTTTGCACTTGGTAACCGGTTACTTGAATTAAGTAATCGGTTACTTCATTCAAATTTTGAATTTGTCTCCTTTTGGTGGAAAATCCTGAAAATCCAACTTCGGTCATTCGTTCTGAGCTTGTTTTCACTACTGAGACCCCAAGATTGATATCGCCACTGAATAACACCTGATAGGAAATTTTAATTCATTACGACACTCCAAAATTTCATGTTGCAATGAAAGTTGTCTGGTGTTAAATCGTCGGGCAAAATAAATGTCGGAACCTCTGATGTTGGTTGCTGAACAAAAATTTGACATGAGTCCCTCTGGATCATAAAAATCACATTGATCACATGCCTTAGGAATATCACTGATGCATGTCTGCTTGTTATGACCTAATGGGCGACATGCATATGATGAAAATGTGAAGCATAAGCTGTAAAATTTAAATAAAGAGTAGGAAAATTTTAGGGTATAACATCTGCCCCTATTGAATTGTCTTAAACCTAAAGGTTCGATTGGCTCTAGCCTTTCGGACATCCAAGATAAAAGAAGATTATATATCATGACATGAAATTTGTCCTGAAGAGGAGGTATAAATATTGATGGTGTATTTTGTATGTACGTTTTTTGATTTTTCTTTCTGATGATATGGTTTATGATGAGCAGGTGCACTTATGATAATTTGTGATATAGTAGTTACGAAAGCGATAATTGAAAATATGAATTATGAGGGTTAAAAGTATGGCAATTTTCTAACCTGGAGAGTCATATTTTTATTTAGGTAGATAGCTAAGAGAAGTAAAAAAATTTGAACTATCTCACCTTCACAAGACTAGACATGTTTTTTTAGATAGTGTCATAAGTTAATTCCTTAACTCTCCATGTTGTTTTTTGAAATGTGATTGTCATTGGAATGCATTTTCTGTTTTCATTGAAATGTGGTCATCAATTTTTTCGGGTTAACAAAGAGTATTTTTATATTATATATATTTTTAACGAAGAGTATATATATATATATATATATATATATATATATATATATATATATATATATATATATATATATATATATATATATATATATATATATATATATATATATAAGTGTTCAAATCTCCACTTTTTTAATCAATGTAGGATTAATCACATTTTATTTCTAACACTTTCAATCTTGTTTTTTCAATGATAAAAAGAGTTTGAAGTGTATTCCATATTATATTTCCATATTAGGAACACATGAAATATTATAAGAAATTGTTAAGTTTCAATAAGGTAAAAGAATATTACAGACAATTATGTCTAAAGAAATTACACTTTGAAAGTGTGAAGGTAATTTAGGCTAGTGCTGAAGAAAATTCATGGTGATATATATCCATGGACGTTTCAAAAAGAAGATATGAGTAATATTGTTTTATAATATGCTTGATTACAAAAGCAGCACAAAAGAAAGTTACATAAATGTTTGAAACTTTGGTAGCTATTTGGAACATAACTTTTCATATTCCAAAACTTGTTAGTAATATCGATATGAGTATTGAAGAAGGGTATATAAATTCACTAACTTGACATACCAGTCCTCACAGAATCTTGCCTAATTCAGAAATCAAGTTCTAAATGCATTATCAGTAAGTTCTGAGTGCATCTTTCTTGATTTCATATTCTTAAACTTATGTTACAATATAATGTACACATTTTTTAATACACCATTCTTATAATATAATTTATATGAAATCAACAGAAAATAATTGAATGCATATTATGCCAAGGCCTTTTAATGTTAATAAGCTATAAAACTTATATAACTGGCAATCTCTGAGTAAGCTATAAAAGCATATTCCAGATCAAATAACTTTTCCATCAACTGGAGAAATTTCTACATGGGGCACATGTTCCATAATCCAATTCCAATCCTCAGAAGAATTTTGCTGCAAAAAATCAACTTGCATACTCCGAAAATGGAGAACTTCAAGCTTCTCCAAGTGTTGGATGCCCGTCGGTATATTCTTCAGTCTAGGGAGTCCGTATAACTGAAGCTTTTTCAGAGAAGGCAGTGCTCCTTTGTCGATAATAATCTCTTCCAATTCATTTGAAGATCCAACATCCATCTCCTTTAGTTTCTGAAACCATCCATCTTGAAAATGCAAATTTGAACCTCCATAAGCACCGACGCCTATAGAGAGGATCAACAAGTGTTGCAAACTGTTGAGTGATTCCATTGGATCTTTAGTTAAACAGGAGAGCTTCAACCTCAACACAACAAGATTTGGAAGCTCTAAAATCCACTCTGGCAACTTCTGTAGCCTCCCGCGTAGTGTAAGTTTTCGAAGCTTACTCGGCGGTGAAATCAAATTCAAATCAATGAATTCATTGCTAGCTGTAGAACCTAGTTTAACATGTAATTTCTCCAAGTGTTTCATTTCAGCTATCGAAGAAGATAGAACGTTGTAGTCTTCTCTACGAACATTAAGCAACCCTATTTCTCTAATCTGCTTCAACTTTCCTAGCTCTTTAATCACCTCTACAGCTCCATTCATACCTAAATTAACATAACATAGTGTTTGTAGGGATGTCATCTCCCCAACACCATTCTTTAATCGAATCAAAGATAGTCCGGAGCCAATAAGGTGTCGTAGCTTTCTAAGCTTACTAATCTCTTTTGGCAACTCATTAACATTAGCAGCCCTTAGATCCAAGGTCTCTAGGCTCTTGAGCATGCCAATGGAGTTTGGGATTTTACCTGCTGTTATATACCCCAGGCTTAAATACTTCAAGTGAACCATACTTCCCAACTCTTTGGGAACATTCAACAATCGCGAAAATTTATAATCGAGTACCTTTAACCGCCTGTATTTTGTAGGAAATCTCCTCACGGAGTATACATTTGATTCTTTATTTGCAAAAACAAGTATTGACCGAACATGTGATGTTTCAATAGGCTCAATGAAATCATCAGAAGTGGTTGTTATTGATAGACGGCGAACTGTTCCACTTAAGGATGATTGTTCATCTTCACTAATATGGTTGCAAAAGTTTAAATCCTTAAATTTTTTTAGGACCATATCGTGTATTAGATCATGAACACGACAACCCTTAGCTTTACCATCAATTCTAACCGAAGATAATTGCAATAAGCTTCTATGGATCAACTCTGTTATATATCCTTCCGCAACTTCTTCCAAAGTCTTCCCCCTTTCCTCCTTCACAAACCCTTCGGCTATCCATTGTTGAATCAGTATCTTTGTTTTAACTTCATAATCTTCTGGATATATTCCGAAATACAATAAGCATGACTTGAGATGGTAAGGCAAATCATCGTAACTTAAGCCTAAAATTTCTTGTATACCAATTAAATGTGTACTTTTCAATAGCTCGAAGCTAAGATTTTCATTAAATTTCTGCCACTGGAAAACATTTTTCTCTTTTGCAGACAAAACACCACCAATGGCAACAATAGCTAGTGGTAATCCCATGCATTTTTTAACAATTTCATAAGCTATATCATTCAGCTCCTTTGGACAACCCCCACCATAGTCAAATTTGAATGCCTTCTTATTGAACAACTCCAAAGATTGTTCTTGAGTTAAAGGTTGCAGCTCAAGCACTTCAACAAAAGAAGATTTTTTACAAGACATCGCAACATCTAGGTTTCTTGTTGTGATAAATATCCTACTTCCATTTTTATTATCACTAGCAGCAAATTCAATATCATCCCAAAAATGTTCACTCCAAACATCATCAAACACGACAGCGTACCTTTTTTTCTGCAAGTAGTTTCTCACCTCGTCCGTCAAAGACCCTCGATCCATTTGAAAAATATCCCGAGGAGGATCTTCTCCTTTTTGTTTGTAAAAGTTTAGCAACATGTCCCTTAACAACCCTTCAACGCTATATGATTGAGACACAGTGATCCATACACGACAATCAAAGTGTAAACACACATTCTTGCTTTCAAAAACTTTTTTTGCAAGAGTGGTTTTTCCTTGCCCTCCCATTCCAACTACAGAAACTACGGTGCGCTCATCTCTTCCTTTTACCAACCAATCAGTCAACCCATCTCTTTGTAGTTCATAGCCCACAACATCAGCTTCCTCAATGTAAAGAGCAGCCACTCGAGGATCGTGCCATCTGGAAGAATTGCTTAATCCTTGTTCTAAGGAATGTTGGAAGCCATATCTTTGACTTCTTTCCTTGATCCCGCGAACAGATAACTTAATATCTTGAATCTCAGATGCTATTTGACGGCGAGGGATGATAGTTTTGAGTTTATGGAGTAAAAATACACATCCAGGATGAGGAGGCTGCTGTCCCACATGGATCAAATAATCATCAATAATATCTTCAATGCGAAAAGCTGCTTCCCTAACTTGCTTAACCCATGTTTTGACTCCTTCAGTTGTTGTAGCTCTTTTATCAGCGTCCTTAAGAAATGCTTGAATACTTTTAAGCTCATCTTTGATATCTGCAAACTCTTTGTGAATACCTCTCAACAGCTTGGCTTCTTCCCTTAACAATGGAAGTAGTTGATCGATAACTAATGACACTGCCAATTCCGCCATGTGAGTTGAGCTCTGATTGTTGTTGTTTTGGGAGATGAAGATTTACTGCTCCACTGTTTGTATTCCTTAAGCTTTGTCAAGCGAAGCATATATCATGAATAAAGGAAGTTGCCTGCTATCCACTAAATGGGAATATATAAATATCAAGCTACCTTCAAGACAACTAGTTCAAAGAATGTGAACATTCAAACATGTGGCTATAAACAGAGGGAAATTAGTACCCATTAAAAAATTACTCACACCGATCTTTCTTATAAGAAAAAAAATTCTTTATATATATAAAAATCAATCTTTTTTAATATATATTCATTCTCTCTTTTCATTCAAATTTCAAAGTTCTTTTATATTTTTTTCCCACACTTTCTCATTTTAATTTTAATTTTTTTCTCCATTTATTTATTATCACTATAAATACTAATAATCCTTTTATTTTATTTTAATAAAATTAAAAATTTATTTATGTTACGGATCACTATCAACATAATATATATTTTATTTTAATCAGTATTTATCTTAATTTGAAAAACAAAATTCTTATTTATAAAAAAAATTTCTTTCTCCATCCCATAATTCTTTTTTTTTTCTTTTTATATAATTATTTAATACAATTTAATTTATATAATTATATTTTATTTTACAATTTTCTCCATCCCATAATCTTTTTTTTCTTTTTATATAATTATTTAATACAATTTAATTTATATAATTATTTTTTATTTTACAATTAAGTATATCATTTTTAATTTTGCATTTATATCTAAATACATTTTATACCGCATCAAATAATTATTTTATCTCACGGGTCATTATCGCGTCAAAATTTTCTTTTTTGTCTTTCTTCATCTCACGAGTCATTTTTTACATTTGTATTTTAAAAAACCATTAATTTGTATCTATATACATTTTATATTGTATCAAATATTCTTTTAACCAATAATTATCTTAATATTTTATTTTAACCAATAATTATCTTAATTTGAAAGATAAAATCATTATTATCAAATATTAAATATTTCTTTTTTTTTTCATCTCACGAGTCCATTTTTTCTATTTATATTTTAATACATTGAATTTATATAATTATTGTTCATTTTAAAATTTACATCTAATTTCAAATTTAAATACATATATAAATATATTTATAACGTTCCAAATTTACATGAACAATTAAATATATTTTATACCGTATCAAATAATTTTACTCATGTGGAAGCACGAATATTTTATTAGTTTTTAAATAAAAATATATCAAAGAAAACAAGACTGAAACATGGAGGGACCAATACTAAAAAATATTTATAAAAAAAAAAAGACACGCTTTCAAGAATTATAATTTGCTGCAGTCAATAAAACCCTACAATCACGCAGTCATGCGTTTCTGGCTGTTTGATTAATATCAGACAGCCTTGATTTAATAACAACATTTTTAAAATATAAGATAAAAATGTAATTAGTTATTTGATTCATTCAATCAAGATCAGATGGTTCATGTTGTCTTGACTTTGTAATTGCGTAAAAATCTGACTGCAGTAAACTCTTTCATCGTGAATGATAGACTTGTTGAACCGAGTATTGTACTTGTCTGAAATTTGAAGAGTATGACTATCCTTTTCATGGAAAAAAAATATATTGGATTCCAAATTACATAAAACTTCATTTCTCTTATTCTTATTCCAAAATAGAAAGGAAGTCAATATAAAAATAAGGTCTTACAGTTCTTGAAAGGGAAGCTCTTATACATAACATGTTGCTTGCATACAAGATAAATCACAAACAGCTCAGATATTAAATCAAAATATCTTGAGCCAGTCAACAATTTAGAGATTTCATACACCAATCATCCCCAATTCCTTTAACTGCTTCAATTTTCTCTAATTAGCTATTCTACTCCATCCACATTTAAATCAACAGAACACAATGTTTGACATTCTTCAATTGAATCAAAGATAACCACATAATAAACTAGAAGAAGGAATATTTGTTTTAGTGGAATCTCTATGTTGGAAAAGCTTACAGAATACACCATTAATCAATTTTGGTGTTTGCACTAGTTAGCCATATCATATTGATTGTTATCAGATAAAACAAAACAAAATAAAAACAGTAATTTCTGTGCAAGACAAAAGTACCTTCTACCTTCTGATTTTGTGAGTTAGTAAGTGAAATGAATTATGCAATAGTGGTTAATGTCACCAGCCAATACAACTTGCTGTAACACCAAATCACAAAATTTTCCACTCGGATTTCTAACATTAAGGTTGTCGGTAGTAGTTAAAGAACAAGAGATAACCTGCTAATATTCAGCAAAGCATTTTAATCACCATGAAATCTGGAAGCAGGTAAAGCAGAAAGTTGACCAGCAGAGTAACAAAGAAGATACCACGCCATTTCTTTACATCTGATAGAGTTGATACTATGGATGAGTTAAGTCCCATTGCAAAAGCTCGCATAAAGGTAACACTATGAACATTTAAATTATGGTTGTGAACATTGGCGATAACCATTTATTCTTCATATTCTCTTTAAGAAATCAATAAATCAAAATAGTACAAAGGAGCAAGAATGAAAAACCAAAGCTTTTAGCAAACAACAGCACCCCCATATGTAACTTTTAATCCCAAAGTCTCGTTCAGCTATTTTCTTTTGGGGAATCACTGCGAGCCATACTTCGGGCCTCTGATGGAGGAATGTAACCATACTTCTTCCTCAACGTATCTAAGACAAATTTATCGCGAGCCATAGTTCGGGCTCGTTGGGGTTCAACATTGACATAAGAAAGGTGCATCCCAATAGCTAAAAGAACAGCTCCAGAGAGGGAACATGCAATGGTCATTGCCAGTTTCTTGGGTGTTGAAGGGAAACACCCCACCATTACCACGATTACCTGTCATATAAAATAGTAAAAGACAACCTTCATAAGTTTTACCAAGATTGTAATTGAAACTGTCCACTGTGTGTATTCAATGCTCATACTCATAAACAAATAGAAGGCATTTTATCGAACATGTGGGGTGCATTTGAAAATCTTAAGTTTGAATGCATCTAACAGGCATTTTATCAAACATGTGGTGTGTGTTTGAAAATGAATGAAGGGTTATCAATCGGGAGATACCTCTCGAGTTTGTCTGCTACGATAATGAGAAGATATAGGAAGATTTGAAATCTGATTAATGGTATAATCACATTTATTGATATAAGAACTTTTTTGCATGAAAGAATTTGAAAATGAAAACTTTTTCTGATTGGTTTATTCCATATAAATGACTTCTCATTTATTTGTCTTTTTGTAAAGATCATCTCATAATTTAATCTACTTTTATATAGTAAAAATAAAATAGAATAAAATAAAATAAAATAAAAAACTGCTTACTGGCGTAATTACATAATGTCCCTAATTAAATAAGGATTTTAATACCTTTAATTATAATTTTTAACTTAATTATTATATTTATCTATTTATTTATTATTAATCTACCGTATAAGAAGATTGAATGTTCTATAAAAGACAAAAATGTCTTTATGCTCCCAAAACTTGTCAAGTGGATAGTCTGGCTGAAGAGCTCTCTAATATTCCTTCTCTCTGACTTTTCATGTGTCTCACAGCCTCCTTTGACCTAGGTATTCGCAAAACAAATGTTTTGGAAGTATACATGTCTCCACTATTGGCCTACCAACTCTATGATTGTCCATTTTTTTCTTCTTATAACATTTCCTATCTCCATAGAAAATCTTTCATTTATCAATTTCCTCTTCTTCGTCTCTCTCTCTTCTTCGTTCTCTGTCTCTCTTCTTCGTTCTTCGTCTCTTCGATTTCCACATTTTCTTCTCTTCCATTTCTTCTTCTACCATGTTCATAATAAGTCAAAACTAATTCTTCCTTCGCATATTTTTCAGAAACCATCCCTCCCACCACTACCCCATTACAAATCACCCTCACTCTGTGTTCTTTCTTTCCTTTTTCTTCTTTCAAATCAATGATCGTTTATTGATTCCATGCATTTTAAACAGTTGAATTGTTTATGTTGATAAATTTGATTGGACAAATTTATTGTTGATATCTCTACCATTAAATTAATTGACCTTTATTTTTCAATCTTTACATTAATTTGATTTGTGTTCAATTTGAATCTTACTTTTTGACGTTTAGGTGTCACATCCTAAATTTTGACCGAGCATTATTTTAAAATTTCATTCATTTGACACATTTTTATCATAGTATCGATATCAGCCATTTTTCACATTTTAGTCTATAAATCATTAATCATTGCATTTTCTATACATTTTATCATTCAATGTCATTTTATTTTATTCTTGTTTATTTTACAATTTTGTTAGATATTTTTTTAGAATTTTATTCTAAATTTTAATTTTTAGTTAGATATGTATATATATTAGATTTTAAAATTTTATTTTACTTCATTTATTTTAGTAGTAGTTTATTTTAAATTTAGTCTAAATTTATTATTGTATAATTTTAATTCAGTTTATATGTTACTTAAAGTTTTTAAGATTAATTTTTTATAATTAATAGGAGTATGTCCTTATGTTATCTTCTTTATTATTTTGTTACTTATCTCTATACTAGAAAATACAAACAAAAAAAACATTTTAATTTTAGTTTATATTTTATCAAGTTTGTTTTAATTTTAGATTAATTTTAGTTTAATTCAAATTAGTTTAGTTTTTTTTAATTAGTTTTCTTTGTTTTAATTAGTTTTAGTTTTAATTAGTTTAAGTTAATTATAATTATTATTTTATTTTAAAAATAATTCAAAAAAAGAGAGTTTGTTTTGTTTTTCGTTTGTCTCAGTCTGCATCTCTGCTCTCTGCGATCACTTTCACAAAACCTGATACATCAAGCAATACTAACATGCTATGCATAAATCAAACAAAAATTTCACCAAAAGAGCTAAACATAATCCTGCAAGAAAAAAAGAGACCAAGAGATGATACAAAAAGTTTGAACATTTGAATTTCAAAGGGAGGAATCAATAATAAAAAAAAAAGAGTTTTACTGATAGGGAGAGGATGGCGAACATTGAATACCCAGAGAATAAACCAAAACCAAACTAAAAACGAGATTTTAACCTCAACCTTCATCCTTCATACATAACTACCTTCAGCAATCTCTCACTTTCACGATCCTTCCACCATTTTTATCAAACAATACAAACTCAATTCATCTCAAACCTTCCTTCATCCCCATCAATTTTTTTCAGAACCAACATAAATCAACCGTTCACCCATCACCCTCAATCTTCCATCAACTCACGCGGCCACCTCATCCAACCGTTCCACCATCGATAAAATCGTCGACGCCCTTCCGCCCTTAGAAACACCCCTCAAGCATAGCAAAACCTCCATCGCACCACACAACCGAAGCACAACCTCACACCATCACAAAACCTCCTATATGAAACACCTAAACTCATTCTTTTGCCACTAACCCGCAACCGCCATCACACCATAACCTTTGGCCATCACCGTCGGAACCACAGCGCGAGTAAAATAGAGACGGAGCGATCGAAAGAGGAGAAGAAGAAGCAGCAGCAGCGATTCAGAGAGATACAGGGAGGAAAAGATCTGTGAAATTGGAAAGAGTGAGAGAATGAGATCGTTTGAGGCAGAGAGTAAAAAAGGTAGGAACATTAGCGTGAAAGAAGAAGAGGATCGTGTGTGGTAACCTATTTATTTCATTCTTTTTCTTTTTTAATTTTATACTGCCCTCATCTATTTATTGTTGGTAATTTTCATCATTTATTTTTATTTAATTCATTCTTAATTGGGTTTAGATTTTTTTTTGCTTTAAGATAGTAGATATTAGGTCGTTGTTTCTTTTCTTCTTCCTTTTTTCATTTTCACATTTTTATATTATTTTGTTTCTCATTACATAGATAAAAACTATTAAGTTAATTTTATATTTGTTTTTTTTTTAATTATTCAGATTACATTCTGTTTATTTAGTTTTTATATTTTATTTTATTTTAGTTTTAGTTCTATTTAGATCTAAGTTTTATTTTCTTTTAACTCTTATATAACATTTTATTTGTTTTGTACCATATATATTAAAAAATAATCAAATCATTTTCTCTTATTTGTTTCTGGATATTTTCATTACTATTTTAACTTTTAATGATAGTTTTATTAATTACTTTATATTTTGTAAGAATAGTGTTAAATATTAAAAATCCAAAAATACTTTAATTTTATTTTTATTTCTTATTTAGTTTCATTTAGATATTAAAAACAAAAACAAAAATTTATATTAGAATTAGAGTTTGACCTAACTCACCCTACAAAACCGGTTTATAAGGTGATGAGTGTCACTCTATTTAAACGTTATTTATTTAGCCAATGTGGGACTTGGGATTTTTTCCCAATACACCCCCTTGCGCCCATCACATCTTGGGCTTGGTGCGCATATTAAATGGTGTGTGGCCCGAATCGATAGGCTCTGATACCATATTAGAATTAGAGTTTGACCTAACTCATCCTACAAACTCGGTTTATGAGGTGAGGAGTGTCACTCTATTTAAACGTTATTTATCTAGCCAATGTGGGACTTGGGTTTTTTCCCCAATATTTTATTCTCTTTTTATTTATTTATTTTGCTTAGATTAAAAAGAAGAGTCAAAGAATGTTTAGATTTTGTTTTGAAATTTGTTTGTGAAGTTAGAAGGACATGTTTAGAAAACAAGAGGAAAGATATAATTTTCTCATTTAATATCATTATTGGTTTTTATTATTACTAATTGTTATTCATTAGGTTATATTATATTTTCTTTTTTTAAAAAGTTGAATATAGACCCATTTAAGTTCTTTTTTTTTATATAATTTTAGTTCATTTTTTTTAGAATTCTTTCTTAATATAATATATATAGTATAGTTATAATATATTAAATCTTAAAAAAAAAAATTTTCATTTTATTTATTTCTTTACATTTATTGTTATTAGATTATTATTATATTTAGTTTGTTATTTATCTGCTAACATATAAATCCAAAAAAATTCTTTGTTTAAATTACTAAGTTTTTTTTTAATAATTTTTTTAGTTTAATTATTTAGTCTATTTAGTTTATTTATTTATTTTTCGCATTTTATACAATATCAAGTTCTAACGGTTCCAAATAATTAATACACTGCACACACGCTTTCTCTTGGGCAAATTACAACGAGACCTTTTATTTCATCGCAATCCCGTGTAAATTATCATGTACCCTTCTCCCGATTACATTGTACGCAACTCATTTATTTCTCCGTATTTATTGCTTTTATTTCATTAGCGAACTTTCGGTCCAACACCGAGCAGTTTCACTTGCACACTTGCACATTCCATACAGTTAAGATTTCGTATTACTAGGAGCACCCTTAGGGACTAGGATTCGAATCCGCATAGTTAATCAAAACAACCAACCTCCGCTTGCATTTTACCCGTAAGTCGAGTGCTTCGCGCCTCGCCATCTAACTATTCTAACTTAATAATTAACGAGGAACTGAACTCAGGGATCTAGCATTCCTCGGATACTTTAATGAACCACTCTTGAGGCTAGCCTTCGAGTTGTGTTTCATTTACTCCTTCGTTTCTAAAACATTAAACCCTAAATCATCAAAAACAAACGCAAATACTTAATTCACATATTAAATAATAGAGGAATTGAATTCTGGAGTCTAGCACTCCACATAGTTCTTGAATAAATCATTCTTGAGGCTAGCCTTCGAGTTGTGGTTTATTCGCCCTCTCGTTCCTAAAATACCTAATTCTTACAAATTAAATAACGGAAGAACTGAACTCAGGAATCTAGCATTCCTCAGGTTCTTGAATGAAATCACTCATGGGCTAGCCCCACGCGTTGTGGTCCATTCGCCCTTTCGTATTCAAAACACTTAAAACATTCAACTTCCTCAAAAGGATGAGACATGATTCATCTCCATAGGAAACATATTTCTCCTTTTCCCACAAACACAAACAAAACAATTTTCTGAAACAATTTCTATCAAGGAAAAATGTGGCAATCACTTGTTGATCATATATCCAAGTTCAAAGCTTTTTCCGATTTTATTTCTCAAAGAAAGAACGTGGCATTGCTTGTCGATCCCCGTATCCAAGTTTAAAGCTTCTTTTGATTTCATTCCTCAAATTTTTGTGGTGGAATAAGCGAGACATCTCCCTTAAAGATGACGACTTGTCTTTTTCTTTCAAATTACAACTTAAAACATATCTAACAAATACAAACCTATTTTTCATAATTAATTAACGAAAGAACTGAACTCAGGAATCTAGCATTCCTCGGGTTCTTGAATCACTCATGGGCTAGCCCTACGCGTTGTGGTCCATTCGCCCTTTCGTTTAAAACACCTTAACAAAGGTCAAACACTTTTCCCTAAACGAATATTGTTTAAATCTTTCTCTCTCGCAAACAAGCTAGCGCTTCAGCCTCCACCGCGAGTAAAAGCCAACGCTTAGCAGTTAGAAAGCGTTTCAAACAATTGTTCATAAAAAACACAAACCATAGTTGCACGAACTACGAAGCTCTGACTTTCCCATTGCACAAGGGAATACGTAGGCACAATGATTTTAATCCTTCGCGAGCACAATAATAATAAAAAATCTAATATTTTCTCCGTCATAATAATAATAAGTTCATTTTCTTTTAAAACAAACATTTTAACAAACATTTAGAAGACAAAGACTAAAATCAACATTTAATCGCATAGTTAGACTAAGAGGTTCTCGTTGAGTACAACGGATGTGAGGGGTGCTAATACCTTCCCCTTGTGCAACCGACTCCCGAACTTAGAATTTGGTTTCGTTGACAATTTCTTATCCTTATTAGGTTGTATCTATATCTTCCTTTTCTTTAGTTAGAATAAATAGAATTAGGTGGCGACTCTGTTGTTTCTTTCTGCGTCCCATCGCGAGGATCGTATTTTTTCCGAGGTACGACAGCTTGGCGACTCTGTTGGGAATAACTTCATGCTAGAGAGGATCGAGCCTAACTTAATTTTGTGCGTTTGTTTGTTTGATTTTTCCTTTTGTCTTCTCTATGTTTGTTATTTATGTTTGTTTATTTGTTTTTTCTCTTATTGCTCATTATTATACTTGTTTATGGGATCTTGGGGTTACGTCACAAGTGAAAGTTGAGCTTTGGAAAAAGAAGAAGGAACACCTAGGTTAGAATTGGTAGTTATTAGTGTTAGTCTCCAAGAACTCGCTTCTTGAGGGCCTAGCATGAAATTTCCCCTAGATAGTAGACCTATTCATAGATCTTGTCATAACGCAGCTAGCCTGTCGCGTGATTTGATTCATGAAAGGGCTGTGATTCTGAGATCCACTGTTAAGAACCAGTTTCTATATTGGTTGTTATGTAGTGTTAGTCTCCAAGGGCTCGCCTCTTGAGGGCCTAGCATGAGAACTCCACTCAAGGTAGACCTTATTGTCATTATCATCATAATGCAGCTAGCCTGCGGCGGGGCGTTAGTACGATAAACGTCTGTGACCTTGAGTTTCCTAATACCTTCACCGTAGAAACTATCCTGTGAGTGGGTTTTATGGGTACAGAATATAGAACCAATCTCTTACAGCCTACCAAATAAGAAGTTTCGAGTTATTTTTAGCTTTCGAGTCTGTTTGTGCTTGTGACCCTAAGCATACCTACATTGCATGGCATTGCATACCATTTGCATTATTTCATACACCCAGGTTGTTTGTCAAATCATTCAAGTTGTCTTTGTCTTCCAGTTATCTGTCAACCGTCAAACTGAAGCTTCGTAGCCGATACAGAACCCGAGCTTACCACAGACACAGGATGTCAGAACAAGAGGTTCATAATGTTGAGGTCTGAATGGAAATTGAAGAATTGAAGACGAGTGTTACGAAGCTGACTGAGATGCTTCAAGTTTTGACTTCTAGAGGAGATCCACCTCAGAGGACAATGATCCAAGAGGTTGAAAACGCTATTGTCAAACCTCGGCCTACCCAGTTTCCACCTTCAACTTGGCCGGAGTTTGGTTTGCCACACAACTACTCTCCACCTCATGTTACTACATCTATGGTCGGTCAGGCGTCTAGACCCACATTTTAAGTTCCTGTTTTTACTGAACCTAGACCAGTGGTTTATACTGGCCCAGTTCCCTATGAGTATCATGCAGCCAGTGCTCAAGGTGATTCTTGAAGATTATGTTGAACCTGAAGTCGGTCTTGAGCAATATCAAGCTATTGACAAACGACTAAGGGCTGTAGAGGGTAATGACTTCTTCAACATTGATGCAAGCAACATGTGTTTGGTTTCCAACCTTGTCATGCCCTCCAAGTTCAAGATTCCATAATTTGAGAAGTACAAGGGACACACTTGCCCAAAACTCCATTTAACGATGTATTGTCGCAAGATGGCTGCTTACACCAAGAATGACAAAGTACTTATTCATTGTTTTCAAGACAGTTTGAGCGGTGCCTCTATGAAGTGGTGCACGGGACTTGAGAAAGATCGTATCCATAGTTGGGAGGATTTGGGTGATGCTTTCGTGAAACAATACAAGTACAACTTGGACATGGCACCCGATCGCCCGTCAATTGCAGAATATGTCTCAGAAGGAGAGGGAATCCTTCAAGGAATATGCTCAACATTGGAGAAAGTTGGCATCTCAGGTTGAACCTCCTCTAGGTGAGAAAGAAATGACTGGTATGTTTATGGATACTTTGGCTCCCTTCTATTGGAAAAAGATGATTGGAAGTGTCTCTTCCAGTTTCACTGATCTTGTTACCATTGGACAAAGGCTTGCTGAAGGAATTAAGAATGGAAAAATGTCCAAAGTTGTTGAGACTTCCAATGCTGCTAAGAAACCTTTTGGGAATTTCCAAAGGAAGAGGGAAGATCAGAACAATGCTATTTTTGTTGTGGGTAGAATACCTCAATACATGGCTCAACATGACAATCAAGCTTATGTTGCCGATGTTGCTCCTGTGGTTGTTGCTCAACCAGCTAGAGCTCCCCGACGTCCAGCTGTGAGACAAGCTCAGAATCGTGATAGGGTTCACTTTGACCCTATTCCCATAATGTACAGTGAGTTATATCCTGGTTTGGTTCAGAGAGGTTTGATTACCACTAGACCTATGCCTCCTCCTCCAGATCCTCTCCCACCAGGCTACAGGGCAGATCTTCATTGTGAATTTCATCAGGGTGGAGCAGGCCATGATTTGGAACATTATTTTGCTTTGAAGACAAGGGTGAAAGAGTTTATCAGAGACAAGATCCTCTCCTTCCGTGATACCAATCCAAATGTCAAGGAAAATCCTTTGCCAGGGCATGCAACTTGAAGCTTCAATCAACTTCAGCCAGTTCTCCCTAAAGCCATTGTTTCAAGACAGGACAACTTATCCTTGTTTACTGATTAGTCACTAGCCATTTGTTTCCTTTATGTTTGTATTTTCCTTGTATTCATAACACATGTTTGCCTTTCAATTATGTTTGTACTTCTTTGATTAATGAAATGAGAATTTGCAATATTTTGAATTCAATTCATCTATTTATTTATGTCTTTACACTTTCTATTTAAAAAAAAATACATATATACCTTTTGTTCAAAACTTTTGATTATACAAATGTTTGAGGGAGGGTGATGAAAAAATACCCATAGCTATTATGGTTTGCTTTCAGATAAAATCTTGTCGATGATGCACATGCATTATTTCAATTCCCAAACACTGGAGAGATAAGGAGTAAATCCCTAGTTCACCATTTCGAGCCTAGAAGTAGGAGTTTCTTTCGAATCTAAACCCTTATGTTTAACCTGGGGCAGGGTAGTTGTTCAATTATTTTGATTACATATTCGAATTACAAGATGATCCATTACAACCAATGGTTTGGAAGTCATAGCTTTCAATATTTCAAAAAATACAAAAAAAAATATCTCGCTAAGTCAAACACAAAAAAAAGGATTAGGCAAAAGTTAGGGATCAGTTCAAAAAAGAAAATCAAGAAAAAGAGACCTTCAAACCCTCAACATCAAACAAACAAGATTTAGTGACCACCATGTCCAAAATTGATGGGTCACTACAAACATCCATCAAAGCCAAATAAAATGATTGTCATTTCCAGTGAACCTCAAATCATCATCTTTACCCTTACATTGTCAAGATAAGTGTGTGTAGATTTAACTGAATGTATGACTGGAGATTCATCACGAAGAAGGGTGGGTACAAACACAATTTTGAGCATTATCCTTTGTTTCATAAATCGTGAACAAGGCCATGTTACAACCCTTAAAAGACCTAATTGAGGCAAGGTTATTCTAAAAAGCATGCTACGGTAAGGTTGAGTAAACTGACTCCAAAAAGATCTTTGCAAGTCATTTTGTTTTGTACATATCTTTGCTTTACCTTTCACTTTGAATGTCATAAATCGTCGTGTTTTGACTAGTGATTAATTTCCTTTTCTTCCAACAATGATTTTGATTTCAAAATTTGCATTTGCTTTTTTACCATGATTATATAAATGTTTTTGTTCGCAAACTATCTTTTCTAGCAAGGAATTTTCAAATAGTGAAGAGCTGGTCTGGTGATCCTATCAGGGGTAAGTTCCTCCCAGATCATGTTGAGAATCAGGGCAAGGTTGTTGTTCAATGAAAGTCCATCTCAGAGTTGGTTTATCCAAAAGATTTTACAAAAAAACTTATACCGAAGTAAGCTTCCAAGCGCATCATAAGGCAATCATTTTCAGAGTCAAAGTTATGTTGTCAGCATTTGTATTACATGCATTTGATCATACATCATAACAAATTCATACGTTATGCATAACAAGAGTGTTTTATCCTCATTTTCATTTACCATAGGTCATGTTGTGGTCAAACATTTACCTCACTTCGAAAGTCCAACTTCTTGGCGCCTACCAAAAACTTACCTTTTTTTCACTCCAGTGTCATTTCTGGATATATTTTTCACTCCATTGCTATTCTTGGGTCTTTGTATTATTCCTCCAGTGTTATTCCTAAGTCTTTGTATTATTCCTCCCGTGCTATTCCCAAGTCTTTGTATTATTCCTCCAATGATATTCTTGAGTCTTTGTATTATTCCTCCAGTGTTATTCATGGGGCTTTGTATTCTTCTCCCAGTGTCATTCCTGGATATCTTATTTACCTCCAGTGTCATTCCTGGATATCTTGTTCCTTCAGTGTCATTCCTGGAAGTTTTATCTATATATTCAGTGTCATTCCTGAATATAGTGGTTTTCCATTTACCTTCAGTGCCATTCCTGCAAGTTTTATTTGTATATTCAGTTCCATTCCTGAATATAGTGATTTTCCTTTTACCTTCAGTGCCATTCCTGAAAGTTTTATCTGCATATTCAGTGTCATTCCTGGATATAGCGATTTGCCTTTACCTTCAGTTCCATTCCTGAAATTTTTATTTGTATATTCAGCGTTATTCCTGGATATAATTATTTGTCTTTACCTTCAGTGTCATTCCTGACAGTTTTATCTGTATATGCAGTTCCATTCCTGAATATAGTGATTTTTCCTTTACCTTCAGTGCCATTCCTGAAAATCATTGCTCACCTTATCCAATGCCATTCTCGGATATCGTGTCCCTTGTCTAAAGCTATAATTGAATGTCTTTCCTTTCATTCAAAGCCATGTTTGAAAATTTCTTACTTTACATTCGTCCAATACAATCCATGGACGTTGTCCCTCTTTGTCATCTAATATAATCCATGGATGTCAGTTTTTTTATTCGACTTTGTCCAATCCAATCCATGGACGTTATTTCTTCTTTGTTACTATTCTTAGTGTCAGTTGGTCGTATCGTGCCACTGCGCATTCACTTTGAATATTTTCTTGTCATCTTAAGTGTTAACTCGACTTTACATGTGTTAGTTGAACCAACACTTTAAATTTCCTTTTGTTTCTGTCTTTTGTTATTCTTAGTTTCAGCAATTACACATGAACCTGTTGAATTATCACTTCGAATACTTCCCGTCTCTGTTCCCCAGTGGAATCCTCTCTTGTTAGCCTGTTTCATATAGCATCATTCCTCGCATAACTCAACCATTCATGCATTCAATTACATTGCATTTCATCTACATTCGGTTAAAATTCTAGGTATTTTAATATTTAATCCTCTTCTACCTTGAATGTAAAAAAAAAAATTATTTTCTATTCAGACATTCAAGTTTAAGATGATTAATAGGGGCATCTGTCACACCCTAAATTTTGACCGAGCATTATTTTAAAATTTCGTTCATTTGACACATTTTTATCATAGTATCGATATTCAGCCATTTTTCACATTTTAGTCTATAAATCATTAATCATTGTATTTTCTATACATTTTAGCATTCAATGTCATTTTATTTTATTCTTGTTTATTTTACAATTTTGTTAGATATTTTTTTAGAATTTTATTCTAAATTTTAATTTTTAGTTAGATATGTATATATATTAGATTTTAGAATTTTATTTTACTTCATTTATTTTAGTAGTAGTTTATTTTAAATTTAGTCTAAATTCATTATTGTATAATTTTAATTCAGTTTATATGTTACTTAAAGTTTTTAAGATTAATTTTTTTATGATTAATAGGAGTATGTCCTTTTATTTTATCTTCTTTATTATTTTGTTATTTATCTTTATACTAGAAAATACAAAAAAAAACACATTTTAATTTTAGTTTATATTTTATCTAGTTTGTTTTAATTTTAGATTAATTTTAGTTTAGTTCAAATTAGTTTAGTTTTTTAAATTAGTTTTCTTTGTTTTAATTAGTTTTATTCTTAATTAGTTTAAGTTAATTATAATTATTATTTATTTTAAAAATAATTCAAAAAAAAGAGAGTTTGTTTTGTTTTCGTTTGCCTCAATCTGCATCCCTGCTCTCTGCGACCACTTTCACAAAACCTGATACATCAAGCAATACTAGCCTGCTATGCATAAACAAACAAAAATTTCACCAAAAGAGCTAAACATAATCCTGCAAGAAAAAAAGAGACCAAGAGATGATACAAAAAGTTTGAACATTTGAATTTCAAAGGGAGAAATCAAATAAAAAAGGGGAGTTTTACTGATAGGAAGAGGATGACGAACATTGAATACCCATAGAATAAACCAAAACCAAACTAAAAACGAGATTTTAACCTCAGTCTTCATCCGTCATACATAACTACCTTCAGCAATCTCTCACCTTCACGGTCCTTCCACCATTTTTATCAAATAATACAAACTCAATTCATCCCAAACCTTCCTTCATCCCCATCAATTTTTTTCAGAACCAACACAAATCAATCGTTCACCCATCACCCTCAATCTTCCATTAACTCACGCGACCACCTCATCCAACCGTTCCACCATCGATAAAATCGCCAACACCCTTCCGCCCTTAGCAACACCCCTCAAGCATATCAAAACCTCCATCGCACCACACAACAGCCGAAGCACAACCTCACACCATCACAAAACCTCCTATATGAAACACCTAAACTTATTCCTCCGCCACTGACCCGCAACCACCATCACACCATAACCTTCATCCATCACCGTCAGAACCACAACGCGAGGAAACCATAGACGAAGCGATCGAAAGAGGAGAAGAAGAAGCAACAACGATTCAGAGAGATACAAGGAGGAAAAGATCTGTGAGATTGGAAAGAGTGAGAGAATGAGATCATTTGAGGCAGAGAGTAAAAAAGGGTAGGAACATTAGCGTGAAAGAAGAAGAGGATCGTGTGTGGTAACCTATTTATTTCATTCTTTTTCTTTTTTAATTTTATACTGCCCTCATCTATTTATTGTTGGTAATTTTCATCATTTATTTTTATTTAATTCATTCTTAATTGGGTTTAGATTTTTTTTTGCTTTAACATGATAGTAGATATTAGGTCGTTGTTTCTATTCTTCTTCCTTTTTTCATTTTCACTTTTTTATATTATTTTGTTTCTCATTACATAGATAAAAACTATTAAGTTAATGTTATATATTTTTTTAATTATTCAGATTACATTCCGTTTGTTTAGTTTTTATATTTTATTTTATTTAGGTTTTAGTTTTATTTAGATCTAAGTTTTATTTTTTTTTAACTCTTATATAACATTTTATTTGTTTTGTACCATATATATTTAAAAAAAAATCAAATTATTTTCTCTTATTTGTTTTTGGATATTGTCATTACTATTTTAAATTTTAATGATAGTTTTATTAGTTACTTTATATTTTGTAAGAATAGTGTTAAATATTAAAAATCCAAAAATACTTTAATTTTATTTTTATTTCTTGTTTAGTTTCATTTAGATATTAAAAACAAAAAAAATATTTTATTCTCTTTTTATTTATTTATTTTGCTTAGATTAAAAAGAAGAGTCAAAGAATGTTTAGATTTTATTTTGAAATTTGTTTGAGGAGTTAGAAGGACATGTTTAGAAAACAAGAGAAAAGAGATAATTTTCCCGTTTAATATCATTATTGATTTTTATTATTGCTAATTGTTATTCATTAGGTTATATTATATTTTCTTTTTTTAACAAGTTGAGTATAGACCCATTTAAGTTTTTTTTTTATATAACTTTAGTTCATTTTGTTAAGAATTCTTTCTTAATATATTATATATAGTATAGTTATAATATATTAAATCTAAAAAAAAAACATTTTCATTTTATTTATTTCTTTACATATATTATTATTAGATTATTATTATTTTTAGTTTGTTATTTATCTGCTAACATATAAAAGGATCCAAAAAAATTCTTTGTTTAAATTACTAAGTTTTTTTTTAATAATTTTTTTAGCTTAATTATTTAGTCTATTTAGTTTATTTATTTATTTTTCACATTTTATACAATATCAAATTCTAACGGTTCCGAATAATTAATACACTGCACACACGCTTTCTCTTGGGTAAATTACAACGAGACCCTTTATTTCATCGCAATCCTGTGTAAATTATCATGTACCCTTCTCCCAATTACATTGTACGCAATTCATTTATTTCTTCGTATTTATTGCTTTTATTTCATTAGCGAACTTTCGGTCCAACACCGAGCAGTTTCACTTGCACACTTGCACATTCCATACAGTTAGGATTTCATATTACTAGGAGAACCCTTAGGGACTAAGATTCGAATTCGCATAATTAATCAAAACAACCAACCTCCGCTTGCATTTTACCCGTAAGTTGAGTGCTTCGTGTCTCGCCATCTAACTACTCTAACTTAATAATTAACGAGGAACTGAACTCAGGAATCTAGCATTCCCCGGGTACTTTAATGAACCACTCTTGAGGCTAGCCTTCGAGTTGTGTTTCATTTACTCCTTCGTTTCTAAAACATTAAACCATAAATCATCAAAAACAAACACAAATACTTAATTCAGTTATTAAATAACAGAGGAATTGAATTCTGAAGTCTAGCACTCCACATAGTTCTTGAATAAATCTTTCTTGAGGCTAGCCTTCGAGTTGTGGTTTATTCACCCTCTCGTTCCTAAAATACCTAATTCTTACAAATTAAATAACGGAAGAACTGAACTCATGAATCTAGGATTCCTCGGGTTCTTGAATGAAATCACTCCTGGGCTAGCCCCACGCGTTGTGGTCCATTCACCCTTTCGTATTCAAAACACTTAAAACATTCAACTTCCTCAAAAGGATGAAACATGATTCATCTACATAGGAAAGATATTTCTCCTTTTCCCACAAACACAAAAAAATCAATTTTCTCAAACAATTTCTATCAAGGAAGAATGTGGAAATCACTTGTTGATCATATATCCAAGTTCGAAGTTTTTTCCGATTTTATTTCTCAAAGAAAGAACGTGGCATTGCTTGTCAATCCCCGTATCCAAGTTTAAAGTTTCTTTCAATTTCATTCCTCAAATGTTTGTGTTGGAATAAGCGAGAAAGCTCCCTTAAAGATGACAATTTGTCCTTTTCTTTCAAATTACAAGTTAAAACATATCTAACAAATACAAACCTATTTTTCATAATTAATTAATGAAAGAACTGAAATCAGGAATCTAGCATTCCTCGGGTTCTTGAATGAAATTATTCCTGGGCTAGCCCCACGCGTTGTGGTCCATTCGCCCTTTCGTTTAAAACACCTTAACAAAGGTCAAACACTTTTCCCTAAACGAACATTGTTTAAATCTTTCTGTCTCGCAAACAAGCTAGTGCTTCAGCCTCCACCGCGAGTAAAAGCCAACGTTTAGTAGTTAGAAAGCGTTTCAAACAATTATTCATAAAAAACACAAATCGTAGTTGCACAAACTACGAAGCTCTGACTTTCCCATTGCACAAGGGAATATGTAGGCACAGGGATTTTAATCCTTCGCGAGCACAATAATAAAAAAAATATAATATTTTCTCCGTCATGATAATAATAATTTCCTTTTCTTTTAAAACAAACATTTTAACAAACATTTATAAGACAAAAACTAAAATCAACATTTAATCGTATAGTTAGACTAAGAGGTTCCCGTTGAGTACAACGGACGTGATGGGTGTTAATACCTTCCCCTTGCGTAACCGACTCCCAAACTTAGAATTTGGTTTCATTGACCATTTCTTATCCTTATTAGGTTGTGTATATATCTTTCTTTTCTTTAGTTAGAATAAATAGAATTAGGTGACGACTTTGTTGTTTCTTTCCGCGTCCCATCGCGAGGATCGTATTTTTTCGAGGTACGACATTAGGATATTCTGATATTTAGGGTTTATGGTTTGGATTAAGTTTTTGTTTGCTGCAGTGAAGAAAACGGGGAAAGCCACTGGAAATTTATGGCGCTCTTCTTAAAACCATTCAATGGCCCATTTTTTAGGAGCTGGAGAGTCAGTCAAGTCCACTATATTTAAGCAGGCAAGAAATTTAATTTTCTCGACATACCTTGTGCGTACTTGATTATTGATATTTATTTTTCTATAATATGCAGATAAATTTTTTATTTCAAACTGGCTTTGATGAGGCAAAGCTAAAAATCTAAGTGGTTGTAGTGTCCATTGTTTGTGGTTACTTTTTTCTTTGAATTGTGTTTTTATTGATCTGGCCGAGTAAACGGTCATCCTTATTATTTATTTGTCATGTTTATACAGTTACTTCACGATGGATCGAAAAAGTTTTCACAAAATGATGTTGATTTTTCAAAGTATGTTATGTCTGGTGAAAATAAGGTAATTCAATGTTATTGCCTCTTTTTCTTTTGTCAAAATTTTATGCCAATTTTCCTCTAAATTCAAAAGCTTTTGTATTGCTGTGATAGGACTTTGGTGAAAAGTTATCAGAAATTGGTGGCATGCTGGATTATCCATGTATTACAGATTGACTTACTCCGAGTGTATAAATCTGATTATGAATATGAATACACCGGCTGCAATTCAGTACTATCAGCAACATTTTCGTATTATATCCCGTAACAGTGTGTGTTATCTTAACTGCTCTCATTGTATTGCCTGTCTGCAAAAGCATTTGATATTGTCAAAAAAATGTTGTTGAGTTTTACAAAATTCCATACCTTGGCATTGTCTTGGAATGAAAGTTGTTGTCATAGAATTTGCGCTATCCGTGCTTGGTTTAAAAGATGCTAATAGACATGAATTTGATCAAAATACCAAAAGTACATGCGTCATAGTTATGCTTGAGGTATCTAAAATTAGTTTATTTCATTCTAATTCTAAGAAGCATGACATTTTTTCTATATTTGTGATTTGTTTGAACTGATTTATGTAGGGGTCAAAAACACATATGGGGTGCACTAGGCGTCTTGGATCGAGGATGACATATTTCCAGACTAAGTTATGCAAATCTGCAAAACTGTGAATGTCATTACTTCACTTAATTTTTTGAGGACATGTTTCTTTGTGCTTATGTCGATGACTAAAATGTATTAAGTTTCTAACACATATACCATGCACCTTAGGTATGGCAGCAAAAGCTTCATTGATGAGATACTTCAGCATAGATATGAGGTGAACCCTGATTTGGTAACTACCATGAATTTCCAGAGTTGTAGGAATGATATTTTTGTGTTCTTACTTAATACAAGAGCTGGTGGATTGGATATTAATTTGACAGTCGCTGATACAATCATATTTTACGAGAGTGATTGGAATCCAACATTGGATGCTCAGGTAATTGATAGAGCTCATTGTTTGGGTCAGATAAGAGATGTCAGTTTGTGTACACATCTGTTTTGGTAATTGATAGAGCTCATTGTTCTGGTGAGAAGATATTCGAGCTATCACTAAAATTGCTCGCTCTGTCGTATAATATAGTTTACTTACTTTATTGTTTTCTGAATCATTTTATGAAATGCTGAATCATTGGACTTTCCCTGTTATGGACAACTTATTTTCCTCATTGGTTTGGCAAAGAAAGAGCTGAGGGCCAATAGCTGATGCTTTAGCAAAGAAAGATTTGACAAATGGAAGTGGGTGATTTTCTTATCATCTTGTTCATATGATTCTCCCTTCAGAGCAGCATAAAACCTGTTATTTCTAAAACCCGACAGAGCATCGAATTGAATAATCAAAAAAAAATTAAATCAGTTATGATTACAACATAAAATCCAGAATCATAGAACCAAAAGAAAACAATATCAGAAAACATTTACAAGAATATCATTTAGAATCAAAAGAAAAACTTATTTGAAAGACAAAAAGATGAATTAAGCCAAAAAAATAAGCTTTTCTATTTCACTTTCATAAGAACTATCACTTCCACCGTATTCGCCGCCATAACCAGCATACCCAAAACCTTGATTCCCATATTCAACAGCTCCACCGGGGGATTGATCTGCAATTGCTAAACCAGATCCAACACCACCACTTGGAGCACCCCAAGGAGCAGTGTTTCCATAACTGACCCAATTGGATCTTATCACTCAAAATCAAATCATCATGTTCATCGGGTAAAGAAACATAAGTAATATGAGATGAATCTGAAACCTTAAGATAAAAACCTTGATTTCGGAAAAGTTCACCACCTGCTAGACCTGGAACAATGCTAACAACATGTAAAAGTGATGATATGTGTTCACCACCAACCTTCACATCTGTATTCATGTGTTGTAAAAGCTTCAAAAGCACTCCAGGAACAAGATTCACCATTTTTACTCACCAATATCAATTTGCACACCACTCTTCAAAATCTCTCAAAAAAATGATTTTCTTATACCAAATAACGGTTAAACCATGGGTTTTTAAAAAATCTCTCTCTCTCTCTCTCTCTCTCTCTCTCTCTCTCTCTCTCTCTCTCTCTCTCTCTCTCTCTCTCTCTCTCTCTCTCTCTCTCTCTCTCTCTCTCTCTCTCTCTCTCTCTCTCTCTCTCTCTCTCTCTCTCTCTCTCTCTCTCTCTCTCTCTCTCTCTCTCTCTCTCTCTCTCTCTCTCTCTGAGCTTAAAAAATTTCAGGTTTGGGGCTGAGAATGGTTTTGGTAACAATTTTTGATAATTTTTTAAATAGAGAGAATAAAGGAAAAAAGAGAAGTGAAGTTTTTTTGTAGATCGGTAAGTGAAGTAGAAAGGTAAGTGAATAATGGATTTGTAGAATTTGCAGAGAAGGTGTTAGAAAGACTTTGAGTAAGAGTGACGACTAGGGTTTGGAGAAGAGGGGATGGTTGTTAATAAATTAAAATAATTTTATGTGAAATTAAATAATTTAAATTAAAATAAATATATTAATGATTGGAAAAATCAAATAATATGTCATGTCATAATGTAAAATTACTACACATTATTGCACAACTGCCACCTATGTATTATTTAACGTTTTTTCTATAAAATTTAACAGAAGTGACCTGTTAGGCTAACCGAAGTACTCTAAGGGGACTAAAGCGTAACGTTTTTTAATTAAGGGACTAAATCGAAATAATAAATTAAGTTAAAGAAGAAAAAAAAAAGAATTAAGCCTAATATTTAATAATGTCTAACAATGTGTATTTAGGATCTTGAGCCAAGCTTAATACCAAAACTTATTGGTGAATTTGTTGAGCAAACTATGCTCTTTAAGATAGTTTTCAATAATGACGTGAATTATGGATTCGAACAAGCATTTCGCGTCAAAAAGGTGTGTGCTGACCAAGTGATTGTCTCCAAATTCAAAAGTGTTGTCAAGGTATTTCATAACTGAATGGTTGAATTGCATTAGACAATTTTATGTATTTAGAATAATATGCCATATGTGTTCTATCTAATTGATTTTTATCGAATTTGTTGTTGTTTAGAATTCATCTGGTGTTGAGGATGATTTGGCTGCTGGAATTGTTCATAGTGAGATGGATGCTGCTGTAGTTCAGTGTTTGGATGCCAAGTTTGAGAACATTGTCGTTGAGGAGAAGTGTGAGGACAATGCTTCGGAGTCAAAGGATATGGAAATTAAAGTTGATTCAATCGAAACTAAACATCTGAAGTCAACCACCAGAAATGCAATGGTCACTGATTCTATTCTGTAAGTCCAAAAGAAAAAAACATTGGGATCAACCTTTGATGGTTGTGGGAACTGGTGATGGGAATCTGATTGTCTTCAACTTATAGGATCCTCAGGTGCTATTTTATTATAATAATTTTTCATAATGTTGTTGTTTGTAGCTTTGTAAGGAAGCATGTTCTAATGTAACATACGGATTTTATACTTGAGAGGTGAAGTTAGAACTATAAATTCTCTTCAGTCACCTATCGGGTTAATGCGCGTTTGCTCATATGAACTTTTCTATTCTCTTTTGTTTGATAAACATTTATAGGAAATTTCAGCCAATTTTCTTATAAACAATTATAGGAAGTTGTGGCAATTGGAAGAACATTTGCAGCTATGAAAGACTATTCATCGGACGGTAACAGAGAAATGGTGGCACTAGGAACAATGAATGTTATGGTGGAACTAGGAACAATGAGACACATTTGTGCCAGTAAGTTAACTGAATCCTTATTCCATGCAGTCCAGAGATTCTTTGCATTCATGCAATTAGTTATTTTGTATCATTCAACTTCTCTCATGTCATGTGTGCACACATCAAACAGCAGTAACTTGACCTTTTGTTATGTTTTATGAATGTATGTTCAGTATCTTGTGTCACATTGGGGAACAGATCCAAACTCTATTGGTTGTTACTCTTATGATTTAATTTGGTTGGAAAATCAATGGATGTGTACAACAAGTTTCGTGCACCTTTAGGTACTCTATTCTTTGGCGGGGAAGTTATACATATCATTGTCTGTCATATTTACTTATTGTATATATATCCTGAACTTATGAGAGACATTTAATTTGGGTCAATTTTGTTCTGTGTCAGGGGGAGCTAATGGGAATTTTTGCTAATGACCAAAACAAAATAACATGTGGTAAGTTACTTGCTGCTGAATTTGTTGTGGGTTTTGTCTCTTTTATCATTACTTTTTCCTCCAATGCTTTTTGATCACGATCCTCTTTGTATCGGTTGCGCCTCAAATTTGGTGGTTTATAAAATTGACATCAAATGATTTTGAAGATTATGGATTTGTGGTAAACATTCTAACAATTTTCATATAATGATATTCATGTTATTGTTGATCTGCATTAGACATTAGGCATGTATCGCGTCTTTCAAGTAATGATTTTCATGGCCTTTATTTATCAAATGAAACCTTGAGTGTTGTTTTTGGATTAATGTTGAGTTTCCCACTATTTGGACATGCAAGTTCTCAACTTATGGCTAAAACAAATAAGAAGCGCACGAGAAAATCTCCTGGTAAAAGAAGCGATACTTCACATTGCCTTGTCGGTCCTCCAGCCTGTGATAATCAGAACGAGGATGATGATTGGGTTATAGACTTAACGCCGTCGAACTGAAATTCTGTTATTATTAGTAATGAGTTAAGTGGTGAAGGCATTGCTGCAAGTGATGATGTTGTACAATATGGAAGAGACTTGATAAAGTTTAGACAAAATTTAAACACACTATACAAGAACACCAAGTTCAAAACTTCACTTATAGCACCCTGAGGATTCTATCAAAAGGAATGGTTTGATCAGCTTCTTCAGGTTTCAGGCTCTGGTGTTGTCGACGTGATGACTCATCATGTATATAATATGGGGCCAGGTTTACATAGTTCTTTCTGCTATACTCATTCATAGAGGATAATTATGTTAGAATATTTGTCCAAGAAGTTTAAATGATTTGTTTTTGTTTAGGTAGTGATCCGCATCTTGAAAATAAGATTCTAGATCCTGTAGGACTGAGCAAGGTGGAGCCTGTATTTAGCAATCTTTCAGAAACCATTTAGAAACACAGTCCTTGGTCGGTTGCTTGGGTTGGAGAAGTCGGAGGAGCATTCAACAATGGTGGCCGATATGTTTCTAACATTTGTGAATAACTTTTGGTAATACTGAACATTCCTCCCATCATTTTATTTTCCTTTTTGTGCTAGATTAAGAATTTAATTATCCTGTAAAAGAGAAATTATTGGTATGAAATTAAAGATTCTGAAACTCAAATTAATTGTAGGTATTTAGATCAACTTGGAATTTCTTTCAGATACAACACTAAGGTGTATTGCAGGCAGACCTTAATTGCAAGTGTAAATTGAAAAATGCAAAATTGTTAGTCATAATAATTATAGTAATACATATTACTAATTTTCTAATGGTATCAAATCTTATGTTTTGGATTTGATTTGAGCAGTGCACTACTATGGCATCAGCTGATGGGGAAAACTGTTCTTTGACCATAAATCATAAGATTAAGAGGGTGCACTGTCGGTATCATCTTGTCCTCTATGGTCTCATTGTCGGTATCATCTTGACCTCTATGGTCTCATTGTCGGTATCATCTTGTATTCACCTGATGGCCAGTCTAGAGCCCGATAAGTAAGGAGTTGTGTTTACAAATACTCTTTGACCACAAATCTTCTTATTATAAGAGGGTGAAGGGTGCATGTTTAGTTGTGTGGTTAGTGATGTTTGGACACCAATTGCAATATTTAACAAATACTTGGATATTTATTCTTGAGTCAGGACCTGCACAACTAGAGCACCCTGGATTTGAATGCTTTGTCCAATCACCTACAACCATTGACTAATTAAAAATTGTGTAAATATTATAGGTTTTTGTGAGTGTCGATGTGTTGCAATAGTTGTAAAATTTCCACAACCATTGACTGATTAATTATTATGTGTTGTCATAACTTGAAACAGATTCATGTGCCATACATTTCACTGACAATAGTTTGTGTCTCAGCAATCAAATATGTGAATGTAAACCCAATTGAAGGGTTGGATTCAAAGCAAAAGGCTCATATATCTCTTCCTATGGATACCTTCAAAAGATATATTCTCAAGGAGCCTATAGGTGTTGTAGCATTAATTACTCCATGGTATATTCATTTTCTTCATTTTAGTATCTTATGAGTTTTTTCTTTTTGTAATGGATGTTATATATTAGGAATGGGCTCCCGAGCCTAGGGATTTCTATTGGGAGAATCTTGCAATTCCATATTTTGACCTGAATCTCAGAAGATTGTTCACCACTGTGTCTATGTTTTTCCTTACTTTATTCTTTATGATACCTATAGCCTTTGTCCAAAGTAAGAGCCTGCACTTACTAGAAACTAATAGCCTTTGATGTTATAGTTTACATACATCTGCTATGATGATCAAAATCCATTTTTACCTTCATTTGTTGAAAATGTTAGAATTTGACATTACTAAAAACTATGATGTCCCTCATTTTTTTTCAATTTCAATTTGCCATTACTCTAATTAGTATATCTTCTCAACTCATTGTTAGCTTAATGATTTTGATTACTATTTATTCTTTGCTGATGAGTATTGGCCTCTTCTGTTTGATATAGCTCAGAAGAACAATCTTAAAAGGATTATCAGGTTTTTTACAATGAAAATGCTTTCATATGATCAACTGATAATGGATTTGGGATGTTGTTTCATGCATGTAATGGGTATTGTCAGGGCCGGCCCAATCAATCTGGAGGCCCTGTTTTAATTTAATAAATAGGCCTAAATCTAAAATATATATATAATTTAATAATAAAAAAATACACTAAAAATTCAAAGTATTGTTTAAACTAATAATATCTTTTTATACAATATAAAGTTTCTAACTACTTAAAAAGAGCCTTCCTCCTAACACTTTTTGAAGCAAATTCATCAACCAAATCTTCATATTTTACTGTCTCCAAAAGATCATTTTCAACTGCTATCAACGCCAATCCGTTAAGTCTTTCTTGTGACATGGTAGACCGCAAGTAAGTCTTTAACAACTTTAATTTTGAAAAGCTTCTTTCTGCAGAAGCAACTGTCACAGGAATAGTCAACAAAATTCTATATGCAATAACTGTATTAGGAAAACAATCCAAGCCTTTTGAAAATAATAATATATCAGTAGGTCTTATGATTTCTTCAGGCAACATTTGTCTTAGTAACTTTAATTCCTCAAAAAATTCATTCCCGTCAATGTCAGATTGCTCATTATGTTTCAGTACTCGTTCAAAGTTACTACAAAAAGACTTCAAAGTTGCATCATCCAATGATTGTAACTTGTGAGAAGTAAACAAGAAACCAAAAATACTTTCATACTCTTGGTATTGCTCAAATCTCTTATTAAGAGAAACAACAGCTTGATCAACAAGGTAAAGAAAATAATTAACCCTGAAAGATTCCTCTTCAGATAGCTCGACTGCTGGTGTATTCAAATTCTCATCAAACTGTCTTTTTCTTTTAATTATACGCCTTTGAGGAAATATTGGAGCGATATTCAATTCAACCGCAATTTCCTTAGCATTAACCAATGCCTTATGAAAACCTGTTTCTCTATATCCTTCAAAAAATGAAATCAACTCCTTTATTTTTTCCATAGCAACATCAATAAGCATATCCTTTTCCTGTAAAAGCTTGCTAACAAAATTAATTGCAGATAATATTTCAAACCAAATAATTATAGCCATCAAAAATTCAAAATCACCAAGCTCATTAGTTGCTAAGGATTTAGCTTCATTTTGTATCTTAGGATCGAGATCATGTTCTGACACTTCAAGTAAAGCTTCTGTAAAATCTGACATTTGAGTTCTTATAGCTTTGACACTTTCAACACGACTTTCCCAACGAGTGGATGATAATGATTTTGGAGTCAACCCTTTTACATTATCTTTCAAAATTTTCCATCTCTTTGTTGAATTAGCAAAAATTGTGTAAATGCGTTGAACAACTCCAAAAAAATTCCTAGCTTTATTACAAGAGTTAGCCATATCACACAATGTCAAATTAAGACTATGACAACCACAAGGAGTATAAAAAGCTCTTGGATTTATGTCTAAAAATCGCTTTTGTACACCTTGATGTTTTCCTTTCATATTTGACCCATTATCATAACCTTGTCCTCTTACATCAAATAGGTCGAGACCAAGTTCTTTCAATTCATTTTGTAAAACATCAAAAAGCCCTTGACCAGTTGTATCATTCACATTCAAAAATCCTAAAAATGATTCCTCAATGCTAATAGAAGTTGAAGAAACATCCACATATCTTATTATCAAAGACATTTGCTCTCGGTGACTAACATCCGGAGTACAATCAAGTATTACTGAGAAATACTTTGCTTGTTTGATTTTTCTAATGATTTCAATTTTAATTGCAGAACCAAGTAATGAAATCAACTCATTTTGTATTTTATGTCCAAGATAATGAGTGTGAACTTTTTGAGTTGTAACACGTCTAACATGTTCTTGGATAATTGGGTCAAATTCAGCTAACATTTCAATCAAACCCAAAAAGTTGCCATTGCTATCTTCGTACAACTTTTCCTTAGAACCACGAAATGCCAAATTATGTTTAGCAAGAAATTTCACTATTGAAATAACTCTTTTTAAAACATTTTTCCAGTGATCCTTTTCTTTCTCAATTAATCTTTGAGTCGTTTTATCAATAGTTTGAAATTTCTGCAACCTTTGACGATACTCATACCAAGTAGTCATATTCTTAACATGTTCCATGCCTAACTCGTGCTCTTTAATTCTTGCACCAACATGTGACCAATCACTATAACCCTCATTTGCTAATTGTCCCCTACCAATCCCATTTTTTAAAACTTTACAACAGAAACAAAATACTCTATCAAGCTCTTTTGAATAAACAAGCCAATCTCTATCACACTTCTCTCCATTTGCTAAAGCTCTAGTATACAAATTAGTCGTAAAGCGTCGATTCCAATTATCTCTAGGACCCCTCACAATAGAATTATCCCGTTTAGGCCCTTTCATAACTAATAAATCAATCATTTTAGGTTGAAGACGATCCCAATTTCTTGGATCAAATATATCGTAATCAACATCATCATCATCATCATCATCATTAACTTCCTCAAGATTATCATCATCATTATTAACTTCATCATCGATAGGTACACTATCAGCATTATCATTTTCAATAGGCACACTATCAACATTATCATTTTCAATGGGCACACTATCAAGAATTTCAACATTAGTATTATCAACATAATGACTTTCATTTGGAACTTGTGGTTCTTTTATCAAAAATTTATCAAGAGCTCCTGCTTGAGATTGAATTAACTCTTCAATTTTTTTCCTTTTCTTACGTTTATCATTTCCACATTCATACTTTCTATTCTTAGGAGGCATAATAGGAGGCATAGTAAAAAAAAACCTGGAATATCTCACAATGTCTTGTGTCCGCCAATGATCAACTCTGCAATATTTACTAGCAATCGATCTATTTGTAGCCTCGTTGTTAAATTAAGTTCCTACAATAAATTATTAATTAGTGCAAGCAAAAATAGTACCAGAAAAAAAAAACATGTTTGTAATCATCATAAAATGGGATTATTAATAATACTTTAATTATATTATCACTATTTTTACTAACACTACTATGAAATATACAGAAAATAAAATGCTCCAAAATTAATTATTTTTAATTTTATCTTACTGTTGTTGATATTTTCTATTACAATTAATTCTAAATTTTAGATTCTATCATAAACTATTGTCTATTGAGATAATTGAATGAGTCACACACATAGAAATGACATACTCTTGACACAACAATATAAAAAGCACTTCTTTGACAGCTTGCAATCTTTCTATCACACTTCTTTGACAACTTGCAACCTTTCTACTTTTCAATTAGTTTTTAATATGAACTAATCAAAACTCAAAAGTATAAAGTAATAAAAAAATACAAAATAATCTCATAACTCATTATTCTACTTATACCATTTATTTGACAGCTACTACTCGGCACTCACTATTCTCTATTCATTTCTCCATCTCTATTCTTTTCTTCTTTCTTCTTTGAAACCTAACTTAACCCATTTCTTCTTTTCTTTTTACAGTAAAATTAACTCAACCAATTTTAGAATTTTAGGAGAAAAAAAACACAATAGAGCCATGGGAGAAAGAATCATAAACCAAGAAACACATACAAGTTTCTATCTATGTATGTTCTTTCTTTAATTTTATATTTTTTTTCTTTCAAAACATGAAGATAAACTACTTTGATTTGAACAAACTTACCGATTAAACTGCACTGCCGTCGTCTCACACTCTCACCGTCGCCGTTTTGTTTTTTTCTTTCTAATATTGTTTTGTTTTTGGTTTATTATGTGATGTATATAAACAACTTTGTTTTGGGTTTCTTTAATGCCGACGTTTCATTTTCCTTGGCGTCTTTTCGGTTTTAGGTTGCGTTTGGAATGAGGAAAAATAATATATATTTTAAATTTTTTCATATTAATTAGATTTAAAAAAAAAAAAAATAGGCCCCCAAAATTTTGGGGCCCAGTTCCATAGAGCCTGTTGCGCCTGTGAAAGGCCGGCCCTGGGTATTGTTCACGGCTATTATTGTCTGGTGCAAAGAAGAGGAACAAACATGTTTGATTGAATTAGGTTGAGAAGATAATTTAGTGAATTGTTTCCATCTTTTTGTAGTTTTTTCTATTCTAGAACTGGTTTGGGAGTTTTGGATTTAAAAAAAAAAAAAAACGTTTCAGCAGCAAACTTGTGTCTGCTGCTTTGCCATAAAATAAATGTGAAAAGAGAAAGAAAAATGTATATTTTAGCATAAGAGTTTATCTTGCTTATTTTCATGTGAAACTATGAATGTTTGTCAACCGTGACATAAAATATGAAGCAATTGTAGTTTGCAACATACAGAGTTGTAAAGTGTTTACAACCTCTTCCTCATTCGATCTTCAAACTGGTTTGTTCTGCCTCTAAATTGTCCTTAAATTTACCTTAAATTGTCATTTCCATGTGTGTTATAGTCTTATAGTTAATGGGTTCTGTTTAACGAGATCGATGACAGAACTTTTATTCTTTTGGAAATGCACGCTCTTGTTGCACTCGGGTGCATAGTTCCTATGGCAGAACTCTTATTTTTATAGTATATATACATATTTTTCAAATATTTATATAGTTAATTAGAAAAATTATGATGTAAATATAAATATAAATATATCTTTTATTTGAATTGTACAATATCAAGTGTTTCTAGAAGCTGTCTTCAAATGTAAGGTTAGATAATTTCATTTAATTTTTTTTGACATTCATGCTTAAACTCAATTATTTCAAATATTAGTATTAATATCATATTATGAAAATGAAGGGTCTTTAAAAATAAAAGATTTAAGGATTAAAAAAATTATTTCAAACAATTAAAACATATAAATAAATAAAAATAAGGAATAATTATATTTATGCTACAAATATAAATAAAAGTATATACTTTTTAAAATAATAAATTGTGTTGGTTAAATAATTTTGTCTTTCTATTTTTTGTCTTCATTTTTATTATATTTGAGAAACAAAATTATTACTCGTAAATAAAAAGTAATGAAACATCTTTTTTTAATATGTAAATACGATATCCACATCTATTTTTAATATGCTGGATGAAAAGGCTGAGGATTGGTGGGATAATATCCGTCAAAGGTTAGAGGGAGTTGGGGTTGCGATAACTTGGAATGTGTTTAGGAGGGAAATTTTGAGTAAGTATTTTTCTGAAGATGCTCGTGGCAAGAAAGAGGTCGAGTTCTTAGAGCTGAAGCAGGGGAACATGACGGTGGCAGAGTATGCTGCCAAGTTCGAAAGGTTGGTGAAGTTCTATCCTCACTACAACTGTGATGATGCTGAGTTATCTAAGTGTTTGAAGTTTGAAAATGGGATGAGATCAGAAATCAAGCAAGTGATTAGGTGTCAGCAGATCCGTAGGTATGCTGAGCTTGTGGATAAAAGTAGAATATATGATGAGGATAGTCGAGCTCGATCTGCTCACTACAAGCAGGCGAGTGAGAAGAAAGACAAGGGTCAGTTTCGAGGGAAGCCTTATGCGACTCCAAGTGACAAGGGGAAACCTAAGGTTGCTGATGGGAAAAATCCAAGTGGGGGAGCGGGTTCCACTCCTCTCAAGTGTTATAAGTGTGGCGAAGCAGGTCACAAATCTGATGTGTGCACTGCTACTATGATAAGATGCTATAAATGTGGTAAGAAGGGTCATATGCATAATGAGTGTCAAAATATTGGACCGACTTGTTTTAATTGCGGCAAAGAGGGACATATTAGTACTCAATGTTAGAAACCGAAGAAGGTTTCTACTGCGGCTCAGACTACTGGTAAAGTGTTCGCTTTGAGTGGCTCAGATGCTCAGAAGAAGGATAACTTGATTAGAGGTACTTGTTTTATTAATGATGTTGAGTTGGTTGCTATAATTGATACTGGTGATACTCATTCGTTTATTTCGATTGAGTGCGCGATCATTCTGAATTTGCCTTTGACTATTATGAATGGTAATATATTGATTGAAATGCCTGCTGACAGTTCAGTTATGACTAACCGTGTGTGTTTGAAGTGTCCTTTGACCAATTATGGTAAGGATTTCTTGATGGATTTGGTGTGTTTAACTTTACGCCATATGAATGTTGTGCTTGGAATGAACTGGCTGGAATTCAACTTTGTACATATCAATTGTTATGCAAAGACGGTGGAGTTTCCAGAGTTTGATGGTAGTGGAGAAATGATGTTTCTATATGCGAAGCAAGTGGATGAACTTCAAACGGATGAAGCCCAAATGTTTGCTTTGTTTGCGGCGTTACAAGTGAACCATGAACAAGGGGGTGTTGAGTTGCCCGTTGTACGAGAATTTCTCGATGTGTTTCCAGATGACATCAGTGATTTGCCACCGGAGCGTGAAGTAGATTTTGCTGTGGATTTAGTACCGGGTACTAGTCCAGTGTCGATGGCTCTTTATCGGATGTCAGCTTCAGAGTTGAGTGAGTTGAAGAAACAACTTGAAGAACATTTTGAGAAGAAGTATGTTTGTCCAAGTGTTTCTCCGTGGGGTGCTCCTGTGTTGTTGGTTAAGAAAAAGGATGGTAGCATGAGGTTGTGTGTCGATTATCAACAATTGAATAAGGTGACTATCAAGAATAAATATCTACTTTCGAGGATTGATGATTTGATGGATCAGTTAGTGGGAGCTTGTGTTTTTAGCAAGATTGGTTTGAGGTCGGGTTATCATCAAATTCGAGTTAAAGCAGATGATATTCCGAAGATAGCTTTCCGGACGAGGTATGTTCACTATAAGTATATTGTGATGCCTTTTGGTGTATCCAATGCACCTGGTGTGTTCATGGAATATATGAATCAGATCTTTCATGAGTATTTGGATAAGTTTATAGTGGTTTTTATCGATGACATTCTAATTTATTCGAAGTCAGAACAAGAACATGAATGACATTTGAGGATTGTATTACAAGTGTTAAGAGAGAAGAAGTTTTATGCTAAGTTGTCGAAGTGTGAGTTCTGGTTGAAGGAAGTGAGTTTCCTTGGCCATGTGATTTCTAGTGGTGGAATTTCTGTGGATCCTTCGATGATTGATGTTGTATTGAATTGGGATACTCCGAAGTCTGCTACGGAGATCAGAAGTTTCCTTGGGTTGGCCGGTTATTACCGAAAGTTCATAGAGGGTTTTTCTAAGTTGGCATTGCCTTTGACTCAGTTGACTCGAAAGGTTCAAGCTTATGTGTGGGATGTTGCGTGCGAGAAGATTTTTGTTAAGTTGAAGAAGAGGTTAACGACTTCTCTAGTGCTGATTTTGCCTAATCCGAGTGAATCTTTTGTGGTGTAATATGATGCTTCAAAGATAGTTCATGGTTGTGTGCTGATGCATAATGGTCAGGTAGTTACTTGTGCTTCTAGTTAGCTACATGTTCATGAGAGGAACTATCCTACCCATGACTTAGAGTTAGAAATTGTGGTTTTTGTGTTAAAGATTTGGAGACACTGTCTGTCTGGATCGAGGTTTGAGGTGTTCAGCAATCATAAGAGTTTGAAATGTGTTTGATCAGAAGGAACTAAACATGAGGTAGAGGAGATGGTTAGAAATGTTGAAAGAATTTGATTTTGATTTGAGTTACCATCCTGGTAAAGCTAATGTGGTCGCAGACGCTTTGAGTAGAAAGACTTTGCACATGTCAATGTTGGTGGTAAAAGAACTTGAGATGATTGAGCAATTCAGAGACATGAGTTTGTTGTTTGAGACTACATCTGAGAGTGTGAAGCTGGGTATGCTAAAATTGATGAATGATATTATGGAAGAGATCCGTTTAGGACAACAATCCGATTTGAGGTTGGTTGATCAGATGACTTTGATTAACCATGGTAATGGAGGAGAATTCCGAATTGATGAAAATGGTATGATGAGGTTTCGGGATCGCGTGTGTGTTCCTGATATTCCAGAGTTGAAGAAAAGTATTCTTGAAGAATGACACTGAAGTAGATTAAGTATCCATCCTGGCGTAACTAAGATGTATCGTGATTTGCAGAAGCTGTTCTGGTGGCCGAATATGAAGAGAGATGTTGCAGAGTTTGTGTATGCGTGTTTGATCTGCCAGAAATTGAAGGTTGAACATCAGAAGCCTTTAGGTATGTGTAACACGGTGGAAGAACTGACTTTAGTTAAATGTTGCGGATAGCAAGAGTCGCCACCGACTTTTATTTTATCCAAAAGGAAAGGCATAAAAGAACAGGAAAGACCTTTAAAAGATTTTTGGGTTCGGGGGGTAGGTTATGTAAAGGGAAGGTGTTATCACCCTTTACATCCATGGTTATCCATGGGCTCTTAGTTACTTAGCTCTCTTTAAAATATTTTTGAAATGTGTAGTGGGTGTTTAGAAATTTTCTTAAGTACTTTATAATGATCCATGTACGGATATATATAAAGCCTTTGTTTTGAAAATTGCTTGAAAAATGTGAAGTGTTTGAAATGTTTTTGAAAAGTGAGCAAGTACATAAGAGGAACCTACCCTAAGTTAAGTCTTTTCTGTTCTTTAAATATCCTTTAAGTGGTAAGACTATCCCTATTATTAAGGAATAGGTAGTCATTACCTTGGATGTGTGAGGGACAAATGAAGGGACATCTGTGATTAGGCAACTATAAGGTGTATAAGCAATTCGAAGGGACTTATCATCTTTATTCGAAAGGGACAAGATCATTACGAAGGCAACCGTGAAGGGACTTGATCTTTGTATCTGTTTAAGGGACTAGATGATATGAGATGAGGGACTTTGCTTTACACTTTACTTGACCTTTTTGTTTAGGCAACTTGAGAGGTAAACCTTAAGGAAGTGAGATGGCGATCAAAGATCGACTTACGTGTGTGAGTGTACCAATTCAGATATTTATCTTTAAGTTAATGATCTAAATTCAATTTTTACATACAAACATGTTTTACACTCACTATTTTACTAACCATAGCATTTAAAATTAAATATTAAAAATTACTACAACTATTACATATTGGATACAATTACATAATAATAATAATTAAAATAATTAAAATAAATAAGTGAATAAATAAATAAGTGGGTTAGTAATAATAATAATAATAAAGATCATATAATATATAAATAAATGGGGTTAGTAATAATAAAATAAATAAGAATAAAATAAAGAAATTAGCATAATAATGAATAATAAATTAAAAGTTCAATTTTTAATAAATAATTATTTTTTTAAGATTTTAAGAAGAAAAATAAGCAATTCATACTATATACTAATTATTATAAAAATTTAAATTTATATACATGTTATAAAAATAATGGTTAATTATAATTAAATAAAGAAAAAAATAAATTATATATATAAGATTAAATTAAGAGTTTTTAATTGTTTTAAACATAACCTAAAATTATTTACATGAAATTATATTCAATAATAATTATAAACAAATTATAAAATAATGCACATGATTAAAATTTACAAATAATTTACAAGTTATAATATAATTAGAATTTCACAAAAGAAAATTAGGGTTGTGTAAAAATTATTAGGTTTTAGGGTTTTAGAAATTTATAAAATAGAATTAGGGTTTTATTTATTAACTTACAAAATAAATCAATTTATTTACAAAAATTATATATATATATATATATATATATTATAAAATATTTTTATAAAAGAAAATATGAAGTTTTAAGAATTTTGAATAAAAGTATTTTGATAATATGTATAAATTGTATTTGCTAATTTAAATAAAAAGGAAATAATTAAAATAAGAAAATAATGAAAAAAAATTGCTCAAAAAGAAAGGACCTGGGATTTGAACCCAGGTCCCCTACCTCATAGGCAGAGTACAAAACCATCCAGGCTAGCGCGCGCTGGTGATATAGCATGAAGTCCATATAGTTTTGTTCCATATCCTGCACAAATCATAAAAAAATAAAAGCAATACAAAAAGGGCCTGGGGGGATTCGAACCCAGGACCCTCAACCAAACAAACACACACTCCAACCATCCAGCCAGAAGGGCGCACCTGATATATGATTCATAATAAATAATAATATAGTAAGTTATATGAATAAGTGAGAAAATCAAGCAAAAAGAATGCTGCTTTCCAGGATCGAACCCAAGCCTTGGTCCATAACACACGCATCCCTCACCACTGGGCCAGACGCGCATCTGTGAAATAAGTTACAAACAAATTCATAAAATATTAAGACTAAATTCAAATTCCAGAATGCGCGCCAGGAACTTCATCTTCTTCCTTGGATGCTGCAAATTTTCCTACGAATTTTCTTTGACAATTTCCTGCGAATAAAACCTGCCAATCTCGTATCATCATAAATATGTAAAGTTTCATCAAATTGATCACATTATCATGATCCCCAGACATCACACAGTTCATTCATAGCTTTAGAATTAATTTATATTAGTTAAATCGAAGAATCCCAAATTTTGTTCAGAAACCCTAGCAATGGCAACTTGCGGTTTAAGGCATGGTTCTTCAATCTTCTTGCCCAGAAATCATCTAAGCATCATACTCAACACAAATATACAGTTAGAATGCATTATTATTACACAAACAATCAGAATCGAAAAAAAATAAGAACAAGAGCAATTTTGATTCGGTTTATGCAATTTGGGATGCTTTGGATGCAAATGAGTATTGAAAAAGTATCAGTGATGATCAAGGAGTCTTTTGCAACCTTCAAATTGTCTTGAAAGGGCTTGAGGAATGGAATCCGAATTTGAGTTTTTGGTGAGTTTTGAAAAATTGGAAACTTACTCTTGAGGCAGCAATTTCGTGTCCTATGCATTGTGATGTGTTTAGGTACTTATAGTATATGAAACTAGGTCAAAAAATTGAATGGTTGTTTGGACTTTTTGGATTCAAAAGATTGAAAAAGATCATGGCTTGAATTTCATATATTCTTGAATGTATCCTTTCTATCTTAAGACAATCACCATCAATTGCATATCAATCTGATCCAATTCATGTTTATGACTTTCTAGAATCAAAATATATTTTAAATCTTCATATTTTATATTTTATTTGAATTTAAAATGATTTTTAATATAAAAAATCATAATAAATAAAATAAATAAAATAAAATTATGAAAATATTGAATAAATTTCGTGCATGATGTCATGGAACACCTTGGGTCACAAAAAGTTCAGCCCATTTGAAGAATTATGGTTTTAAGACCCCATTTACTTCATAAACCACCCAAAAATTTCCCAACTTGGCAAGGGCACAAATCCTTCAATTTTAATGCTATGAGGGTGTTCTTGGACATTTTGGAAAGCTTAAAGAGTCCTCTAACCAACGCCATTGGTTTCATGTCCATATCTTTTACCATTATCAAGTTATGCCCTTTTGAAGTTGTTGACTTTTTGTTGACTTTCAAAAGGACCTATAATGTCTTAGCTCATACCTTCCAAATGAAGCATTTTTGGGCTTGGCTTGTGAGACACAAAGTTGTAGAGAATTCAATTTCCTTCAAAATGAGCTTTGGATGGGAAAAATTTGATGAAGCATGTGAAAGTTATGGCTGGTCAAAGTTCAGTTGACTTTTCCTAAGGAAACCCTAATTTAGAAACTCCTGATTCTTGATGATCTGAAATCTCCTTGATGAATCATGATCAACCCTTGATAAAATGATGAAATTTACTTCATATACTTGATGTTGGCAAAACATCATGAAGTTTGACTTTGGGTTGACCATAGTTGACCTTAGTTTGACTTTTTAACTGCTTTGACTGATTTTGACCTATCTGATCATCTGACTGAGCCAACCTTTGAGAAAAGTCTTGAAACTTGTCATGGGGATTCTTGTACACATATAAGGTGTTATGAAGCTCACTTGAAGTCTTGGAAATCCATTTAGCCTGATTAAAGTCAAAACCCTAGTTTTGGATGCAATGCTTAGGAGGATGCATTGTCTGAGGGAATTGTCACATCTTCTGACTAATTGTGAACTTTGTGAACCTTGTGAACCTCATAAGATGTCTTGTGAACCTTGTGAACCTTATAAGAGGTCTTGTGAACCTTCTGAACCTCATAAGATGTCCTGTGAATCTTGTGAACCTCTTAGCACACAAAGTCTTATTTTGTGAGGGAAAATTTTGGGGTGCAACAGCTGCCCCTGTTCAATTTTCTGAAACCTGAGGGGTTAGATTGGTATATGTGCCAGTCGTGACCTGGAAGGTTGAAGGGGATTGAACACAAAAGCCCAAAAATTTGCACTCACCAGTGCATAGAGTAATACTGATGATATATTGTATATGCTTGAGTGGGCTTGAAGATGCCACTTGGAGAAAAGGAGATGGGATTAAAGATGCCATCTGGAAGAAATTTCTTCAAATGTACTTCTTGGAGAATAAGGTAGTCCAAAGTATGAAGATATAGCTTTTGGGATGATAAACAACGTCCCAACATTACCTTCGGGAAGATAAACAACGGCCCAAGGTAAGGGTATGACTTTTGGGAAGATAAACGACGGCCCAAAGTCATGATAGCTTTCAGGAAGATAAACAACGTCCTGAGGTATAAGTATAACTTTTGGGAAGATAAACAACGGCCCAAAGAAATGATAGCTTTCAGGAGGATGAACAACGTCCTGAGGTATAAGTGTAACTTTTGGGAGGATAAACAACGTCCCAACATTACCTTTGGGAAGATAAACAACGACCCAAGGTAAGGGTATGACTTTTGGGAAGATAAACGACGGCCCAAAGTCATGATAGCTTTCAGGAAGACAAACAACGTCCTGAGGTATAAGTATAACTTTTGGGAAGATAAACAACGGCCCAAAGAAATGATAGCTTTCAGGAGGATGAACAACGTCCTGAGGTATAAGTGTAACTTTTGGGAGGATAAACAACGTCCCAACATTACCTTTGGGAAGATAAACAACGGCCCAAGGTAAGGGTATGACTTTTGGGAAGATAAACGACGACCCAAAGTCATGATAGCTTTCAGGAGGATAAACAACGTCCTGAGGTATAAGTGCAACTTTTGGGAAGATAAACAACGGCCCAAAGTTATGACAGCTTTCAGGAGAATAAACAACGTCCTGAGGTATAAGTTGTTGATGTAGTTTGTCTGCTGGAGAATTAATCTGCAAAACAAGATTAGTTTGATGTATATAACATTCTGCAAGATAATATTAGTTTATGCATTATGTATGCATGTATAGTATGATGTACTGAAGTAATGTATTATGTACTTATGGATGTGTATGTTATGGTATGATGTAAATGATGTATGTATGCATCATGCAGCTTGAAGCGCCTGGATATCTTCGTATAAAAACTGTTGGCCAGGGAAAATAAATCCCGTTTTGGTTGCTGAAGAGTATGAGGAACCTGTCTTGTTTGATAATACAGTGAAGAATATGAGGAACTCGTTCCCGTCTTGTTTGATAATATAATATTCATAACCTCCCGTCTTCGTTCGATAGTAAGACATACATAACCTCCCGTCTTCGTTCGATAGTAAGGTATACATAACCTCCCGTCTTCGTTCGTCGTACTCCTATTGGAAGAATAAATTCCCAACTATCCGTATGAGGATAAAAGAGATAGATATAAATTCCAGGGGAGATGTGACTTGAAATATTTATGGATTTGCCCTACTGGGGAATTTGTAGCTGTCTTGTGGGGATGAACCGGCGAAGCTTCGTTGAATTCTTTCCCTCGTTCGTCCTTAGTAAATACTATTATTGCATTTTCATGCATTTCTGGTAAACATCAATCATATTAAGCATTTGTGCATTTCTGGTAAACATCAATCATATTAAGCATTTATGCATTTCTGGTAAACATCAATCATATTCAAAAGCATACATACATTCAAACACAACCAATGGACGTTTCGCTTATGTAAATAGGGTAAAAGTAAATCTGGATTCAAAGATGGAATTTTATTTATATCACAAAGTGACCTATACATAGGTGAGTTTGTACAAGGAGACAGAAATCCTAGTTAGAGGAATTCGTCATAAAAGTTTTTATAAAAAATCAGCTATGTGGGAAATAATCCTATTGAGTTTCAATTCTACTATTGCCATTATCTTTGAGTATCTCATCTTCTGCTGTTGAGATGGAAACGATTGGATTGAGCTTTATCTGTTCGAGTTTGAGTAAGTAGCACAACTGGTCGTAGTTACATGGGTGATTCAAACGAGACATAGTCATACGCTTTAATCCCTAACTTTTGCCTGGATTGCCTTTTCAGGTTTTCAATCCACCGGGATACCCTTTTTTGCCCAAGCCGCCTTTTCAGGTTTTCGACTTGCCGGGTGTACATTTTTTTTTATATATCCCTAATTTTTGCCCGAACCCTTTTGGTTCGCCGGGATGCCCTTATTTTTGCCTAAGCCAATCAACCTAGCGGGTCTCTTTTTATGCGTAGTATTTTTTAACTATGTCTGCGTTTACAGGCTGTGGAAAGTCTTCACCATCCATATTAGTAAGTATCATGGCACCTCCTGAGAATACTGTCTTGACCACAAATGGTCCTACATATGTAGGAGTCCACTTGCCCCTAGGATCTCCCTGTGGTAATATGATATGCTTGATTATCAAATCACCAGTCTGATATACCTTTGGCTTAACCTTCTTATTAAAAGCCTTGATCATTCGTTTCTGGTACATCTGGCCATGACAAACAACTGCTAACCTCTTCTCGTCAATCAAATTTATCTGGTCAAGTCGAGTCTGAATCCACTCATCTTCATCTAAACCTGCATCCTTCATAATTCTTAAGGAGGGAATCTGAACTTCAATGGGCAAAACTGCTTCCATACCATAGACTAGAGAGAACGGGGTTTCCCCTGTTGAAGTACGTATTGTAGTACGATAACCGTGAAGAGCAAATGGTAATATCTCATGCCAATCCTTATAAGTAACAGTCATCTTCTGTAGAATCTTCTTGATATTCTTGTTAGCAGCTTCTACTGCCCCATTCATCTTCGGTCGATACGGAGAAGAGTTGTGATGCTTAATCTTGAACTGCGTGCAGAGATCAGTAATCATAGTGTTGTTCAGATTAGAGCCATTGTCAGTAATAATCCTTTCAGGGATGCCATACCTACATATGAGATTATTCTTAATGAATCGAGCCACCACATTCTTAGTAACAGATGCAAATGAAGCTGCCTCCACCCACTTAGTAAAGTAATCAATAACAACCAGAATGAAACGATGCCCATTAGAAGCAGTAGGCTTGATCTCACCAATCATATCAATGCCCCACATGGCAAAAGGCCAAGGAGCAGTCAACACATTCAAAGGTGATGGAGGTATATGTACTTTATCAGCATAGATTTGACATTTGTGACATGTTATGGAATGTTGATAGCAGTCAGCTTCCATGGTAGACCAATAGTAACCTGCTCTCAATATCTTCTTCGCCATAGTATGACCACTAGAATGAGTGCCAAAGATCCCATCATGCATGTCTTCCATAATCTCAGTTGCTTCCTTCTTATCCACACAACGAAGCAAAGTTGAATCATGATTGCGCTTGTACAAAATTCCATTACTCAAAAAGAACTTAGCAGAAAACCTCCTCAGAAACTTCTTATCTTTGACAGATGCCCCTTCAGGGAACTCCTGAGCTTCAAGATATCTTTTCACTTCATTAAACCAAGGTTTTTTCTCTGTTTCTTCAGTGTCAATCTCATTGTAGTATGCAGGCTTTTCAAATCTATCAATAGTAATCTTGGGAGCCTCATCATCCCAGCTAATCTCAAACATAGATGCCATGGTGGCTAATGCATCTGCCAACTGATTTTCTCTTCGTGGAATATGTCCAAAGGTAACCTCTTTGAAATGTGGGATCAAAGACAACACATACTCTTTGTAAGGAATGAGATTATCATGCTTGGTATCCCAATTTCCTTTGATCTGACTTACTACCAGGGCTGAATCTCCATACACGTCTAGGAACTGAATCTTCATATCAATGGCAGCTTTAATACCCATGATACATGCCTCATACTCAGCCATGTTATTGGTACAATAGAAACAAAGTCTGGCAGTAATAGGAGTATGACAACCTTCAGGGGAACTGATCACAACACCAACACCATTACCATGTGCATTAGAAGCTCCATCAAAAACCATAGTCCATCGGGATCCTTGTTCAGGTCCGTCATATTGTCCAGGTTCTTTAGTAATAATCATAATGTCTTCATCAGGGAACTCAAAACTCATTGACTGATAATCATCCACTGCTTGATGAGTCAAATGATCAGCCACAATACTTCCTTTAATGGCCTTCTGAGTAGTATACTGTATGTCATATTCTGTCAAGATCATTTGCCATCTTGCTATTCTTCCGGAGAGAGCAGGTTTCTCGAATATGTACTTGATTGGATCCATCTTCGAAATCAATAAGGTAGTATGAGTCAACATATACTGTCTTAGTCGGCGAGCAGCCCATGCCAAAGCGCAGCAAGTTTTCTCGAGCAGTGAGTATCTTGTTTCACAGTCGGTAAACTTTTTGCTAAGGTAGTATATTGCCTGCTCTTTTTGACCAGACTCGTCATGTTGCCCCAATACACACCCCATTGAGTTGTCTAACACTGTTAAGTACATAATCAAGGGTCTTCCATCAACTGGTGGCATCAAAATTGGAGGTTCTAGCAGATATTTCTTGATTTCATCAAAGGCTGTCTGGCACTCATCATTCCACTCCATTACCTGATCTTTCTTCAACAACTTAAAGATTGGCTCACAGGTAGCAGTTAATTGGGAAATAAATCTTGCAATGTAATTCAGTCGTCCCAAGAAACCTCTAACTTCCTTCTCAGTACGGGGAGCTGGCATCTCTTGTATAGCTTTCACTTTTGCAGGATCCACTTCAATACCTTTTCCACTGACGATGAAACCCAGGAGTTTACCAGACCTAACTCCAAAAGTACACTTGTTTGGGTTCAATCTCAACTTATATTTCTTCAACCTCTCAAACAACTTATGAAGATGATCAAGATGTTGCTCATCATTCTGGGACCTGGCTATCATATCATCCACATACACCTCTATCTCGTGATGAATCATATCATGAAACAAAGCCACCATAGCACGCTGATATGTTGCCCCGGCATTCTTCAAACCAAATGGAATCACTTTATAACAAAAGGTGCCCCACTGTGTAACAAATGTTGTCTTCTCCATATCTTCAGGTGCCATCTTGATTTGATTGTAACCAGAGAAACCATCCATAAAAGAGAATACCTTATGCTGAGCAGTGTTGTCTACCAGAACATCAATATGAGGAAGTGGAAAGTCATCTTTGGGGCTGGCCTTGTTCAAATCCATGTAGTCTACACACATACGTACCTTACCATCATTCTTAGGTACCGGTACCACATTTGCAACCCACTGAGGATAAGAAGTCACAGCTAAGAACCCTGCATCAAACTTGTAGATGTTTAGAATTGGCAGAATTTTTGACCAACAAGAAATGTTGAATTCAGTTCAGGATGTCCTATCAGATGTTGGGACATTATCAAACAGAGTATAAGTAAATGAACTTAATTCAGGATGTCACACCAGATGTTGGGACATTGTATCAATTAATGAAGTAAGTTCAGTTTACAGGATGTCACATCAGATGTTGTGACATTATATCAGTAAATGAAGTAAGTTCAGTTTTTCAGGATGTCCCAACAGATGTTGTGACATCTCAAACCTGCTACCAGAATTAATTAATGACTAACAGAACTGAGTAAATTAAGGAAAGTTATCTGGAATTAATTATGGATGGATAAAACAGAATAAGGCGCATCTGTAGGGAGTGTTGTTATATGTCTTCAGCATAATCAGAAGAACTGAATCACCTAGAATCTAGGAAGTAACAAACCCTAATTCAAGGTGGAAGCAGCATGCGTTTCAGGATTGGATAAACCTACAGAAAGCCCAAAATCCAAACACCTATTTAAGCAACAGAAACTCTCAGAATAGAGCACGAATTTCAGAAGACAAAATAGGGTGTTTTGTGTTTTAATAGCAGGTTGTTTTTATTGTACCACTTTATGAGCTTTTAAGCAAAAGTGTATTTGTGTCTTGATTGAAACTGTGAAGTAAGATCAAGCTGTTTTTGTTTGAAGTATGACTTCAATTTTATTAAACTTGTAAACAAGATCACTGTGTGATTAAGGGGGAGTGAGTTGGTACTCATATCTAAGTTGTGTCTTAGGTAGAAATTGCATTGGGTAGATATTAAGTGAAAGATTAAACTGGGTGGTTTAAGTCTAGAATTAATATTACTTATAGTGGATTTCCTCCTGGCTTGGTAGCCTCCAGATGTAAGTGTGGTTATACACTGAACTGGGTTGACAAATTCCTGTGTTGTTTAATTTTCTTGCACTTTAAGTTTTAGTTAAGTCTTCAAGTGTTTAAACATCTCATTCGACATCTCATACCTGATCACAGAATTTCAATTGGCATCAGAGCAGGCACCCTGCCTGTTTATACTGGGTGAGATCTAGGGACTGCAAATTCTGCAAATATGGACAGAGATGTAGGATCAGTAAATAGACCACCTATATTGGATGGATCTAATTATGACTACTGGAAGCCAAGAATGGTTGCATTCTTAAGGTCACTTGACAATAGGGCCTGGAAGGCAGTCAACAATGGATGGGAGCACCCTGTCCAAGACACCAAAGATGGAGCAAAAGTGTTGAAACCTGAAGAAGAATGGAGTAAGGAGGAAGAAGATTCAGCACTTGGCAACTCCAAGGCCTTAAATGCTTTATTCAATGGCATTGATAGGAACATCTTTAGACTTGTGCATCATTGTGAGCTGGCCAAAGATGTTTGGGACACTCTTAAAACAACTCATGAAGGAACATCAAAGGTAAAGATGTCAAGAATTCAACTTCTCACCACCAAGTTTGAAAACTTGATAATGAAGGAAGATGAGACAATTCATGAATTCTACATGAACATCTTAGAAATAGCCAATACTTCTGGAGCTTTGGGAGAAAAGATGACTGATGAAAAGCTTGTAAGAAAGATTCTCAGATCTTTGCCAAAAAGATTTGACATGAAGGTCACAGCAATAGAAGAAGCTCAAGACATATGCACAATGAAAGTTGAAGAGCTCATTGGTTCCCTTCAAACATTTGAGATGGGAATGAATGACACAATTGTAAAGAAGAACAAAAGCATAGCCTTGGTGTCAAATACTGATAAAGAAGAAGAAAATGATGAATCAGAAACTGAAGAAAATTTATCAGAAAACATTGCTATGCTTGGAAGACAATTCAAAAAGATTCTCAGAAAGATGGAAGACAAGTCCAGACCAAGTGGAAGATACACAAACTCTTCTGAGAACAAAAGACCTTATGATGCTAATAGAAGGTCAAATTATGATGAAAAAACCAGTCAAGAAAAAGGGATTAAATGCCATGGATGTGAAGGATATGGACACATCAGAAATGAATGTCCTACCTATTTAAAAAGGCAAAAGAAAGGTCTCTCTGTAACCTGGTCTGATGAAGACTCAGGATGTGATTCAGAAGAAGAATCAGCTAAACATATCACTGCTCTAGCTGGATTATGTGAATCTGAAAGTGAATCCAGTGATAGGGAGCTTACTTTTGAAGAGCTTGAGCAATCATACAGAGAACTGGTTAAAAGGAGCACTGAAGTATGCATGGAGAATATAAAGCAGAAGAAGCAGATTAAGGCACTAAAGAATGAAAAAACAAGTGATCTAGAGATCATTGACACCTTGAAAAGTGAAGTAAGCCTTCTCAATTCCAAGTTGGAGCATATGTCTAAATATGTTAGAATGCTGAACAGTAGCTCAAACACACTGGATGTTATTCTCAACAACAATAAACATTCAGGGGATAGAAGTGGACTGGGATTTAACAAAGCTTATAAGGCTGAAGCTAGCACCATCAAATCTACTTCAAATTCCATACAGTCAAACAAGATGTCCCAACAGATGCTTCAACATCATGAAAAGAACACAAAGTCAAACATAATGTTCCAACAGATGTCTCAACATCATGAAAAGAACATAATGAAGAAGAAGTATCAAAGATGGAGATGTCATCATTGTGGTAGGTTTGGACACATCAAACCTCATTGTTACAAGTTGCATGGATATCCAAATCAGATGTATCAGCAAACCCCTAAGCAGAAGATAGAGGACATCAAGAAAGTATGGGTTCCTAAAGCTAGTCTTCATGCTGATCAAAGCTACATGTCCAAGAACAAGTTCAACAAACAACCTGAGAGCTCTTCTAATGGACACTACACAGGACAGAGGCATCAAAAGAAACCTCAATACAAATGGTCAAAGAAGAATGTTGCATATATAGCTCATACATCTCTAAGAGTATCAGCTAAAGAAGACTGGTACTTTGACAGTGGATGTTCAAGACACATGACTGGATTGAAGAATCTTCTAGTAGACTTAAAGTCATATTCATCTAGATATGTAACATTTGGAGATGGAGCTAAAGGAGAAATTAAGGGTGTTGGGACCTTGGACTGTCCAGATGTACCAAGACTGGATGATGTGCTGCTAGTAAAAGGATTGACTGCTAACTTGATCAGTATAAGTCAATTATGTGATCAAGGTTACAGTGTAAACTTTACCAAAACTGAATGCATAGTGTCAAATAAAGAACAGGAGGTTGTCATGAGAGGAGCCAGATCTAAAGACAACTGTTATATGTGGGAACCTCAAAATTTCAGTCCCACTTCAACTTGCTCTTTAGCCAAAGAAGAAGAAATGAAACTATGGCACCAAAGACTGGGTCACCTTCACTTCAGAGGCATAAAGAAAATCATATCTATGGAAGCTGTGAGAGGTATTCCTAAACTGAAAATTGATGATGGCAAAATATGTGGTGAATGTCAAATAGGCAAGCAAACCAAGATGTCCCATCCAAAGCTTCAACATCTGACAACTTCCAAAGTTTTGGAATTATTGCATATGGATCTTATGGGACCTATGTAGGTTGAGAGCCTTGGTGGTAAGAGGTATGCCTATGTGGTGGTTGATGACTTTTCAAGGTATACATGGATAAATTTTATCAAAGAGAAGTCTGATGTATTTGATGTATTCAAAGATTTATGCCAAAGAATACAAAGAGAAAAAGTCAGCTGTGTGGTCAGAATAAGAAGTGACCATGGAAAGGAGTTTGAGAATAAAAAATTCTTAGATTTCTGTTCTTTAGAAGGAATAAATCATGAATACTCTTCACCAATCACTCCTCAACAGAATGGTATTGTTGAAAGAAAGAATAGAACTATTCAAGAATCAGCAAGAGCTATGATCCATGCTAAAAAGTTACCTTTGTACTTCTGGGCTGAAGCTATGAACACAGCTTGTTACATCCATAATAGAGTCACTCTAAGGAAAGGAACTTTGACCACAATCTATGAAGTCTGGAAGGGCAGAAAACCCACAGTTAAGTATTTCCATGTGTTTGGAAGTAATTGCTATATTCTGGCTGATAGGGAACAAAGAAGAAAAATGGATCCTAAAAGTGATGAAAGGATTTTTCTTGGATACTCCATAAACAGCAGAGCCTATAGAGTATTTAACTCTAGAACCAAAGTTATCATGGAATCCATAAATGTGATAATTGATGATGCCCCTGCAGATGTTACAGAAGATGTTGGAACATCTGCTGACAGTCAAACTGAAGCTGAAGAAAAGAATGATCATTCTGATTTCACTCAAACTAATGCAAGGACAGAACCATCCAGCAAACCTCCCTCCATAAGAATCCAGAAGGATCATCCTAAAGATTTGATAATTGGGGATCCCAACAGAGGTGTAAGCACTAGATCAAGAGAGGTGATTTCAGGTTCCTGTTTTGTCTCAAAAATAGAACCTAAAAACATCAAGGAAGCTCTTACTGATGAGTACTGAATTTGTGCAATGCAAGAAGAATTAGGTCAATTTACAAGGAATGAAGTGTGGGATCTTGTTCCTAGACCTGATGACATAAATGTGATTGGCACTAAATGGGTGTATAAGAACAAGTCAAATGAGCAGGGAGTTGTTACAAAGAACAAAGCTAGACTTGTAGCTCAAGGATACACACAAATTGAGGGAGTATACTTTGATGAAACCTTTGCACCAGTAGCAAGGCTTGAATCAATCAGACTACTTTTAGGAATAGCTTGTATCCTGAAGTTCAAGCTATTTCAAATGGATGTGAAAAGTGCTTTTCTGAATGGATATCTTAATGAAGAAGTGTATGTAGAACAACCTAAGGGATTTGTTGATCCAAGCTGTCCAAACCATGTGTACAAACTAAGGAAGGCTCTTTATGGACTGAAGCAAGCCCCAAGAGCATGGTATGAAAGACTGACTACTTTTCTTATCAAGCAAGGATACAGGAAAGGTGGAATAGACAAAACCTTGTTTGTGAAGGATGATGAAGGTAATGTCATGATTGCTCAAATATATGTAGATGACATTGTCTTTGGTGGGATGTCAGATAGGATGGTTAAACATTTTGTCACTCAAATGGAATCTGAATTTGAGATGAGCCTAGTAGGAGAACTAACCTACTTCCTTGGATTGCAAATAAAGCAAATGGAGGATTCCATGTTCATTTCCCAAAGCAAGTATGCTAAGAACATTGTCAAGAAATTTGGGATGGACAATGCTACTCATAAAAGAACTCCTGCCCCCACACATTTAAAACTGACTAAAGATGACAAGGGTGAGAATGTAGATCAAAGTCTATACAGAAGTATGATTGGAAGCTTATTATATCTGACTGCTAGCAGACCAGACATATCCTTTGCAGTAGGTGTTTGTGCAAGATATCAAGCTGATCCAAAAGTCAGTCATCTAAACCAAGTCAAGAGAATTCTGAAATATGTCAATGGTACTTGTGACTATGGCATAATGTACTTTCATGGATGCAAACCAATTCTCACTGGCTTCTGTGATGCTGATTGGGCTGGAAGTGCTGATGACAGAAAAAGCATTTCAGGAGGATGCTTCTTTTTAGGAAACAATTTGATTTCTTGGTTCAGTAAGAAACAAAATTGTGTATCCTTATCTACTGCTGAAGCTGAATATATTGCAGCTGGAAGCAGTTGCTCACAATTGGTTTGGATGAAGCAAATGATCACTGAGTACAATGTCCCACAAGATGTCATGACATTGTACTGTGACAACTTAAGTGCTATTAACATATCAAAGAATCCTATCCAACATAGCAGGACCAAGCATATTGATATCAGACATCACTTCATCAGAGATCTTGTGGAAGAGAAAGTGATTTCATTGGAACATGTAGCTACAAATCTGCAGTTGGCTGATATATTTACTAAAGCCTTGGATGCTACCCAATTTGAAAACCTAAGGGGTAAATTGGGAATCTGCCTATGTGAAATTTAGTAGTTATGGAGATGTGCCAACATATCATATGACATCGTGTGGCATGATCACCAGATGGCAACACCAGTCTGGTCAAGCACCTTGTGTATTCCACTCCTAGAAATTCTCCAAGTAACGACTCTTATAAGAATATCAGCTCACTTTCAGCTATTCATCTTCTCATCATTCTCTCACAACAACTTGCTTGCTATAGCTAACTTTCAGAGATCATCAAACTCAACCAATCTCAATCTCTTTCTTCACCACATTCTAAAATGGCTCATCACCAAAACCCTAACATTTCTGAAGAAATCCTCAACAAGGAAGATGTGGTGCATGCAACCCCCATCTCTGTGGTACCCATGGATTCAACTCCAATGGACGAAATCAGAGGAAGTGTTCCTCTTGCTCAAAAACCAAGAACCCCTACTGTGAAAAGGGCAAAGGATCCTGTATTCAGCAAGGCCAAAGGCATGCCTTCATCATCAAACACCACTCCAAAAGCTTCTGTATATGTGGATGATTCCATAAAGGAGCTGGTAAACAGGATCTTATCTGAGCAAAGAGTGGTAAGTGGCATATCTATCCCTCTGAACACCATGCCAGCTCCACAAGAAGATCAACAAACTCAGGCTGAAAAGGATACTCCTGCTCAACAGGATGTCCCAATAGATGTTGAAACATCTGAAGACCAGCAAAAGGCCTCCACTGAAGATCAAACCTCTGTTGATCCACCAGCTGAAGAGGAGACTGCTCAACCTCCTCCTGTTGTGAACATAGAGCATGATTCTGATACAGAAATCATTGCTTCTGTCAACCCTAGCATAGCCAAAAGGCTTAGAACTAGGAAGGAAAAGAAGAATGCAGGACATGCAACTCCTGAGAAGAAGCAAGCTACACCAAAGAAGGACAAAGCTAAAGTTGTCTTTGGTCCCACAAAACAATGGAGCAAGGTGCAAACACAGAAGAGGAAAGCTGTCACCCCTCCAGATTCAGATGTTGAAGAGGATGTCCCAACATCCCCACCAAAGAAGAAACCAGCACCTTCAAGGTCATCAACTGCTGTTCCAGAAGCTCCTCTGGACAACATCTCTTTTCATCATGTGTCAAGTGTGAACAGATGGAAGTTTGTTTATCAAAGAAGGGTAGCCCTTGAAAGAGAGCTGAGCAGTAATGCACTTGAGTGCACAGAGGTAATTGATCTCATCTCTTCTGCTGGCCTTTTCAAAACTGTCTCCAACTTCTCTCCTTGCTATGAGCTGCTAGTCAAGGAATTCATAGTCAACCTCCAAGAAGATTGTGCTGATGGTAAGTCTGCTGACTTTAGAAAAGTCTATGTAAGAGGGAAGTGTGTATAATTCTCTCCTAGGGTTATCAACCACTACCTTGGAAGAGAATCTGATGGTCCAAATGAGTTAGGGAAGACTGATAACCAGATCTGCAAGGTTATCACTGCTAATCAGGTCAAGACTTGGCCAGTCAAGGGGAAGCTATCTGTTAGCATGCTGACAAGGAAGTATGCCATGCTGCATAGGATTGGCACTGCAAACTGGGTCCCTACCAATCATACCTCCTCAATAGCAACTGGATTGGGCAGGTTCATATATGCTGTGGGCACCCAAACAAAGCTGGATTTTGGAGCTTATATCTTTGATCAGACATTGAAGCATGCTGGATCATCTACAACAAAGCTGCCAATTGCCTTCCCTTACTTGCTGTGTGGAATTATGATTAGTCAATATCCAGGTATCCTCACTGAGAAGGATTCCATTTGCAAAAGAGAAAGCCCTCTGGCCTTCCACTACAAGCTGTTCTTGAGTCATCATGCAGCTGATGTTGAAGCTCCCTCTGGGACATCTGCTGGTCCTTCAAAGGCAAAGTCTCCAATCTCCAAAGCTGCCTTGATTGCTGAGCTGAAGATCACTTGCAAAGAACTGGATGCAAGGAAGCAGAAGCTTGAGGAGATTATCCAAAGGCTAGAGAGTGAAGAAAGTGCTCAGAAAACTGCTGCTTCTGATGAGGAGACTGAGGAAGAGGAAGAAACTGATTATGAGGAGTCTGAGTGAAACCTGTATGTGAGGATTATGTAATGACTGCTTCTGCATTGTAATTTTGAATTAGTAACTTTGGCTCCAAATTTATGTCTAACAAGGGGGAGAACTGAACAACAACAACAATGTATGATGCTGATTACTGATTAATGAAAAACTTTTGTTTGCTTATGAACTAAAATTGTGATTTTAATGAAAAATTTCTGTTGCAACAAATCTGAACAAATGTAGAATTGAGGGGGAGTAAACTCTCACATGACTCAACAGAAAAGAACTTTTGCTGCACTCTGATAACCAGAAAAGAATGTTAGCCAAAAATTAGCCAAAGGGGGAGTTTGTAGATGTTTAGAATTGGCAGAATTTTTGACCAACAAGAAATGTTGAATTCAGTTCAGGATGTCCTATCAGATGTTGGGACATTATCAAACAGAGTATAAGTAAATGAACTTAATTCAGGATGTCACACCAGATGTTGGGACATTGTATCAGTTAATGAAGTAAGTTCAGTTTACAGGATGTCACATCAGATGTTGTGACATTATATCAGTAAATGAAGTAAGTTCAGTTTTTCAGGATGTCCCAACAGATGTTGTGACATCTCAAACCTGCTACCAGAATTAATTAATGACTAACAGAACTGAGTAAATTAAGGAAAGTTATCTGGAATTAATTATGGATGGATAAAACAGAATAAGGCGCATCTGTAGGGAGTGTTGTTATATGTCTTCAGCATAATCAGAAGAACTGAATCACCTAGAATCTAGGAAGTAACAAACCCTAATTCAAGGTGGAAGCAGCATGCGTTTCAGGATTGGATAAACCTACAGAAAGCCCAAAATCCAAACACCTATTTAAGCAACAGAAACTCTCAGAATAGAGCACGAATTTCAGAAGACAAAATAGGGTGTTTTGTGTTTTAATAGCAGGTTGTTTTTATTGTACCACTTTATGAGCTTTTAAGCAAAAGTGTATTTGTGTCTTGATTGAAACTGTGAAGTAAGATCAAGCTGTTTTTGTTTGAAGTATGACTTCAATTTTATTAAACTTGTAAACAAGATCACTGTGTGATTAAGGGGGAGTGAGTTGGTACTCATATCTAAGTTGTGTCTTAGGTAGAAATTGCATTGGGTAGATATTAAGTGAAAGATTAAACTGGGTGGTTTAAGTCTAGAATTAATATTACTTATAGTGGATTTCCTCCTGGCTTGGTAGCCTCCAGATGTAAGTGTGGTTATACACTGAACTGGGTTAACAAATTCCTATGTTGTTTAATTTTCTTGTACTTTAAGTTTTAGTTAAGTCTTCAAGTGTTTAAACATCTCATTCGACATCTCATACCTGATCAAAGAATTTCAAAACTGTTTCATTACCTCTACCTTAATCTTCTCTGACATTTCAGGGCGCATACGACGAACCTTCTACTTCTTTGGATGACAGTCTTCTTTCACTGGTAATCGGTGAACCACAATGTCTGTATCCAACCCTGGCATATCTTCATAGGACCAAGCAAAGATCTCCACATAATCATGTAACATCTGAATCAGCCTGCTCTTGACACTATCCTCTAATTCAGCCCCTATCTTGACCTCTTTCCTGTTGTCTTCAGTTCCCAGATTCACAACTTCGACTGGCTCTTCATGTGGCTGTATAGCTTTCTCTTCTTGTTGTAACAACCTAGCAAGCTCTACAGGTACTTCACAATCGTCCTCATTTCCATCCTCAGCTTGATAGATCGGATTCTCGAAATTATAATTGGCAATAGTATAACTGTTATCAACAGGATCCAGAGTGGATGAGGATCTGCATTTTAGTGATGTGGGTGTGTGTAAGAATACATAGCTGATAAAACAAAAATAAAATAAAAGAAAGACAAGGAACACAATATTTACGAAAACGAAACGTCCACTGATTTTTATTGAATGAAGTATGCAAATGAAATGACATCCCGTAACAAGCACACCATTGTGCCCCGGGTAAGGCACAAGGCTTAAGAGTTTAATTGCTCAAAAATTACAAACTTTAAAAGTAACAACACAATAATAGTATTTACTCCTGACTAAAGGAGATAGGAATAACATCTTCAGCTTTCCAATTATTGAGCCCAGCACCCACAGTAGGAAAAATCCAAGCATCCAAGTCGTAATCTTCATCATAGTCACCTACAGCATTGATCTGATCTTTCATAATCCCCTGATTGGTGATACGAACAACACGAGCACGACGAACAGCCTTCTGGGACTCTGCAGTGAAACCCAAACCAAATTTGTCAGACTTGTAAGGAATGTCAGGAAGCTGACCCCAAATAGTACAACCACCTTCATCCACCACAGCTCTAGCATCTTTAAGGGAGGCCATTGTAGGAGGTACTCTGGTGACCATAGGAACCTTCTTGACAACAGGAGGAGCTTCATAATTATTAACAAACCAAGGAACCACTTCGAATGTCTGGCACGGAGTTTCAACATATTCACCCTCCATTTCAAGATATTTAAAGGTGTTCACATGGCTAACTATATATCCTTCTTCTCCGTAAACAGTGACAACCTTTCCTTCTACTGGATATCTCAAATTCTGATGTAAGGTGGAGGTTACAGCACCTTCCCCATGGATCCAGGGACGCCCAAGCAAACAAGAATACGAAGGACGAATATCCATCACATAAAAAGTAGCATTGAAGACCTGAGAACCTACTTTTATTGGGAGATCAATTTCTCCATGCACCACTCTTCTCGAGCCATCAAAAGCCTTCACCACTATATTACTAGGCTTCAACACAGCGTCTTCAGGACTAAGCTTATTCAGAACTTCTTTGGGCAACACATTCAGCGAGGAACCATTGTCTATTAACACATGTGACAGGGTAGTGCCCCTGCATTCAATAGAGATGTGCAGAGCCCTGTTATGATCCCTCTTGGACGGAGTCAAATCAGCATCGGAGAAACCTAACCCATTATCATAGGTCAAGTGTGCAACACAATTTTCAAACTGGTCTACAGAAATCTCATTCGGTACGTGAGCCGTCTTCAAGAATTTAATCAAGGCCTTGGCATGAGCCTCAGAACACAACAATAAAGACAACATGGAAATCTTGGAGGGAGTATGCCCCAATTGATCCACAATGTCATAATCACTCTTGCGAATGATTTTCAAAACTTCTTCCATCTGCTTAGCAAGATTATCAGTAGCTGGCACATCAGTTTGTGTAGGTTCAATAATAGGACCTTTGCCCCGAGCATCGGTAGTAGAGGTAGTAGTTGGAGTAACTGTATTCTTGGAAGTAACCAGAGGAGAGAAAACTCTTCCACTTCGTGTGATCTTACTAGATCCAACAATATTATCAACATCAAGGTTTTTATCAGCAACAGGTGTCTCAGTTATGGGTTCCTGCTTAACACCATGAATATAAACATCGGAGCCATAATGCCAAGGCACCGCTTTATCAGAAGTATACGGAATAGGACCAAGAGTGGTAATGATCATAGGGGCCACTCTAGCTTCATCAACAATCTTCACAGGGCCTTCAGCAGTAATTTTAATTGGACCCTTACGAGTGATTTTTACAGGACCCTTGGAAGTAATCCTTACCGGCACTTTATCAACCATATCCACCTCTTCAATCTTCGCACCTTTAGTTATATGTTCAATCATGCTCTCCACAGAAGGTGGTGTCCTCTCAAACACTATGGTATAATTATTCATGAGGCGTTGAATTCCGTCCTTCAACCTCTAGTAGCTATCCGGCTTATAGGCACAATATAAACAATCTTCACGACAACCTGGAAAGAACCCAGCTAAATCCTTTAATCAATTCACTTAATAATCATCAAGGCATCAAGCTTGTAACTTGGGCCTTGCATTAGGGTTCTAATTCTTCCTTAATTGGTTAAGAAGGACTAACCCTAGTGTTAATGGACAAGTCCCCCTCAAGTTGTCTTACAAACCATAAAATTCACTTCTTCATCTTATCATTAACTAAAATCTATCTAATAAAGGCTTTGTTTTGTCATGAGGTTAATCCCTAATCATGGATTAAGTTGAGGAGTCTTCCTCAGCTTAAACATTCTCATCTATCATCCTTCTATAAGGATGGTGTAATGAGTCTGTTTAATCCCTGATTATGGCTTAAACTCATTACTTAACACTAAACAAAAACAACAAAAACATCTAAATAATAACAAGTAGGTTAATGATCTTAATCCTACACCATGGTGATTAAGTGTGAGATGCTGACTTCACACTTAAGGTATTCTCATTACCCCTAATCAGAGGGAGGATGTGATGAGTTTACTAATCCATTGGTTTAGGCTTAAGCTCATTTTCTTATGACAAATTTCCAAAAGCAATAAAAGACTGAAAACACAAAAACAAACAATAATCGTCTCCTCCGGGATTCTTTTCTCATCATCTTCACTCACAAACGAGAACTTGCTTCTTCCGTCTAATGCAAGACAGTTTGCACCTGAGCCAGACAGGTCATACACTTGAGCATAGACAAGTAAGCAGTTCACAAGTCAATTTATCTTTCAGTCTCTTTGGGTTGAACTACGGTGTTCTGACTTCCTCATTGCACGAGAGGATACGTAGGCATAACTTAACAGTTATCGAACAAAAGTCTCTGTATATTCCCCCCTCTTTCAGCTTTATTCTTTAAGCCTCATAATCTTGAGCATTTCATTTTTGTTCCTACACTGACACTTCACTTATACACTTCACATTTCTTTTACACTGACACCTGCATTCTTTTCCAGCCTTGATACACAAATTGCACTGACACTACCCCTTTTAAAACACAAATCTTTTAAGCATGGATCCCGTCGAGTACGACGGACAATCTGGGTGCTAATACCTTCCCAGGTTGTAACCAACCCCCTTTCTCAGTCTCTCTGGTTCGCAACCGTCTTATCCATATCTTTCTAGGTTTATGCAGCATTACCTTTCCTTCGGGATAAAAATGCCTAGCTGGCGACTCTTTTCTTTTCTTCTTTCACCGACCATTCGCGTCTGTACCCCATTTGACCTAGCCTCATTTGGTGGGAGCGTCAGCTTGGCGACTCTGCTGGGGACCCTTATACTGTAACCAGGGCTTCTGGTTCTTTTTGTGGGTTCCTCCTAGCGCTTGTTTGATTTGTGTTTACTGGGGTGTTATGTGCTGATTGTGTTTGCATATTTGTATTTATTTTTGCTTTATGTACAGTTATTTATTGCTTTCTTTACAGCTTTATATATCATACTGTCATATTGTCATCTGGCTGGATCTGGTTTTTGTTTTTTGTGGGTGGGGTTCTACTGAGAGTTTTAGGTCCTATACCTGGGACCTGAGTGACACCTAGGCTAGAGTGGTTCATGTTCTTTCCCATTCCATTTCGGTCTAGTGCGGGAATATGAAACACGGTTCAGATGTGGGTTTCTTCTTGAGAACTCTGTGCTACAGATCTCCTATAGTGCTAGGGCTATCTGGGAAGCCTGCTAAGTCTGGATGACCTTTACTATGACCTTCAGAAACTGAGGTGAATTAGAGGAGGGTCTTTTATGGTTATTGTAAACACTGTACCTCCGGGTTAGAAGTGTTTACACTTCTCATAACTGATCCAAGTCAGAGGATCCTTGTTTTAGAACACCACATGTGAGGGGGTTGGGCTGTTTACAGGTTTGCAGGTACCCTTGACCACAACATATCCTGATACTTTGTTTTGATTAAGAGTACTCCACTTTGGACAGTTCTTGTGATTTGAACCCTGGACATGTGACTCTTTATTTGAGTCCCCCACCTTGGTTACTGGATTTCTGAACCTCCATCTGGACTTCTTAAACATACATGGACTTATATCAAGGCAGTAATCAGATCCAGCTTGATCACAAACCCTTGCATATCATTTGCATACATCATCATTGCATCATTTAACATTTGTTTATTTGTTTTTCAGGGTATCCATATTATTTGGCTTGGTTTTGACCCCTTCATCTGCATAGACCCCTATTCACCAGTTATCTGCTTCAGCTATCTTCATCAGTTGCCTGCTTCAGCTACCTCCATCATCATCCTCATCCTATCAGTGGCTCATCTCCAGTATCAGTCTTCATCATCAGCATTTGTTTCAGCTCTTCATCATCAGTCATGGCACCCAAGAAGAGCAATATTTCATATCATTTCTTTGAGCCTGTGTTGACTGGCATCAGACAGGTCCAGGCATTGATCACTCCAGACCACATCCCATTATTCAGAGAGCATTATGGAGGCATCCTTGATATGGTTATGGACTTAGACCCTTCTCAGAGGAGTTTGATTCACACCTGCCTACAGTTTTATGACCCTCCTTTGAGATGTTTCACTTTCCAGAACTTTCAGCTAGGACCTCTGCTGGAGGAGTTCTCATCATTGATTGGAGTACCTGTCAGGGGTGGTGTCCCCTTCAACCCTGAGACGGCTTTTCCCAGCAATGAAGAAGTGGCAAAAGCACTGTACCTGAAACCTATTTTGATTGAGCAGAACATGACAACAAAGGCTGGGATCCCTGGCCTACACTTGGACTTCTTGACTTCTCAGGCCATCCTGAAGGCCTCCTTGGGAGAGTGGAAGGCAGTTTGTGCATTGTTAGCCCTTATTATATATGGGGTTATACTTTTTGCAGATGAGCCCAAGTTTATCAGCAAGAATGCCATTCATCTTTTCATTCTGAGGAACCCAGTGCCCACATTGCTGGGAGATTTCTATTACTCTGTCCACCAGAGGAATGAGAAGCAAAGAGGGAGGTTGGTGAGATGCTGTGCTCCCCTATTCCATACCTGGCTGCTTAAACACTTACCCAAGACTGATGCCTTCCTGAATCCTCACCAACAGAAGAATTGGGCTAGGAGACTTATTGCTTTGACCTCAGATGACATCAGGTGGTGCACCCAGAGCACCAAAGGCAGAGACATAATTACTAGTTGTGGACAGTTCCCCAATTTACCTCTGATAGGAGTGAAGGGTTGCATCAACTACAATCCTTTGCTGTTTAAAAGACAGTTGGGCTATGCTTTGGTTCACCCTCCTAGAGTGCAAGACTTGGCTGAAACCCTGTATTGTGAGATAAAGCCTAATCTAGCTGTTGTCAGGCAAGCATCCTGGGATTGGGACAACATCCATACCAAAGGGATGGCCATTCTGGGAAGGTGCAATAATGTGGCTTCAGCTCAGTATTATGAATGGTCTCATGCTAGGGCTCAGATTTCTGGGATGCCTTTCACCATTGAGGATGCACCTGGACCATCCACAGCACCACCTCCAGCCACTGTCAGCCTGGAAGAATTTGAGAAACTGAAAGAGAGGAATGAGAATCTGTCTCAAGCTCTAAAGAGGACCCTCTGGGAGAGGAGTGATGGTCGTCTAGACATTGAAAGAATTGAAAAGCTTAAGGTGGAGCATCTAGCCAAGATTGAGAAAGCAGAGGACTACATCAAGAAATCAAGAGCTGGGGAGCAAATTTTGAAGAATGCCTGTAAAGAGGCCCAGTTTCAGAAGGCTAGGACTGATCTCTATCTGAAAGAAAGTCAAGCTAGGTGGGTCAGAATCACCGAAGCTCTCACTCAAGAAGATAAGAGAACTCAGGACAGGATTGAGCAGTTGGAGGCCAATGAAAAGAAACAACAGGAGGCTCTGCTAGCAGCCCAGAAGGAGATTTCAGAGTTGAAGCTTAGGGCTGGTGTGAAGAGGTCAAAGGACCAAGACAGGCACAAGAAGCTGACCACTACTATTGCCACCAGGAACCTTCTTATCAGAAACATTACGGAGCATCCGGCTGGTCCTGTAACTGAAGCACTTCTGAAGGAGGTGAAGGAGGATGAGTTTGGCTTAGATGTTTGACTATTTTGCTTGTTGTTATTTCCATTTCATGTACTTTTCTTTTGTTGTATTTTGACCCCTCAGGGGCATGTACTGTAAAAACAAATTATGTATGATCCACCATTTTGTAATGTATTTGTCAGTTTGTTTCATTTGAGTTTCTTTTCCCAAGCAACATCAAAGCATCTTCCTCAAGGTCTGGAAAGGTCAAAACCAAGAGCCAAGCCGGATACCTTGGAAAATAAATAAGCATACTGCATTGCATACTAACTTTTGTTTTGTTTTGTAGGTTTTTGTTTTGTTTGTTACTAACTCTATTGTGATTCAGGAATTATTGCTCGCCGTCGGGTGTTCCCTCTCAACCGTCCGCACATATATCCTACTCGCAACAATCTTTCTGGTATCCAGATGGACCAAGTACAGAAAGATCTGACAGAAGTCAGGACTCAGATGGCTAATGAAATGTTGGAGATGAGAAACCAAATGACCCAGTTCATGGAAGTAATGAATGGCTTGGCCCAAAGTCAAGAAAGATTGAGGGCATTGGTAGAAAGACAGACCCCGGAAGAACCCCATCTGGGAACTGGAGGAACAAGTAACAATGAAAGGGGTCAACCCCATGTTAACCCACCAGTATATGGGCCTCATCTACACCCGGAAGTCAATATCCCGGGTAATGTGCAAGGAAATACTACTGCAGGCAGAATCTTACAAGAAGACCCCCAGGAGGAGCAGTTCACTGTAATGGGAGCTGGGGATGAAGTCTATGATAGGAGGCTTGATGAAATTGCTGAGAAGTTGAGATCTCTGGAGTCTCAAAATTCCCTAGGTTTTGATGTTATGGATATGGGGTTAGTGGATGGAGTAAGAATCCCTCACAAGTTCAAACCACCGTTCTTCGAGAAGTACGATGGAACTTCCTGTCCACGAACTCACTTGCAATCCTTCCTGGGGAGACTTAAGGCATACACAATGGATGAAAAACTGTGGATGTTTTACTTTGAAGACAGTTTGACTGGGGCTTCAAGGGAATGGTACTCACACTTGACCAGAGCTACTATCAGATGCTGGAAGGACCTAGCTGAAGCCTTCATCAGGCAGTACCAATACAATCTGGACATGGCTCCTAACAGAACCCTTCTGATGGGAATGTCTCAGTCCTCCAGAGAAAGCTTCAGGGAATATGCCCAGAGGTGGAGACAGCTTGCTGCTGCTGTCCAGCCACCCATGTCGGAAAGAGAAATGGCCGACATGTTCATGAATACTCTGCAAGGAATATATATTGATAGGCTAGCTGCTTTTTCTTCCACCAGCTTCGCTGACGTAGTTATAGCTGGAGAAAGAATTGAAAGCCTTCTGAAGATGGGTAAGATTTCTGATAATGGTGCAAGCTCGTCCAGTAATCCCAGGAAGCCTTTTGTGGGACCAAGAAGAACCGGTGAGACAAATGCCATCCATGCCAGCAGGGGCAGACCTCAGTATGTCCACAGATCAGTAGCAGCTGTCACTCTCAGCAACCAACATATCAACCACCACAACAACCACACTATCAACAACAAGTTCAGTATCCGCCACAAAGGACCTACAACAACACTAACAACAATCAGCAGCAAAGACCTTTTCAGCAAAGACCATCACAGGCCAATAGGGTGATTGATCCAATCCCTATGCCTTATGCCGCTTTATAGCCACAACTCCTGAAACTCAACTTGGTTGAATTAAGGACATTCGCACCACCAGATCCCTCCAATCTTCCAAGAAATTATGATGTCAACGCCAGATGTGCTTTCCATTCCAATGCACCTGGCCACAATACGGAGAAATGCAGGGCTTTACAAATGAAGGTACAAGACCTGGTGGATTCTAAGGCCCTCAACTTTGCACCCCCTCCAAGTGTCACCAAGAATCCCATGCCCAATCATGGAGGACCAAGAATTAATGCCATTGAGGAAGACAAGCCATCTTTCTTAATCACCAATGTTGGGCAGATTCGGACACCTCTGGTAGAAATTAAAGCTCAGCTCCTAGAATGCCAGATGTTCCCCGGGTGTGAGCTCGGTTGTGGTTATTGCAACATTTCGGTCAACGGGTGTGATAACTTGAGAAGCGGCATAGATGGTCTTATCAAGAGTGGCATACTTCAAATCACAACATCAGCACCTACAAATCCGGCAATTCCTTTGACAACAATTCCTGACTCTTCTACAACTGCAACAACAATCATTCCGACCAATTCATCAATATCATCAACAATGGCTTCATCCATCACTTCAACAAATCAGATGTCAACAACCATTTCTTCTACAACATCAGCATCCTTTTCACCAGCAGGACCTTCTACAACACCAACAACAATTAATGAAGATATCTCAGCAGTCACTATTTACTATGATCCGTCAAGTGTTCCTCCAAACAACAACTTTCAACAACAAACAGTGGCACCTCCTGCCAGGTCACCGGTCACCATTTACTACGACCCGCACACCATTTCAGTACCCTCCTCTGCGGCAGTCAGTCCAGTTACTATCATGGTACCTGGACCAGTTCCATATGAAAGCAGTAATGCCATACCTTGGCATTATGGCTCTGACCTCTACTGCAATAGAGAGAAAATCACTTTGGACTCTTCAACCTCTTCTCCACAAATTGATAATGTTGGGGGAGGCGGAGGCTTCACCAGAAGCGGACGCCTTTTTGCCTCACAATTGCAAAGACCTAATGCTGAAGCAGAAGCTGCTGCCAAAGCAAAAGGAAAGAGTGTGGTGCCTGAAGAACCAATTCTCAAGGAAACTCAGAAGACATCTTTTGAGCAAGATGTAGACGAGTTTATGAGGATTATAAAAAGAAGTGATTACAAAGTGGTGGATCAGCTTCACCAAACTCCCTCAAAGATCTCCATATTATCCCTATTGATGTGTTCCGAAGCTCACAGGAATGCATTACTGAAAGTCCTGCACGCAGCATATGTGCCAGAGGAGATCACCGTTAATCAGCTAGAGACCGTGGTAGCAAATGTCAATACCAGCCATGGATTGGGTTTTACCAATGCTGATTTAACAACTGAGGGACGTAACCACAACAAGGCTTTACATATCACTCTAGAATGCAAGGGTGTTGTTCTATCCCATGTACTGGTGGACACTGGGTCTTCACTCAATGTTCTACCAAAGAAGGCCTTGGTGAAGCTGGAGTATGATGGCTTGGCATTGCGGCCAAGTAATTTAGTGGTGAGAGCTTTGATGGCTCTAAAAGATCAGTGCTTGGGGAGATTGATCTGCCTGTGATGATTGGCCCGCAGAATTTTAAAATTACCTTCTATGTGATGAACATTCAGCCGGCCTACAGCTGTTTGTTGGGAAGACCCTGGATCCATGCCGCTGGCGCTGTTACGTCTACCCTTCACCAGAAGCTGAAATTCGAGTGGGAAGGCCAGATCATCACCATCTGTGGTGAAGAAGACATCTTTGTTAGCCATCTGGCTACGTACAAGTATATTGAGATGGATGGAGAGATCCATGAAACTATGAGCCAGGGGTTTGAGGCCCTGAACATAAATGAAGCATCTGCTGTACTTGGAACCTCCATGACATCTTATCAGCAAGCCAGGAAGGTTGTTGAAGAGGGTACTGCCCAAGGCTGGGGCAAGTTGCTGCCTGTGGAGAAGAAGGAGGACAAATTTGGGTTGGGTTACAAACCAACTCAACAAGATCAATCAGAGGCTGCTAAGAAGCCCAGTTTTGTCAGCGGGGGAATGCTCACCCCTGATGCAGTGAACAACTTGGAAGACGAGGATGAAAGCGACCGCAACCTGGAGAGCTGGATACGTCCAAGGATCCCGGGGAGCCAAGTCCTTAACTGGTCTTCCCAGGAAATTATAAGGGTTACTCCTGCAGAGTAATTATTATTTCCTGTATTTTTAAGCATGCATCAAGTCTTGCATCTTGCCCAAGATGACGAGACTCATTTTGTAATCGGGCCATCTTGTAATTTTTGTGCAAACAGATCAATCAATGAATATCGGACATCTTTTGCAAATGAGTCTTTTCCTTTTCTGCTCACTGTTTTTCATTTTTATTTTGTACAAAAAATAAAATGGCAATGTTTTCCAAAATGATAAACCTCATTTCACCTTTTTTCTAAACAAGATTAAAATTGATCACTAAAATGAACAATCTAAACCCTTGCAGAGAGTGCCTTTCAGACTGCACCGACAACAGCACTGCTATGGCTCCGTATGACTTTGACAATCCAATCAATCAAGCTGATGAAGGGGTTGAAGAAGATTATGAGCTTCCTGAAGAGCTAGCCAGGTTGTTAAGGCAAGAGGAGAAGGTTATCACCCCTCATCAGGAGGAGGTTGAAACGATTAATCTTGGTACGGAAGAAGATGTGAAAGAAGTTAAGATCGGGGCCTGCCTACAAGACTCAGTGAAAGAACAACTGATTGAGATGCTTCGAGAGTATGTGGATGTGTTTGCTTGGTCTTATCAGGATATGCCAGGGTTGGACACCGATATCGTCATGCACAAGCTGCCTTTAAAAGAAGACTGCCCGCCAGTGAAACAGAAGCTACGCCGTACTCGCCCAGATATGGCAATGAAGATAAAGGAAGAGGTACAAAAGCAGTGGGACGCCGGGTTCCTTGCTGTGACTAGTTATCCGCCGTGGGTCGCTAATATTGTACCTGTGCCTAAGAAAGACGGCAAAGTGAGAATGTGTGTAGACTACCGGGATCTGAACAGAGCCAGCCCGAAAGATGATTTCCCATTACCTCACATTGATGTATTGGTGGATAATACGGCTCAGTTCTCGGTATTCTCCTTCATGGACGGATTTTCAGGATACAATCAGATTAAAATGTCACCTGAAGACATGGAGAAGACAACTTTCATCACACCCTGGGGCATGTTCTGTTATAAGGTGATGCCATTCGGACTGAAGAATGCTGGTGCAACCTATCAACGGGCTATGGTAACATTATTCCACGACATGATCCATAAAGAAATCGAGTGTTATGTGGATGACATGATTGCCAAGTCCCTCACAGAAGAAGACCACCTGGTGAATCTGTTGAAGTTATTCAAGCGTCTGAGGAAGTACCAACTGAAGTTAAACCCCAACAAGTGCACATTCGGGGTGCAATCTGGTAAGCTGCTGGGCTTTATTGTAAGCGAGAAAGGGATTGACGTTGACCCTGATAAAGTTAAAGCCATTCAAGAGATGCCTGCACCGAAAACAGAAAAAGAAGTTCGGGGGTTTCTAGGTAGATTGAACTACATTTTAAGGTTCATATCTCATCTTACAGCAACCTGTGAACCCTTGTTCAAACTGTTAAGGAAAGAACAAACGGTCAGGTGGAACGAAGACTACCAGAGGGCTTTTGACAAGATCAAGGAATACTTACAAGAACCTCCAATCCTTATGCCTCCAGTTGAAGGAAGACCTCTGATAATGTACTTGACAGTATTAGAAGAGTCAATGGGGTGTGTGCTGGGCCAGCATGACGAGTCTGGTCGAAAAGAGTATGCAATTTACTACCTAAGCAAAAAGTTTACCGACTGTGAACAACGTTATTCACTGCTCGAGAAAACTTGTTGTGCTTTAGCGTGGGCTGCTCGCCGACTAAGGCAGTATATGTTGACCCACACCACTTTATTGATCTCAAAGATGGATCCAGTTAAGTACATTTTTGAGAAGCCAGCGCTCACCGGACGGGTTGCAAGATGGCAAATGATCCTCACAGAATATGACATTCAGTACACATCTCAGAAAGCCATCAAGGGCAGTGTATTGTCTGATTATCTCGCTGAGGAGCCCATTGATGACTACCAGCCTATGAGATTTGACTTCCCTGATGAAGACATCATGTTCATAAAAGCAAAAGATCATGAAGAGCCTGTGCACACTGAAGGGCCTGACCCGGAAGAAGAATGGACTATGATGTTTGATGGGGCTGTCAATATGAATGGTCGTGGTGTTGGTGCAGTACTCATTACACCTAAGGGGGTTCACATGCCTTTCTCGGCAAAACTCACCTTTAACTGCACTAACAACGAAGCTGAATACGAAGCTTGCATTATGGGTCTTGAGGAAGCCATTGACCTCAGGATCAAGACTTTGACTGTATTCGGGGATTCAGCTTTGGTAATCAATCAAACCAACGGCAAATGGTACACCCACCAAGATCATCTGATACCCTACAGGGATTATACAAGGAGGTTATTGACCTTCTTTACAACGGTCAAGCTTGAGTATATCCCTCGGGACGAGAATCAGTTTGCAGATGCTCTGGCTACCATTTCATCCATGATCAAAGTTCAAGCTGCCAACTTTGTACCTCGGATATCAGTATCCAGACTTGAAAGACCAGCATATGTATTTGCAGCAGATGCTGTCAAAGATGAGAAGCCTTGGTTCCATGATATTAAATGCTTCTTGGAGGATCAAACATACCCACCTGGGGCATCTTCCAATGACAAGAAGACATTAAGAAGGCTAGCTGGTAGTTTCTTCCTGAACACTGATGGTTCCCTGTACAAGAGAAACTTTGATATGGTACTCCTCAGATGCGTTGATAGAGCAGAAGCAGACTTGTTGATGCACGAGGTGCACGAAGGATCCTTTGGTACCCATGCTGGAGGACATGCAATGGCCAAGAAGTTGCTAAGATCAGGCTATTACTGGATCACAATGGATGCTGACTGTTGTGCTTATGCCAGAAAATGCCATAAATGCCAGATTTATGCGGATAAGGTGCATGTGCCTCCCAATCCTCTGAATGTGATGTCTTCACCCTGGCCCTTTGCCATGTGGGGCATTGACATGATTGGCAAGATTGAGCCGACTGCTTCAAACGGCCACAGATTCATCCTGGTTGCTATTGACTATTTTACCAAGTGGGTTGAAGCAGCTTCATATGCAAATGTTACAAGACAAGTGGTAGCCCGATTTCTGAAGAGAGACATCATCTGTCGGTATGGAGTGCCCGAGCGGATCATTACTGATAATGGTTCCAACTTAAACAATAAGATGATGGCAGAGCTATGCCGGGACTTCAAGATCCAACACCACAATTCTTCTCCTTACAGGCCAAAGATGAATGGCGCTGTTGAGGCAGCTAATAAGAATATCAAGAAGATTGTACAGAAGATGGTAGTCACCTACAAAGACTGGCATGAAATGCTACCATTTTCCTTGCATGGGTACCGTACATCAATCAGAACATCCACTGGGGCAACACCGTATCAGCTTGTTTATGGTATGGAGGCAGTCCTACCTGTTGAAGTTGAATTACCCTCCATGTGGGTACTAATGGATGTTAAACTGAGTGAAGCTGAATGGGTCCGGTCCCGATACGAACAACTAAGTCTGATCGAAGAGAAGAGATTGGCTGCAATCTGTCATGGGCAGCTGTATCAGAAAAGAATGAAGAAAGCCTTCGATCAGAAAGTTAGGCTCCGAGAGTACCAAGTAGGAGATCTTGTGCTGAAAAGACTCCTCCCTCCTCATACAGACCACAGGGGCAAGTGGACTCCGAACTATGAAGGACCATTTGTAGTAAAGAAAGTTTTCTCTGGTGGAGCACTGATGCTCAGCACTATGGATGGTGAAGACTTCCCGTCCCCTGTGAATTCAGATGCAGTTAAAAAATACTTCGCATAAAATGACCCGCTGGACATAAAAACAGAATGTAAGTCCAGGCAAAAATAGGGCATCCCGGCGAGTCAAAAACAGAATAAAAGACTCGGGCAAAAATAAGGGAAATAAACAAAAAAATGTGTACACCCGCTGAGTTGAAAAGCCGCATTGGACAACTCAGGCAAAAATGGGTATCCCGATGGATTGAAAACCCGAAAGGGCGATCCATGCAAAATAAGGGAATAAGCGAACAACTGTATTCTGAATTCGTCTGTATCACTTACAACTTGGTAAGCTCCGAAAGGTTCAAGCTTCGTTCAGAATCAACTTTCTTCGGAAAGCAAAACGAGAAGAACGTCAAATGTCATACGAGTCATAACAAAGGGAAGCTCCTTGAAGCGTCGTCAACATTGCCAACATCTTTCGTTTCTCAATTTGTAACAATCTCCTCATTTTAGGGGATTTGTTTCTTTGACTGTATCTTGCCAATTCAGGGCACATGAATTAATAAAATCAGATCTTCAGTCATGTTTCGTCTTATACATTCTATGTTCGTTTGCAAAATGTCCGATGTCTTTAAGATATTGATTGCATAAATACAGATGCTTCTCTAAAAATACGTGCTTGCAGGAAATGTACTTACTCCCAGGAGTGTCTAGACTCCTATGATGGAATCCAGTAAGGGATACCTTGGGATTACTTGTGCGTTTCTATGTCTTTTCAGGACTGCAGGTATTCAAAGCATAGCATGGGGCATGTAAGCTTCACCCCAGCAAGCTGGCAAACCAATATCTCCTCAGTCTTAGCACCGGAGGTGTTTTCTCCCCAGCTGAGTTGCCATCCATTATTCCTCCTCAGCCAAGTACAAAATCCAGGGAACCATCTCCCCACAAAGTGTCAACCTCTACCCAGAAGAGCAACGCGCGAAGGAATCACAACAGAGTAAGGGAAGCTTCTACAAACCCAGCTGGGTTCCCCCATTGCAAGGATATGTCTACCGATGACCTATTCCCCATGCAGAATCATATATGTCAGATCTATCAATGATCTCATCCCCAGCTGGGATGTCCACTTCAAGCAGATCAGCCAGAGATCTTTGCAGCAGTGGGATCCGAATCCTGGATCGGTATCTTGGCATAATCATAGCATTCGCATCATTATTTTCCCCACAGAGCGTAGCATTCCGTCTAAAACGGAGCATTACGGCAAAAATCAAACATATTGCATAATCATAAGCCATGATCTGAAACTGAACACTTGTGAATACTGATAATCCATCAACGATATACAGAAAACTCCCCGAAGGTCCCCACCAGAGAGCCAAAGCACTGGCCTTACACTCACAAATACAAATGCATACTTCTTTTGGGCACCCGTCCGTGTCATCATTCCCCAATAAAGTCGCCCAAGCATTCTTTACAAAACATACACTTATATATTACAGATACTTCCTGGCACCCGTCCGTGTCATATCCCCAGTAGAAAGCCAAAGCGTCCCCTTTGCACTCACAGATATGCATACACAATTCCTTGACACCCGTCCATGTCACTTCCCCAGCATAGTTACCTGAACACTTTGTATATCAGATACTTATTTATACTATACTTTTCTCCTTTTGGCACTTGTCCGTGTCGCTCTCCCCAGCAAGTTAAACGCTCATCCGTACACCACTCATACTTATTGCTCCTGTTCCACTCATACAGATACTCGTCCGTATCTTATTTATATACCACTTATATCCCCTCAGAATCGACACTCGTCCGTGTTCTTTGTTAACCAGTTGGTACTCGTCTGTATCATCATCTCAGAACATGCGTCAAACGTTTGTTTCTACCTGATACCCGTCCGTATCACAGTCTTAAGGATGCTCGTCCGCATCTTTAATCCATACACTGTATCAAACACTTATGTCTTCTTGAATTTAGACACTCGTCTGTGTCTACTATTCCCCAGAAGAGTCCCCGCAGAATCAATACTCGTCCGTGTTCTTTGTTAACCAGTTGATACTCGTCCGTATCATCATCTCTGAACATGTGTCAGTTTTTGTTTCTACCTGCTACTCGTCCGTATCATAGTCTTAAGGATGCTCGTCCTCATCTTTAATCTATACACAGTGCCAAAACACTCATACCTTTCATTTCTTGGATGTAGACGCTCGTCCGTGTTTACTTTTCCCCAGCGAAGTCCCCAACAAAGCTTGTTGAACTATTTCCTTTTTATCTGGCATTCGTCCTATGTCATGATACCTTTTCGGCAGCCGTACCCTGCCCGGTGATCGTCCTTCACCTTTGGATGACCGTCCCTCATCCTTTCCCCAGCGGAGTCTCTATTTCATTAGAACCCCTTTTCTATCCGGCATTCGTCCTATGTCGTGATATTTTTAGCAGCCGTCCCCTGCTAGGTGATCGTCCTTCACCTCTTGATGATCGTCCTTCATCACTTTATCCGATGGCCGTCCCCATCGTTGATCTTGTTATCTGACATTCGTCCTATGTCATGATAAACCCTGAAAGCAGCCGTACCCTGCTAGGTGATCGTCCTTCACCTCTTGATGATCGTCCTTCATCATGCTTATCCGATGGTCGTCCCCATCGTCGACCTTTTTTATCCGGCATTCGTCCTATGTTGTGATACCTTTTGGCAACCGTACCTTTCCAGGTGATCGTCCTTCACCTTAGATGACCGTCCCTCATCTTATCCCCAACAGAGCAGTCGTCCCCTGCTAGGTGATCGTCCTTCACCTTTGATGACCGTACCTCATCGTTTATTTCATTTACCTATAATCCCCAGAGAATCTTAATATCTTTACCTGATGGTCGTCCCCATCATAATCTCTTATCCCAAGCTTGTCGGCCGTCCCCGTCATTGCTTGATTTCCCGCATTCTTCCCAGCATGTCGGCCGTCCCCGTCATTGCTTCGTCCCCAACAGTCGTCCTCTGCTCGACGGTCGTCCTCCGTCACGCGCACTTTATAATTATACTTTATTTTCTTTTTACAATCTATATCCCTTTTCTTCTTCATTCTGTGAGTGCAAATTTTGGACTGTCTTTGGTATTCAACCACAAGTTATCTTGTTTGCCTGTTAAGCCGTTGCTTACATCCTGCACAACTAACTCATGCTTGAATAGGGGCAGCTGTAAACACCCCAAATTTTCCCTCACCCATTCACACCATGGCTTGTGATCTTTTCATATGCACAAGTTCAATCATAGCATCTCATACCACATTTTTGATTCACTGCATTGCTTCTAAGTCATCTGCATCTAGGGTTTGTGATCTGAGCAATCCAAGAGCCACTTAAGCCACTCCAAAGGTCATCAATCACTTCAAAGGGGTCCATGTATGTTCAAGCATCATATTGTATCCCCACAAAGTCAAGAAAGTCAAAGAATCACAAGAACTGAGAAAGGCATGGAAGCAGAGCCAGGTTTAACTGCACAGATGACCTAGAATTAGGGTTTTGGTTTCAAAGGCCATAACTCCAAATTTTTTGGTCATTCTTGTTTCTATTGGTCTCTATATGTCATAAGGATCATGCATATCAAGTTTCATGAAGAAATTCAAGGGGGAAGGCATCTGATCAAGAGTTGACTTTTTGAGCAAGTCAGTGCAAAATCAGGGTATCTGAGGCCCTCAATGACCCAACCAAAGGGTGTTCATCATCATTTTGATTATGTATGATCTTTATTTGATCATAGAAGATGTTGGAAGTTCACAAAATTGAATAATTTCAAGCCATTTGCAAAGTTGACTTTTTGGGAAAATGACTTGTAATGGAAACTTGCCATTTTGGGAAACTTTTTCAACCCTTGCTTTTTGATTCAAAAATGCTTCAAATGAAAAAACTTTGGTCATGAAAGTTGTAGAATGGATCATTCCCTTTTCAAAAAGTATAAGAACTCATTCTAATTCATTTTGGATCAAAAGTTATGGCTTGTCAAAGTTGGCCAAAATCACATAATTTCAAGTTATGCACCAAAGAGACAAAGTTGCAAAATCACTTGCCAAGGCAAATTGAGACCTCAAAGTGACTTCTAAACTTCACACAAACATGAACCAATGTCTAAAAGTCAGATTGCATCAAGAGTTTGCTCATTTTTATGACTTGTGGATCAAGAAACTTCAAAAGGGCCAAAGATGAACAAAGTTGCAAAACCTCACTCAAACCCTAATCCATGTGCTGGCTGACTTCAAAATTGATCCTATGACCCTCCTCACTTTTTGCTGCGCAGGACACCCCTCTTTTCCTTGGCTAGCCATGATCCCATACCTCTCTTACACAAAGCTTGACTTTTTTGCAAAAGACCCATACCAATCACAATAGGCCAGCACCCACTCTCTGACCTATCCAAGAGTGATAAGTGGACAAAATGGAACTCAACACAACACACAACTCATGCTGAAACACACTCCAAGCCATAGTTACCAAAAATCCTCCAACTTGCAAAACCATTCGAAACACACAGCACAAGCATCAAACACAAAAACAAACTTCACAAAACATCTCAGCACACTCCCCTGATCATTTCCCTGCCCTCACTCATCCCTGAAACCTCACACAAACCAAATACGATTTCTTCCCCTCTTTGAACAGAACTCAAGCAATCTCTCAAACTAGCCCAAATAAACTCCAGATAAGCTTTGCAAACACTTGAGGGAGGTCAGTGGAGTTGATTGGAAGCAAGGAACTGGTCCAGAAGCTCTTGGGTTGAAAGCTTCGATTCAGGTAGCCATGGAAATTCATTTTTCCAGAACTCTTATTTCTTGTTTCTAAAATAATCTACATGCTTCCCTGAATGCACTGAACCTTTTATTTTTGAAAATGATTGAGTTTTGAGGATGTATGGCTTGTCTGAAACTTTGCCCGTAAAATGGATTTTTGTTTGTTCTTCATGATTCATGGAAAAGAAATGGAATTTGTTGCTAGATTGTTGTTTAGGATGTTTAGTTGAGTTGATCTGGAGATTTTGGCATGATTTAGTGAGGTTTTGAGTTAGGTTGGAGGTCTCGCCGGAGAAGACGACCGGAAGTCTTCTCCGGCCACCTGAAACTCATTAACCCTAATCTGTGTAATTAATGAACTTTGAATGTGGACCTTTGATTCTGTGGACTTTGGTTGACTGGCGCGCAAACGTGTGGTCCAGATTCATCACTTAACCCTAATCCTAATTTATTAATTTAATTAATCAGGTTTAATTAAAATCCATTCAGTTTGAATTTCAACCCTTAGATCTGGCGCCAGTCAATTCCCGCGCCCTAGGTTCAAATCCCAGCCTTTGGATCAGTTGACTTCTCATTAATTCATTTTTATTCTCATTTTATTTGATTTATTTTGTACATTTAATTTAAAATAGCAAAAAATGTTTAAAAATTATGGAATTTTTTGTCAGGGTTTTCATTATTTTTTAGAACACAAAAATATTTTTATTTTTATTTTTTGCATTAAAAATTATTTTTAAATCATTTAAGAGTTTATTTTTAATTAGTTAATGAAAATTAATTGATTAAAAATACTCTTAGGTATTTAAAAATCACAAAAAAATTCATGTTGCATTTAGGAACATTTAGAAACATTGTCCAACTCTCAAACCAAATTTCTTTTTTGTTCTTGATGCCTTTTGATCATTTTCATTGGAATTAATCTCATTTTAAGGCAATATTTCACTTCAAACTTCAAAAATTCATTTCTGTCTAACCATTGAGAGTTGGACAATGATTCTTTTTGCATTGCATCTTGCATAACATGTAGTTTATAGGATAAAATTGGCATGAATTGATCTTGCATTTTCAATTTGTTTTGCATTTTTCTTGACAAGGTACCTTAAAACCCTAGCAATCTTAGAAAATTCATAACTCTCACTAGGTTAAGAATTAGATCCCCTCCTTTGGGAAGTGAGTTTGTATAGGTTCAGGGTTCCTTTGATTGCATTTTCAAATTTTTATCATGTCATTTGCTTCTGGTTTTGGATTTTTGTTTTGTATGTTGCATATAACCCTAATTCATGTCTTCCTTTGCATCCATCTTCCATTTGCTTGCATACCATGACTTGCCATGACATTTTGTGCATTCATTTGATTCATAAGACATCTTAGGACATATTAGAACCATGTTTGATCATTGCATCTTTCATTTTCCATGTTGTATGTCATTTGCATTCCATAACTTTTCATGAACATCCATGGTTCAAAACATGCTTCTCTTGCATCCATATGTTTGTATGATCATCCTCATGCCTTGTTTCATGTTTGCATCACCTCTTAGCATCATTAACATCATACTCATGCTTCTGGTCTTGGTTTGCATCATGTCATTTGCATCTCATTTGCATTGCATTCCATTTTCTTTCACTAACTTTTCAGGTGGTAAGTTACTTTGAGAAGTGAATTTGCCTTCACTTCTCATAATCTCTTTTCATCCCTTTCATTTCCCTTGCTGCATTTTGTATGTGTTTTGGATTGAGCTTTCTCATTCTTGCTCCTTCCCACTTTCTTTCTTCAAGCAACTTGTCTTCTTAAGTGAAGCAAGTTGTCTTGCTTCTCTTTCTGCTTCTTCCTCCTTTCATCTTGCTCCTCCTTGGTGGTCCTTTGAAGATCTTTCTCTTAAGCCTCACAAACCCTAGGACTTCCAAGCATGATAATAATTAGGGTTTTGATTAGTCCCCCATTTAGCTTTTACCTTTGTGTCATCTTTGAGTCTTCTCTTCTCATCTCATAATCAGGGACTAAACCATAAAGGTTTTAAGGCTTTGTGATTAAGCTTATGCCTGCATCCTTCTATTAGGATGGAGTGTATAACTTTAATCCTAAGTGTTAAACCATTAATGTGTTTAAATCCTTTAATCAATTCACTTAATAATCATCAAGACATCAAGCTTGTAACTTGGGCCTTGCATTAGGGTTCTAATTCTTCCTTAATTGGTTAAGAAGGACTAACCCTAGTGTTAATGGACAAGTCCCCCTCAAGTTGTCTTACAAACCATAAAATTCACTTCTTCATCTTATCATTAACTAAAATCCATCTAATAAAGGCTTTGTTTTGTCATGAGGTTAATCCCTAATCATGGATTAAGTTGAGGAGTCTTCCTCAGCTTAAACATTCTCATCTATCATCCTTCTATTAGGATGGTGTAATGAGTCTGTTTAATCCCTAATTATGGCTTAAACTCATTACTTAACACTAAACAAAAACAACAAAAACATCTAAATAATAACAAGTAGGTTAATGATCTTAATCCTACACCATGGTGATTAAGTGTGAGATGCTGACTTCACACTTAAGGTATTCTCATTACCCCTAATCAGAGGGAGGATGTGATGAGTTTACTAATCCATTGGTTTAGGCTTAAGCTCATTTTCTTATGACAAATTTCCAAAAGCAATAAAAGACTGAAAACACAAAAACAAACAATAATCGTCTCCTTCGGGATTCTTTTCTCATCATCTTCACTCACAAACGAGAACTTGCTTCTTCCGTCTAATGCAAGACAGTTTGCACCTGAGCCAGACAGGTCATACACTTGAGCATAGACAAGTAAGCAGTTCACAAGTCAATTTATCTTTCAGTCTCTTTGGGTCGAACTACGGTGTTCTGACTTCCTCATTGCACGAGAGGATACGTAGGCATAACTTAACAGTTATCGAACAAAAGTCTCTGTATATTCCCCCCTCTTTCAGCTTTATTCTTTAAGCCTCATAATCTTGAGCATTTCATTTTTGTTCCTACACTGACACTTCACTTATACACTTCACATTTCTTTTACACTGACACCTGCATTCTTTTCCAGCCTTGATACACAAATTGCACTGACACTACCCCTTTTAAAACACAAATCTTTTAAGCGTGGATCCCGTCGAGTACGACGGACAATCTGGGTGCTAATACCTTCCCAGGTTGTAACCAACCCCCTTTCTCAGTCTCTCTGGTTCGCAACCGTCTTATCCATATCTTTCTAGGTTTATGCAGCATTACCTTTCCTTCGGGATAAAAATGCCTAGCTGGCGACTCTTTTCTTTTCTTCTTTCGCCGACCGTTCGCGTCTGTACCCCATTTGACCTAGCCTCATTTGGTGGGAGCAACAGAGGGAAATGTGCATTTTTGGTTTCTAAGCTTCTAAATGACCTCTAATGTGCATAATTACTTCACAACAAGTCAATACAACTTCAAAACATCATAATTGGCCCAAGAATTCAAGGATTTCATGGCTTGATTCACAAGAAATTTCAAAATGGCAATTATGCATAAACCTTGTAAACTCTTGATCCAAGCCATCCAGCTGCATAACAATGATCCTATGACTCTCCTTGAAGCTAGTTGAAGCAGTTCAAGCACATAAACCAGCTCTACCATAACCCATACCTCAAGTACACCCATCTTGACTTTTTGGCCAATGAAGCCATACCATTCCCACAGTGCATATCTAATCTTCTGACTCATTCCAATAGCTTCTGCATTGCCTCAAGATCATAAAACAAGCATGCCATGAGCTCAGAAGACACACAACATCAGATTTCACAAAATTTGCCAAAAACTTCTCTTCTTCGATTCTCTCAAACAATCCATCAAACCTCAAAAGTTCTTTCACCATTCATTAAGAAATCATCCATAGAACACAAAGCAACCATTACCATGGCCTAAAACCTCGTAAACCAAAGCTTCCATTTTTGCCATATCAGAATCGAGCCGCTCAAAATAGCCCCTTTCAAAGCATTACAAGCATCCCAATAGCTTCAGAAGGAACAAAGGAGCTCATTTGCACAAGTGGGAGGTTCTGAAAGCTCACCATTGAAGGTTTCCAGCTCAGGTATGGTCAAGAACATTTTTTCTCAAAGCTTTGATTTCTTGTTATAGAATGAAACTGCATGCTCTAAGGATCACAATGATGCTTTTAAAATTGAAAATGGTGAAGAAATGAACATTTCATGAACTTCTGAAAATTTGCCTGTGTTTAGGTTTTGCTTCGATTCAGCTTGTTTAGGTGTTAGAAATTATGTTTGATGATTGATTTAAGTTCCTAGGAGGGTGAGGATCATTTCTGGGCAGGTTAGAGGTTGTGAAATGGCCTAGGGAAGAAGTTGATGTTTTGGTTCACCAGAGAAGATGACCGGAGCAATTTTCCGGTCATCTGAAAATTTTTAGGGTTAGGGTTCCCAGATTTATTGTAGGCCCTTGGATCATGATTAGGTTAAGAAATGAACGCTTCAGATTGTGTCATTAATCTTAATTTCTGATTAATTAAAATAAAACATAATTAATTGCCAGATTGAACCAGAGCCCTTGGATCACGCGCGTATTAGCCATTTAAATCTGAACCCTAGGATTGACCTACTTCCCAGTCTTGCTGACTTGCGCTTTGGACCACTGATCTTGTTTCCTTGAAATCACAGCCATTGATCTTGATTACTTTTCATTTTCTTTTTATTTTATTTTTATTTAATCCATTTTCTTTTCTTTTAATCATTAAAAATGCCAAAAATCATTAAAAAACTCTGAAAATTCTTGTCATCACTTGAATTAATTTTCAGAAACCAAAAATATTTTTATTTTTATTTTTTCAATAAAAAATGCATTTTTAAATATTTTAATTGTATATTTTAATTAATTAATTCCATTTAATTAATTAAAAATACTTTAAAGTATTTTAAAATCACCAAAAAAATCAGAGAGGTTTCTTTAACATTTGGAAACATTTACAAACTCATCCTACAAATTTCTTTTTGGTTTTGATCAAACTTTGCCAATTTTCTTTGAATTAGGGTTTCTAAATTTCCTATTTTTCAACCCTAACTTCAAAAACTCATAACTTTCAAACCAATATGAGTTTGCCTTTGATTCTTTTTGCAATATTTCACACTTGACCTCTAGTTTCTAAATATATTTTTGTCACATTTTTATCTTGCATTTTAAAATTAATGTGAATTTTCCCTTTGAGAAGTATCCAAAACCCTAGCCAATCTTAGGATGACCATAACTTGAACTTGGTAAACCTTTAGACCTCCCCCTTTGGATGGTAATTTCATGAATGCTTAGGGTCCCCTTGGATGCATTTTCAATATTTTATCCCTTGATTTGTTTATGCTTTTGAATTTGTACATATCTTACTTTCAAATTAACCATTTCAGGTGCATTTGGTAAGTTAATCAGGATGTGGATGTGCATCCACATCCAACCTCTCTTTCTCTCTTTATTTTTATGCATTTTGTTTGTGTTTGAATTGAATCTCATTCACTTATGTTCTCTCTTGTTCCTAGGTTACTTAACTTCTTCATGAAGTAAGTAACCTAATCCTTCATTTTCTCTCTCTTTTCATATGCTTCTCTTCCTTTGGTGGCCAATCTGAAGACTTCTCTTGATGCCTCACAAACCATAGGAACATACAAGCATGATAACTTTAGGGTTGTATATAGTCCCCCCTAGTTTTTACCTTCTGAGTCTCCTCGAGTCTCTCTCTCATCTCATAATCAAGGCTAAACAGTTAAAGTTTTGGGACTCTGAATTAGGGTTAAGCTTGCATCCTTATCTTAGGATGGAGTGTATAACTTTGATATTTAGTGTTAAACCTTTAAGTTGTTTTCACCTTCAATCAAAAAACCTAATAATCATTAAAGACTTAAGCTTGTAACTTGGGCCTTATATTAGGGTTACATCTCTGCCTGGTGGTTCAGAGGGACTAACCCTAGTGTTCAATGGACAAGTCCCCCTCATGCTAAAGTCTTGCAAACATAAAAAACACTTATTCATCTCATCTTTAATTAAAATTCACTTAATAAAGGCTTGTTATATAATGAATTTAATCCCTAACCATGGATTAAGTTGAGGTATCTTCCTCAGCTTAAATGTTCTCATCTATCATCCTTCTCTTATGATGGTGTAATGAGTTCACCGATCTTTGATTGGAGATTAAACTCATTTCTTAACACTAAACAAAAACCCAAAAAAAACTTAATAATTACCAAAGTAGGTTAATGATCTTAATTTTATATCATCGTTGTAATTTGGTTGGGATCTTCATCTCATGCTTAAGTAGGCTCATTATCCCCAATCAGGGAGGATATAATGAGTTTACTAACCTTTGATTTAGGCTTAGGCTCATTTCCCTATTTAAAACACCAAAAACAATAACAAAACTCAAAACACAAAAACAAACAATAAACGTCTCCTCCGTGATTCTTTTCTCATCATATTCACTCTAAAAAACGAGAACTCGCTTCTTCCGTCTAATGCAAGACAGTTAGCACTCGAGCCCGACGAGTCATACACTTGAGCATAAATAAGCAAGCAGTTCACAACAAAAACATCTAAGTCTCTTTGAGTCTAACTACGGTGTTTTGACTTCCTCATTGCACGAGAGGATACATAGGCATAACTTAACAGTTATCGAAGAAAAGTCTCTTTGTCTCCCCCCTCTTCTTTTCTCAATTCTCTTTCCTTAGCCTCAGCTTTGAGCACTCACTATCTTCTTGCACTGACACTTTGTACATCCTTTTCTCCCTAGCCTTTATACACAGTTTAGCACATACACTACCCCCTTTAAACACAATCAGGTAAGCATGGATCCCGTTGAGTACAATGGACGATCTGGGTGCTAATACCTTCCCAGGTCGTAACCAACCCCTTACTCAGTATCTTTGGTTCGCAACCGTTTTATCCATACCTGTAACACCCCAAATTTTCCCTCTTCATTTTAAGCATCATATCATATTCATCATACTCATATCATTTCCTCAGCATCATAGCATGGAAAGATGAAGCATAACATCCCTCATGTCCTAGCATCAAGCATATGGTCATCTGTGGAGGTCCTTGAAGCATTTCAAGCCATGACAGGGGTCCCAATGAGTTTGTACAAGTTATATGGTGAGTATAAACTCCATTTACAAGATCAAGTCCATTGGAAAAAGCTCAGAAGATTGCATGATCATCAGAGATCTCAGGACAAGGCAAAGCTCCTATGCAAAGCACCCAAATTAGGGTTTGAGATTCAAGCACTAAGATCTCACAACTTTGACCATTTCTTGTGAGCCAAGTCTTCTATATGATAAGGGGATCCTATGTGTCAAATTTCATGAGAAAATTCCATGTGGAAGTCAGTCAATGCCTCAGTTGCTTGCAGATGAAGCAGAAAGTCAACAGAGCCCATAAAAAGTCAACTGTGCAATTTCAAGGGGTCCAACCCAAATTTTTTGGCCAAGAGGGGTCCTTACAATGTTATAAGAGGTTTGGAATGCTTAAAGTTCAAGAATCATGGAGATTTGAGGGGTTTTGCAAAAATGGTACAAAGTTGGTTCTTGAAAATTTCCAAATTTGGCAACTTTTGCCCTAATTTTCAAGTGGCCTTAACATGATAAAAAATTCTTCAAATGGACCAAAGTCAAACATGAAAATTGAATAGTAAGGGCTCCCATTTTCAAAAAGTACAAGTACTTTTTCACCGGATTCCTGGATCATTCTAGAAGCCATTCGAAAATTTCAAGGTTCTAGGGCATTCTTCAACTTTCCAAAAATGCACCAAATGCAAGAAGGCTCCAATCTTATTTTTGTGACTTGGTACATGCCCAAAATTGTTTCAAACTTAAAATTCATTGTATTAGGACCAATTTTCTCCAAAGAAATGGTCATTTTCGTGCACTTTGAAAAAATCTCTCCAAAACATGCAAATTTGCAAAAATCATGAAACAAGTGTGACACTTGAATCTAAGGGCCAGGAATGAATGGATTTGGATCAAGGATGGGAAATGAAACTCACACATGCTGAGAGGACCAAGAGAGCATGAGCATAGCATTCTTATTCCACCAAGTGCACATGATGCAAAATCACACTTTTCTCATTTGATTTTCGTGCACTTTCCTTCACACTTTCAGAACTCATTTGTGAGGTCACAACAAAGCAAATTAGGGTAGCATCAGATCTGGGATCTCTCTCATTCTCTCATTCTCAACTTTCATGCAACCTTGCATTTTGCTTCATATCTCTCCATTCTCTCACTTTCTCTACAAACTTCCTCCATATTCTTGATCAGTGAATCATATAGATCAAGAATCATCCACTCATTTAAGCTTAGAGCATAGAATTGGAAGCTTGCCATTTCAAAGCCACATGTTGAGAAATCTCAGATCCAGTCCATTTCAAGGTCGTAGATGCATTTATTTTGCATCTAAGGAGTAAGAGGAGTGATTTGCACGCATTGGTTGGAATTCTATCTCAATATTTCAAGATCTCCATCTCAGGTATGGCTTGAAATTTCATGTTCTGGAAATGGAATTAAATTGTTGCTTTGTGTTCCTTGTTGTTTGTTGATCATGCTGCACTTTGTAGAATTGATTTTAGTGCATTGTAGTGAAATATATGTGCATTTTAAGTTTGATGGTGACACTTTATTTTGCTCGATCCGGCCAATTCATTGAGTTTTAGCTTGTTTTGATGCTATATTTGGATTCCTTGATGTCTAATTAGTGGATCTGGACTATTCATTTTCATTTTTTGGTGAATTTTTGGTTCTGGTTTGGTCTCCGGTGCCGGAGCCCTAGCTCCGGTCACCGGAATTTGTTTCATGTCCATCTAGGGTTTTCTATGAGGAAGATGAAGTTACAGCCCTTGGATCTACCATCCAAGGCTTCTCACGCTGCCACATGGCTTCATTTTATTCCGTCTCATATGTTATAATTCTGGTTTCATTTTAATTCCACGTGTGGCAGCGTCCATAGTAAGAAACGTATTCCAGCCAATGGCAGCGCGTCTGGCTGCCACCTCAATTAATGAGGTGCTTCACCACAGCCTTCGGATCAATCCAGTGCTCCAGATTATTTCCAGCATTTCCAATTAATTCATTAATTCCACAACAAGAAACATGGACTAGCGCACAACCTGGGCTCCTCAGCTTTTGATATTCACACCTCACCATAACTGGCCCAATTCAGTTCAACACGCAACACTTACTTCATACACCTCCATTTCATTTCTTTTATTTCTTTTTTCTTCATTTTATTTTCTTTTAATTCAGTTCCATTTTAATTTATTTAAAATACTTCTAGTCACTTAAAAAATCCCAAAAAAATCATGAAAGATATTTTGAGTCTCTATTATTTTATAATATTTTTATTTTATTTTTTGTCCATTATCCACGTGTCTGAAATAATTCATCATCTCACCTAGCTTCTTTTTAAGTCTTTCTTGACCAGTCTGCCTTGTTCATTTTCCATAGGTTTCAATATTTTGAGTTTTGATCCCATTCTTTTTGCTCTGGATTCTTAAGATCTTGTACTTTTCATGTTATTTTTCTCTGGATATTTGGAAATTTATTTCTTGAGTCTTGGTCTTGTAACTTGTGATGTAAGTTTTCTGCCCTAACTTGTGTTCTTGCCTCCATTTAGCCTAGTTTGCTTCTGAATATTTGCAAATCCTTTTGGCAAGTTGATATAACATGTTTGAGGATCATTTGGTTTCAATTTTGGAATTTTTATATGGCTGTTTGATTTATTGTGGATTTTATCTTGAACCTTGTCCCATTTTGTTTCCTTTGAACCTTTAAGCCTCTCATAAGCCTAGAATGGCACTTGTGCCCATTTATTCTTCCCATTTGGGGTTCCTTTGGAGTTTGGGTACCTTCCTGGTCCTAGGATAGGGTTTGTGTCTTTTGAATTTTTGAGTTTGCTTCTTCCTTAAGTCATTTGTTTCCTTAAATGTTGTCACTTCATCTTATGGTTCCTTTCACTTCCATTTTGGTATTGTTTGGTCTTGTACCTTTCTTCCCTTCATCTTGTTGGCTTCCTAAGCCATTCTTCATCTTGTTTTAGTTCTGGTTGTGAACTTTGGGTTCCCATTTTGTGCATTTTGCTTTGCATATTTCATAAGTGTGCATTTGTTTTCATACGTGTTCATGTTGCATCATTTTGAGTTGTAAGTTTCTTCTCCTCATTTCTTTGAGTTGCATTTGCATTGTGCATATGTTCATACCATTTCACTTCTGATTGTGTGATGTTAGCATGTTATCTTGCTCATTTTGTTTCACTTGTATGCATACTAACCTTGCAGGGGCTTGGTAAGTGTGAGGTGTGGGAATTGAGTTCCACATCTCCAATTCTCATTTCTTCCTCTTATGCTTATTAGTACTAACTCTTTGTTGTTGGGCTTAGGCCTTTCTCATCCCTTCTTCTATCTTCTTCTTTTCTTCTTTCCTTCTTCATTAGGATAGAAACCTCACTAACCCTTAGGACATCCATGCATGTTAACACTTAGGAATGTTTTTAGTCCCCTTTAGACTTTTTCCTTTGTGATCCTTTTGGTTCTTCTTCTCTTCTCATCTCATAACTCTAAAAAACACTTTAATAAGTTTTAAGTGATGCATTGATCCATAGCCTTATCCCATGAGGTATGCTTGTAGTCTTCCCATCTTGGGATAGTACAAGTTTACCTTGTGATGCACAAGTCTGATCAAGGTATCTTCTTCATAAAAGAAAAGCATAAAAAACACTTCTTCATCTTGTAAATAATCAAAACACTTAATAAGTAAACAAGTTAGTGAGCCTAAGCCCTAATCTTTGGGTTCAAGTTTTGGGGATCTTCTCCTTACTTGAGTGTGCTTGTTCTATTATTCCATCTTGGAATGTAGCTACAAGTGCACATTCCATGGAAAAGAGCTTGAGTTCACTTCCTTGTGACACACTCATAAAAGCCTCATAAAAAACACAAACAAACAATAAGCGTCTTTCCTTCGGGAATTCTTTTCTCATCTCCTTCGCTCCGTACACGAACTTGCTCCTACTTGTCACTTTGCAAGACGGTTACGCACTCGTCGTCCGAGTCTGCAACACCTGAGCAATGGCATAGGAAGTTCAAGCTTTAATTCACAAGCAATTTCCTTGTTACCCCTAGTTAGGGGAACTACGGTGTCTCTGATCCTCATTATCCTGATGAGGTACGTAGGCAGCGGGGTAGGGCCCGTTCGAGCACAATCTTTATTTTCCCTACATTTTTTTTCTTTTCTTATTTCAGTTCTTTTCCAATTCCAGTTTCTTTTCTTTTTCATTCCTTTTGCCGCAGTTTTCATACCCTCACCCTTTGAAATAGTTTTCTTTTGCAAGCGTGGATCCCGTCGGGTACGGCGGACGATCTGGGTGCTAATACCTTCCCAGGTCGTAACCGACTCCCGAACTCAGTCTCTTTGGTTCGCAGGACCTGTGTCCTTCCTCTTTATTTCTTCTGGTTTGTGCAGCATTACCATTCCCTTTCTTCGGGATAAAAATGCCTGGTTGGCGACTCTATTCTTTTTCCGCGCCACTTTCGCGTTTGTACCAGGATGGAAATCCGGGGAGCGACAGCTGGCGACTCTGCTGGGGACCGAACCCAGAATCTCTGGTTCCCCTGCGAGTCTCTCTTAGCGCTTGTGTGTTTCTGTTTCAGTGGGTGATGTTTGTTTGTTGTGGCTTGTTGTACTTTATTGTTGTTTACAGCTTTATTTACAGTTTTCAGTATTTATTTTCTGCATCATGTATATATACTGGATTGTCTGGACTGGTTTTCTGTTTGGTGGGATGGGTGTTACTTGTTCTTGAGAGATGAGCCAAGTACCCGGCTCGAGTGCACCTTAGGACTTAGAGTGGTTCCACTTTGGCCTCATGAGATCTTGTCTTGGGGGTAGTAGTGAGTTCCACACCCAGGTTGCGATTGTCTTGGAAATGTCTTGATTTGGGGATCTTCCTCTCTCATTACATAACCTTGACAGTTATGTGTAGCTGGGGACCGATCATTGAGAACCTTGTGGAAACATCCCTCTTTAGTGATGACAGTGGCAGCCCACATTTTGTGGCAAATCCATTCGCATCCGAGGGCCCACCTGGGACTTGCATAGGATGACCTTTGTCCTGGACTCAGCTGAGGCCTCCCTGCGTAGTATATAATGCCAAACCGATTCCCTGATTTGGTCATGAGCCATTTCTCGGAGATGGCGACAGTATTATTGTTATTCGGCTTTGAGAGTCTGTGATGTCTGACCCGGAGCCTATTACCAGTGAGATTGGGAGGGGTTTACAGGTGTGCAGGAACCCATGGCCTCAACATACACTCATCTATTCAGTGATCCTTGTTATGATTTATGGTCCTATGGTTGTGATCTTTGGTTCTATGGTCCTATGGTTCTGGAGTTCTAGTTTTCTGGAGTTCTTGTTCTGGTATTCTTGATACTGTGGTCCTGAGATCTTCTTCAGTGAGTTGTGATTATCAGAGAGTGTGACTCAGTGGACTTTTGGTTTGCCAGTGTTCAGAGGGGCCCTTGCCAGTGTCCAGTTCAGATGGTCCCAGTTGATCATATGCTTGCATTGCATTGCATTTGCATCATTCTTTGCATTAACTGTTTATGTTTCCCATTTTTCAGGTCATTGTTCTTAATTAGCTCCCAGTTCTGGTAATCTTATTTCCATGGCAGAAATCAGAAGAGTTCCAAGAAAAAAGAATATGCATTATACCTTTCTTCAGCCTGAAGTTAGAAGTGTTCAGAGGTTAGCGGGTCTGATGAACGACCAAGTCTTGGGCAATTTCAAGAAAATATATGGCCAGATACTGAGGTTTATGGACAAACCCACTGCAGACCAGAAAGACAGTTTGCATACCCTGTTGCAATTTTATGATCCTCTGCTGCGTTGCTTTGTTTTTCCAGGTTACATCTTAGCTCCAATATTGGAAGAGATCTCCAGCATGCTGAATGTTCCCGTCAGAGAGACATTTCCATTCTATGGGTCAGAGGTTGTGCTTAAAGATGAAGACATAGCCAAGGTTTGTAGGTTGCCAGCTGCTTCAGTCAGGAAGGCTCTGCAAGAGAGTGAAGGTAAAGGACTCCCATGGAGTGTGATCATTCCAGAGGCAGAAAGATATGCTACAGAGGCTAAGTGGAACGACTTTGGTGTTTTGCTTGCATTGATGGTATATGGGTCCAGCCTGTTTCCTGGAGAGAAGGAGTTTGTCAGCTTGGAGGTGATCTCAATCTTTGCCAAAGGCAATCCAGTACCTACGCTATTGGGTGACTTCTACTACAGTGTTCACTACAGAAATGAGAAGAGTAGGGGTGGTCTAGTAGTCTGCTGTGCTCCTTTGTTTGCTGAGTGGTTTGCTAGACAGTTGCCTAAGTCAGGTGCCTTCAAGGAGATGAGGGATGAGTGGAGGTGGTCCAGAAGACTGATGGGATTGACTGTTGAAGACATTGCCTGGGGATATGACAGGGATTTTCTTGGTAAGGAGTTGATGGTCAGTTGCGGAAGGTTTGCTGGAGTACCTTTGCTGGGAAGAAAAGGTGTCATCAGTTACTATCCAACATTAGCCAGAAATCAGTTTGGCTACCCTTTGAAAGATCCTCCTCAAATAGAAGAGTTGGTTGAATCTTTGTTTTTTCTTGCTGAAGGGAACAAAGAGTTAGTTCAACAAGCAGTCCAAGCTTGGGCTCACAGGATAAGAAAGGGTAAGAAAGACTTCGGCCGAGTTGATCCCAAGACATATCCACCATATGTTGCATGGCTGCAAAGACATGTAGAAGCAGTTCTCATGCCTTTTTCAGTTGAGGCTCCACTTTATCCCATAGAAGTGCCTAGTCAGAGCAGTATTGTTTCCCTTGAAGAGTACAAGAAGCTAGAAGCTCAGCTGCATGAGGTCAGAGTGGAGAATACTGAGATGGTAAGCCTGTACCACCAAGCCAACAGGGCCAAGAATGAAGCTGAAGACAAGTTGCAGAAGCTCCAAGCCTCCTTGGAAGCCAAAGAGAAGGACTTTGCTGGTAGAGAAACCCATTTCCACAGGTTGGGTATGATGGAAGCCCAAACAGAAGCTGAGCGCAAGAAGACTCTAAAGACTCTCAAAGATGCTCATCAATCCATTGCTTGGCTGCAAGGACAAAGGGAGGAAGAGCAGAAGAAATTCAGAGAGAAAGAAGAGTTCTTTGAAGTTCAGATGGCCTTCAAGAAGGAGGAAGTGGAGCAAGTCCACACCATCCGGAGAGAAAAGACCCAATAGCTAGCACAAAGTCAGTTAGCTCTGGAGGAAGCAAGGAGAGAGATTGAAGAGCTCAAGCTAAGAGCGGGTGTCAAGAAAAGCAGAGCAGAGGTGGCTGATCCTGGGTCCTTAGCTTAGTTTATTTTCCAGACTACCTACAGGCTTGTTGTAGGAGTCTTGCTTTTTATTCCTTTTGTCTTTATTTTATGTATTGGCTTGTAACCCTTCGGGGATTATTTCTGGTTGTATTCTGACTTTTAGCCGGCAGTGGTTTGTTCATATATAGTATTAATGTGCAAGTTATCTTTTTGAATGTGCAAGACTAGTTTGTCTGGATACTGCTAATGTCTGAACACTCATCAAAGAGAAAGTTTGAAAGCTAACACTGAAAGTGATTGTCTGAGAATAGATGCTAGAACTGGGGGATTGCCAAATGCTTTAAAATTGGGAACATGAACAGTTACATTGCATTGCATATAACCTGTTTGTTTGTTTTGCAGGTAGTGTCTCAGTTACTAACGTGTTTTGTGTTTCAGGCACTATAGCTCCCCGTAAAGTTCGGGAACAACCAGTAGCACATAGATATCCTACCAAGATTAACAGAGAGCGAGTCATGGACCAGATGCAAGCAGACTTGGCAGATCTGAGACTGAGAATGGATAACTTTATGACAGTGATGGCCGACATGGGTCAGAACCAAGAGCGTCTGCGGGAGATGATTGAGAATAATCAACCCAGGAACAACACTGCTGCTGCTGATAATCGTACCGGTGCAGGCGCACGTCAGGTTGAAATCCCTATTGCTCAACCAGGGGTGACAATAATCAATGATGGGTTGAATAATATTCAGATGGATAATCATGACGACCAGTTCACTCTCCTGGACGAAGCTGAAGGTCAAGGAGCTGAGATGAACAAGAGGTTTGAAGAAATGGCTGAGCAAATCAGAGCCATCAAATCCCAGAGTTCTTTGGGATTTGACATAACAGATTTGGGCTTGGTTCCTGGGGTCAGGATCCCATACAAGTTCAAAGTTCCAACCTTTGAGAAGTATAATGGCACTGCATGCCCGAAGACCCATCTTCAATCATTCGTTGGGAGAATTGCTGCTTACACGGATGATGAGAAACTCTGGATGTATTATTTTCAAGACAGCTTAGTTGGAGCTTCTCTGGAATGGTACATGAAGCTCAGCAGAGTCAATATCAAGAGTTGAAAAGATCTAGCTGAAGCCTTTGTGAGACAATATCAATATAACATGGACATGGCTCCGAACCGCACGCAGTTGCAGCATATGGCTCAGACTCCTAAAGAAGGTTTCAAAGAGTATGCTCAGAGGTGGCGCCAGCTTGCTGCCAGAGTACAACCACTGCTGCTAGAGAACGAAATGGCTGACATTTTATGGGTACTTTGCAGGGTGTGTTTCTTGAAAGACTGGCGTCCAGTTCTGCCACTAAATTCAACGACATTGTTATTGCTGGTGAAAGAGTTGAAACCTTGCTGAAGATGGGGAAGATCCAAGATCCAAGTGCTAGTAGCTCTAATGGAGCGAGGAAAGCTTTTAGTGGACCTCCTAGGAGAAGAGAGGGCGAGACGAATGATGTATTTGGCCGAGGCCGGGGCCGTGGTTATAGAAGACCTTACGAGCATGTGGCAGCTGTCACAATTCCTTCTGCTCCAGTGCAACAGATGCAACCTCCTCCACAACAACAACATCAACAACAACAACCTCGTGCCAACTATCAGCAGAGACCGTATCAGCCAAGGCAAACTCGCCCGGCTAATAGGGTGATTGAGGCTATCCCAATGACTTATGCTGCTTTGCTTCCAAGACTGCTGGATTTGAACCTGATTCAACTGAGAACTTTGGCACCACCCCCTCCTAGAGAGCTTCCAATGGGTTATGATGTCAACGCACGATGCGTTTTCCACTCTGGAGCACCCTGGCACTCGACTGAGAAGTGCAGGGCTTTGCATCACAAGGTTCAAGATCTTGTAGACTCTAAAGCAATCAACTTTGCACCACCGCCGAATGTTAACTCGAACCCTATGCCGAATCATGGAGGGGCAAGAGTTAATGCTATTGAGGGTGGTGACAAATTGAGTCTGGTGTTGAGTATTGATGAAGTGAAGACTCCCTTGAGGGTAGTGAAAGAGAGACTGCTGAATGGTCAAGTGTTTCCTGGTTGCTGTCTTGATTGTGAAGACTGTATGAATGTTGAGAACGGCTGTGAGAAGTTGAAGATGGGTTTGCAGGGTTTGATTGATGACGGATCCTTACAGTTCAGTAAAGTTGGTAATGATGAAGCTGATAATGTGTCAACGATTACTATTTTCTATGATGAAGCTGACATGCCTATTAGAAGAGAGCCTGTTACAATCTATGCTCCTCAGATTAGTCCCGTGACTATCACCGTACCTGGGCCTGTTCCGTACACAGACGATAAAGCCATTCCCTGGCATTATGGCTCAGATGTTTATGTAGCTGGACAGAAGATTGAGAGCAAGGCTGTTGCTGCTGACCCGACTGTAGAGAATGTCGAAGGAGTTGGGGGTTTCACCAGAAGTGGTCGTTTGTTCGCTCCCCCTGTGCTGAGAGGGGATCCAGAGGCTGAAGCTTCGTCCAAGGCCAAAGGAAAGCATGTTGTGTCGGATGAATCAACTACTCCTGTGGCTGGGCAGGGTACATTTGAAAAAGAGGTCGAGGAATTCATGAGGATTATCAAAAAGAGTGACTACAAGGTGGTCGATCAACTGAACCAGACGCCTTCAAAGATATCCATCTTGTCACTGCTGATGTGTTCTCCCGCACACAGGGAGGCCTTATTGAAAGTCCTGCAAATGGCTTATGTTCCTCAGGAAATCACTGTCAACCAACTTGAAGCTGTTGTAGGAAGTGTCAATGCAAGCCATGGCCTAGGATTTACTGACAGAGACCTCACGTCGGAGGGCAGAAACCACAACAAAGCACTACATATCACCATGGAGTGCAAGGGCGTTGTGTTGTCTCATGTTCTTGTAGACACAGGCTCTTCCCTGAATGTGCTTCCGAAGAAGGCACTGATGAAGCTTAATGTTGATGGGATAGTCCTGAGGCTAAGCGATCTGATTGTCAAGGCTTTTGATGGTTCGAGAAGATCAGTTTTTGGAGAGGTTAAGCTGCCCGTCAAGATAGGCTCTCAAGTCTTCAAAAGTGTTTTCTATGTTATGGACATCCAGCCTGCATATAGCTGTTTGTTGGGACGGCCGTGGATACACGCTGCTGGAGCTGTTACGTCAACCCTGCATCAGAAGCTTAAATATGTGGTTGACTGCCAGGTCATCACAGTCTGTGGAGAGGAGGACATATTCGTAAGCCACTTGTCGACGTTCAAGTATGTGGAGATGGATGGAGAAATCCATGAGACTTTATGCCAAGCCTTCGAAGCAGTCAATGCCAGCATATTGACTCCTATGGAGAAGAGCATTGAGAAGGAGGGTACATCCATCCACTCTTACAGGGAAGCAAAAGAGGTTGTTCAATCAGGCAGTGCCCAAGGCTGGGGCAAGCTGTTGGAGCTGGAAAAGAAAGATGATAAGTTTGGCTTAGGGTATCAGCCTGGTGGATCTACTCCAAGTGGTAAGGCCATCACATTTACAAGTGCTGGGTTGCTCGACCGCAACCAGATCTGTACAGCAAGCCAAGATGGGGATAGTGACGGTGACTGGGACAATTGGATCCACCCGTGTGCCCCCGGCGAGGAGCTAACAAATTGGTTTGCTGAGGACATTGTTCAAGTCACTTGGCTCTCAGAGTAATTATTTTGTTTCCTTTTATTAGCATACTGCATTGTCAAATCCAGCATTCTGCCCAAGATGCTTGGATCCATTGTATTGGGCCACCATGTTTTGTATTGCATCGTTATTTTGCTATGAAATAAAAGGACATTTTTAGACAAACTGTGTTCCCTGTCTTTGTTTTTAAACTTTTTCACAAAAAATAAAATATAAAAATGGCAATGTGTTTTCCTTTTTGTTTTTGTGTTAGTGTCTTGTTTTCAAAATAAGCAGATTCTGAATAAGCATATCATCTGTGCAGTGTTGATCATCCGGATTCCACGGATAACGTTCCTGCTATGACTATGCATGACTTTGACAATCCAGTCTACCAAGCTGATGAAGGGGTTGAGGAAGACTGTGACCTCCCGGAAGAATTGGTCAGATTGTTGAAACAAGAGGAACGAGTTATTCAGCCTCATCAAGAAGAGATTGAGATCATCAACATTGGCAAAGAAAAAAATCAAGATTGGGGCCAGTCTGCAGGCCGACATCAAGAAAGAGCTGATCAGTATGCTGAAAGAGTATATGGATATCTTTGCTTGGTCATATCAAGATATGCCAGGGTTAGATACCGACATCGTTATGCATAAGCTACCCCTGAGAGAGGACTGTCCTCCTGTGAAGCAAAAATTGAGAAGAACTCGTCCTGACATGGCGATGAAGATTAAAGAGGAGGTTCAGAAGCAATGGGATGCTGGTTTCCTTGTTGTGACTAGTTACCCACCTTGGGTAGCTAACATTGTACCTGTACCAAAGAAGGAAGGCAAGGTCCGGATGTGCGTTGACTACCGGGATTTGAATAGAGCAAGCCCGAAAGATGATTTTCCGTTGCCACACATTGACGTGTTGGTGGACAATACTGCTCAATTCTCGGTGTTTTCCTTCATGGATGGCTTCTCCAAATATAACCAGATAAAGATGGCGCCGGAAGACATGGAGAAGACAACGTTCATTACCCCGTGGGGTACATTTTGCTATAAGGTCATGCCCTTTGGTTTGAAGAACGCCGGGGCAACTTATCAACGGGCGATGGTCACATTATTCCATGACATGATACACAAGGAGATTGAGTGTTATGTGGATGATATGATTGCTAAGTCCCTAGACGAGGAAGAGCATTTGGTCAACCTGAAGAAGCTGTTTGATAGACTGATCAAGTACAAGCTGAGGTTGAATCTGAACAAGTGCACTTTCGGAGTGCGTTCCGGGAAACTGCTGGGTTTCATTGTTAGTCAAAGAGGAATCGAGGTAGATCCTGCTAAAGTAAAAGCTATTCAAGATATGCCTGCACCGAGGACAGAAAAAGAGGTGCGCGGGTTTTTAGGGAGGTTGAACTACATTTCTCGGTTCATATCTCATCTAACAGCCACGTGCGAACCAATATTCAAATTGCTAAGAAAAGAGCAAACTGTTAGGTGGAACGAAGACGGCCAAAGAGCTTTCGACAAAATAAAAGAATATTTGCAGGAGCCTCCAATTCTAATGCCTCCAGTGGAAGGAAGACCTTTAATCATGTACTTGACCGTGCTAGAAGGGTCAATGGGGTGTGTGTTAGGCCAACATGACGAGTCTGGTCGAAAAGAGTACGTTATTTATTACCTTAGCAAAAAGTTTACCGACTGTGAATCCCGATATTCACTGCTCGAGAAAACTTGTTGTGCTTTGGTATGGGCTGCTCGCCGACTGAGGCAGTACATGTTGACTCATACCACACTGCTCATTTCCAAAATGGATCCTGTCAAGTACATCTTTGAGAAACCAGCGTTGACCGGAAGGGTTGCTAGGTGGCAGATGATTTTAACTGAATACAACATCCAGTATACTTCTCAGAAAGCCATCAAGGGAAATGTATTGTCGGATTACCTTGCACAGCAACCTCTTGAAGATGATTATCAGCCAATGAAGTTTGATTTCCCTGATGAGGACATCATGTACCTCAAAGCAAACGATTATGAGGAATCACTTCCAGAGGAGGGGCCAGACCCTGAATCCAAATGGAAGCTGATGTTTGATGGGGCAGTCAATATCAATGGTCGTGGAGTTGGTGTCGTACTCATTACTCCTTAAGGTGTTCACTTACCCTTCGCTGCCCGAATTACATTTGACTTCACCAACAATGAAGCAGAATACGAGGCATGTATAATGGGAATAGAGGAGGCAATTAATTTGCGGATTAAGAACCTCGATATATTCGGAGATTCAGCCCTCGTCATTAACCAAGTTACCGACAAGGGGTATACGCATCAAGAGCATCTAATTCCATACAGGGATTATGCTAGAAAACTGTTGACGTTCTTCACGACAGTTAAACTTCAACACATACCACGTGATGAAAACTAGTTTTCCGACGCATTGGCCACTCTCTCTTCGTCAATTAAAGTCTTGTGTTGGAATTAAGTGCCCAGAATTGACATATCCAGGCTTGATGCTCCCGCCTATGCCTTCTCTGTAGACACCGTGTCTGACGAGAAACCTTGGTATTCTGATATCAAGTTATTCCTAGAAAAGCAAGAATACCCAACTGGGGCATCTTCCAATGACAAGAAGACCTTGAGGCGACTTGTTGCTAGCTTCTTCTTGAACACAGACGGGGTTTTGTACAAGAGAAATTTCGACATGGTCTTGCTCAGATGCGTGGATAGACACGAAGCAAGCCTGTTGATGCAGGAAGTCCACGAGGGATCTTTCGGTACCCATGCAGGAGGGCATGCTATGGCAAAGAAATTGCTGAGATCAGGGTATTACTGGATGACAATGGATGCAGACTGTTGTTCATTCGCTCGTAAGTGCCACAAGTGCCAAATATATGCAGACAAAGTGCATGTTCCTCCAAGCCCGCTCAAAGTCATGTCATCTCCTTGGCCCTTTTCTATGTGGGGAATTGACATGATTGGGAAGATCGAGCCTACTACTTCAAATGGTCATCGCTTCATCCTGGTCGCAATTGATTACTTCACCAAATGGGTGGAAGCAGCATCTTATGCCAACGTCACTCGTCAAGTGGTGGCAAGATTTCTGAAAAGAGATATCATATGCAGATACGGAGTGCCCGAAAGGATCATTACTGACAATGGTTCTAATCTCAACAACAAGATGATGGCAGACTTGTGTCGGGACTTCAAGATACAACACCACAATTCTTCTCCTTACCGACCAAAGATGAACAGTGCGGTGGAGGCGGCAAACAAGAATATCAAGAAGATTGTGCAGAAAATGGTTGTCACCTACAAAGATTGGCATGAGATGCTACCATTTGCGTTGCATGGGTACTGAACATCAGTCAGGACATCAACGGGGGCAACTCCCTTCTCTCTGGTGTATGGCATGGAAGCAGTCCTGCCTGTTGAAGTAGAGATCCCTTCATTGCGTGTGATGATGGATGTTAAGCTTAATGAGGCTGAATAGGTGCGTGCTCGTTACAATCAGCTATGTCTAATTGAGGAAAAGATATTAGCGGCTATCTATCATGGTCAGCTTTATTAGAGGAGAATGAAGCGTGCATTCGACCAACGATTACGTACTCGAGAGTATCAAGTGGGAGAGCTTGTATTGAAGAGGATCGTTCCTCCAGGTTCAGATCACAGGGGCAAGTGGACCCCGAATTACGAAGGACCATTCTAGTGAAGAAAGTCTTTTCAGGAGGAGCGCTGATGCTCACCACTATGGATGGAGATGACTTCCAGTCCCCTGTTAACTCGGACGCAGTTAAAAAATACTTCGCATAAAGAGACCCGCTGGACACAAAAACAGAATTAAAGTCCAGGCAAAAAAAGGGCATCCCGGAGAGCTAAAAACAGAATAAAAAGCTCGGGCAAAAGTTAGGGAAATAAATAAAAAAAATGTACACCCGCTGAGTTGAAAAGCCACATTGGACAGCTCAGGCAAAAAAGAGTATCCCGGTGGATTGAAAACCAGAAAGGGCGATCCACTCAAAACAAGGGAATAAGCGAACAACTGCGATCCGAGTTATCTGAACCACATCATCGTTTCGTACAACTTGACAATATCAGAAGGATAGGAAACAGTCCCCTCATCCTCTCAGAAAGCCAAAGCAGAATGGAGAGTCTCAAAGACATGCTGGTCATAGCAGAAATGGAACTCCTTGGAATGCCGTCCATTGGCATTAGGATAGTTTCTTTTCTCAATTTTACAGTGGCTACCTCATTCCAGGTGGTTACTTCCTGATGTAAATCTTTGCCTATTCAGAGGCCATTCAATAAAAAGAATATTCAGTCAAAAAGCTGTGTATGTTTATTTTTGTTTGCAAAATGTCCTGAATTTTCAGCAAAAATAGCATTGCATATGAACATGGTGATAAGTTTGAGAAGAAAACTGACATGCAGGGAAACTGTAACCCTCTTTGAGTGTCGGGTGACGATGAATGAACATATCATTCCATGCAAATCCCCGGGGCACACTTGTGTTTTCTGTTGTTGCAGGTTGCAGGATGGCGTCACATTCTCCCAAGCAATTTACTCTTCCCCAATAGAGTATCTCCCCAAGCAGAGATTTCTTCCCCCAGCAGGTATCTGAAAGCCTGACATCTCCAGCTGAGATTTTCTCCAGCTAAGCCTTGGCAGCATCCCAAGCAGTTTCTTCTTCCCCAGTGAAGTTAGCAGTCCATGCTTCCCCAGTGGAGTATGCCCGGCAGGTATCTGAAAGCCTGACATCACCAGAGTTGGAATTATCAGAATTCTATCCTCAGCGAGAGTCCTTCCCAGCAGGTGAGACTGAAAGCCTGATATCCCCTCAGAGTATTCAATCAGCAGGTGCTCTTCCCAGCTAATTTTTTGTTCAAGCAGATTCCCCAGCTGAGTTTGAGGACGATCCTGTCCCCACAGAGTTCATATTTAATTTTCACTTCCGTCAGTGAAATATTTCCCAACAAATTTGCCATACTTTTGGGTAATTTGATGATACAGTCAGGTATTTATCACCTCAGTCAGAGTTGGGTATCCATACCTCTTTACTTTTCTCCCCTGCAGAGTTGTAACTCTTGCTGCCAATCAGGCATTCGTTGTTGCTCGTTTGCAACTCCTCAGCACTCGTCTGTGTTATCCATAAGCAGGGTATTCCCCAGCAGGGATGTATTATTGCTTTATTGCCGCTCGTCTGCGTTTCTCAACACTCGTCTGTGTTGACCTTCGGTATTGCTCATTTGCTTTCCCCAGCAGTGGTTTATGATTACCTTGGTTTTGCTCGTTTGCAATTTCAAACACTCATCTGTGTTTGGTTATATCAGTTGTTGTTGTTCATCCGCAACTTCCCAACACTCGTCTGTGTTTGGTGTATAATCTTTGTGATTGCTCGTCTGCAACTCCTCAACACTTGTCTGTGTTCTGATATGATATTTGTTGTTGCTCGTCTGCAACTCTCAACGCTCGTCTGTGTTGTGATATCTCATATGTTGTTGCTCATCTGCAACTTTCCAACACTCGTCTGTGTTTGGTAGTGGATCCTTTGCTGCACTCGTCTGTGCTTTGATATGTAATTTCAACTGTTGCTCGACTGCAACTTTCCAGCACTCGTCTGTGCTTGGTACGCCTGATATTTGTGGATACTCGTCTGTATCATCCTAGCACTCGTCTGTGTGGGTTACCTGTTGAAGCTCGTCTGCTTTGCTTGGATACTCGTCTGTATCGTCCCCAACACTCGTTTGTGCTAGCCTACCTCTGTTTGTGAGGATTTGCTGTTATCCTGGTATTCTTCTATTGCTACTCCAAATACTCGTCTGTGTTTGAATTTCTGGTATTCGTCTATACCAGTGGCTGATACTCGTCTGTATCATTGCCTGAAGCGCTCGTCTGTGTTTCTCAGATCATCGTCTGATACACGTCTGTATCATTGACTTATGGCACTCGTCTGTGTTATCTTGATGATCATCCAATACTCGTCTGTATTGAAGAGGTTTAAAATCCTGACAGTGGGAATTAATGTCAAAATGATTACCGGTCCTGGCGTAACAGGTAAATCCGAAGGAGGCTCATCTGTCTCAGGCACCAATTATTGTTACTGCACCTGGCGTAACAGGTTTGCTCAAAAGACTCGTCTGTCTTATACCATATATCTGCGGATAATATATGAAGAAGGTTCGTCTACCTTGATTGCATGTCTATCCCACAGACTTAAGTGCATTGCCGGTCCTGGCGTAATAGGTAAAACCGAAGGAGACTCGTCTGTCTCATGTTATATGCAGTGTTTGAGGACTCGTATGTCCAGCTCCTAGCGTCATAGGATTATTTGAAGACTCGTCTGTCTCAAATCATATGTTCTTGAAGTGTTTGAGGACTCGTATGTCCAGCTCCTGGCGTCACAGGATTGTTTGAAGACTCGTCTGTCAACGCATTCTTACTCCAGATATCAGTTTCAACTTGGAAGAAGCTCGTCTGCTTTTTCTCCCTTCTTATCCCCGGAGCATCATCTGGTTGGGTTTATTTCCCAGTGTTGCATTCTTCGTCAGAGTGCAAATTTCTGGTCTTCTTGGTATTCAACCATAGTTTATCTTGAAGGGTCGATAGCCCGTACTATCGTCCTTTTCAGATTAATTGATGATTGAATAGGGGCAGTTGTAACACCCTAAATTTGCCCTCTTCATTTTAAGAATCATATCATATCATATTCATCATACTCATATCATTTCCTCAGCATCATAGCATGGAAAGATGAAGCATAACATCCCTCATGTCCTAGCGTCAAGCATATGGTCATCTGTGGAGGTCCTTGAAGCATTTCAAGCCATGACAGGGGTCCCAATGAGTTTGTACAAGTTATATGGTGATTCTACACTCCATTTAAGAGATCAATTCCATTGGAAAAAGCTCAGAAGATTGCATGATCATCAGAGATCTCAGGACAAGGCAAAGCTCCTATGCAAAGCACCCAAATTAGGGTTTGAGATTCAAGCACTAAGATCTCACAACTTTGGCCATTTCTTATGAGCCAAGTCTTCTATATGATAATGGGATCCTATGTGTCAAATTTCATGAGAAAATTCCATGTGGAAGTCAGTCAATGCCTCAGTTGCTTGCAGATGAAGCAGAAAGTCAACAGAGCCCATAAAAAGTCAACTGTGCAATTTCAAGGGGTCCAACCCAAAGTTTTTGGCCAAGATGGGTCCTTACAATGTTATAAGAGGTTTGTAATGCTTAAAGTTCAAGAATCATGGAGATTTGAGGGGTTTTGCAAAAATGGTACAAAGTTGGTTCTTGAAATTTTCCAAATTTGGCAACTTTTGCCCTAATTTTCAAGTGGCCTTAACATGATCAAAAATCCTTCAAATGGACCAAAGTCAAACATGAAAGTTGAAGAGTAAGGGCTCCCATTTTCAAAAAGTACAAGTACTTTTTCACTGGATTCCTGGATCATTCTAGAAGCCATTCGAAAATTTCAAGGTTCTAGGGCATTTTTCAACTTTCCAAAAATGCACCAAATGCAAGAAGGCTCCAATCTTATTTTTGTGACTTAGTACAGGCCCAAATTTGTTTAAAACTTAAAATGCATTGTATTAGGACCAATTTTCTCCAAAGAAATGGTCATTTTCGTGCACTTTAAAAAAATCCCTCCAAAACATGCAAATTTGCAAAAATCATGAAACAAGTGTGACACTTGAATCTAAGGGCCAGGAATTAATGGATTTGGATCAAGGGTGGGAAATGAAACTCACACATGCTGAGAGGCCCAAGAGAGCATGAGCATAGCATGCTTATTCCACCAAGTTCACATGATGCAAAATCACCCTTTTCTCATTTGATTTTCGTGCACTTTCCTTCACACTTTCAGCACTCATTTGTGAGGTCACAACAAAGCAAATTAGGGTAGCATCAGACCTGAGATCTCTCTCATTCTCTCATTCTCAACTTTCATGCAACCTTGCATTTTGCTTCATATCTCTCCATTCTCTCACTTTCTCCACAAACTTCCTCCATATTCTTGATCAGTGAATCATATAGATCAAGAATCATCCACTCATTTAAGCTTAGAGCACAGAATTGGAAGCTTTCCATTTCAAAGCCACTTGTTGAGAAATCTCAGATCCAGTCCATTTCAAGGCCTTAGATGCATTTATTTGGCATCTAAGGAGTAAGAGGAGTGATTTGCACGCATTGGTTGGAATTCTATCTCAATATTTCAAGATCTCCATCTCAGGTATGGCTTGAAATTTCATGTTCTGGAAATGGAATTAAATTGTTGCTTTGTGTTCCTTGTTGTTTGCTGATCATGCTGCACTTTGTAGAATTGATTTTAGTGCATTGTAGTGAAAGATATGTGCATTTTAAGTTTGATGGTGACACTTTATTTTGCTCGATCCGGCCAATTCATTGAGTTTTAGCTTGTTTTGATGCCATATTTGGATTCCTTGATGTCTAATTAGTGGATCTGGACTATTCATTTTCTTTTTTTGGTGAATTTTTGGTTCTGGTTTGGTCTCCGGTGCCGGAGCCCTAGCTCCGATCACCGGAATTTGTTTCATGTCCATCTAGGGTTTTCTATGAGGAAGATGAAGTTACAGCCCTTGGATCTACCATCCAAGGTTTCTCACGCTGCCACATGGCTCCATTTTATTCCGTCTTATATGTTATAATTCTGGTTTCATTTTAATTCCACGTGTGGCAGCGTCCATAGTAAGAAACGTGTTCCAGCCAATGGCAGCGCGTCTAGCTGCCACCTCAATTAATGAGGTGCTTCACCACAGCCTTCGGATCAATCCAGCGCTCCAGATTATTTCCAGAATTTCCAATTAATTCATTAATTCCACAGCAAGAAACATGGACTAGTGCACAACCTGGGCTCCTCAGCTTTTGATATTCACACCTCACCATAACTGGCCCAATTCAGTTCAACACGCAGTACTTACTTCCTACACCTCTATTTCATTTCTTTTATTTCTTTTTTCTTCATTTTATTTTCTTTTAATTCAATTCCATTTTAATTCATTTAAAATACTTCTAGTCACTTAAAAAATCCCAAAAGAATCATGAAAGATATTTTGAGTCTCTATTATTTTATCATATTTTTATTTTATTGTTTTTCCATTATCCACGTGTCTAAAATAATTCATCATCTCACCTAGCTTCTTTTTAAGTCTTTCTTGACCAGTCTGCCTTGATCATTTTCCATAGGTTTCAATATTTTGAGTTTTGATCCCATTTTTTTTGCTCTGGATTCTTAAGATCTTGTACTTTTCATGTGATTTTTCTATGGATTTTTGGAAATTTATTTCTTGAGTCTTGGTCTTGTAACTTGTGATGTAAGTTTTCTGCCCTAACTTGTGTTCTTGCCTCCATTTAGCCTAGTTTGCTTCTTAATATTTGCAAATCCTTTTGCTAGTTGATATAACATGTTTGAGGATCATTTGGTTTCAATTGTGGAATTTTTATATGGCTGTTTGATTTATTGTTGATTTTATCTTGAACCTTGTCCCATTTTGTTTCCTTTGAACCTTTAAGCCTCTCATAAGCCTAGAATGGCACTTGTGCCCATTTCTTCTTCTCATTTGGGGTTCCTTTGGGGTGTGGGTACCTTCCTGGTCCTAGGATAGGGTTTGTGTCTTTTGAATTTTTTAGTTTGCTTCTTCCTTAAGTCATTTGTTTCCTTAAATGTTGTCACTTCATCTTATGGTTCCTTTCACTTCCATTTTGGTATTGTTTGGTCTTGTACCTTTCTTCCCTTCATCTTGTTGGCTTCCTAAGACATTCTTCATCTTGTTTTGGTTCTGGTTGTGAACTTTGGGTTCCCATTTTGTGCATTTTGCTTTGCATATTTCATAAGTGTGCATTTGTTTTCATACGTGTTCATGTTGCATCATTTTGAGTTGTAAGTTTCTTCTCCTCATTTCTTTGAGTTGCATTTGCATTGTGCATATGTTCATACCATTTCACTTCTGATTGTGTGATGTTAGCATGTTATCTTGCTCATTTTGTTTCACTTGTATGCATACTAACCTTGCAGGGGCTTGGTAAGTGTGAGGTGTGGGAATTGAGTTCCACATCTCCAATTCTCATCTCTTCCTCTTATGCTTATTTGTACTAACTCTTTGTTGTTGGGCTTAGGCCTTTCTCATTCCTTCTTCTATCTTCTTCTTTTCTTCTTTCCTTCTTCATTAGGATAGAAACCTCACTAACCCTTAGGACATCCATGCATGTTAACACTTAGGAATGTTTTTAGTCCCCTTTAGACTTTTTCCTTTGTGATCCTTTTGGTTCTTCTTCTCTTCTCATCTCATAACTCTAAAAAACACTTTAATAAGTTTGAAGTGATGCATTGATCCATAGCCTTATCCCATGAGGTATGCTTGTAGTATTCCCATCTTGGGATAGTACAAGTTTACCTTGTGATGCACAAGTCTGATCAAGGTATCTTCTTCATAAAAGAAAAGCATAAAAAACACTTCTTCATCTTGTAAATAATCAAAACACTTAATAAGTAAACAAGTTAGTGAGCCTATGCCATAATCTTTGGGTTCAAGTTTTGGGGATCTTCTCCTTACTTGAGTGTGCTTGTTCTATTATTCCATCTTGGAATGTAGCGACAAGTGCACATTCCCTGGAAAAGAGCTTGAGTTCAATTCCTTGTGACACACTCATAAAAGCCTCATAAAAAACACAAACAAACAATAAGCGTCTTTCCTTCGTGAATTATTTTCTCATCTCCTTCGCTCCGTACGCGAACTTGCTCCCACTTGTCACTTTGCAAGACGGTTACGCACTCGTCGTCCGAGTCTGCAACACCTGAGCAATGGCATAGGCAGTTCAAGCTTTAATTCACAAGCAATTTCCTTGTTACCCCCAGTTAGGGGAACTACGGCGTCTCTGATCCTCATTATCCTGATGAGGTACGTAGGCAGCGGGGTAGGGCCCGTTCGAGCACAATCTTTATTTTCCCTACATTTTTGTTCTTTTCTTATTTCAGTTCTTTTCCAATTCCAATTTCTTTTCTTTTTCATTCCGTTTGCCGCAGTTTTCATACCCTCACCCTTTGAAATAGTTTTCTTTTGCAAGCGTGGATACCGTCGGGTACGGCGGACGATCTGGGTGCTAATACCTTCCCAGGTCGTAACCGACTCCCGAACTCAGTCTCTTTGGTTCGCAGGACCTGTGTCCTTCCTCTTTCTTTCTTCTGGTTTGTGCAGCATTACCATTCCCTTTCTTCGGGATAAAAATGCCTGGCTGGCGACTCTATTCTTTTTCCGCGTCACTTTCGCGTTTGTACCAGGATGGAAATCTGGGGAGCGACAATACCCTTCCAGGTTTATGCAGCATTACCTTTCCTTCGGGATAAAAATGCCTAGCTGGCGACTCTATTCAACCTCAACCTCCAACATCACCGACGGTTCGCGTTTGCACCAGGATGAAAATTCGGGGAGCAACAATAGCCAACAAATTTCTTGCAAAATATCCCCCTAAACCAAAAATTGACTAAAGCTCTTCTTCTCTTTTTGAAAGCTATCAAGAATTCACCTTGAATTCTTGATCATCTTTGAGCTAAATCTTCATCCTATTCTTTTTTGTTCGTCAATTTTAGTAGATCAAGCTTGATATTGGATCAATTTGAAGAGTGTCCTTGGTAATTCACTTTTTCCATGGTTCTACTTTCATCATCAACATTCAAGATGTAGATCCTTGATGCTTTTGGTTATTGATCTTCTAGATCATAAATTGTTGTTTGATTGCAGGGATTTCACTGTGTTTTGGTTGCAAAATTCGTGCTAATTCAGTTCATGATCATGTGGTGTTTGAAAAAAGGTTTTAAAAATGGATCATGCTGAATTTTAGTAGAATTTTTTATTCTGCATGCAGATTAATTAGTTACTGCATAGGTAGTAACCGGTTACCTGTGTTAATTTTTTCAGAAAATTGTTTTGTGTTCAGGTAATCGATTACTGCTTAGATAGTAATCAGTTACTCTGAGCCAAAACTGAATTTTTTGCTTATTGTTTAGCTATTTTTGATTCATCTTGCTTCTTCTTCTTCCTCCTTCTTATTTTTACCTTGGGAGACATTCTTGGGACTGACTTCTCTTTAATTTCAATGGACTTTGGGTGTAGATTAGAGCGGTTAATATTCATTAGTCCAAATCTACCTTTAAGTGAATTATTTAATTCACTTTAGGTACTTTGCAATAGTGAGATATTTTCATACTTGAATCCACCAAGATGAGTGATTGAACTTAAATATGAAAGAATACCATAAATGAAACTCAATTTGGTATTCATCTTTAGTTTGGATTTCAGATAGCGATTTACATATCGTTTATCTCGCATGCATTATCACATACATCGTTTACCTTAATTGGTGTTGGCCGACCTCATTTGTAGGGTAATTACTTCGTAAATTACTTGGAGATTCTTAACATATACCTAAATGTGCCCCTACTTCAGAATAAAAAATCCAATTGGATACTTGCACTTTCATGACCAAACCTCGTGTTGGTCGCGTAATCCCAAAGTGATTGATCTTTTTGCATTAAGATCCAAGACTTGTGAAGTTTGATGCGTAGTTGCTTTGGGTCTCCCTATCTTTTTTCAAACTTCATTGAATTGGTTCTAATCTCCTTGATTAATCACTATATTGTAAGATACTAAGCGGAATCAGTTTCCTTTTCAATTTTTGATACTAAGTACCTTGGTTACTCTTATGGTTGTGGATGATTAAGTTTATTATACCATGATTATGTATATTATTATTACTATTACCATACTAACATTTTAATTTCCTTCTTGCACCTTTATCTTCTTTATTTTTTATTATGATTTATATTGTTTTATCATCCATTATCATATTTATATTCTTGTTATTATATTGTTATGTTGATTTTCCTTTTGTCCATTTGGACACAAAAATATTAATAAAGGTTTAAACCATAAAAAAAATGTTAATTGTTCCCATCTTGGACTATTGGTTACTATCCTTTGCATTGGAATCGAAGTTTTGGACTTAGATTCTAGGAAACCTTTCCTTTGCTTTGATCTTCATGGAAATGGTAGTTTTACCTATATTTAGCCATTTTCTAGCTTATAAGGATGAAACTCTTATGATCATAAAATGTGAAGCATCATCAAGTTTGGTTTGATCTTTCCTCCTTTATCTCTTTTATTTTCTTTTTTGGGATAGTCTCTTCATCTCCTCCCTTTCTTAAATTTTCAAAACTTCTCCCTCTTTTCAAAAACTTCTTCGTTTTCAAACTTAAAACCGCTTTCATAATCAAACCTTGATTTAGGTCAAGTGCTTTTTACCTTTTCCTCCTTTACCTTGATTTAGACCATAAAAAATACAAAAACTCATCAAATATTTGTGTGCCTTTGTGCACTTTTCCTTTTAACATTTTCTTTATATGTTTAGATATGATTCATTCTTTATAGCGGAATTATTCTCTAAAGAATGACCACTTATCTTTACATCTTAAAATCAATACAATACACTAATTTTTCACTATTTGTACCACAAACTACGGGGTTTTGATCTCGCATTTCACTTTGTGGGTACGTATTCATGAGGTGGTAAACCTCTTCAAACACAAAATTATTAAAAAAAATCAATTATTTTTTCATCCCTCCACTCTCTTTTACAAACCACTTTCAAACCAAAAGAAATAAATTTTTCAAAGGGTTCCCGTGGAGTACCACAGACATTTTGGGTGCGTAAAACCTTCCCATTTTGTAACATATCCCTTTACCCGGTTCTCTGTTTGTTTCTTTAGCTTTTTGCTTTTAGATTCATTAGGATTTGTTCGCTTTTTTTTTCTTTTTCCAATTGGAATAAAATTAAAGTATAGGGACAACCCTGTTTACTTTGAGTTAAGGCAACTAATAGCTTACACTCATGATTTTACTGCTACAATACCCTACTATAGTTCTAAGATCCCCAGTTGCGGTGTTTTGTGTTTCCTGATTACATCTTGGTTCCCACCTTGGAAGAGATTTCTAGCATTCTGAAGGTTCCAGTCCGGGACAGTCTTCCATTTTATGGTTCTGAGAGAGATCCTCCAGGGGAAGATATTGCAAGGGCTACTCATCTGACCTTGGTTAAGGTTAAAGGGAATATGGAGATCAATAAAGAGTGTAAAGGGTTTTATTTGGATTTCCTTCTAGCTAAAGCTAAAATGTGTGCCTTGGAGAAAATGTGGATGGACTTCATTGCTTTATTGGCTTTATTGGTGTATGGGATTAGTCTTTTTCCAGGAGAGAAAGGATTTATAAGCATGGAAGCCATATATATCTTCATTAAGACGAATCATGTTCCTACCTTATTAGGAGACTTCTTATACTTGGTGCATTACAAGAATGAGAGGAAAAGAGGTGGCTATGTGAATTGTTGTGCACCTTTATTTGCTACTTGGTTTGCTAGTCATCTTCCGATGTCAGGACATTTTGTAGATATGAAGGGTGATATGAAGTGGTTCAGGAGGTTGATGGGTTTGACTTCTGATGATATCATTTGGTGCTATAACAGGGATTTGGTAGTGTCGCTCCCGGGATTTTCATCCTAGTACAAACGTGAAAGTGGCACAGAAAAGGTAGAGTCTCCAGCCAGGCATTTTTATCCCGAATGACTAGGAAAGGTAATGTTGCACAAACCGAAGGAAAAAGGAAAGGACAAGGTCCTGCGGACCAAAGAACTGGGTTCGGGAGTCAGTTACGACATGGGAAGGTATTAGCACCCCCGATCGTTCTCCGTACCCGACGGGATCCACGCTTGTTAGTCTGTTTCAAAGGTTGAGAAATAAGATGTTTTTGAACTGAAATTGCTAACTGGAGCTGGAGCTAAAATGAGAAAGGGAACTGGAAAAGAGATCGAAAAGGGAAAATGTAGGGAAAAAAGAGTGTGCTTAAACAGGCCCTACCCCGCTGCCTACGTACCTCATCGGGAAAATGAGGATCAAAGTCGACGTAGTTCGCCTAACTAAGGCTGAGATTTGTTTGTGTTTTTTAGGATGAAGTTATCATAGCTCGAACTCAGGTGTTGTCGGCTCGCTGAATTGAGGGTGTTACCGTGTTGTTATTTGAGCTGTTGAGACAAGTCATGATCGTCCGCAAAAGAATATGGGATGAGATGAGAAGACATGGTGTCTTTGTTTATTGTCTTTTAGAAGAAGTGTTTTGATTTTGGTGTTTATCATATGTACAACACTAAAGACTATGATACAGGAGCGAATACTTTCCAAGGTCGCCCCCAATGGAACGTTTGTAAAGCATTCTAGAAGAGTGGAGGAGACCTCCACTAATAATTACCTATATGGCTTAAGGCTCGTGGCGTATTGTACACACTTTCATTATTAAATGTTTTTTATTTTTCTTTAAAGATGAGAAGTGAGACTCAAGTTTCAAAATGAAAATTCTAAGGGAGCTAGACTTACCCTAGTTATTATGTTCAAATGGGAATCCTATGGTTAGTGAAGCTTGAAAGGGGAAAGCCTGCCTAAACGAATACTAAACCTGGAAATGAGAGTATACAAAAAGTAATGGATAATACGGTCCTCCTATGTCATGGTTGGTGATAACGTATGATGAGTCGCAAAAGGAATGGAACGATGGATCGGGTGGGTCGATTGCGCGGTGCTGAGACACACGACTTATGGTTCGTAACATACAATGGTGTGCTTTGGTTTATTGGAGTGGAGTGATGGTGTAATCGAGGGAGGTCCTAAAAGCATATGAAGTTCATTTAATATTTTTGTGAAATTATTCGACGTTGGATCGAATATTCCTTTTCTTCAGTTTTTGAACTTTGGTTTTCTAACGCTTCATTTTATCTTTTCTACCCTAATTACAAGTATCATACAAGCATAAAAATGTTATAAACTATTACATCACAAAGCATAAGGACCATAAAAAGAAAAGTACAATCAAAGCATAGCGGAAAAAATCTGAATCCGTAAGCATAATCCTCGAATAATATCTTGCACAACCAAAAACAAATTGTTAGTAAGTGAAATTAACATGAATATGCAAAGTATGACCAAATGAATAAATGTGTAAAATTGCAAAAAAATATTAAAAGGCATATAAAGCATAAAATCTAAATAAGTGCAGAAAGTCGAAATAAGAATTTTAAAAAAAAATACAAACTATTTTTTATCACGCCAACAAGTTTTTTTTTAATTTTTGGAATTTTTATTAGAAGAAACTATTTTTTTAAAGATTTCTAAAAAGAAACTAAAAAGAAATAACAAAAGAATTAAAAGAAATCAGGGGGTGAATGGAAAGCATTTTTTAGTTTGAAAATGACATGGGCCAGAAAATAGGGGGTGCCAACAACATACTGGCAAGGCCCATGCGCTGGAAAACTAAAGTGCATACTATGGGTTTTTAGTCAACTTTGTTGACTTACTTTGGGCCCTACGATTAAAATCTTAGATGTGATGATACGATGGAAGGCTAATAATATAAGGTGCACGGTGTTACGGTGGTAGGCATGCGTGGAAGCAGAATATGGTGGTGCTACCGGACGGTGACACTTGTCACCGCGGGAATGGACCACCCCTATGAAATATTATCCACCAAATTGAATTGTAACGGTGGGAATTAAAGCCTTTATATGAGTTTTTATTAATTATTTCAATAAAAAAATCAGAAATCAAAAAGTTCATAAATTAAAAACAAGAGAAAAGTTCAAACCTCACAAACAAAACACGTTCTTCCTCTTCACTCAAATTCCCTCTTACGAAACCCTAGAGACGCCGCCTTCTTCTTCAAAACTTAGGGTTTCCGTCAACAATCAAATTGTCGACGTCGACAATCAAATCCACACCGTCGTTGTTTCCATCTCAACCCTCATCTAATTTTCATCACCATCGCGACTTCGTCCTTCTTCTGAAACTCCGTTGAATCCAAGCTCGCCGCCGTCGCAGCTCCTTGGTTCATTCTCCGATCGCGTCGTCAGCAACATAGTCTTATCACTGCCGATTTCAAGATTTTTTCGCCGTTCTTCTCACTTTCACCTCCGTCTTGTTACATCAATATCAACGCTCGCTCATAATGCGACCTCGCCTCTTCTCTCTCAAAGCGTGTCACAATCGAAACTTCCATTGCGCCGTACTTTTCTCAAAATCGCATCATCGATGCTCTACTCGCACTCTTCGAAGCTTTGTCGCATGTATATGTCGTACTTGCATCTTGTCAACAACAACTCAACTCCGACGCGCGACTTAGATCCTAGATGTGTTGATCAGAGCATTGTTCAGGTTCGAATGTAGTCTCATTGATATCGATCCTCTTCTTCTAATCCTTCATTTGTATGACTCTACATCATAGTGATTTGTGTTCTCGTTGGGGTTTTCCAATCTAAAATGTTGTGTGGTTCTTTAATTCCATCTGCATGGGATTGTTGATGAGGATAAAGGTGGCGCTAGTGAGGCCGTGAATTGACAATGAAGAGTATAGATGAATTTGCAGCGATTATATTGAAACTTGATGGTGGAAGGTTGTAGAATATTGAAGATAATGATGGTTATGTTGAAGATGATACAAAGGATTGATGGAAGATCAAGAGAAGGTTTGTGGTGGTGATTGAAGATTTAGATTGCAACCTTGAAGAGTTATGATGGTGATGCTGAATGTTAAGTTTTTTTTCTCCTCATAACTGAATTTATGGTTTCTTGTTGCAAATTGATGACGAGAGAAATGTAAGAGTGAAGAAGATGATGAAGAATGTAGGAGAAGAAGAAGGTTTAGAATGAATGAGATTGAGAGAGGTTTGGGATGAATCAAGTTGGAAGAATGAAGCAGCCTCTTTCTGATGTAGCAGTAGTGTTCTTTTATAGAAGATCAGAAGGGTTGTTTTCAGATTTCTCAGGTAAATTTCAGTTATGAAGTTAGTTAGAGTTTACGTTTACATAACTGATTTTGGTTTTCTGTTAGGCTATTCTTAAGAGTTTTTTTTTTATTTTCTTATGAGGGTTTTTCTTTGAAGGTTTTTTTTATTGTGGAAGGAAAATCTGAGTAAGAGATTGATGATGAATTCCGAAGGTGATTGAAGGGTGGAGATTGGAGAGTTCCCTGAGTTTTTTTAGAGAGATTAATGTCTCTTTTTCTCTTTTCATGAAGGATTTCTGTTATATTTTGTAAATGATATTTTTGTTATCTATAACTGAATTCCTCTGCATAATTGTTTCCATCTCTATTTTGAATTTTTTATGTATTTTCTTTTACTACAACTGGTGTATGTATGTGAAGCCACAACTAACTTTTTAATGATTTCCTAAAAGATTTTCGGTTTTTGATCACTCAAGTTACTCTAAAACATAATTTAAATGTATCGGCCCTTTTGACTTAGATCACTGGAATTTGACAGAAACATGATGAATTAATGTGAGGAAAAATAAAGCCACCAAGCAATGTGATGCCTTTGATAACATTTTAGGGAACTCGTAGGACCCAATAATCCCAATACCAAATACAAAATAAACAATCAGACTTAATATCAATATATTTGGAGCTAATGTAGAAATAGGGTAGGAAAGTGGACTTAGCAACAACGGGCCTATCAATTACAAATGTACTTGAGAAATTGATAGTATCAAAACAAGTTAATGAGTCTTTGACATTAAGAACTATGGATAATTTGTGGTTTTGGGATGGAATTAAAACATGGAATTAATTTGGACTAAAAAAGGACAATGGACATAGAAATTGGTTTTGGATTATATGGTTGAATAATGAAAAAGGTTTATGGTTTAGAAAAGATATAGAAATTGGTTTTGGATTATATGGTTGAATAATGAAAAAGGTTTATGGTTTAGAAAAGATGTGGGCTTGGCTTTTATAGAGAAATGGATTTAAAAAAGAAAATGGAATTAAAATGATATAATGAAGTTGAATGAGAGAAAGAAAGAATACATGGATAACTATTTATGGTTAAAAATGAAACTAGAAAAATGGATATGGTTTAGACATAAACGTAAAGAAAACGGGAACGAAAAGAATTGGTTTAATGGATAATTTGACAAAATGGTTAGAAATGGATATGGAACTTGATATTTTTGTGAAACGGACCAATTACCACCAACATTCACATAGCTATGAAAACTCGATTCATCAATTCACTCAACTCAAAACCAATCTTACATCGTTTCCATCGAAACCACTTAATCAGAAGGAACATCACTACTACAGCACCATTCATAAGTGAAACAACGATCATCTAGGTAAATCATTCTTTGAGCGTCTCCTCACTTCAAATTCGTTTGAAATAAATATGAGCCACTACTTGATAACCTGATAATTTTCATCCCCGAAAACCTGAATTTTGGATACACATTATCTGAGGAATAAACCACCGGCACATGTAACTTGCAGTTGAAGCAATTCCCTGATATTTTGACCAGGATTAGGTCAAACATACATTTGAATTGGATCATCACTGAATAATCGCATTTGAAGTGAAACCACTGCCATGATTTATGCTATGCTTTATTTTTCTATGCAAAGATGCAGTGATATGTATGCAATATGATAAGTTAAATGCTATGAAAATGAGAGGGAAAATTTTGGGGTGTTACAGCTGCCCCTATTCAATCATTGTAGACCTGAATGGATGATAGCAGTTGCTTTCAGACGTTTGAGGTATGCAGGGATTGAATACCAGAAACAACCAAAAAATTTCCACTCTATGGAAGAAGAACAGAGAAATAAATCCAACCATATGAACTCTGCTCGGATATAATTCTGATGGGAAGAATAGTAAATAAGGGAAATGCCTTTCGAATAATGTCAGAGAGCTACCGACTCGCCACACTGCGGGTGGACTTTGAAAGTCTGTCTTTTTGAACCACGCCATACAACTACTGGCTTACCACACTGCGGGTGGACTTTTGGTAGGCTACAATAGTGTCTTAATGATGTCTTTTGGATGGAGTTAGACGACTAACGGCTTGCCACACTGTGGGTGGACCTTTTCCAATATACGGTCATACTTCAAGATGCTTTGCCACCCTGAGAACGGACTTTAGCCAATCTACGGTTGGAATTTAAGAATTTTCCACCCTGAGGATGGACTTTGGCCAATCTGCGGTTGGACTTCAGAATGCTTTGCCACCCTGAGGATGGACTTTCACCAATCTGCGGTTGGAATTCAAAATACTTTGCCACCCTGAGGATGGACTTTCGCCAATCTGCGGTTGAACTTTAGAATACTTTTCCACCCTGAGGACGGACTTCTTGCCACACTACGGGGGACTTTTGCCACACTACGGGGGACTTCTTTCCACACTACAGGGGACTTCTTACCACACTACGGGGGACTTCTTGCCACACTATGGGGGACTTTTGCCACACTACGGGGGACTTCTGTCCACTACGGTGGACTTCTTGTCACACTATGGGGGACTTTTGCCACACTACGGGGGACTTCTGCCCACTACGGGGGACTTCTGCCACACTACGGGGGACGTTTTCCACACTAAGGGGGATTTTTGCCCACTACGGGGGACTTTTGCCACACTACGGGGGACTTTTGCCCACTGCGGGGGACTTTTGTTCACTGCGGGAGACTTTGGAAATTTTCCACCCTGAGGATGGACTTTCGCCAATTTGCGGTTGGACTTTTTGCCACTACGGGGGACTTTTGAAATTTTCCACCCTAAGGATGGACTTTTGTTAATCTGCGGTTAGACTTTTGCCCACTACGGGGGACTTTTGCTCACTACGGGAGACTTTTGCCCACTACGGGGGACTTTTTCCCACTCCGGGGAACTTTTGCCCACTGCGGGGGACTTTTGAAGTTTGCCACCCTGAGGATGGACTTTCGCCAATCTACGGTTGTACTTTTTCCCACTACGGGGGACTTTTTCTCATTGTGGGAGACTTTTGCCCACTTCGGGGGACTTTTGTCCACAGTGGGGGACTTTTGAAGTTTGCCACCCTGAGGATGGACTTTCGCCAATCTACGGTTGGACTTCAGAAATTCGCCACCCGGAGGATGGAATTTGGCCAGTCTACGGATGGACTTTAAAATTTTGCCACCCAGAGGATGGACTTTGGCTAGTCTACGGCTGGACTTTAGAAATTTTCCACCAAGAGGATGGATTTTGGCCAGTCTACGGATGGACTTTAGAAATTTGCCACCCTGCGGATGACATTGGCCAGTCTACGGATGGGCTTTAGAAATTTTCCACCCATTGGATGGACTTTTGCCAATCTGTGGTTGGACTTTAGAAATATCAAACTTGGATTATGTTGGGTATGCATATGTTAAATCGCATGGCATGATGCCCCATGACACCGGGGCTATTATGTTTTAGGCATGTCAATGAAATGATGCAAGTGCAAAGGGAATTCCTGATGAGGAAGTAATAAGTCCTTGCTGACTCTGCTGAGAATGCAAATGATTGTTGATTCGATCTCGAGATGCCCTGCAGGGATAACATCTCTGCTGGAGAAGAGCGTGAATAATCTGTTTGTCTCGAATTATCACACTTTCCAAAAATAAATTGGACTTTAGATTTGAGGACCTTTCTAAGGGATACTTCAACTACTGGGGATTGAATCTTACCCATAACTCCGTTGGGGGATCGAAAACTTTCCGATTTAGCTAGGGAAAGGTCTTGTCAAGGCTCTGCTTAGGAGAACTCTCTGCCTACCTGAATTTTCCGAACCTCTGTGGGGAAGGAAATCGTTCAGCTGGCTTCCGGGAATACTTGAATTCTTGTAAGAAATACTTCACCATGGGAAGAAGACTCTCTATTTGGGGATTAATAATCCTTATTGCTCTGCTGGAGTTAGGAAATATTCTGAGATCTGTTGGGGGAGAGAAAAAAATTGTTTGAGATCTGCTGGGGGAATAAATGCCACCCTAGATCTGTTGAGGAACAGAATCGGGGAAACCTGTTGAAAGAGAAAAAAGTCTTGGATGTACTCCGCTGGACGTAACTTCTATCTGTATGTTGGGCATAACAAAACCGAAACACATCCTGCTGAGGAGGAAAGATTTCTAGTAGTTTCGTGTTGTGGATCATTTGCTTTTGTCTGGACTTTACCTTAAGAGGATTTTACAAAAGACTTAGTGTCTTTAAACTCTTAAGTATCACAGTGACTGCATGAATTGACATAATAACCTTATTGGGGAGGTAGCCATTGTCAACACAAATGAGCTTGTAGCTGTTGGAAGTATTGAACGAGAGAATTGGCTTGGCGAGTGACCACTAGATAAGTAATGGACTCAATCAGTAAATGTTGTGACAAAAAAAGTGACACAAAACTCTTCAAAAGCATAGTTGTCCCGGTACTCTGAACTCTGGATAGGTGCTTCCGATTGTCTGTCTTTGGGAAAGAATGAATTCTTGTGCTATTGGGGTGGTCTTCCCCAGTACGAGTCTTTGAGTAGTTTTTGCCCTTGACTGACTAATATTTAAGGGAATACCCGCACTGATTGCTAAGGGAGAGATTTTGAATCTCAAGGTGATTGCCCCAGTTTGGCTGAGTTTTGTAGAGATTGCTTGACATAACTGCCTGGATTGGCTGGCTCTACAATTAGTTGGGAAAGTCTTTACTCAATGGAGCTTTCTGGAAAAATGCACCTCGACCTGATTGTCTTTCAGAAGTTTGAGACTTCCCAACTTGGCAAGATTGAGCTTCTGGACTGAATTTCCGTATGTGAACTTCTTATGATGTCAAACAAATGTATGCAAGCAGAAATTGTTTATTGTGAGAATGAAAATTCTAATGCAACTCACATGTTAATCTTGAAGTCTTTATTAAAAATGTGTCGCAAACCTTTGTGAGCGAATCATTGGTTAAGATAAGGCATTATTTTTGGATAAAAGAAAGCATGCACATGCAATACCAATAAAGGTATTTTAGCACAACTCATAGGTTTCAAGAACGCGGTCTCGTGGTAGTATGGTCTCAAATTAACCATGTTTCAGTTAGGATTTTTTAGGGTTGTATTGTGGCCTGGTTCATGGTTATAGAAACAAAGGATATAGGCTCGAAGTTTAAATTTGCCCACCCCTCTTCATGATATCCTCCATTCCTATGTTCAAATAGCTTTCACAAATGCTCGCCTTTCATAAAGGTTTTGTGATGGTTGAGGAACCATTGACACTAACGATTCAAGCACCAATCAGGTTATTGTTTGGAGTCAGTTACCCTTTTGTATTTCGTGTTTGTGCCATACGACTTTGTTCTGGTTTAAGGATCTTTCTTGTGTAATCCTTTTCGTGTTTCGCTTTTGCGTTACTTTTCTTCTCCCTAACTTTTGACTGGACTGATTCTTGTGAATCTTTGATTGTGAAGTCCAGAGGGATGCCCTAATTTTTTCCTAAGTCGCTTGTTTTCAAGTTTCAACTTAGCGGACTTCTTCATTTCTCTTTTTTCGATTCTTTTATTTTTTTAACAAATCATGTGACACTGTTTATCTTGATTGCTTTGAAAGGGTTGTGACTGCCTCATTCTTTGGTCGATGAAGGATAACCATTGTGGCTTCCAGACATTGGACCTCTTGATTAGGATAACCATTATGGTTTCCGGTCTTTGGACCTCTTGATTAGCATAATAGAATGTAATGGATCCTCAAATACACTCCTTTATGAAAGTCTGAACACTTGGTCCCACTAGCTGACACCTACCCTGCCGCTGGGTTACATGTGAGGGTTTTTTCGTGTGAAAAGAAACTCCTACTTCAAGGCTCAAAGGGGTTAGCGAGGGTCTATCTCACTTATATCTCCGGTGTTTAGGGATTTGAAACAAAGCATATACGTCGTCAATAGGGTCTTACTTAAGAGCACACAATTAGAGATTCTTGCGGTTTTGTTTCGTCATCCTCCCTCATAGAATTTAAGCACGATAGTTGGTATTGCAACGCACACATACAAAGCTATAAGTGAATATGAATGAATTACTTCAAGAAAAACATGTGAGTTTTATTATGATTATCGTTCAAAAGCAAACAATTTTCATACATGTAGACAAATGTTTAGAAAATAAAAGGAACTACAAATGGAAATATAGTAAAGAAACTTAATATTGTCGTTATTGAGGAGGCTTGACTCCGTCTGGACCTATTAGTCTTGGATAGCTTCAGCGATTAATAGCTTTTTCACAAACTTGTAATCTTCAAGTAAATGGTTGCATGCCCAACATGGCAATCATACCTCTTATTTCAGTTATTATGACCTTAAGGCTCTAACACGAGACGTCTGGAGGAAAGAGTAAAGTTGGGGAATAAAGTTGCCCCATAAGGTTGCTCGGAAAGACCTGACGATCTTCTGCCTACGTATCTCCATTGACCCATGACCAATGAAGAATCAGAGCAACGTAGTTCCCCTTACTAGGGATGGAAATAACTTTGTTTCCTTGACACTACATTCAGGATTTCTATAACCAAGCTCATCCGAGTCTTCATCGGGTTGATTTACTCTTTCAACTGTTTGACTCTGAAATAAAGCTGGCACCTCTGCCCTGAATTGCCTCAGTTGGGTCTTCATTTCGGTTACCTCCGCCCGGAGTTATTCCAAACTCATACCTTGATGAGTGTGATTCAAGTTGCCCATTTGAAGAGAAACCAAATCAGGATAAGAATTTTTCTCAAAACACTTGTAATGAATGCAAGGATGTATGCAAATGCCATGTTCGGTTACTTCCGAGGAATTTATCTACTTAGATTCAAATTTTAATACAGAAAAATCCAACAGCCTGATTCATATGAGATCCTCGGAAATAACTGAACATGTGTGTTGAAATGCTATGATGTCATGTATGCAGCAGGAATATGATCAATGGTACGTGTCGGTACTGGTGTTGAGCAGTAAGCCAATTGTCTGAGGAGGGCCATAATATTATTTATGTGCAGAAATCCCAGAATTCAAAACCAGAGGACCATATAGAACTGGATCATATCAAAAAGTAACATTGGCGAAGAGGGTATGTTGAAAGTTTAGGGTTCCTGCAAACCTGTGAACAATCCATAACATAGGATCACTGATATAGTAGGTATGTAGAAGGTCCAGGTTCCTGCAAACCTGTAAACAAACCAAATCGTAGGATCACTGATGTAGCGGGTATGTTGAAGGTCAAGGTTCCTGCAAACCTGTAAACCCCTCCCAATCTCACGGGGGTGCTACATCGGGTCAGCATTACGGACTCTCAAAGCCGAGCAACAATAATACGTTCACCATTTCCGAGAAATGGCTCATGACTAAATCAGGGAATCGGTTAGGCATTATGTACCACTCAGGGAGGTCTCAGCTGAGTCCGGAAAAAATAAGCATCCCTCATAAGTTCCCAACTTCAAGCATTGAAGTCGAGAAACAATAGTACATTCATCCTGAAGGGTAAAATACTATCGTCATATGACCAGTTTCTTTAACTGAGTTCTTATGAGAGAACCATGCCATCCTATGCGAGTTCCCAGTGGGCCCTCAGATGCGAGTGGGTTTTCCAACAAATATGGTCTACCACTGTCATCACTGGAGAGGGTTGTTTCCACTAAGGTCCTCGGTGATTAGTTCTCAGTGTTAGCATCTCAGGTGGGAACATTCTATGGTTGGCCTAGGCAGTATAGAACATCTCCCAAGAGAGCCTGATCTGGGTGTGGGACTCGTGAAAACTACATGTGCTCAAGACCACGCAAGCCACACGACTGCCCACTCTAAAATATATGGGTATACTCAGGCCGGGTAGTTGACTTATCTCATAGTAATCCCATCCATCCAAAGAAAACCAGAACATCTAGTATATGCAATAGTAAGGTGAATGCGGAAAGCTATAAATAAAGTAAAGCGATCAACTGTAAATAAAACAGTAAAGCTAAAACAAAGTGCACAACAACAAACAAATAAACACCCAGCAGAAACCGAAGGAAAAAGGAAAGGACAAGGTCCTGCGAACCAAAGAACTGGGTTCGGGAGTCGGTTACGATCTGGGAAGGTATTAGCACCCCAGATCGTTTGTCGAACCCGACGGGATCCACGCTTGTTAGTCTGTTTTAAAGGGTGAGAAATAATAAGTTGTTGAACTGAAATTGCTAACTGGCGCTGGAGCTAAAATGAGAAAGGGAATTGGAAAAGAGATCGAAAAGGGAAAATGTAGGGAAAAAAGAGTGTGCTCGAACAGGCACTGCCCCGCTGCCTACGTACCTCGTCGGGAAAATGAGGATCAGAGTTGAGGTAGTTCGCCTAACTAAGGCTGAGTTTGTTTGTGTTTTTTAGGATGACGTTGTCATAGCTCTAACTCAGGTGTTGTCGGCTTGCAGAATCGACGGTGTTTCAGTATTGTTGTTTGAACTGTTAAGACAAGTTATGATCTTCCGCAAAGAATGGAGGATGAGAAGATAAGACGTGGTGTCTTTGTTTATTGTCTTTTAGAAGAATTATTTTAATTTTGGTGTTTATCATATGTACAACACTAAAGACTATGATACAGAAGCGAATACTTTCCAAGGTCGCCCCCAATGAAACATTTTTAAAGCATTCTAGAAGAGTGGAGGAGACCTCCACTAATCATTTCCTATATGGCTTAAGGCTCGTGGCATATTGTACACACTTTCATTATTAAATGTTTTTTATTTTTCTTTAAAGATGAGAAGTGAGACTCAAGTTGCAAAATGAAAATTCTAAGGGAGCTAGACTTACCCTAGTTATTATGTTCAAATGGGAATCCTATGGTTAGTGAATCTTGAAAGGGGAAAGCCTACCTAAACGAATACTAAACCTGAAAATGAGAGTATACAAAAAGTAATGAATAATACGGTCATCCTATGTCATGGTTGGTGAGAACGTATGATGAGTCGCGAAAGGAATGAAACGATGGATCGGGTGGGTCGATTACGCGGTACTGAGACATAAGTTATGGTTCGTAACATACAAGGGTGTGCTTTGGTTTATTGGAGTGGGGAGAAGGTGTAATCGAGGGAGGTCCTAAAAGCATATGAAATTCATTTAATATTTTTGTGAAATTATTCGACGTTGGATCGAGTATTCCTTTTCTTCATTTTTTGAACTTTGGTTTTCTAACGCTTCATTTTATCTTTTCTACCCTAATTACAAGTATCATACAAGCATAAAAATGTTCTAAACTATTACATCACAAAGCATAAGAACCATAAAAAGAAAAGTACAATAAAAGCATAACGGAAAAAATCTAAATCCGTAAGCATAACCCTCGAATAATACCTCGCACAACCAAAAAAAAATTGTTAGTAAGTGAAATTAACATGAATATGCAAAATATGACCAAATGAATAAATGTGAAATTGCAAAAAAATATTAAAAGGCATATAAATCATAAAATCGAAATAAATGCAAAAAGTCGAAAAAAGAATTTTAAAAAATACAAACTATTTTTTATTACGCCAACATGTTTTTTTTTTAATTTCTGGAATTTTTATTAGAAGAAACTATTTTTTTTAAAAGATTTCTAAAAAGAAACTAAAAAGAAATAACAAAAGAATTAAAAGAAATCAGGGGGTGAATGGAAAGCATTTTTTAGTTTGAAAATGACATCGGCCAGAAAATAGGGGTGCCAACAGCATACTGGCAAGGCCCATGCGCTGGAAACCTGAAGTGCATACTATGGGTTTTCAATCAACTTTATTGACTTACTTTGGGCCCTACGATTAAAATCTAAGATGTGATGATGCGATGGAAGGCTAATAATGCAAGGTGCACGGTGTTACGGTGGTAGGCATGCCTGGAAGCAGAATATGGTGGTCCTACCGGACGGTGACACTTGTCACCGCCGAAATGGACCACCCCTATGAAATCTTATCCACCAAATTTAATTGTAACGGTGGGAATTAAAGACTTTTTATGAGTTTTTATTAATTCTTTCAATAAAAAAAAATCAAAAATCAAAAAGTTCATAAATTAAAAACAAGAGAAAAGTTCAAACCTCACAAACAAAACACGTTCTTCCTCTTCACTCAAATTCCCTCTTACGAAACCCTAGCGGCGCCTTCTCCTTCTTCAAAACTTAGGGCTGCCATTAACAATCAAATTGTCATTGTCGACAATCAAATCCACATCGTCGTCGTTTCCATCTCAACCCTCATCTCGTCTTCATCACCATCGTGACTTCGTCCTTCTTCTGAAACTCTGTTGAATCCAAGCTCGCCGTCGTCACAACTCCTTGGTTCTTTCTCCGATCGCGTCATCAGTAACACGGTCTTATCACTACCGATTTCAAGATTTTTTCACCGTTCTTCTCACTTTCACCTTCGTCTTGTTTCATCAATACCAACGCTCTCTCATAATGCGACCTCGCCTTGTCTCTCTCAAAGTGTGTCTCAATAGAAACTTCTGTTGCGCCGTACTTTTCTCAAGATCGCATCATCGGTGCTCTACTCGCACTCTTTGAAGCTTTGTCGCGTGAATATGTTGTACTTGCATCTTGTCATCAAAAAATCAATTCCGACGCGTAACTCAGATCTTATATATGTTGATCAGAGCATTGTTCATGTTCAAATTTAGTCTCATTGATATCAATCCTCGTCTTCTACTCCTTCTTTTGTATGACTCTGCATCGTAGTGATTTGTGTTCTTGTTGGTGTTTTCGAATCTAAAATGTTGTGTGGTTCTTGAATTCCATCTGCAGAGGATTGTTGATGAGTATAAAGGTGGTGCTAGTGAGGTCGTGAATTGAAAATGAAGAGTATAGATGTGTTTGCAGCGATTACATTGAAACTTGATGGTGGAAGGTTGCAGAATATTGAAGATAATGATGGTTATGTTGAAGATGATACAAAGGATTGAAGGAAGACCAAGAGAAGGTTTGTGGTGCTGATTGAAGACCTGGATCGCAGCCTTGAAGAGTGGTGACGGTGATTCTGGATGTTAAGTTATTTTGTTTTTCCTCATAACTGAATTTATGGTTTCTTGTTGCAGATTGATGATGAGAGAAATGTAAGAGTGAAGAAGATGATGAAGAATGTTGGAGAAGAAGAAGGTTTAGAATGAATGAGATTGAGAGAGGTTTGGGATGAATCAAGTTGGAAGAATAAAGCAGCCTCTTTCTGATGCAGCAGTAGTGTTCTTTTATAGAAGATCAGAAGGGTTGTTTTCATATTTCTCAGGTAAATTTCAGTTATGAAGTTAGTTAGAGTTTATGATTACGTAGCTGATTTCGGTTTTCTGTTATGCTATTCTTCTGAGTTTTTTTTTTCTGATTTTCTTATCAGGGTTTTTTCTTTGAAGGTTTTTTTTATTGTGGAAGGAAAATCTGAGTAAGAGATTGATGATGAATTCTGAAGGTGATTGAAGGGTGGAGATTGGAGAGTTCCCTAAGTTCTTTTTAGAGAGATTAATGTCTCTTTTTCTCTTTTCATGAAGGATTTCTGTTATATTTTGTAAATGATTTTTTGTTATCTATAACTGAATTCCTTTGCATAATTTTTTCCATCTCTATTCTGAATTTTTTATGTATTTTCTTTTACTACAATTGGTGTATGTATGTGAAGCCACAACTAACTTTTTAATGATTTCCTAAAAGATTTTCGGTTTTTGATCACTCAAGTTATTCTGAAACATAATTTAAATGTATCGGCCCTTTTGACTTAGACCACTGGCATTTGACAGAAACATGATGCATTAATGTGAGGAAAAAGAAAGCCACCAATCAATGTGATTCCTTTGATAACATTTTAGGGAGGCCGTAGGACCCAATAATCCCAATACCAAATACAAAACAAACAATCAGACTTAATATCAATATATTTGGAGCTAATGTAGCAATAGGGTAAGAAAGTGGGCTTAGCAACAATGGGCCTATCAATTACAAATGTACTTGAGAAATTGATAGTATCAAAACAAGTTAATGAGTCTTTGACATTAAGAATTATGGATAATTTGTGGTTTTGGGATGGAATTAAAACATGGAATTAATTCAGACTAAAAAAGGACAATGGACATAGAAATTGGTTTTGGATTATATGGTTGAATAATGAAAAAGGTTTATGGTTTAGAAAAGATGTGGGCTTGGCTTTTATAGAGAAATGGATTTAAAAAAGAAAATAGAATTAAAATGATATAATGAAGTTGAATAAGAGAAATAAAGAATACATGGATCATGATTTATGGTTAAAAATGAAACTAGAAAAATGGATATGGTTTAGACATAAACGTAAAGAAAACGGGAACGAAAAGAATTGGTTTAATGGATAATTTGACAAAATGGTTAGAAATGGATATGGAACTTGATATTTTTGTGAAACGGACCAATTACCACCAACATGCATATAGCTACGAAAACTCGATTCATCAATTCACTCAACTCAAAACCAATCTTGCATCGTTTCCACCGAAACCACTTAATCAGAAGGTTCATCACTATTACTGCACCATTCACAAGTGAAACAACGATCATCTAGGTAAATCATTCTCTGAGCGTATGATCACTTCAAAATCGTCTAAAAAAATATGAGCCACTGCTTGATAACCTAATAACATTTAACCCTTACAACCTGAATTTTGGATACACATTATCTGAGGAATAAACCACCGGCATGTGTAACTTACAGTTGAAGCAATTCCCTGATATTTTGACCAGGATTAGGTCAAACATACATCTGAATCAGATCATCACTAAACAATCGCATTTGAAGTGAAACCACTGTCATGCTTTATGATATGCTTTATTTTTCAATGCAAAGATGTTGTGATATGTATGCAATATGATAGGTTAAATGATATGAAAATGAGAGGGAAATTTTTGGGGTGTTACAGGTAGGAAAAGAAATAATCACTAGCTGTAGAGGGTTCCCTAATATGTCGTTGTTGGGAAGGAATGAGTGATCAACTACAATCCTGTGTTAGTGAAGCAGTTTGGATATCCACTGAAGACCCCACTTGTTTATGAAGAGGTAGCAAAATATTTATATTTTCCTGTTGAGGGGAATGAAGGATTAGTTGTATAGGTCTCCCAGGCTTCGGAACTAAAAGTTAGGAAAGGAAATAAAGAGTTTTGGAGAGTAGACCCAAAAACTTATGAACCTTATACTGCATGGTTAAAAGATCACGTGGAAACCTTACTTCTTCCTTTCTCGGTGGAGCCTCTTTTATATCCTAAGGTAGTTGAACCTCAAACCACAGTCCCTATTGAAGAGTACATGAAGTTAGAAGCTGAAATGCATAAGGTCAGGGTAGAGAACTCAGAAGTTAACAACCTTTATCAGCATTCAGTCTACGTCAACAAAGCCTTTGAGGAAAAGGTACACCATCTCTAGAAGACCATGGAAGACAAAGAGAAATACTTTGCTGATAGAGAGCTCTATTTCAAGAAGAAGGGCTTAGCAGAGATTAACAAGGATGTTGAACGCAGAAAGGTCATGAAATATTTGAAGGAAGCCAATGAAGTTGTGACTCTCTGGAAGGAGAAGTGGGAGAAGAACCAGAAAGAGCAGAAAGAAAAAGAGGAAAACTACCAGTGGAAGATAGGGTACTAGAAGGAAGAACTTCAGCTAGCTCATAAGAAATATCGAGAGTACTTTCAGAGGCTGGAACAAAGCCAGAGATCATTAGAAGAAGCACGGAAGGAAATAGAAGAGCTTAAAGTTCTTGCAGAGACTAAGAATACTAGGTCAGAGCCAGGACCTAGTGAGGAGGATGCAAAAGTCTTTTTACAACAAATCGGTGAACTGCACGCCTCATTCAAGTACATTTTTGAGAAACCAGTACTGACAGGAAGAGTTGCACGTTGGTAAATGGTTCTGACAGAATACAAAATTCAGTATACGTCCCAGAAAGCCATCAAAGGAAGTGTTTTGTCAGACTATCTTACGCAGCAACCAATTGATGATTACTAACCAATGAGATTTGATTTCCCTGATGAGGACATCATGTTCCTCAAAGCTAAAAACTACGAGGAACAACTCCCGGAGGAGGGGCCAAATCCTAAATCCAAATGGAGCCTGATGTTTGATGGGACCGTCAATATGAATGGTCGCGGAGTTGGAGAAGTTCTCGTCACACAATAGGGAGTTCACATGCCCTTCACTGCCCAAGTGACTTTTGGATGCACCAACAATTAAGCATAATATGAGGCTTGTATCATGGGGATTGAGGAGGTGGTCAACTTGCGGGTTAAGACCCTCGACATATTCAGAGATTAAGCCTTAGTGATCAATCAGTTCAATGGGAATTGGTATACTTATTAGCCTAATCTGATTATGTATAGAGACTACACGAGAAGACTATTGACGTTCTTCACAATAGTGAAACTATACCATATACCTGGTGATGAGAATAAGTTAGATGATGCCTTGGTTACATTGTCTTTTATGATCAAAGTGGTGCAGTGGAACTATGAGACCAATATTGATGTGTCCCGCCTTGATAGACCGACCTTTGTATTTGTGGTTGATACAGTGGACGATGACAAACCATAGTTTCACGACATCAAATGTGTCTTGAAAGGCAAGAGTGCCCAACTGGGGCATATACCAATGATAAAAAAGACTTTGAAAAGGTTGGCTGGTAGTTTCTTCTTGAATCAAGATGATGTGTTTTATAAAAGCAACTTTGACATGGTTCTGCTCAGATGCGTGGCTAGACATGAAGCAGACATGTTAATGCAAGAAGTTCACAAAGGTTCTTTCGGTACCCATGTCGGAGGATATGCAATGGCAAAGTAATTGCTGAGATCAGGGTATTATTGGCTAACAATGGAGTCATATTGTTGAAAGTACACCCACAAATGTCATAAATGTCATATCTACGTAGATAAGGTGCATGTACCTCCGAATCTGTTGAGTGTCATGTCTTCTCCTTGGCCCTTTGCAATGTAGGGCATTGACATGATCAGAAAGATCGAACTTACTGCTTCAAAAGGCCATTGTTTCATTTTGGTCGCTATTGATTATTTCACAAAATGGGTTGAAGCAGCATCTTACGCCAATATCACTAAGCAGGTGGTAGCCCGATTCCTGAAAAAAGACATTATTTGTCATTACAAAGTGCCCAAAAGAATCATTATTGATAATGGTTCTAATATTAATAACTAGATGATGAATGTACTGCACCGGGACTTCAAGATTGAACATCACAATTCTTCTCCTTATCGCCCAAAGATGAATGGAAACGTCAAGGCGGCCAACAAGAATATCAAGAAGATTGTGCAGAAGATGGTAGTCATGTACAAAGATTGGCATGAGATGCTATCATTTGCCTTGCATAAGTAGCGAATGTCAGTACACATATCTATTGGGGCAACATTGTTCTCACTTGTATATGGTATGGATGCAGTTCTACCAGTGGAAGTTAAGCTTCCTTCTCTGAGGGTAATGATGGATGTCAAACTTGACGAAGCTAAATGGGTTCGTGCCAGATTTAATTAGTTGAGCCTCATTGAAGATAAACGTCTAACAGTTGTATGTCATGAACAATTGTATCAACGAAGGATGAATTGGGCATTTGATCAGAAAGTACGTCCTCAGACTTACCAAGTTGGAGATATGGTACTCAAAAGGATCCTTCCTCATAAAATATATTGTCACTCCCAAAGATTTGCATCCCAGTGCAGACGTGAACGGTCGGCGAAAAGAGGAAATGAGGTTGAATTGAATAGAGTCGCCAGCTAGGCATTTTTATCCCGAAGGAAAGATAATGTTGCATAAACCTGGAAAGATATGGATAAGACTATTGCGAACCAGGAAACTGAGAAAGGGGGTTGGTTACAACCTGACAAGGTATTAGCACCCATATTGTCCGTCGAACTCGACGGGATCCACGCTTACAAGATTGTGTTTAAAAGGGGTAGGTGTATGTGTTATCTGTGTGTAAAAGCTAGGGAAAGAAAGTACAGGTTTCAGTGCAAAAAGGTGAATTGCTCAGGAACTGAGGCTTTAGAAAGAATGCTGAAAGAGGGGGAAGACAGAGACTTTTGTTCAATAACCGTTAAGTTATTCCTACGTATCCTTTAGTGCAATGAGGAAGTCAGAACACCATAGTTCGACTCAAAGAGACTGAAAATAAATTGACTGTGAACTGCTTGCTTGTCTATGCTCAAGTGAATGACTCGTCTGGCTCGAGTGCTAACTGTCTTACATTAGACGGAAGAAGCAAGTTCTCTTTGTGAATGAGTGTGATGAGAAAAGAATCCCGAAGGAGACGATTATTGTTTGTTTTTTGTGTTTTCAGTTTTTTTATTTGTTTTTGGTGGTTTGCATAGGATTATAAGCTTAAGCCTAAATCAAGGGCTTGTAAACTCATTATATCCTCCCCGATTAGGGATAATGAGCCTACTTAAGTGTGAGATAAGCATCTCAACTTAATTACCATGATGATATAGGATTAAGATCATTAACCTACTTGTGATTATTTAGATTTTTTTGGGTTTTGTTTAGTGTTAAGTAATGAGTTTAATCTCTAATCACATATTAGTGAACTCATTACACCATCCTAATAGAAGGATAATAGATGAGAACACTTAAGCTGAGGAAGATACCTCAACTTCATCCATGGTTAGGGATTAAATTCATTATATAACAAGCCTTTATTAAAAGGATTTTAATTAAAGGATGAGATGAAGAAATGGATTTTAAGTTTGTAAGACAACTTAAGGGGGACTTGTCCATTAAACACTAGGGTTAGTCCCTCTTAACCATAAGGAAGGGATATAACCCTAATGTAAGGCCCAAGTTACAAGATAAAGTCTTGGTGATTATTAATGTGATTTGATTAAGAGGTGTAACCAAATTAAAGGTTTAACACTTAGGATTAAAGTTATACACTCCATCCTAAGAGAAGGATGCAGGCATAACCCTAATTCAAAGTCCTAAAGCTTTAAGAGTTTAGTCTCTGATTATTGAGAAGAGAAGAGAGACTCAAGGAGACTCAAAGTTAAAATACTAAGGGGGACTATATACAACCCTAAAAGTTATCATGCTTGGGTATCCTATGGTTTGTTAGGCTTAAAATAAAGGATCTTCAAGGCCACCAATGGAAGAAGCAGATGAAAAGAGAAGGAAGAAGAAGAATAAGCTACTTACTTCCTGAAGAAGATAAGTAACTTAAAAGAAAGAAAGTAAGAAGAATGGAACACAAGTGAAACAAATTCACTTCAAAGACAAGTAAATATGCATATGAATGATGAGAAGAGATGGGAAGTGAAGGCAAATCCACCTCCCAAATAACTTACCAAAAGTTCCTGAAAATGTTAGTATGAATGCATAAGACATAAAGTAAAAGGAAGTGAAATGAAATGAGATGTGAAGACCAAAGTCAGAAGTGAAAATGCAATATAAAAGGCATATGAGATGATGCAAAGTCATACAAGATGCATATGAATGATCATACAAGGATGAGATGCAAAGGAAGCATGAATGAAGCTTGAAAATACATGAATGTTCACGAAATGTAATGGATGCAAAGCATAGAAAATGAATGAAGAAATGATCAAGAAATGTTCAAGCATGTCTTAAGATGTCTAAGATGCTATACAAATGCTTGAAATGGCATAGCAAGTTCCCATGATGATGATGTGCAAAGATGAATGCAAATGAACATGAGAAATTAGGGTTTTATGAATGTATGAGATGCAAATAACCAAAACAGAAGCATACTTCATGATAAAAAATTGAAATCAAGCATAAACAAACCCTAATCCTATATAAGATCACACCCCAAATGAGAAAGTCAGAAACCTAACCTAATGAGAGTTATGAATTTTCTAAGTTTGTTATGGTTTTTGGGTGTTTCTTAAGGGAAAATGCAAATCAAATTGAAAATGCAAGATGAAATCATTAGAAAACTAACCTAGAAACTATATGCAATATGTGAAACAATGCAAAAAGAATCAAGTTCAAACTCATCATGGTTAGGCAGAAATGAATTTTTCAAGTTAGGGTTAGAAAATGTGATTTTTAAGAACCCTAATTCAAAGAAAATTGTGAAATCATGATCAAACCTAAAAAGAAATTTGTATGATGAGTTTGAAAATGTTTCTAAATGTATTGGCATGGTTCATGAATTTTTTGGTGATTTTTAGAAACCTAAATGCATTTTTAATTAATCAAAATCCATTAATTAATTAAAAATAACATTTAAATATTTTAAAAATACTTTTTAAATGCAAAAAATAAAATAAAAATCATTTTTGGGTTAAGAAAATTATTTGGATCAGAAATGCAAAAGATCATATGTTTTTGATAAGTTTGGCTATTTTAAATAAAATGCGAAATAAAATGCAAATAAAATGATATAAAAATAAAATAAAATGGAAGGTCAAAGCATCCAGTGGCTCAGATTCAAACTGGGGTGGAGGGAATTGACTGGCGCGCAATGCTACGGCTGACATTCAATCTGGCTAAATTTATTTAATTAATCTAATTAAATATGATTAGGGTTTTAATGACCAATCTGGGCCATCCATCCACGCGCGAAACCAAGATCCTAAGGTTGAGATTCAAACTAAACCTAAACCCTAATTAGAGCCCTAATGACTCTCAGGTGGCCGGAGAAGACCTCCGGTCATCTTCTCCAGCCAGTCCCCTCCCTTGAATCCCTCAAATGGCCATAAAACTTCACCAAAAGCTCCAGAATCAAACCTTAAACAACCCTAAACACAAATCAAACCTCAAAAATCATTTATCACTCAAGAACAACATGAATCGAAGCAAACAATTTTTAGGTCAGAAAGTTTCAGAGCAAGCATACATGGCCATTTCTCACTCATTTTCGAAACAAATCATATCAGTGTGATCAGGGGAACATAAAGAATCATATTGTAACTTAAAAAACAAGTTCTGGAAAAATTGTTTGAAGAAGCTACCTGAGATGAAGCTTTACAGTTTGGTGCTTTCTGGCCCTTTCCTTGATGCTAATCCACCCCACTTGGTCCCCTTGTGCTTCTGGAAAGCTTGAATGAAGTTTAAATGGCTTGATTTGGAAGATTCAGTTCTGATAGTGCATGAATCTTGTTTTTGTTTGGCTATGTTTCAGGGCTTTTTAAAGGGTGCTTTGTGTTCTATGGACCATTTGAAGATGATTGGTGAAGTTTGTTTTGAGGTTTGATGGCTGGTTTTTGAGAATCGAAGAAGGGAAGCTTTTTGTGATTTTTGGGCAATCTTTTGTGGGAGGTTCTGAGCTTGTGTCTTGTATGTAATGTGTTCCTTAGGGTTTTCATAAGCCAATATGTGTGATCAGAAGAGTTGGTGTGGCCTATTGTGATTGGTATGGGCAAGTTACAAAGAAGTCAACAACTTTATACTTCAAGTTAGGTATGGGCGTCTAGCACGATACGGGCGTCGGGAAACCAGCTTGATTTACTGGAGATGGAGGAACATGAAAATAAGTTCTTGGCTTTAGAATGAAATGCAAGATGAACAAATAATGCAAGTGAGATGATATGCAATGTCAGAATCCAGGATCACAATATCATAGCTTCATGAGTCCAAGGTACGGATGGAGGATACTCTGATCAGGAACTCGCTGGGTAGACTCTAAGGTTTTAGGGATCCCAAAGTTATCAACTCATATGGTTGTTCATCACATGCACCATAAGCATGACGGTTGATTGACTCCCCCATATGAATCTATTTTGGGTGAGATCTTTGTATCGACAACCCACAAGATCAAATTTTCTCGGGAGTCCATACTACGTGATCATCGACACGAGGTTTAAAACAAAGTCCTGGAGTTATGGAACTTTCTCAACTGTTTGATGCACATGTCAATTTCATACATTCTTGACAGTCAATCAACTCCATTGAGTAAGTTTATTCCAAGTGAGGTTTTCGTATCGAGCCCCACGAGGGCGAGCCCTGGTGCCCAATACTACGCAACCATCAACCGATGTTTTAACCAAAAGGTTCTAAAGGTCCTCAGAGTTGATGACCCTAATGAAAGCAAACTGAGCACACACGTCAAGGATTTGACGGTTGTCAGTATTCTCATTAGAATCTACTCCAAGTGAGTTTTCGTATCGACAACCCACGAGAGTGGTTCCCTCGGGAGCCCATACTACACAACCTCGCTAACTTAAGTTTGTACTCGAAAGCCCGGGTATAGAGCCTTTCCCTCAAGTTTCTTTTGCAAAGTATCGATCCAAATTATAGTACCAAGGAGCCACAAGATATATAAGATGGAATGCGATAAAGAAAGCGATAAAAATAAACAAGCAAGGCATACAAGCAAATAACCAAACAAACGCAGGAACTTAGACTAGGCTTGACTCGCATGGGGGTGAACCAGTCCCCAGCAGAGTCGCCAGCTGTCGTACCCCGAAAAATACGACCTTACGCGATCCGAAAAGACGGAGCCGCGCGCCAGACGGACTAAAGAGTCGCCACCTAATTCTATTTATTCCCGAAGAGGGAAAGGGAAGATATAGATACAACCCGGGAGGAGAAGGATGAGGACAAAGGTCAACGGAACCATTGTCTGGGTTCGGGAGTCGGTTATGCAGGGGGAAGGTATTAGCACCCCCTACATCCATCGTACTCGATGGGAACCATCTAAGTTATCACGCGCGAAAGGATGTCTATGCTTAAACGAATTGCTTGCTAGAGGGAAATGAGTTGAATTATAAGTTAGATTGATCCTAGGTGCTCGGCAAGGATTGAGATCCTCGTGCCTACGTACTCCCGTGTGCAATGGGAAAGTCAGAGCCTCGTAGTTCGGCCTACTAAGGGTAATGGTTGTTTGATTTTATTACCTTTCTTCGATGAAAGGGTTTAGGAGTTGAAATGCACTAAAGACTATGGATAGTTTATCTCGTCCAACAAGACGAGCGTCTTGCGTCGAAATAATCGGAGCGAGTAACGAGAGCTTGTTATCCTCCTTTCTATCGCTTAAGGCTCGTGGCGTATAGATCTTCTCGTTTTTATTAAAGTGTTTTATTTCCTAAGACCGCTTGACGTTGGATCAAGGGTTTGGATCTAAAAAGAATCGTTTTGGTTTTTGAGGTTAAAGGGTAAATGCAAGTGGAGGTTTATTTTATAGTTTGTTTAGCGAGGCACAATGCGCTCGGCTCGCAAGGATAGGTGGATCCTAATAAACGAAATGATAACTGGAAAATAAAGTGCAAGTGTGCAAGTGAGATCGATTGACGTTGGACCAAGGATTCGGAATTAAATAAAATACGGAAAATAAAAATACGTACAAAGTAATGGGAAGGGGATACAAAATAAATACAGGGGATTGCGAGAAATAAAGAGGTCTCGTTGTAATTAGCCCAAGAGAAAGCGTGTGTGCAGTGTTTTTGAACTGTTCGAAGGCGTTCGGCCTTTTTAATCGGAAACAACTATTCGAAGGCGTTGGACCTTTTTGGGACGCGTCGAAATTTAGTTCGTGAACTACCTTAGAATCAATTCAAAATTGGAATCATTCTATAAGGAGTCGAAACATTTTTTGAAATGCGAAAATGAATAAACAAATTGAATTGCAAAAAATAAATAGAATAATAAATACAAATAAATAAATAAATCAAATAATATTGAGAATAATGAATAAAATAAATTAAATTATATTACAAGTTTTTGTTCAAAATAATAAATAATAGGATAAAATAAAATAATAAAAAAAAGAGGGCCTCATATTGACCGAGTATCACCGATTTGTTGGAATCGGGCGAAACACCGGCCTTTTGTTATGTCATTGGCCCAAAAAAAAAAAAAAAAAATATATATATATATATATATATATATATATATATATATATATATATATATATATATATATATATATATATAAAGGAAACAAAAATTGAACAATTTAAAGAAGTTACTAAAAAACATACAAAATAAAATTAGAAAAGAAATAAAAAATAAAATAATCAATAGAACCCCTTTTTTTAAAACTAAGAAAATAAAACATAAATAATTAGTAGGATTGGCCAATGAGTGGTTCGTTTTAGAAATACCATGTGCTGAAAAGTTCATCAATCTATTTTAAAAAAAGAAAAACAAAAAGAAAGCCAAAAATAATAAATGCCAACCACAAGGTCATCACCAATTAAATGTTTTGTCTTTTCCATGACCCAATTAAAAGTTAAATTTATAGTAACAAGGAGATTGAAACTAGAACAATATGCATAATAATAAAATAGAATAAAAAGCAAGAAAGAGTAATACTAGTTATAAGGTTGGTGTGAAAAGCAAACATCACAAAAGTGGGTTTAACCCGTTTGAAGCAACAAGCCAAAGAGTCAGATTTTGTTTTAAATAAAATATAATAAATAAATATAAAACAAAAGTTTTGAGAACTTAAAATAAAAACGTGTTTTTCCTCTTTCCTTCTCAAAACGCAGTAGATTAACAACACACCCACCCTGTTAAAAGCAATTTACACCGGCGGTCAAGGATTCCTCCCTTCCGTTCTCACCTTTGTCGATTCACTCGATGGTTATCCATAATCTCTCTCAAACACGAGCGATTTTCACGGCGGGTATGGTGGTGCGACGGTTTATGTGTTTTGGTTTGATTTGAGAGGGTGTGGTCGCGATGAAAGACGATCGGTGTTGGAAGGTTAGTGGTTTGGGAGATTTGCTCACGGTTTTAAGGTTTAGATCGGGATCTCTGCTTGTTCTGTCCGCCGCGGTTCAGTGTTCTGGTGTCTCTCGCGGTGTGTCTGTTTTACGGTGGTGGATTGATGAGTTTTGATTAGTGGTTGAGGTTGAAGATGGAACGGTGGCGGTGGTATTTTGGATTTTCAGATTCTCACAGGTTTTGCGATAGTTTTGTGGTTTTTCTGCATTTTCGGTGAATAATGAAAGGTGAGATTTGGAGGATTTGGTTTGTTTGAAACTTGATGACTCTGTATTTTTGCAGAGATTTTTTTGTTTGTTCAAGCTTGTTATTGAAGAGTGAGAGGATTGATTTTATAGAGGATATGAAGAGGGTAAAAGGATAATTGGTTTGAAAAAAAATGAGGATAAGGATTAACCATGTTGCAGGTTGTTGTTTGTGAGTGGTAGTGGAGAGGAAAAAGTTTTTTGGTATTTTGGCAAATAACAAAAAAGGGATGGTGGTCTTACGGAAGGATCCGTTATGATGTGTGTACTGGGACCTGTTCATTTTGTTTTACAGCTAATGCCTTATTTTTCACGTGTCATTGTTAAGCTTGTGAAGAAAAGATGTTGATTTTGGGAATAATAATAAATATGGTAATAACAAATATAATAACAAAAATAATGATAATAATAGTAATAATGTTAACAAAAATAATAATGGAAATAACAATGAAACTAATAATAATAATAATAAAAATGGATAAAGATTAAAAGTAAAAAAGACAAAATGTTGAAATACTTTATAATAATTTTTGGAAAGTTGGATTTAATAATAAAATAAAAAGATAATAATAATATGATAAAACTATGAAAGATTTTTTGATTTTTTTTATTTAAACATTAATAAATGGACTTTTAAGAAGGATAAGCTTATGTAAAAATGATTTTAAAAAAAATTATATGTATATATATTATTTTTGATAATGACTAAACAATAGAAATAAAAATAAAATAGTATAGTTACACTAATGCTAAAAGGAGAAGAAGATTTGAAATTTTTTTTTAAGGGAAATAAATGTATTTTTCTGGATTTTTCGAATACCTAATAGAAAAAGAAAACGGGACATACATTTTTTTTATATATTTTGAATATTAGTTAGACAGCAAAAGAGATTAATGAATATTTTTTTTGAAATTTTTTTATAATATCAGAAAAAAATAAAATAATACATGTTTTTTAACTTTCAAAATATTTGTTAGACAGATAAATAAAATGGTACAAGTAGGACAAATTTGGGGTATGACAGATGCCCCTATCGAATTGGCTTAGACCGAGTAAGATGAACTGGCTCGCGTTCAATTTTTCAAGGTATAAGATAATTAGATATTAACAGACTCCAAATTTGTCCGACAAAGAAAGAAATTGTGAAAATAGCAGATGAAATAAGCTGGAAATGATGAGTAACACAGTAAAAAACAAATTGACAAAATAAATCACTTAGAAGATGATGAGGCGAATAACCAAAAGATAAAATCACTTATCACCAGAGGATGATAAGGCAAAAGACAGAAAAATAAAGAATCACTATCAATAGAGGATGATAGGCGAAAGACAGAAAAGTAAAAATCACTTATCACCAGGATAAGGCGAATAACTTAAAATAAACTCACTTATCAACAGAGGATGATAAGGCAAATAACTGAAAATAAAATCGCTATCACCAAAAGGATGATAAAGTGACCCCGACACCAAAAGGATGTTGAGTAACCGAAAAATTAAATAATCGCTATCACCAAAAGGATGATAAGGCGACCCCGACACCAAAAGGATGACGAGTGACAGAAAATTTAAATAAACTTTATCACCAAAAGGATGATAAAGCGACCTCGACACCAAAAGGATGACGAGTAACCGAAAATTAAATAATTGCTACCACCAAAAGGATGATAAAGCGACCTCGACACCAAAAGGATGACGAGTAACCGAAAATTAAATAATCGCTATCACCAAAAGGATGATAAAGCGACCCCGACACCAAAAGGATGACGAGTGACAGAAAATTAAAATAAACTCTATCACCAAAAGGATGATAAAGCGACCTCGACATCAAAAGGATAACGAGTAAAAAAAAATTAAATAATCGCTATCACCAAAAGGATGATAAAGCGACCCTGACACCAAAAGGATGACGAGTAACAAAAAATTAAATAATCGTTATCATCAAAAGGATGATAAAGCGACCCCGACACCAAAAGGATGACGAGTGACTGAAAATTAAATAATCTGGAAGAGAAATATCCAACGGGGACGTCCACTGAATAACACTTAGGAGTACCCTTGGAATCCTCGATCGACCCTAGATCCAGACTTCTGTTGGGGAAAGACCTGGAATCTTGGGTTGATCCTGGATCCTGAATTATGCACGCATGCTTGATTTTTGAGATGGTATTCCATAACGATGGAAATACGATGCAAATGCTTATGCACTGAGATATAAATTAAAAAAATGTTGGGGATAAGAAAAATATGATTTATTTAGGTATGCATATGATGGGCATGTTGTAAACGATTGATGTAAATGATGCATAATGATGCATATGAGATGATGAGAAAATGAAAGGTGCCAGCTTGGTGGACTTTTGGTTTGGTAGTTTCCAATAACGATTGGACTTTGGGTGGGTGGAGGGCTTGATTCCCCGACACTCGATCTTCGACGATGTATGGTTAGAAGATGGATCTGAAAGCTCCAAGTTTGGGCCACTTGCTGATGAGCGGAGCGACTTAATTGACACATGAAGACTGGTTTTGCTTTGAATGATTGCCAACGTCTAGCAGGGACTGCCTGTTCAGCTGGGGAAAAGAGGTAGGAAGATTTGCTCCTTGTTTGCTTCCACTGTTTGTAGGGTATTTGAAATAAATCTGGTGGGGAAGCTTTGACAATGGCCATGGCGTGATCTGCCCCAGTGTCTGGATTTGGTAGGTGCCTGCCTCTGATTGAACTGTTTGAAGATAATTTGCCCTTGATTGGGCTATTGAAGATGATTTTGCCCCTGATTAATGGACTTTGAGATAAAATGCCCCTGATTGGGCTAATTTCGAAGAAGTATTGATTCGAATCCCTCTTTAGATTGCCCCTTGTCGGGATTGCACTGATATCAAGCACTGATTTGCAATTAAATTGTTCATACACAAATGGTAATGTTAATGCAACGTTCATGTAAGTTTTGAAAAAGTCAATTTATTTGAATGCTGTGAAAGTGTGACGAATGGACCGTTGGTCCAAACGAGGTGCTGATTTAGAATGTACGTAAAAGATGCAGCAAGAATAATGTGCAATCGAGATTGAAGATTAGCAAATATATGGGAGTCAATTTACGCAACCTTGTTGGTAGCATTCTTTCAGAATAAACCAAGCCTCGATTAGGTCTTTTGAGGGTTGTAACGTGGTCTGGTTAATGGTTTTGAGAAACAAAAGATATAAAGCTCAAAGTTTGATTTGTAACCCATCCCTTCTTCGTGATGTTCTTCACTCCTACGTTCAGTTAACTCTACACATGCATTTGTTTTGATTTTGCAAGAGTGAAAATGAAGCTTTAAAGCTTGCTTGAAGATGGCAGTCATCTTATTTTGCTGGTGACCCTTTGATTCTTGATTTGGTGGTCACTAATATTTGTTTTGCTTTTGCTGAGGATTTGGGCTCCTCTTTTGACTTATTTTTTTCGACTAAGTCTCCCTTCGGGTGCTTAACTTAGTGGTTTTTTCTTTTCTGATCTTTTTTTTTGTTTGAACGTTGTGACTGCCAAGTCATTTGTTGATGGTCCTCCGACGGGATATATCATCTTGCGATTTTGAAGGTGTAGTCATGCTAATTGAACAACTACCTTACCCCGGGTTAAATGTAAGGGTTGTATCCAAAAGAAACTCCTACTTCTAGCCTCGACGTGGTTGACTAGGGATTAACTCCTTATATCTCCAGTGTTTGGGGATTTGAAAGAATCCATGTACATCATTGACGAGGTTTTATCCGAAAGCATACCGCAACAGTTATGGGTATTTAGTTTTCATCATCCTCCCTCAAATATTTGCTAAAGTGAAGTGAAGAAATATTTTTGTGATTTTTGCGATAAATGATAAATGATGAGCGAATGCGAATAAACTAATTCAAAACATGCATAAACATAATATTAACAAAACCAAGTACAAACGATAATGTTCAAAGCAAATAGTATTTAACAAACAGTACAAAATAACAGAAATGCAGAAATCATAAATGGCGATGGCTGCCTTGATTTGAGGAATTGAACTTCTCTTGATTGAATACTTCAAAGTCGGAGACTACTCAGCTTGGTCTTCAACAACCTCTTCAAATGTCTTCACTTGTTGGCCCAGTGCGGCGGCATTGGATTGTTCTGGACATTTGGATTTCTCGGGGTGAAGGTGAGATCCTTAGAGTCGATTAGATCTTGAATCTTGTGCTTGAACGATTTGCAGTTCTCGATCGCGTGACCCGGAGCACCTTTGTGATACTCACAGCGTGCATTGGCATCATAGTCTCGGGCGGTACCCGTTTGTGGTGGCAAGTCTTTCAAAACAAGAGTTCCCTTTGCCATCAGTTGATTAAAGATTTCAGAATGTGTCATAGGTAGGGGATCAAAGGTTCTTTCAGGCCTTCTTTGCTGATATGGTGGACGTTGTTGAGGAGCATATTGTTGTTGTTGACCAGGCCGTTGTGGATGGGTCGGTTGTTGGTACGGATTGGGCGCATACCGCGCAGCTGCAATCATAGGATGTGGACGTGGTTGATAAGCCATCTGAGGCGAAAATGGAGCTTGAATAGCTGGCTGGTAAGGCATTGGAGGAATTGGCTGATAAGACATAGGAGCATATTGTGCAGCAGCAACATACGGATACTGGTAGTAGGGAATTGGAGCAGGTGCACTCTGTTGAAGATTCCTACTTGCAGAAGAAATGGCATTTGTTTCGCCCTTTTTATACCCGTTGAAAGGTTTCTTGACATTGGCTTGGTTGCTAGAGCCTCCTTGAATCTTTCCGCTCTTCAGACCCTTTTCAATTCTTTCTCCGACCATCACCATGTCCAAAAATCCAGAAGATACACTGCTGATCAGCTTCTCGTAGTACTGCCCCTGTAAGGTGCCCATGAAGATATCGATCAATTCACGATCAACCAAAGGCGGATGCACTCTGGCAGCTAATTCCCTCCAGCGTTGGGCGTACTCCTTAATGGATTCGCTCTCCTTTTGAGTCATACTCTGAAGTTGAGTACGGTTCGGAGCTAAGTCAGTGTTGTACTTGTACTGCTTTTTGAATGCATCGGATAGATCATGCCAAGTACGAACATTGTTGCGTTCGAGCTGCATGTACCATTCTAGAGATGCTCCAGACAGGCTGTCTTGGAAACAATGGATCATAAGCTTATCATCTTTGGCATGAGCGGCCATTTTTCTGCAGTACATCCTCAAATGAAGCTCAGGACAGCTGAGGCCTTTGTATTTCTCGAATTCTGGCAGTTTGAACTTAGCAGGGATCACAACATCTGGAACTAAGCACATGTCTGAGGCACTCAGAGAGGTTGAGTTGTGTCCTTCAATAATTCGGAGTTTTTCAGCTAACTCGCGACACATCCTCATAGCTTCGGATTCTTGAATAGCATGAGGATTGGTGATTGGAACGGCAGTATGCATCTCATACTCAACTTGATGATTTTCTTCAGTTTGAGGAAACTGGACTTGAGTTGGAATAGGTTGAGCTTGAGGAATAGCACCAACAGTAACACTAGAGGTAGGTATTGGTTGGGAAGTGACCTCTTCAACAGCAGGGGTGAAGCCTGGAGGCAAACCATAAACCAAAGGATTTGGAACTGGAACTGAAGGCATTGCTCGTGAGGTAGATCCTTGCACTTGAGCATTGTTCATTGCGGCAGCAGCTTCACGATGTTCTTCCATTCTTGCCAAAGCTTGCAAAGTCTCATAAATCTGGTCAATTTTGCTCTTGACCGAGTCAATCTCCTCCCTCATGGCAGCTTGCTCTTCTTGAATTACGTCCATCAGTCTTCTAGTGTTGGCTCGAGTTAGGTATGGGCGTCTAGCACGATACGGGCGTCGGGAAACCAGCTTGATTTACTGGAGATGGAGGAACATGAAAATAAGTTCTTGGCTTTAGAATGAAATGCAAGATGAACAAATAATGCAAGTGAGATGATATGCAATGTCAGAATCCAGGATCACAATATCATAGCTTCATGAGTCCAAGGTACAGATGGAGGATACTCTGATCAGGAACTCACTGGGTAGACTCTAAGGTTTTAGGGATCCCAAAGGTATCAACTCCTATGGCTGTTCATCACACGCGCCATAAGCATGACGGTTGATTGACTCCCTCATATGAATCTATTTTGGGTGAGATCTTCGTATCGACAACCCACAAGATCAAATTTTCTCGGGAGTCCATACTACGTGATCATCGACACGAGGTTTAAAACAAAGTTCTGGAGTTATGGAACTTTCTCAACTGTTTGATGCACGTGTCAATTTCATACATTCTTGACAGTCAATCAACTCCATTGAGTAAGTCTATTCCAAGTGAGGTTTTCGTATCGAGCCCCGCGGGGCGAGCCCTGGTGCCCAATACTACGCAACCATCAACCGATGTTTTAACCAAAAGGTTCTAAAGGTCCTCAGAGTTGATGAACCTAATGAAAGCAAACTGAGCACACACGTCAAGGATTTGACGGTTGTCAGTATTCTCATTAGAATCTACTCCAAGTGAGGTTTTCGTATCGACAACCCACGAGAGTGGTTCCCTCGGGAGCCCATACTACACAACCTCGCTAACTTAAGTTTGTACTCGAAAGCCCGGGTATAGAGCCTTTCCCTCAAGTTTCTTTTGCAAAGTATCGATCCAAATTATAGTACCAAGGAGCCACAAGATATATAAGATGGAATGCGATAAAGAAAGCGATAAAAATAAACAATCAAGGCATAAAAGCAAACAACCAAACAAACGCAGGAACTTAGACTAGGCTTGACTCGCATAGGGGTGAACCAGTCCCCAGCAGAGTCGCCAGCTGTCGTACCCCGAAAAATACGATCTTACGCGATCCGAAAAGACGGAGCCGCGCGCCGAACGGACTAAAGAGTCGCCACCTAATTCTATTTATTCTCGAAGAGGGAAAGGGAAGATATAGATACAACCCGGGAGGAGAAGGATGAGGACAAAGCTCAACGGAACCATTGCCTGGGTTCGGGAGTCGGTTATGCAGGGGGAAGGTATTAGCACCCCCTACATCCATCGTACTCGATGGGAACCATCTAAGTTATCACGCGCGAAAGGATGTCTATGCTTAAAAGAATTGCTTGCTAGAGGGAAATGAGTTGAATTATAAGTTAGATTGATCCTAGGTGCTCGACAAGGATTGAGATCCTCGTGCCTACGTACTCCCGTGTGCAATGGGAAATTCAGAGCCTCGTAGTTCGGCCTACTAAGGGTAATGGTTGTTTGATTTTATTACCTTTCTTCGATGAAAGGGTTTAGGAGTTGAAATGCACTAAAGACTATGGATAGTTTATCTCGTCCAACAAGACGAGCGTCTTGCGTCGAAATAATCGGAGCGAGTAACGAGAGCTCGTTATCCTCCTTTCTATCTCTTAAGGCTCGTGGCGTACAGATCTTCTCGTTTTTATTAAAGTGTTTTATTTCCTAAGACCGCTTGACGTTGGATCAAGGGTTTGGATCTAAAAAGAATCGTTTTGGTTTTTGAGGTTAAAGGGTAAATGCAAGTGGAGGTTTATTTTATAGTTTGTTTAGCGAGGCACAATGCGCTCGGCTTGCAAGGATAGGTGGATCCTAATAAACGAAATGATAACTGGAAAATAAAGTGCAAGTGTGCAAGTGAGATCACTTGGCGTTGGACCAAGGATTCGGAATTAAATAAAATACGGAAAATAAAAATGCGTACAAAGTAATGGGAAGGGGATACAAAATAAATACAGGGGATTGCGAGAAATAAAGAGGTCTCGTTGTAATTAGCCCAAGAGAAAGCGTGTGTGCAGTGTTTTTGAACTGTTCGAAGGCGTTCGGCCTTTTTAATCGGAAACAACTATTCGAAGGCGTTGGACCTTTTTGGGACGCGTCGAAATTTAGTTCGTGAACTACCTTAGAATCAATTCAAAATTGGAATCATTCTATAAGGAGTCGAAACATTTTTTGAAATGCGGAAATGAATAAACAAATTGAATTGCAAAAAATAAATAGAATAATAAATACAAATAAATAAATAAATCAAATAATATTGAGAATAATAAATAAAATAAATTAAATTATATTACAAGTTTTTGTTCAAAATAAAAAATAATAATAAAAAAAAGAGGGCCTCATATTGACCGAGTATCACCGATTTGTTGGAATCGGGCGAAACACCGACCTTTTGTTATGTCATTGGCCCAAAAATTAAAAAAATAAATAAATAAATATATATATATATATATATATATATATATATATATATATATATATATATATATATATATATATATATAAAGAAAACAAAAATTGAACAATTTAAAGAAGTTACTAAAAAACTTACAAAATAAAATTAGAAAAGAAATAAAAAATAAAATAATCAATAGAACCCCTTTTTTTAGAACTAAGAAAATAAAACATAAATAATTAGTAGGATTGGCCAATGAGTGGTTCGTTTTAGAAATACCATGGGCTGAAAAGTTCATCAATCTATTTTAAAAAAAGAAAAACAAAAAGAAAGCCAAAAATAATAAATGTCAACCACAAGGTCATCACCAATTAAATGCTTTGTCTTTTCCATGACCCAATTAAAAGTTAAATTTAGAGTAACAAGGAGATTGAAACTAGAACAATATGCATAATAATAAAATAGAATAAAAAGCAAGAAAGAGTAATACTAGTTATAAGGTTGGTGTGAAAAGCAAACATCACAAAAGTGGGTTTAACCCGTTTGAAGCAACAAGCCAAAGAGTCAGATTTTGTTTTAAATAAAATATAATAAATAAATATAAAACAAAAGTTTTGAGAACTTAAAATAAAAACGTGTTTTTCCTCTTTCCTTCTCAAAACACAGTAGATTAACAGTACACCCACCCTGTTAAAAGCAATTTGCACCGGCGGTCAAGGATTCCTCCCTTCCGTTCTCACCTTTGCCGATTCACTCGATGGTTATCCATAATCTCTCTCAAACACGAGCGATTTTCACGGCGGGTATGGTGGTGCGACGGTTTCTGTGTTTTGGTTTGATTTGAGAGGGTGTGGTCGCGATGAAAGACGATCGGTGTTGGAAGGTTAGTGGTTTGGGAGATTTGCTCGCGGTTTTAAGGTTTAGATCAGGATCTCTTGTTCTGTCCGCCGCGGTTCAGTGTTCTGGTATCTCTCGCGGTGTGTCTGTTTTACGGTGGTGGATTGATGAGTTTTGATTAGTGGTTGAGGTTGAAGATGGAACGGTGGCGGTGGTATTTTGGATTTTCAGATTCTCACAGGTTTTGCGATAGTTTTGTGGTTTTTCTGCATTTTCGGTGAATAGTGAAAGGTGAGATTTAGAGGATTTGGTTTGTTTGAAACTTGATGACTCTGTATTTTTGCAGAGAATTTTTTGTTTGTTCAAGCTTGTTATTGAAGAGTGAGAGGATTGATTTTATAGAGGATATGAAGAGGGTAAAAGGATAATTGGTTTGAAAAAAAAATGAGGATAAGGATTAACCATGTTGCAGGTTGTTGTGTGTGAGTGGTAGTGGAGAGGAAAAAGTTTGTTGGTATTTTGGCAAATAACAAAAAAGGGATGGTGGTCTTACGGAAGGATCCGTTATGATGTGTGTACTGGGACCTGTTCATTTTGTTTTACAGCTAATGCCTTATTTTTCATGTGTCATTGTTAAGCTTGTGAAGAAAAGATGTTGATTTTGGGAATAATAATAAATATGGTAATAACAAATATAATAACAAAAATAATGATAATAATAGTAATAATGTTAACAAAAATAATAATGGAAATAACAATGAAACTAATAATAATAATAAAAATGGATAAAGATTAAAAGTAAAAAAGACAAAATGTTGAAATACTTTATAATAATTTTTGGAAAGTTGGATTTAATAATAAAATAAAAGGATAATAATAATATGATAAAACTATGAAAGATTTTTTGATTTTTTTTATTTAAACATTAATAAATGGACTTTTAAGAAGGATAAGCTTATGTAAAAATGATTTTAAAAAAAAAAATTATATGTATATATATTATTTTTGATAATGACTAAACAATAGAAATAAAAATAAAATATTATAGTTACACTAATGCTAAAAGGAGAAGAAGATTTGAAATTTTTTTTAAGGGAAATAAATGGATTTTTCTGGATTTTTCGAATACCTAACAGAAAAAGAAAACGGGACATACATTTTTTTATATATTTTGAATATTAGTTAGACATCAATAGAGATTAATGAATATTTTTTTTGAAATTTTTTTATAATATCAGACAAAAATAAAATAATACATGTTTTTTAACTTTCAAAATATTTGTTAGACAGATAAATAAAATGGTACAAGTAGGACAAATTTGGGGTATGATACAAGTCATTTCCAAAAATAGCAAGTTTGCATTTGGCCCAAAATTCTTCAACTTTGTGAACTTCCAACCACTTCTAAATGATGATGATAACCCTTTGGTGCCCTTGATGGAGGCCTCAGATGCCCTGATTTTGACTTTACTTGCTCAAGAAGTTACCCAATGATCATATGACTTCCATAGTGAATTTCTTCATCAAATTTGGTACACATGATCCTTATAAAATATTAAGACCATTAGAAACAAGAATGACCAAACAATTTAGGATTAAGGCTTCTGAAACCAAAACCCTAATTTTGGTCATCTGTGCAGGAAAACCCTAGCTCTGCCTCTATGCCTTTGACATGCTTTGTGATCTTTTGACTTTCATGAACTTTGGGGAGCATAGTATGATCATGGAACACACATGGACCCTCTTGGAAAGCTTCAAGACCTTTGTGATGGCTCATATCACTCCTTGGATTGCTCAGATCACAAACCCTAGATGCAGATTAAATGGACTATGCAGATGAAACAAATAAGCAATATGAGATGGTATGCTTATGCTAATGCAAAAATGAAATATCACAAGCCACAGTGTGAGAAAGAGTGAGGTAAAATTTGGGGTGTTTACAGCTGCCCCTATTCAAGCATAAGTTAGTTGGGCAGGATGTAAGCGCCTGACTTAACAGACAAACAAGATAACTTGTGGTTGAATACCAAGGACAATCCGAAATTTGCACTCGCTGGGGAGAAGAAGAAAAGGGATATAAATTGTAAAAGATAGTATAGTATGAATATCAAATGAAAGCGATGGAGGACGACCATTGAGCAGAGGACGACTGTTGGGGATAAAACGGTAAGCAAAGCAATGACGGGGACGACCATCATGCTGGACAAATAAAGAAACCGTGATGGGGACGAACATTGGGTAAAAGTGATGAAGGACGACCATCAAAAGAGAAAAGACCACGACGGGGACGGCCATCGGGTAAAGAAAATAAAACTCTCTGGGGATTTTGAAGAAGTGAGAAAAGTAATGATGGGGACGGCCATCAGGATGGAAAGTAACTAAATCGCAACGGGGACGGCCATCGGTTAAAAGAATAAATGAAATAATGATGAGGGACGGTCATCAAAAGGTGAAGGACGATCACCTAGCAGAGGACGACTGCTGAAAATATCACGACATATGACGAATGCCGAATAGAAAAGGTCAACGATGGGGACGGCCATCGGGTAAGCATGATGAAGGACGATCATCAAGAGGTGAAGGACAATCACCTAGCAATGTATGACTGCTCTTGGGGATTATCACAACATAGGACAGATGTCGGATAACAAGATCAACGATGGGGACGGCCATCAGATAAATGATGAGGGATGGTCATCAAAAATGTGAAGGACGATCACCTAGCAGGGGGCGGCTGCTCTTTATCACGACATAGGACGAATGTCGGATAGAAGGTTCCAACAATGGGGATTCCACTGGGGAAAGGATGAGGGACGGTCATCCAAAGGTGAAGGACGATCACCTGGCAGGGGATGGCTGCTCTAAGTATCACAACATAGGACGAATGTCAGATAGGAGAAAGTTGTTTTGTTGGCGACTTACTGGGGAATGGTAAACACGGACGAGTGCTTACGCTTTTTTTTTCTTTTTTTTTTAAAAAAAGGTACAAGTGTTTGACGGTGTGTATAGATTAAAGATACGGACGAGCATCCTTAGGACCACGATACTGACGGGTATCGATAGAAAGAAACGCTGATGCGTGTTTAAGGATGATGATACAAACGAGTATCAATCGGTTAATCAAGGAACACGAACGAATGTTGAATATGCTGAGGGGTGATATATACAAGATACGGACGAGTATCGAAGACTTTTGTATAAGTATGTACAAGTATGATCTGCTGGTGATGTATGTGTAAGACATGGACGAGTGTTTTGACTTGCTGGGGAAATATGACACGGACGAGTGCCAAAAGAATATGTACAAGTATGAACAAATATTTATTTCGAGAATGCAGAGGGTATTCTGGCGACCTTACTGGGGAAAGATGTCAAGGACGAGTTTCACAAAGAACATATATAAATATAAATAGGTATTTGTATTTGAGAGTGCAAAGGGGATGCTTTGGCTTTTATCTGCAGGGGATATGAGTTTTGTATATTGTTGATGAAGTGACGATGGTATTAGCAGGTGATTGGCTCGAACCTGGCTTATGATCATGCAAATGTTTGACTTTTGCCGTAATGCTTCGTATTAGATGGAATGCTACACTTATTTTGGTGAATATGATGCGAATGATATGATTATGGAAATGAGAAACTCGATCCGAGATCCGGATCCTGCGGGGATAAAGATCTCTGGCTAATCTGTTCGGAGGGAGAACTCAGCTGGGGAAAGAGATCATTGATTGATCTGTCCGGAGGGAGGACTCCTAATGGGGATGAGGAAGTTTTAGCAACTCCGTTGGGGACGTGTTTCAGGAATTGCTCTACTGGGGAGGCAACTCTGTGGGGAATCAATTCCACCAACTCTGTTGAGGATGAGCCAATTCTGGCACTTCTGATGGGGAAAAGAAAGTTCTTTGATCACTTTGTTGTGAAAGAGTTGTCATGCATTGCTCGGGAGATCCCGCTTGGGGAGGAGATAACTTTTGGGAAGTAGTATGCTGGGTATTTAATGCTTGATATGCCCCATGTTGCGAAAGATTGTCTTCCTTGAGTACCTACAACATGTTAAGACAAAGGAAAACGCACAAGTGTCCCGAGGTATCCTTAACCGGATTCCGTCATAGGAATTAGATTTGCTTAAGAATTCAAATTTCCTGCAAGCATTTTGTTAAAAATGGCCTATAAGTTCCATGCCAATGTTGTATTATGAACTCTGTACATTTTGCAAACAAAATAAAAAGGTAAAAACAAAGTGTGACTGAATATTCTGATTTTATTGATTTGTGTGCCCTGAATAGCCAAATACAGTCAAAGAAGCGAATCCACTGAAAGGAGGAAATTGATGTAAATTGAGAAAATAAAAGTGTTGGCAATGTTGAAGATGACGCTCCGGTGAGCTTCCTTTGCTATGACCTGTATGACCTTGACGTTCTTCTTATCTTTCTTTCTGAAGAAGGTTGATTCTGACCGACACTTTGTCTTCTCGGAGCTTGCTATGAGTGATACAGACGAATTCAGAATGCAGTTGTTCGCTTATCCCCTGGTTTTGCGTGGATCGCCCTTTCGGGTTTTCAATCCACCGGGATACCCATTTTTGCCTGAGTTGTCCGATGTGGCTTTTCAACTCAGCGGGTGTACATTTTTTGATTTTTCCCTTATTTTTTCCCGAGTCTTTTATTCTATTTTTGACTCGCTGGGATGCCCTATTTTTGCCTGGACTCACATTTTGTTTTTATGTCCAGCGGGTCATTTTATGCGAAGTATTTTTTAACTGCATGAATTCACAAGAGACGGGTAGTCTTCACCATCCATGGTTGCGAGCATCAGTGCTCCACCTGAGAAGACTTTAGTTATCACATAGGGACCTTCATAGTTTGGTGTCCACTTGCCCCTGTGGTCTGTATGAGGAGGAAGGATTATTTTCAGAACAAGCTCTCCCACTTGGTATTCCCGAGGTCTGACTTTCTGATCAAAGGCTTCCTTCATTCGCTTCTGATATAACTGCCCATGACAGATGACTGCTAATCTTTTCTCTTCGATGAGATTCAGTTGATTGTACCGAGACCGGACCCATTCTGCTTCATCCAGTTTCACATCCATCATTACACGTAAGGAGGGTAGCTCAACTTCAACAGGTAGGACAACTTCCATACCATACACAAGCTGATAAGGCGTTGCCCCAATAGATGTTCTGATTGAGGTTCGGTACCCATGCAAGGCTAATGGTATCATCTCATGCCAGTCTTTGTAGGTAACTACCATCTTCTGCACAATCTTCTTGATGTTCTTGTTAGCGGCCTCAACATCTCCATTCATCTTTGGCGTGTAAGGAGAAGAGTTTTGATGTTGAATTTTGAAGTCCCGACAAAGTTCTTCCATCATTTTGTTGTTCAAATTGGAACCATTATCAGTAATGATTCGCTCAGGAACTCCATATTGACAGATGATATCCCTTTTCAAAAAACGAGCTACCACTTGCCTGGTGACATTTGCATATGAAGCTGCTTCGACCCATTTGGTGAAGTAATCAATGGCTACCAGGATGAATTTGTGACCATTTGAAACAGTCAGTTCAATCTTTCCAATCATGTAAATGCCCCACATAGCGAAGGGTCAAGGTGAAGACATTACATTCAAAGGATTTGGAGGCACATGCACTTTATCTGCGTAGATCTGGCATTTGTGGCATTTTCTGGCATAGGCACAACAGTCTGCATCCATTGTGATCCAATAGTAACCCAATCTTAATAACTTCTTTTCCATTGCATGTCCTCCGACATGGGTACCGAAAGAACCTTCATGTACCTCGTGCATCAGTAGGTCTGCTTCCTTCTTGTCAACACATCTGAGCAGGACCATGTCAAAGTTTCGCTTGTATAATGAACCATCAGTATTGAGGAAGAAACTGTCGGCCAGCCTTCTCAATGTCTTCTTATCATTTGATGATGCCCCAGGTTAGCATGTCTGATCCTCCAAGAAGCATTTGATGTCATGGTTCCAAAGCTTGTTGTCACTAGCAGTGTCCATAGAGAATACATATGTCGGTCTGTCTAGTCTGGATACCAAAATCCGAGGCACATAATTGGCAGCTTGTACTTTAATCATGGATGAAATGGTAGCTAAAGCGTCTGCAAACTGATTCTCATCTCGAGGGATGTATTCAAGTTTACCTGTTGTGAAAAAAGTCAACAATCTCCTCGTATAGTCACGGTATGGAATCAGATGCTCCTGATGAGTGTACCACTTGCCGTTGGTCTGGTTGATTACCAAAGCTGAATCTCCGAATACATTCAAGGTTTTGATCCTGAGGTCAATGGCTTCCTCAAGACCCATAATACAAGCTTCATATTCTGCTTCGTTGTTAGTGCAGACAAAGGTGTGTTTTTCCGAGAAAGGCATATGAACTCCTTTAGGTGTAATAAGCATTGCACCAACTCCACGACCGTTGCAATTAACTGCCCCGTCAAACATCATAGTCCATGCTTCTTCTGGGTCAGGGCCTTCATTGTGAACTGGCTCTTCACAATATTTTGCTTTCAAGAACATGATGTCTTCATCAGGGAAGTCAAATCTCATAGGCTGGTAATCATCAATGGGTTGCTCATCCAGATAGTCAGACAATACACTGCCCTTGATGGCTTTCTGAGAGGTGTATTGAATGTCATATTCTGTTAGAATCATTTGCCATCTTGCAACCCTTCCAGTAAGTGTTGGCTTCTCGAATATGTACTTGACTGGATCCATCTTTGAGATCAATAAGGTAGTATGAGTCAACATATATTGTCTTAGTCGGTGAGCAGCCCACGCTAAAGCACATCAAGTTTTCTCGAGCAGTGAATAACGTTGTTCACAGTCGGTAAACTTTTTGATTAGGTATTATATTGCATACTCTTTTCGACCAGACTCGTCATGCTGGCTTAACACACACCCCATTGACCCTTCTAATACTGTCAGGTACATGATTAGAGGTCTTCCTTCGATTGGAGGCATGAGAATTGGAGGTTCTTGCAGATATTCTTTGATCTTGTCAAAAGCTTTCTGACAATCATCGTTCCACCTGACTGTTTGTTCTTTCCTTAACAGCTTGAACAAGGGTTCACAGGTTGCAGTGAGATGAGATATGAACCTTGATATGTAGTTCAATCTACCTAAGAACCCTCGAACTTCTTTCTCAGTCTTAGGTGCAGGAATTTCCCAAATAGCTTTGACTTTGTCGGGATCAACCTCAATTCCCTTTTCACTTACAATAAAACCTAGCAGCTTACCAGAACGTACCCCGAATGTGCATTTGTTGGGGTTCAACTTCAGCTGACACTTCCTCAGACACTTAAACAACTTCAGCAGATTCACCAGATGATCTTCTTCTGTGAGGGACTTGGCAATCATATCATCCACATAGCATTCAATTTCTTTGTGGATCATATCGTGGAATAATGTTACCATAGCCCGTTGATATGTTGCACCAGTGTTCTTTAGTCCAAACGGAATTACCTTGTAACAAAATGTGCCCCAAGGTGTGATGAAAGTTGTTTTCTCCATGTCTTCGGGTGACATCTTAATCTGATTGTATCCAGAAAATCCTTCCATGAAAGAAAATACAAAGAACTGAGATGTGTTGTCTACCAACATCAATGTGAGGTAATGGGAAATCATCCTTCGGGCTAGCTCTGTTCAGGTCCCTGTAATCCACACACATACGCACCTTACCATCCTTCTTAGGTACGGGTACAATGTTAGCAACCTACGGCAGGTAACTAGTTACAGCAAGAAAGTCGGCGTCCCATTGTTTTTGTACTTCTTCCTTAATTTTCATGGCCATATCTGGGCGAGTGCGGCGCAACTTCTGTTTAACTGGCGGGCAACCTTCTTTCAATGGTAGCCTGTGCATGACAATATCCGTATCTAGACTTGGCATATCTTGATAGGACCAAGCAAAGACGTCGACATATTCTCGAAGCATACTGATGAGTTGTTCTTTCACTGGAGCATGTAGACTGGCCCAAATCTTCACCTCTTTCACATCTTCTTCAGTACCAAGATTGATGGTCTCAACCTCCTCCTGATGAGGAGTAATTACTTTTTCCTCTTGCTTGAACAACCTGGCCAACTCTTCAGGAAAATCGTAGTCTTCATCAACCCCTTCATCTGCTTGATTAATTGGATTATCGAAGTCATACAAGGTCATAGCAGTGTTGTTGTCGGTGCAATCTAGAGGATTATCTCTACAAGGGTTGAGATTTGTTCATTTTAGTGATTGATTTTAATCTTGTTTAGAAAAAGTGTGAATGAAGCTATTATTTTGAAAACATTGCCATTTATTGTTTTGTGCAAAAATAACAAAAATGAAAAGACAATGAGCGAAAAAGAAAATCGTTTGCAAAAAGATGTCCATTGTTCATTGATATTTCATTTGCACAAAATACAAATATGGCCCTATTACAAAATTAGTCCTGACACCTTGGGCAAGATGCATGACTTGATGCATGCTTAAGTAGGAAATAATAATTACTCTGCAGGAGTAACTCTTATAATTTCCTGGGAAGACCAGTTATGGACTTGTTGGCCCGGGACTCTTGGACGAATCCAGCTTTCCAGGTTGAAGTCGCTTTCGGCCTCGTCTTCCACATTATTGACAGCATCTGGGGTCAGCATTCCCCCACTTACGAACTTGGGCTCTTTAGCAGCCTCTGCTTGATCTTGTCAGGATGGTTTGTAACCCAAACTGAATCTGTCTTCTTTCTTCTCCACAGGTAGCAGCTTGCCCCAGCCTTGGGCGTTCCCATCTTCAACAACCTTTCGAGCTTGTTGGTAGGAGACAATTGAAGTACCCATCCTATCCTCTTGGGATGCAGCAAATACTTCAGTTGTCGCCTCGTTGACATTCAGTGCTTCGAAACCTTGGCTCATGGTCTCGTGGATCTCACCATCCATCTCAATATATTTGTAGGTAGCCAGATGGCTAACAAAAATGTCCTCCTCTCCATAGATTGTGATAATTTTCCATTCCCACTCGTATTTTAATTTCTGGTGAAGGGTCAACGTAACTGCGCCAGCGGCGTGAATCCAAGGTCGACCCAACAAACAGCTGTAGGTCGGCTGAATGTCCATCACGTAGAAAGTAGTTTGAAATACTTGTGGGCCAATTATCACAGGCAACTCCACTTCTCCAAGAACATACCTCTTGGAACCATCAAAAGCTCTGACCACCAGATTTCTTGGTCGGAGAGCTATACCATCATATTCAAGCTTAACAAGGGCTTTCTTTGGCAAGACATTGAGTGAGGACCTAGTGTCAACTAGAACATGTGAAAGCACAACCCTTTTACACTCTAGAGTGATGTGCAAAGCTTTATTATGATGATGACCCTCCGTAGTCAAATCAGCATTGGTGAAGCCTAGCCCATGACTAGTATTAACATTTGAAACCATTGTCTCTAGTTGATTAACCGTGATCTCCTCAGGCACGTAGGCTGCGTACAGGACTTTAAGTAATGCATCTCGATGAGTTTCGGAACACAATAGCAGTGATAGAATGGAGATCTTGGAAGGAGTCTGGTGGAGCTGATCCACAACCTTATAATCTCATCTCTTGATTATCCTCATGAACTCGTCTACGTCCTGATTAAAGTATGTCTTTTGAGCTTCTTTTGCAACTGGTTCTTCAGGAACCACATTCTTGCCTTTAGCCTTGGCAGAAGTCTCTGCCTCGGCATTAACTCTCGGAACTTGTGACGCGAAGAGACGTCCGCTTCGAGTGAAGCCTTCGCCTCCCCCGACATTATCGATCTGTGGTGTATAAGTTGAAGAATCAAGAGCAACTCTCTTCCCGTTGCAGTAGAGATCTGAACCATAGTGCCACGACACAACATTATTTTTTTCATACAAAATGGCTCCAGGTACCGTGATGGTTACTGGACTAACTGCGGCGGAAATAGGAACTATTATTGTCTGTGGATCGTAATAGATGGTAACAGGATTTCTGACTGATGGAGGTGGTGAAAGACTGAAGCTGGGTTGTTGCTGAAAATTGTTGGAACCGGGGACCATTGTCGGGTCATAATAGATGGTGATTGTGGAGATGTGATTATTAATGGTTGTTGTTGTTGTAGAGGCGGATGCGATTGAACTAATGTCCATTGAAGTAGTAGAAAAGATGATTGTTGACTTTGTAGAAGAGTCTGTCGGAACAATTGTTTTTGAAGTTGTAAGAGGGGTGCTTGTTGGTGTTGTAGAAGGAAAAGGTGTTGATGTTGTAGAAGCTGAAACCGTTGATGTTATTTGCAAGATACCTTCTCTGATAAGACCATTGATGCCACTTTTTAAACTTGCACAACCATTGGCGGAAATTTTGCAAGATTCACAGCAGGCCTCATAACTTGGGAACACCTGGCACTTTAAAAGGTGAGCTTTAACCTCGGCCAGAGGTGTTTGAATACTTGAAGTATCTTCAATTAGGTTCACTGGCTGATCCTCCTCAATTGCATTTATCCTGGGCCCACCATGGCTAGGAATAGGATTCTTTGTTACATTAGGAGGAGGTGCAAAATTTAAAGCCTTGGAATCAACTAAATCATGGACCTTCATGTGCAAGGCTCTGCACTTTTCTGTTGTATGGCCAGGTGCATTGGAATGGAAGGCACATCTGGCGTTGACGTCGTAATTCCTTGGAAGGTTCTGAGGATCTGGTGGAGCCAGAGTTCTCAATTCAACAAGATTGAGTTTCAAAAGTTGTTGTAGTAAAGTGGCATAGGGCATCGGGATAGGATCGATTACCCTTTTGATTTGAGATGGCCTTTGCTGGAAAGGACGTTGATGTTGGTTGTTGTTGTTGTATGATCTTTGTTGAGGAAATTGTTGTTGCTGAGCGAAATGTTGTGGTTGTGGAGTGTATTGTTGTTGAGGTGCTGGAGCGGGAATAGTGACAGCTGTCACACGGTGGGAGAACTGACTTTAGTTAAATGTTGCGGATAGCAAGAGTCGCCACCGACTTTTATTTTATCCAAAGGAAAGGGCATAAAAGAACAGGAAAGACCTTAAAAGATTTTTGGGTTCGGGGGGTAAGTTATGTAAAGGGAAGGTGTTAGCACCCTTTACATCCATGGTTATCCATGGGCTCTTAGTTACTTAGCTCACTTTAAAATGTTTTTGAAAAGTGTAGTGTGTGAATAGAAATTTTCTTAAGTACTTTATAATGATCCATGTACGGATATATATAAAGACTTTGTTTTGAAAATTGTTTGAAAATGTGAAGTGTATTTGAAACGTTTTGAAGAGTGAGCAAGTACATAAGAGAAACCTACCCTAAGTTAAATCTTTTATGTTCTTAGATATCCTTTGAATGGTAAGACTATCCCTATTATTAAGGAATAGGTAGTCATTACCTTGGATGTATGAGGGACAAGTGAAGGGACAACTGTGATTTAGGCAACTGTAAGGTGTATTTAGCAATTCGAAGGGACTTATCATCTTTATTCGAAAGGGACAAGATCATTTACGAAGGCAACCATGAAGGGACTTGATCTTTTTATCTTTTAAGGGACTAGATGATATGAGAGAAGGGACTTTGCTTTACACCTTACTTGACCTTTTTAGGCAACATGAGAGGTATCCTTAAGAATGTGAGATGGCGATCCAGGATCGACTTACGTGTGTGCGTGTACAACTTTCAAGTATTTATCTTAAGATTAGTGATCTAAATTCAATTTTAAATACAAACATGTTTACACTCCCTATTTTACTAACCATGGCATTTAAAATAAATAATAAGAATAATTCTACAACTATTACATAGTGGGTACAATTACATTATAATAATTAAAATAATTAAAATAAATAAGCATATAATAAATAAATAATTAAATGGGTTAGTAATAACAAACAAAAAATAAATATAAGAAGGTTAGTATAACAATATAATATAGAAATAAATTGAAAATTAAAAATTAAATAAATAAATATTTTTTAAGAGAACTTTAATAAAAGAAATAAATAATTATTATTATATACTAATAAATATGACTAATAGTTCTAATAATTTAATTTTATGTACATATTATAAAAATATCTAATTATAATTAATTAAATTCATAAAATAAAGTTAGGGTTTTTTTTTATTATTAGGGGAAAAAAATTAGGGTTTACTACTTAATTAAATTATTTAAATTATAAAAACTACATATAATATGAACAAATTATAGAATTAAAATAAACAAATAAATTAATTATTTACAATATAATTAGGGTTTATAAAATAAAATTAGGGTTTATATAAAAAATTAGGTTTTTTACATATAGAATTTTAGGGTTAATTATTTAATATAAATATAATTAAATTATTTATACAAAACCATATAATATTAATAATATACAATAAAATAAATATTAAATAATTTTATTAGGAATAAAGTTTAATTTTAAAAAATATATAAATTTGAAATTATATACAAGAAAATAATATAAACATTTTTGTTTTAAATATTTATTCATTAAATTAATTAAAATATAAACAAATTAAATAAAAACAAGAAAAAGTGAGAAAAAGAACTTACCTGGGGCTGGGATTCGAACCCAGGCCCTAGGCTTTACTCCCTCAAGACCAACAAGCCAGCCACTGGGCTACGCGCGAGCAGGTTATATGGAATGAGTACCAATGGGTTTTGTTTCTTCACCTGCAAAATCGTAAAAAAGCAAAACAATACAAAATGGCCTGGGGGTCATCGAACCCAGGACCATTCATTCATTAACAAACGCGCATACCAACTGAGCCATCATGTTCTTCTGGAATAAGTATCACAACAATAAAATAAAATACAATATCAAATTTTGAAATAAGAATTTGGCGCGCTGAGCTTCTTCTTCTTCCTCGTACCCTGTGAATTTTGCTACGAATTTAGCTGGGATTTTTTCTACGAATTTGTTTTCGCAACAGAACCTAGGTTTCTCCAATCACCATGAAACCTGTAAAATCTTAACAAATTGATTATGCCATAGTGATCCTTACATCATATACAATCCAGCCATGTTGTTAGAATTTATTTATATCACCCCAATCATAAAGCCCCAAATCGGGAGCTTAAACCCTAACAATGGTGATTGTTGATACCTGCACAAAAACTCCAAACAAACCAGCCAGAAACAATGTATAGGACACTACAAACAACATACAATCATCAAAATCCAGTAAAAGATCATAAATCTATGCATTCGAAAAAATCAAGAACACACAAAAAATGTGATTCGACCTATGCATATGAGCATGATTGTGATGCTTTTAAGGATTGGGAAAGCATCAGTGATGTCCAAGGAATGTTTTGCAACCTTTAGAATGCTTTGAGAGAGCCTCTAAGTCCAAAACCGAATCTCTCTTTTCTCTTGATATTTTGAAATTTGTAATGTGTTCTTGAGGCAGCAATTTCATGTCCTTCGCATTGTGATGAGTTCTATACTTATAAGTGAACAAAATTAGGTCAAGAAAAGTGGTTGTTCTTTAGACTTTTTGGATCAATGAGATTGAAAAAGATCATGCCTTAAAATTCAAATATTCTTTGATATAACATTTCTATTTTAGGACAATCATCATAATTTTCATATCAATCTGATCCAAACAAGGTTTATGACTTTCTAGAAGCAATATCCTCTTTTAAATATTTGATTTCATATTTTATTTTAATTTAAATGATATTTTAATGAATAAAATTCAAATAAATATAAAACAAAAATTAAAAATTCAGAAAATAAGTGGGTTGGGTCGTGCTTGGTGTTTTCATAAAGATGGGATGGCAATTTGGTGGGCTCATTTAGCAAAACTTTGATTTTAGGCCTTATTTGCTTCATAAACTTCCCTAAAATTTCCCAACTTTGCAAGGGCACAAATCCTTCAATTTTAATGCTATGAGGGTGTTCTTGGACATTTTGGAAATCTTAAAGAGTCCTCTAACCAACCCCATTGGTTTCATGTCCATATCTTTTACCATTCTCAAGTTATGCTCTTTTGAAGTTGTTGACTTTTTGTTGACTTTCAAAAAGACCTATAATGTCTTAGCTCATACCTTCCAAATGAAGCATTTTTTGGATTGGCTTGTGAGACACAAAGTTGTAGAGAATTCAATTTCCTTCAAAATGAGCTTTGGATGGGAAAATTTTGATAAAGCATGTGAAAGTTATGGCTGGTCAAAGTTCAGTTGACTTTTCCTGAGGAAACCCTAATTTAGAAACCCCTGATTCTTGATGATCTGAAATCTCCTTGATGAATCATGATCAAACCTTGATCAAATGATGAATTTTACTTCATATAATTGATGTTGGCAAAAAATCATGAAGTTTGACTTTGGTTTGACCATAGTTAACCTCAGTTTGACTTTTTAACTACTTTGAATGATTTTGACTTATTTGATCATCTGACTGAGCAAACCTTTGAGAAAAGTTTTGAAACTCGTCATGGGGATTCTTAAACATATATAAGATGTTATTAAGCTCACTTAAAGTCTTGGAAGTCCATTTAGCCTGATTAAAGTCAAAACCCTAGTTTAAGATGCATTGCTTAGGAGGATGCATTATCTGAGGGAATTGTCACATCTTCTGACTAATTATGAACTTTGTGAACATCTTAGTACACAATGACTTGTCTTGTGAGGGCAAATTTTGGGGTGCAATAGCTGCCCCTGTTCAATTTTCTGAAACCTGAGGGGTTAGATTGGTATATGTGCCATTCGTGACCTGGAAGGTTGAAGGGGATTGAACACAAAAGCCCAAAAATTTGCACTCACCGGTGCGTAAAGTAACACTGATGATTAGTAGTATATGCTTGAGTGGGCTTAAAGATGCCACTTGGAGGAATTGGAGATGGGCTTAGAGATGCCATCAGGATGAACTGGAGATGGGCTTAAAGATGCCATCTGAAACATCTGGATGCGATAATATTCTGTATGTTGATACTGGATATCAGTACTAGGTCTTGGTATAAGCCGTCTCTGAATCATTTATGCAACATGATTTAAATTGTTGAATGGACCAGTAGAAATGAATCTTGTAATAATTATCTCTTCTGGGAGTATCTTGGATTACAGGCTGTTTGCCTATTCTCCAAGGTCAAAAGAACGTCAGGATTTGTCCTTCTGAAAAAGTCTTGGACAAGAGGCCAAAAGAGCGTCAGGATTTGCTCTTAAGGGTCAAAAGAATGTCAGTATTTGTTCTTCTGAAAAAGTCATGAACAAGGGGCCAAAAGAGCGTCAGGATTTGCTCTTAAGGGTCAAAAGAACGTCAGGATTTGCTCTTAAGGGTCAAAAGAACGTCAGGATTTGTTCTTCTGAAAAAGTCTTGAACAAGGGGCCAAAAGAGCGTCAGGATTTGCTCTTAAGGGTCAAAAGAACGTCAGGATTTGTTCTTCTGAAAAAGTCTTGAACAAGGGGCCAAAAGAGCGTCAGGATTTGCTCTTAAGGGTCAAAAGAATGTCAGAATTTGTTCTTCTGAAAAAGTTTTGAACAAGAGGCCGAAAGAGCGTCAGGATTTGCTCTTAAGGGTCAAAAGAACGTCAGGATTTGTTCTTCTGAAAAAAGTCTTGAACAAGGGGCCAAAAGAGCGTCAGGATTTGCTCTTAAGGGTCAAAAGAACGTCAGGATTAGTTCTTCTGAAAAAGTCTTGAACAAGGGGCCAAAAGAGCATCAGGATTTGCTCTTAAGGGTCAAAAGAACGTCAGGATTAGTTCTTCTGAAAAAGTCTTGAACAAGGGGTCAAAAGAGCATCAGGATTTGCTCTTAAGGGTCAAAAGAACGTCAGGATTTGTTCTTCTGAAAAAGTCTTGAACAAGGGGCTAAAAGAGCGTCAGGATTTTCTCTTAAGGGTCAAAAGAACGTCAGGATTAGTTCTTCTGAAAGAGTCTTGAACAAGGAGCCAAAAGAGCGTCAGGATTTGCTCTTAAGGGTCAAAAGAACGTCAGGATTAGTTCTTCTGAAAGATGTCTTGAATCAGGGAATGGATCTTTTTACAGACCGTTTTCCTGCTATTCGAGGACATCTTGAGTAGTGTATGGATCATTTTTGACTTGTTTGTAAGTTGTTGATATTATTTTACCTGCATATAACTATCCTGCAAGTTTATGCACTATGTATGCATGCATAGTATGATGCACTTAGCTAATGTATTATGCATTTATGGATATGTATGTTATGGTATGATGTAAATGATGTATATATGAATCATGCAGCCATGAGCATCTGGATATCTTCATATATCAACTGCTGGCCAGGGAAAATAAATCCCGATTTGTTGCTGAAGAATATGAGGAACTCGTCTTGTTTGATAATATAGTGAAGAATATGAGGAACTCGTTCCCGTCTCATTTGATAACATAGTATTCATAAACCTCCCGTCTTCGTTCGATAGTATGGTATCCATAACCTCCCGTCTTCGTTCGTCGTACTCCTATTGAAGGAATAGATTCCCGATTATCCGTCTGAGGATAAAAGAGATGGATATAAATTCTAGGGGAGATGTGACTCGAAGTATTTATGAAGATGGATTTGCCCTACTGGGGGACTTGTAGCTGTCTTGTGGGGATGAACCGGCGAAGCTTCGTTGAATTCCTACCTTCGTTCGTCCTTAGTAAATACTATTACTGCATTTCATGCATTTCTGGTAAACATCAATCATATTAAGCATTTATGCATTTCTGGTAAACATCAATCATATTCAAAAGCATACATACATTCAAACACAACCAATGGACGTTTCGCTTATGTAAATAGGGTAAAAGTAAATCTGGATTCAGAGGGAAAAGTAAAGCTGAACTTGAAAACAGAATCGTTTCAACTTCGAGAGTGTATAACCAATTGGATTTAGAGCTCCTGAGATTCTTAACTTTCCTGAATACCTTCCCAGAAATCCTCATAGCTGGATCTGAAGACATGATACTGACACCATCTGATACTACTGGCGTAGACAATTAGTTTCCACAATGGCTTCTGCTGAGAATCCCATATTAAGGTAATACAATGAGAGGAACGTGTCTTCAAATTAGATTTGAAAAGGAAACATTGCCCCTTGGTTGAGGATGAATTGTCCCATAACGGAAGTATCTGAATGTAGTTACCTCAAGAGAAATAAGCAGAATGCCCCACAATAATATGCCCCTGACATCATGAACTTTATAATGTTACCCTTGGTAATTTAAATATATGAGGAGAGTTGCCCCTGGCTATTAAGCACTTGTTGAATCTGGATCTGATTTCCCCGAATGAATTGAACAGTAACTTGGTATGCCCCCTTGATTGGGAAATAGTGACTATGCCCCTGGCATTATGAACTCTGTAATGTTACCCTTGGTAACTTAGATAAACAAGGAGATCTTCCCCTGGCTACTTAACATAGTTGAATCCTGTCCTGATTGCCCCAAATGAGTTAGGCAGCATCATGGCCTGTCCCCTTGATTGGGAGATAATGACTATGCCCCTTTGTATACATGGACTTTGATCCAGGAAGCAACTTTGTTTATCGGAAGAACTTTGGTTTATTGAGCATTCATCCTGTAAGTTTCTCTGTTTATCAAACACTCAGGTATATGCAAACAAATATTTTCAAAAATGCAATGCTTATGTTTGTCTTGAAGTTTTGAAAAAACGTTATTTTAGAAAAACAATTTTTATGAAAACTGTGATATTAACTCAAGTTTTATAATAAGCCCTAAAGGAGTCAGGATACCTTTTTGTAGCAGTACGCTTTCGAACTAACCATGCTTCAATTAGGACTTTTAAAGGGTTGTAACGTGGTCTGGTTCACGGTTTAAGAAACAAAGGATAAAGGCTCAAATTTTATTTGTACCCAACCCAATCTCCATGATGTTCTTCAGTCCTATGCTCAGTTAACTTATGCATTGAGGTTCCAAGGAAGTTTTGTATTGTAACACTGACATTTGTGATGGTTCAGCAACCAAAAATTTATTTGAACATTCAGACATCTTTCTTTGTTGAGGATCTATAGTGACCTCCTTTTTTCTTCTGACTTTGTTATCCCTTCTTTTTGCCTGAACTGTTTATTTCAAGGTTACAGTCAGCGGGATGTCTTAATTTTTTATATTAAGTCTCCTTCATAGGTTTTGACTTAGTGAGCTTTTTATTTTTGCTAGATATTGACTATTAGGTTTAATGATTATAGAGAACCATCATTAGTTGTGTACAACACATATAATTGGCATATTTGAGTTAACCGAGTAACTACCCTGCCCCAGGTTATGAATAAGGGTTTTAATTTGCATGAGAATGAAAACTCCTACTTCATAGGCTCAAAAGGGTTGACTAGGGATTAACTTCCTTATATCTCCACTGTTTAGGAATTGAAACAATGCCTGTACATCGTCAGCATAGTCTGTTCAAAAGCATACTGCCTAATATTAGGGTATTGTTTTCGTCATCCTCCCTCTACAGGCTTATAGCTTTATCAGGAGTTAAATATCACAAAATAGAAATATGAAGCATAGTTCAAAATATAGTGAAGCGAATGGATTAATTCAAGACAAACATATGCAATGCATTAATGAAAACAAAAGTTTAACATAATAGTAAGTGTTTAAACAAATAAAAGAAATTACAAATGAAAATTCAAATGTTGTCCCATCCAGTTGGCTGAATGTCTTCGATTGCAATCTGTGAACTTTCAGGAGCAGTATATTTCACCATGAAATCAAATCTGCCACTTGGATGTCCCAAGGTGCCCCATATCTCAACAGGAATAGGTAGTCTTCCTTTCTTGCTACTTTTGGCAACTTGTCTTGCAGCTTCGATGTTTGATGGACGATAGTAGAACTCAATTTGACCTTCTGGAGTAACCTCTAGGATTGCTTCGTCAATTAGGTCTTGAATCTTATTCTTCAGTGCCCAACAGTTATTAGTGTCGTGTCCGGGACTGTCGGAGTGATACTCGCACCTTGCCTTGGGATTATAGTGAGGAGAGGAAGTTTTAGGATTTTGAGGAGGATTTTTCAAGGAAATTAGCTTCATCTCCAACAAGCATTGCAGAACTTGTGACATTGGAGTGCTGAATTTGATAAACTGTCTTCTACATCCCTTATATTGAGGTGGATTAACTTTACCAGGTCTTTTTTCTTTAACTGAAGAACAATCAGTGGAAACCGGTTTCTTACCTTCTTTTATCCTCATCTTCCTTTCAACCAAATCAGCTTGTTTTAATGGAGGTTGACTGACAATTAGATTCCTGACTCCAAAGGTTCTTAGCTCTTCTTGCCCCTGAGCTAAACTTTGAATAAGAGCCACCTGGTCATTCATCTGGGTCCTCATTTCTGTCATCTCAGCTTGTAGTTGTTCCAGCTGATCATCCTTGTTGTCCTCTGGATTCTTCTTCTTAGCCAGTAGTGTCTTCAACTCATCTTGTCCCTTGGACAAGTTCAGAATCAACTCTTGGAATTGTGCGTTCTGATCCTGGAGATCTTTGATAGTTTGTTCAAGAGCCATTTCTGCTGAAATAAACAGCGAGAAGATAAGATACCTGTACATAAGAAACCTGTGATGCAATGATATGGTATAAATGCGTATGCAATGTTTTCAAGGACCGCAAGATTTAAATTTTCTTAAACAATCAAGAAAATAAACTTTTATTAGTAATAAATTTGTTTGCCCCTTGGGCTTACAATAAGAATGAAATGAAATAAATACAAAAGATGGGGTTTTAAGTCTCCCATGGACGTTTCCTCTTTGTGTTGAGGTATGAGTTGAGATTGCGCTCCTCGTGAAGTTGTTTTGTTAGCTCCAGGATTCTTTCTTGACTTGCTTTGTAATGAGCCTCGAAAGTATCCCTTTGCTCCTTCAACTGGATCCATGACCTCTGTAAGTCTTCCATGTCAGTGGGCATGTCTGGGTGAAGGATGGTATAAGAGGTATCTCCTTCAGCAACAGGCTCCATAGTAACTGGAAGGATGGCAGGATATGGCATCATGAGAGTCTGAGCACGAGATCGCACCCATCTGAGGTAAGCTTCCATAGGAATAGTGTACTTGGGCTCCAGAGTCTTGCTGTCAACCTTGTTCATTTTTCCCCATGCTCGTATGAACCTTTGACGGTAACCTTGTAGATCGTTGTCGTAGTCAAACACAATACCCTGAATCAACATGTCATGAGGACCATCACTCCGAGCGTAACCAAACTGTCGTAAAGCTAAGGAAGGGTTGTAAGTAATTCCTCCTCTTATGCCTAGAAGTGGCACATTAGGAAACTCCCCACAACGGTCAATGATAGTGACATTCTCCATAGATCTGGAGCACCAATGGATATCTGAATGAGAGAGCGACATAATCCTCTTGGACCACCTGAACCCTTGTTCATTCTTCATCACTGAGCGAGGAAGGTGAGAAATAAACCACCTAGATAACAAAGGTATGCAACACATCAGAGTTCCTCGTGCCTTTGTAGTACGAGTATGAAGAGAGTGCAGAATGTCTCCAAGCAATGTAGGCACTGGATAGTGACTCAGAAATATGTTGATGGCGTGAACGTCTATGAACTGATCTGGATTGGGGAACAACACTAAGCCATAAATCAACAAGGCTAAGATCTCCTCAAAAGCATCATAGCTCATAGCCTTCAAGAACACTTGAGCCTTCTCTATCAACACCTTAGCAAGAATACCCTTAACTCCGCTTCTCGTTTCTAGGACAATGTCTGATTTCTTCAAATGTAGGGCTGCAGCAATGACTTCAGGTTTAGGTTCCTTTTCCAAGCCTGTGAAAGGTTTCTGATCAAGAACAGGTATACCCAGAAGTTTAGAGAACTCTTCCATTGTAGGAACCAGCTGATAGTCGGGGAATGTGAAGCAATGGTGCTTAGGGTCAAAGAACTGAAACAGAACACTCATCATGTCTTCATTGAACCCTGAAGTGACTAGATCCAGTAAGTGACCATGTCTCTTGATGAACTGGGATTTTTCAGAAACCTGAGAAACCAATTCCTTAAGCTTAGGAGGTATTCCTACAAATTTGATCCTGATAGTGTTCCTACGAGCAGAAGCCATGACCTGCAACAAAGAACAAAGATAAATCCTTTGGTCCTTGAAATGGTTAGTGAAAATGCTATGCTCATGATGCATGATGATTCTATGATGTTATGCTCAATCACAAACATGTGGCACACACAAACAAGTCACACAGTAGCCCTAGGTTTGAAGGCTTGCATGAGGTTTAAAGGTAAGTACCCTCCCCTGAAGTTTAGATGGTTCATCCTGTCCTACAAAAGTAACCAGGTTCTAAGGGATCTCAATATCATTGATCCTTCACAAGGGTGGTTGTTCAGTAGGCAACTTACTTGCCAACCAAAACCCTCCAAGTTTAGAATCTCAATGAGCGTAGCATCGAGTATCAACCAACTTCAGTCTTCACCAAAGCCGGTTATCTCACTACTTTCTAAAGGCCAAGATGGGATAACTAGGGTTCTAAAAGTTAGTTAGTGCATTGACAACATATGGCAGCCTCATATTATCCTCAACTTGACTTAAGGAACATAAGCACCAACCAAGAAGTCACACTAACTATGGCCACCAGATCAACGATATCGGTATACGCCGTACAGTTTCCTTGGTCTATTGCCATGTACCTAAGGTACACTAGATCCGGGTTAGGATCTTTCACACATAAGAGCACCCGACAAGTAAAGTAAAGCAAACAAAGCAAACAAGTTTAAAGTGATCTAATTCCTAAGGGTACCCCTCTTTTATTAAATCCCCAGCAGAGTCGCCAGTTCTGTAACACGGTGGGAGAACTGACTTTAGTTAAATGTTGCGGATAGCAAGAGTCGCCACCGACTTTTATTTTATCCAAAGGAAAGGGCATAAAAGAACAGGAAAGACCTTAAAAGATTTTTGGGTTTGGGGGGTAAGTTATGTAAAGGGAAGGTGTTAGCACCCTTTACATCCATGGTTATCCATGGGCTCTTAGTTACTTAGCTCACTTTAAAATGTTTTTGAAAAGTGTAGTGTGTGAATAGAAATTTTCTTAAGTACTTTATAATGATCCATGTACGGATATATATAAAGACTTTGTTTTGAAAATTGTTTGAAAATGTGAAGTGTATTTGAAACGTTTTGAAGAGTGAGCAAGTACATAAGAGAAACCTACCCTAAGTTAAATCTTTTATGTTCTTAGATATCCTTTGAATGGTAAGACTATCCCTATTATTAAGGAATAGGTAGTCATTACCTTGGATGTATGAGGGACAAGTGAAGGGACAACTGTGATTTAGGCAACTGTAAGGTGTATTTAGCAATTCGAAGGGACTTATCATCTTTATTCGAAAGGGACAAGATCATTTACGAAGGCAACCATGAAGGGACTTGATCTTTTTATCTTTTAAGGGACTAGATGATATGAGAGAAGGGACTTTGCTTTACACCTTACTTGACCTTTTTAGACAACATGAGAGGTATCCTTAAGAATGTGAGATGGCGATCCAGGATCGACTTACGTGTGTGTGTGTACAACTTTCAAGTATTTATCTTAAGATTAGTGATCTAAATTCAATTTTAAATACAAACATGTTTACACTCCCTATTTTACTAACCATGGCATTTAAAATAAATAATAAGAATAATTCTACAACTATTACATAGTGGGTACAATTACATTATAATAATTAAAATAATTAAAATAAATAAGCATATAATAAATAAATAATTAAATGGGTTAGTAATAACAAACAAAAAATAAATATAAGAAGGTTAGTATAACAATATAATATAGAAATAAATTTAAAATTTAAAATTAAATAAATAAATATTTTTTAAGAGAACTTTAATAAAAGAAATAAATAATAATAATTATATACGAATAAATATGACTAATAGTTCTAATAATTTAATTTTATGTACATATTATAAAAATATCTAATTATAATTAATTAAATTCATAAAATAAAGTTAGGATTTTTTTTTAATTATTAGGGAGAAAAAAAAATTAGGGTTTACTACTTAATTAAATTATTTAAATTATAAAAACTACATATAATATGAACAAATTATAGAATTAAAATAAACAAATAAATTAATTATTTACAATATAATTAGGGTTTATAAATGAAAATTAGGGTTTATATAAAAAATTAGGTTTTTTACATATAGAATTTTAGGGTTAATTATTTAATATAAATATAATTAAATTATTTATACAAAACCATATAATATTAATAATATACAATAAAATAAATATTAAATAATTTTATTAGGAATAAAGTTTAATTTTTAAAAAAATATAAATTTGAAATTATATACAAGAAAATAATATAAACATTTTTGTTTTAAATATTTATTCATTAAATTAATTAAAATATAAACAAATTAAATAAAAACAAGAAAAAGTGAGAAAAAGAACTTACCTGGGGCTGGGATTCGAACCCAGGCCCTAAGCTTTACTCCCTCAAGACCAACAAGCCAGTCACTGGGCTACGCGCGCGTAGGTGATATGGAATGAGTACCAATGGGTTTTGTTTCTTCACCTGTAAAATCGTAAAAAAGCAAAACAATACAAAATGGCCTGGGGGGAATCGAACCCAGGACCATTCATTCATTAACAAACGCGCATACCAACTGAGCCATCATGTTCTTCTGGAATAAGTATCACAAAAATAAAATAAAATACAATATCAAATTTTGAAATAAGAATTTGGCGCGCTGAGCTTCTTCTTCTTCCTCGTACCCTGCGAATTTTGCTACGAATTTAGCTGGGATTTTTTCTACGAATTTGTTTTCGCAACAGAACCTAGGTTTCTCCAATCACCATGAAACCTGTAAAATCTTAACAAATTGATTATGCCATAGTGATCCTTACATCATATACAATCCAGCCATGTTGTTAGAATTTATTTATATCACCCCAATCATAAAGCCCCAAATCGGGAGCTTAAACCCTAACAATGGTGATTGTTGATACCTGCACAAAAACTCCAAACAAACCAGCCAGAAACAATGTATAGGACACTACAAACAACATACAATCATCAAAATCCAGTAAAAGATCATAAATCTATGCATTCGAAAAAATCAAGAACACACAAAAAATGTGATTCGGCCTATGCATATGAGCATGATTGTGATGCTTTTAAGGATTGGGAAAGCATCAGTGATGTCCAAGGAATGTTTTGCAACCTTTAGAATGCTTTAAGAGAGCCTCTAAGTCCAAAACTGAATCTCTCTTTTCTCTTGAAATTTTGAAATTTGTAATGTGTTCTTGAGGCAGCAATTTCGTGTCCTTCGCATTGTGATGAGTTCTATACTTATAAGTGAACAAAATTAGGTCAAGAAAAGTGGTTGTTCTTTGGACTTTTTGGATCAATGAGATTGAAAAAGATCATGCCTTAAAATTCAAATATTCTTTGATATAACATTGCTATTTTAGGACAATCATCATAATTTTCATATCAATCTGATCCAAACAAGGTTTATGACTTTCTAGAAGCAATATCCTCTTTTAAATATTTGATTTCATATTTGATTTTAATTTAAATGATATTTTAATGAATAAAATTCAAATAAATATAAAATAAAAAATAAAAATTCATAAAATAAGTGGGTTGGGTCGTGCTTGGTGTTTTCATAAAGATGGGATGGCAATTTGGTGGGCTCATTTAGCAAAAATTTGATTTTAGGCCTTATTTGCTTCATAAACTTCCCTAAAATTTCCCAACTTTGCAAGGGCACTAATCCTTCAATTTTAATGCTATGAGGGTGTTCTTGGACATTTTGGAAAGCTTAAAGAGTCCTATAACCAACCCCATTGGTTTCATGTCCATATCTTTTACCTTTCTCAAGTTATACTCTTTTGAAGTTGTTGACTTTTTGTTGACTTTCAAAAAGACCTATAATGTCTTAGCTCATACCTTCCAAATGAAGCATTTTTGGGCTTGGCTTGTGAGACACAAAGTTGTATAGAATTCAATTTCCTTCAAAATGAGCTTTGGATGGGAAAAATTTGATGAAGAATGTGAAAGTTATGGCTGGTCAAAGTTCAGTTGACTTTTCCTGAGGAAACCCTAATTTAGAAACCCCTGATTCTTGATGATCTGAAATCTCCTTGATGAATCATGATCAACCCTTAATCAAATGATTAATTTTACTTCATATACTTGATGTTGGCAAAAAATCATGAAGTTTGACTTTGGTTTGACCATAGTTGACCTCAGTTTGACTTTTTAACTGCTTTGACTGATTTTGACTTATTTGATCATCTGACTGAGCAAACCTTTGAGAAAAGTTTTGAAACTTGTCATGGGGATTCTTAAACATATATAAGATGTTATGAAGCTCACTTGAAGTCTTTGAAGTCCATTTAGCCTTATTAAAGTCAAAACCCTAGTTTAAGATGCATTGCTTAGGAGGATGCATTATCTGAGGGAATTGTCACATCTTCTGACTAATTGTGAACTTTGTGAACCTCTTAGTACACAATGACTTGTCTTGTGAGGGAAAATTTTGGGGTGCAACAACAGCGGCTATTGATCTTGGCATGTAATGGGCCCTACCTCTTCCCATGTGTACTGAATTGGTTTCACCCGTTCTACGAGGCCCTGCAAAAGGTTTCCTTGTGTTGTTGGAGCTGGCGCCATTATCAGAAATCTTGTCCATTTTCAACAAACTTTCAATTCTCTCTCCCGCTATGACCACATCATCAAAGCTAGTGGAAGTGAAATCAGCAAGTCTATCAATGTATGTCCCATGTAGGGTATTCATAAACATGTCGGCCATCTCTCTTTCAGACATTGGAGGTTGGACAACAGCAGCAAGCTGCCTCCATCTTTGGGCATACTCCCGAAAGCTTTCTCTTGAAGACTGTGACATACCCATCAGGAGAGTTCTGTTGGGAGCCATGTCTAAGTTGTATTGATACTTGCGTATGAAAGCTTCGGCCAGATCCTTCCAATATATGACTGTTGCTCTGATCAGGTGAGAGTACCATTCACGGGATGCCCCGGTCAGACTATCCTCGAAGTAGAACATCCACAACTTTTCGTCCATAGTGTGAGCCTTCAATCTTCCCAGAAAGGATTGAAGATGGGTACGAGGACAAGAGGTTCCATTATATCTTTCAAAGCAAGGAGGTTTGAATTTGTGAGGAATTCTGACTCCCTCAACTAGACCCATGTCCATAACATCAAATCCCAAAGAGTTTTGGGACTCTAGAGATCTCGGTTTTTCTGCTATTTTGTCCATACGACGATCATAGACTTCATCCCCAGCACCAATTACAGTGAACTGTTCCTCTTGAGGGTCCTCTTGCAAGGCACGACCTCCAATGTTACCTTGAGTATTCCTGATAGCATTGACTTCAGGGTTGAGATGAGGTCCAAACTCCGGGGGGTCAGTACGTGGTTGCACGTGATCATTGTTGCTGGTACCTCCTGTACCTAGATGATTCTCTTCAGGAGTTTGCCGCTCGACCAACTCTCTTAATCTTTCTTGGCTTTGGGCCAACCCAGTCATTACTGCCATGAACTGGTTCATCTGAGCCCTCATCTCAGTTCTTTCATTAGCCATCTAAGTTCTCACGTCAGTCCGATCTTGTTGAACTTGGTCAATCTGTAAGCTCGGAAGGTTATTTCTTGTAGGATACCGGTGAACTCTGTTGATGGGGAAAACCCTCCTACGAGCAATGTTTCCTGAAACCATAGCAAAGTAAGAAAACAACAACAAAAATACCTACAAAACAAAGAATGAGGTTAGTATGCAATGCAGTATGTCTATTTGTCTTTCAAGGGTATCCGGTTTGGTTCTTTGGTTTTGACCTTCCAGACCTCGAAGAATGATGATGTTGAAGAGAAATGAAGCCCAAAGGATAACACACAAACCATATATTACAAATGCAATACAAACAAATCCCCATGGTGGGCCAAAATACAACAACAAAATCAACAAAGTACAAACTAAACAAAGTACAAGTACAAAGAAATCAAACATCCAGCCCAAAGTCATCCTCTCTGACTTCCTTCAGGAGAGCATCAGTTACTGGTCCAATTGGGTGTTCTGTGATGGTCCTGATAAGAAGGTTCCTGGTGGCAATGGCACTTGTCAACTTTTTATACTTGTCTCGGTCCTTTGATCTCTTCAACCCTGCCCGGAGTTTCAACTCGGAGATCTCCTTCTGTGCTGCTAACAAGGCTTCCTTATTCTTCTTCTCATTAGCTTCCAGCTGCTCTATCCTAGCCCGGGTCTTCTGATCTTCCTATGAACGAGCCTCAGTAATTCTGATCCATCTAGCCTGACTCTACTGCTGATGGTCCTGGCACATCCTCCAGGGTGAATGGCATGCGGGTGATTTGTCCTCTGATGCGAGACCAATCAATGTACTGAGCTGAAGCTATGTTGTTGCACTTGCCAAGAATGGCAGTCCCTTTTGTCTTAATGTTATCCCAAGCCCAGGTTGCTTGTCGGACGATAGCATGATTATTCTGAATGTCATGGTAAAGGGTTTATGCTAAATCCTTCTCTCTTGGTGGATGTACTAAGGCATACCCTAGCTGCCTTTTGAACAGCAAAGGATTGTAGTTGATGCAACCCTTCACTCCAATAAGAGGTACATTGGGATACTGCCCATAGCTTGTAATTATGTCCCTGCCCTTGGTGCTCTGAGTGCACCACCTGATGTCTTCTAAAGTGAGAGCAATCATTCTCTTAGCCCAATTTCTTAACTGATGAGGATTCAGGAAAGCTTTTGTCTTTGGCAAGTGTCTCAATAGCAAACAGTAGAAGAGAGGTGCATAACATCTGACTAATCTTCCCCTCTACTTCTCGTTTCTCTGATGCACTGAGTAATAGAAATCTCCTAGCAAGGTAGGAACTGGATTCTTCAGCAAGAAGAGATGGATAACACCCTTGCTTACAAACTTAGGCTCGTCTGCAAATAAGATGATATCATATATGCTAAGGGCCAGGAGAGCACAAACAGTTTCCCACTTCCCTGCTGCAGCATGACTGGTGGCCTGAGTGATCAAGAAGTCCAAATGGAGGCATGGGATTCCAGCCTTAGTGGTCATATGTTGATCAATGATGGTGTCTTCCAAATACAGGGCCTTAGCTATGTCCTCATTCCTAGGAGCAGTCATCTCAGGGTTGAAAGGAATCCCCCTCCTGATGGGGACACCCAACAACATGGAAAATTCTTCTAACAAAGGACCCAACTGAAAGTCTGGGAAAGTGAAGCACCTGAGAGGAGGGTTATAGAACTGAAGGAAAGTGTGAATCATGCTCCTTTGTGATGTATCCAAGTCCATGATCATGTCCATAATACTACCATAATGTTCCCTGAATAAAGGGACATGATCAGGAGTGATGAGTGTCTGAATCTGCCTGATGCCTGCTAGAGAGGGCTCAAAGAAATGATAAGTAATGTTGCTCTTCCTGGATGGGTCCATACTGATAATGGATGCCGACGCAAATAACTAAGGAGAAACACTGATGAAGACAACTATAGAAGATACTGAATAAGATCTTTGATGAAGATAACTGATGAGGATATCTAATGAAGAAGATCTCTGAGAAAAATATCTGATGAAGGTGGCTGAGCAGAAGAACAGTCAAAACCAAACCAAAGATAAGATGTGGATACCCTATAAAACAAACAGACAAATGTTAAAATGATGCAAATGATGTATGCAGAATGATATGCAAGGGTTTGTGATCAGGTGATGGATTTGTCATTTGCTTTGATAGGGTCCATGTGTGTTTATAAGTCCAGATGAAAGCTTAAAGAACCATTAACCAGGTAGGGGACTCAAAATAAAGAGTCACAAGTCCAGGGTCTCATAAGATCAGTCAAAAATAGTGTAACCTTAAAACAATATCAGTAACGGGGTATGTTGAGGCCAAGGGTTCCTGTAAACCTGTAAACATCCCAACCCCCTCACTGGTATTGTTCTAGAACAAAGATCCTTAGACTTGGATCAATTATGAGAAGTGTAAACACTTATAACCCAGAGGTACAGTGTTTACATTAATCATAAAGGATCCTCCTCTAATTCACCTCAGATGCTGAAGGTCATCTAGAAAGGTCATTCAGACTTAGCAGGCATCCCAGATAGCCCTAGTACTACAGGAAATCCGTAGCACAGAGTTCTCAAGAAGAAACCCATGTCTGAACCGTGTTTCATATTCCCGCACCAGACCGAAATGGAATGGGAAAGAATATGAAGCCACTCTAATCCTATGTGTCACTCAGGCTCCCGGTATGGAACCTTACTCACTGAGTATCCCTCCCACCAAGGTAAACAACAGATCCAGCACATGATATGATGACACTAATATGAAATGCATAAAAACAGTAAATGAAAGCGATACATAAAACTGTACAGAAAGCAATAAATAATAAACAAAAGCACGCATAACACATAACACCCCCATAAACACAAATCAAACAAGCGCTAGGAGAAACCCACAAACAGAACCAGAAGCCCTGGTTGCAAAAGATAAGTCCCCATCAGAGTCGCCAAGTTGTCGCTCCCAAAGATTTGCATCCCGGTGCAGACGCGAACAGTCGACGAAAAGAGAAAATGAGGTTGAATTGAATAGAGTCGCCAGCTAGGCTTTTTTATCCCGAAGGAAAGGTAATGTTGCATAAACCTGGAAAGATATGGATAAGACGGTTGCGAGCCAGAGAAACTGAGAAATGGGGTTGGTTACAACCTGGGAAGGTATTAGCACCCAGATTGTCCGTCATACTCGACGGGATCCACGCTTACAATATTGTGTTTAAAAGGGGTAGGTGTATGTGTTATCTGTGTGTAAAAGCTAGGGAAATAAAGTACAGGTGTCAGTGCAAAAAGGTGAATTGCTCAGGAACTGAGGCTTTAGAAAGAATGTTGAAAGAGGGGGAAGACAGAGACTTTTGTTCGATAACTGTTAAGTTATGCCTACGTATCCTCTAGCGCAATGAGGAAGTCAGAACACCGTAGTTCGACTCAAAGAGACTGAAAATAAATTGACTGTGAACTGCTTGCTTATCTATGCTCAAGTGTATGACTCGTCTGGCTCGAGTGCTAACTGTCTTGCAATAGACGGAAGAAGAAAGTTCTCGTTTGTGAATGAGTATGATGAGAAACAAATCCCGAAGGAGACGATTATTGTTTGTTTTTTGAGTTTTCAGTTTATTTTATTTGTTTTTGGTGTTTTGTATAGGATTATGAGCTTAAGCCTAAATCAATGGCTTGTAAACTCATTATATCCTCCCCGATTAGGGATAATGAGTCTACTTAAGTGTGAGATAAGCATCTCAACTTAATTACCATGATGATATAGGATTAAGATCATTAACCTACTTGTGATTATTTAGATTTTTTTGGGTTTTGTTTAGTGTTAAGTAATGAGTTTAATCTCTAATCACAGATTAGTGAACTCATTACACCATCCTAATAGAAGGATAATAGATGAGAACACTTAAGCTGAGGAAGATACCTCAACTTAATCCATGGTTAGGGATTAAATTCATTATATAACAAGCCTTTATTAAATAGATTTTAATTAAAGGATGAGATGAAGAAATGGATTTTAAGTTTGTAAGACAACTTGAGGGGGACTTGTCCATTAAACACTAGGGTTAGTCCCTCTTAACCATAAGGAAGAGATAGAACCCTAATGTAAGGCCCAAGTTACAAGATAAAGTCTTGGTGATTATTAATGTGATTTTATTAAGAGGTGTAAACAAATTAAAGGTTTAACACTTAGGATTAAAGTTATACACTCCATCCTAAGAGAAGGATGCAGGCATAACCCTAATTCAAAGTCCTAAAGCTTTAAGAGTTTAGTCTCTGATTATTGAGATGAGAAGAGAGACTCAAGGAGACTCAAAGGTAAAATACTAAGGGGGATTATACACAACCCTAAAATTTATCATTCTTGGGTATCCTATGGTTTGATAGGCTTAAAAGAAAGGATCTTCAAGGCCACCAATGGAAGAAGCAGATGAAAAGAGAAGGAAGAAGAAGAATAAGCTACTTACTTCCTGAAGAAGATAAGTAACTTAAAAGAAAGAAAGTAAGAAGAATGGAACACAAGTGAAACAAATTCACTTCAAATACAAGTAAATATGCATATGAATGATGATAAGAGATGGGAAGTAAAGGCAAATCCACCTCCCAAATAACTTACCAAAAGTTCCTGAAAATGTTAGTATGAATGCATAAGACATAAAGTAAAAGGAAGTGAAATGAAATGAGATGTGAAGACCAAAGTCAGAAGTGAAAATGCAATGTAAAAGGCATATGAGATGATGCAAAGTCATACAAGATGCATATGAATGATCATACAAGGATGAGATGCAAAGGAAGCATGAATGAAGCTTGAAAATACATGAATGTTCAGGAAATGTAATGGATGCAAAGCATAGTAAATGAATGAAGAAATTATCAAGAAATGTTCAAGCATGTCTTAAGATGTCTAAGATGTCATACAAATGCTTGAAATGTCATGGCAAGTTCCCATGATGATGATGTGCAAAGATGAATGTAAATGAACATGAGAAATTAGAGTTTTATGAATGTATGAGATGCAAATAACCAAACCAGAAGCATACTTCATGATAAAAAATTGAAATCAAGCACAAACAAACCCTAATCCTATATAAGATCACACCCCAATGGAGAAAGTCAGAAACCTAAGCTAATGAGAGTTATGAATTTTCTAAGTTTGCTAGGGTTTTTGGGTGATTCTTAAGGGAAAATGCAAATCAAATTGAAAATGCAAGATGAAATCATTAGAAAACTAACCTAGAAACTATATGCAATATGTGAAACAATGCAAAAAGAATCAAGTTCAAACTCATCATGGTTAGGCAGAAATGAATTTTTCAAGTTAGGGTTAGAAAATGTGATTTTTAAGAATCCTAATTCAAAGAAAATTGTGAAATCATGATCAAATCTAAAAATAAATTTTATGATGAGTTTGAAAATTTTTCTAAATGTATTGGCATGGTTCATGAATTTTTTGGTGATTTTTAGAAACCTAAATGCATTTTTAATTAATCAAAATCCATTAATTAATTAAAAATAACATTTAAATATTTTAAAAATACTTTTTAAATGCAAAAAATAAAATAAAATCATTTTTGGGTTAAGAAAATTATTTGGATCAGAAATGCAAAAGATCATATTTTTTTGATAAGTTTTGCTATTTTAAATAAAATGAGAAAGAAAATGCAAAGAAAATGAAATAAAAATAAAATAAAATGGAAGGTCAAAACATCCAGTGGCTCAGATTCAAACTGGGGTGGAGGGAATTGACTGGCGCGCAATCCTACGGCTGACATTCAATCTGGATAAATTTATTTAATTAATATTAATTAATCTAATTAAATAGGATTAGGGTTTTAATGACCAATTTGGGCCATCCATCCACGCGCGAAACCAAGATCCTAAGGCTGAGATTCAAACTAAACTTAAACCCTAATTAGAGCCCTAATGACTCTCAGGTGGCCGGAGAAGACCTCCGGTCATCTTCCCCGGCCAGTCCCCTCCCTTGAATCCCTCAAATGGCCATAAAACTTCACCAAAAGCTCAAGAATCAAACCTTAAACAACCCTAAACACAAATCAAACCTCAAAAATCATTTATCACTCAAGAACAACATGAATCGAAGCAAACAATTTTTAGGTCAGAAATTTCAGAGCAAGCATACATGGCTATTTCTCACTCATTTTCGAAACAAATCATATCAGTGTGATCAGGGGAACATAAAGAATCATATTGTAACTTAAAAAACAAGTTCTGGAAAAATTGTTTGAAGAAGCTACCTGAGATGAAGCTTTACAGTTTGGTGCTTTTTGGCCCTTTCCTTGATGCTAATCCACCCCACTTGGTCCCCTTGTGCTTCTGGAAAGCTTGAATGAAGTTTAAATGGCTTGGTTTGGAAGATTCAGTTCTGATAGTGCAGGAATCGTGTTTTTGTTTGGCTATGTTTCAGGGCTTTTTAAAGGGTGCTTTGTGTTCTATGGACCATTTGAAGATGATTGGTGAAGTTTGTTTTGAGGTTTGATGGTTGGTTTTTGAGAATTGAAGAAGGGAAGCTTTTTGTGATTTTTGGGCAATCTCTTGTGGGAGGTTCTGAGCTTGTGTCTTGTATGTAATGTGTTCCTTAGGGTTTTCATAAGCCAATAGGTGTGATCAGAAGAGTTTGTGTGGCCTATTGTGATTGGTATGGGCAAGTTGCAAAAACGTCAACAACTTTGTACTTCAAGCATGGGCCATGGAAGGAGCTGCATCATGGGGTGTATGGCCTCAGCCTGATTCATGGAGGGCCATGGGATTGATTTTATGCAGCTGGCACAAGTGGATGGAAGGTTTCCAAGGTTTTTGCAACTTTCCCTCTTTGAGAATTTTGAGAAAATGTCTTGATGAATCTTGCAATCCAAGGTACAATTTTGGTTCAAATGCATTGTACTATGTTTGTATGATGTTTAGAAATCAATTAGAGGTCATGAAATGGCTTGAAACTTGAATTTGCCAAAAATCCTCTTTGGCATGAACTTGAAAATTATAGGATTTTTGCCAACTTTGAAAGGCCATATCTTGAGTTCTAGGATGAATCAAGACATGTTCTAGTACTTTTTGAAAATAGAAAGACATAATCTACAACTTTAATGCCCAAGAATTTTTCATTTGAAGCATCTTTAGTCATGAAAGAATAGGTTGAAGATCTTTCCCAAAATGGAAAGTTTCTATTATAAGTCATTTCCAAAAATAGCAAGTTTGCATTTGGCCCAAAATTCTTCAACTTTGTGAACTTCCAACCACTTTTAAGGTCAAATAAAGACCATAGAGCCTTAAAATGATGATGATGACCCTTTGGTGCCCTTGATGGAGGCCTCAGATGCCCTGATTTTGACTTTACTTGCTCAAGAAGTTACCCAATGATCAGATGACTTCCACAGTGAATTTCTTCATCAAATTTGGTACACATGATCCTTATAACATATTAAGACCATTAGAAATAAGAATGACCAAATTGTTTTTGGATTAAGGCCTCTGAAACCAAAACCCTAATTTTGGTCATCTGTGTAGGAAAACCCTAGCTCTGCCTCTATGCCTTTGCCATGCTTTGTGATCTTTTGACTTTCATGAACTTTGGGGAGCATATTATGATCATGGAACACACATGGACCCTCTTGGAAAGCTTCAAGACCTTTGGGATGGATCATATCACTCCTTGGATTGCTCAGATCACAAACCCTAGATGAAGATGAAATGGACTATGCAGATGAAACAAATAAGCAATATGAGATGGTATGCTTATGCTAATGCAAAAATGAAATATCACAAGCCATGGTGTGAGAAAGAGTGAGGGAAAATTTGGGGTGTTTACACATTTCACATGGGCAAATGGACTCCCAATTATGAAGGTTTATTCGTGGTTAAAAAGGTCGTATTGGGTGGAGTTTTATTGCTTACAATCATGGATAGAGAAGACTTTTCATCCCTTGTCAACTCAAATGCAGTCAAAAAATACTTCGCATAAAGAGACTCGTTGGATGGAAAAAAAGAGTCCAGGCAAAAAAGGGCATCCTGGCAAACCATAAAAAATAATAAAAAGGTTCGGGCAAAATTTAGGGATATAAATAAAAAAGAAATGTACACCCAGTGAGTTGAAAACCCGAAAGGACAACTTAGGAAAAAATGGGTATCTCGGTGGATTGAAAAATCGAAAGGGTGATCCAGGCAATAAAGGGATTAAAGAGAATGACTGCAATATGAGTTATATGTACTCCATCACTGTTTCATCAAGTTGGAATTTTGAAGGATATGAATCAGTCCAATCACTCCTCAGAAGGCAAGGTCGGAGAGTCTTGAAGACATACTGGTTATAGCAGAATCGAAACTCAATGGAATGCCATTTTCACATTGCCATTAGGATATTTTCTTTTCTCAATTTACAGCAATCACCTCTTTCCAGGGTTTGCTTCCCGATGTACTTTCCAATTGCAGGCTTTTCAATCAATAAATTTAAATTTTTGTCAAAAAGCTTCTCATTTTTGTTTTCATTTTGCTGTTTTGTTTGCAAAAATGTCTGAATTTTTGATAAGCATTTCGTTTGAAAAAATTATGGCTTTACAATAACATGCGCAAGAAAAACATTTAAAATTGCTTTGAATGTTGAGTAATCTTGGGTTGTGTATTCAAACCATGTGATGTCCCGGGCATATGTGCATATCCTTTTGCTTGTAGGTAGCAGTCTCTTACTAGGCTCAAAGGCAAGATTGAAGCCTCTTCGAGAATAGGGGACATTATTCCCTCCCGACGATTAAGCAACCTATTCAGGGTTCAGGATACTGGGCAAATTATACCTAAAGAGGGTTTCTACGTCACCCTTTTGTCACAACGTTTACTGAATGAGTTTACCAACCGGCCGACAATTCCTAATTAAGTCGATTCTCCCATTCAACACTTCCAACAGTTACAAGCTTTTTTGTGTTGATAACGGTTGTTTCCCTAAAAAAGACACCATGCAGTTAATGAAGTTGCTTTGAGACCCGACGAATGGCCAAGAGTTTGAAGACATGGAGGCATCGAGGATACCAAGTCTTCTGTAAAATCCTCCAGAGACGGTTTCCTCATATTAGCCATATAGTTTGGGGCAAAATCGAGATTGCGATTCTCCCAAGCACGAGACGCCTGGAAACTTTTCTCCCCAGCATTATTTTTTCCAGATTTATTATCCTTAGCAAGTTCGGATGGAAGTTATTCCCAGCACGGGGCATCATGAACCCATTTTCCTCAACAGGTTTCGTTAATCCTATTTTTCCCAACAGGTCGCCATGGATCTTGTTTCCCCAGCATATCCCAGAAAGTTCCTTTTCTCCAGTAGACCTTGGTAGTTTTCCTTGTTCCAGTAAGACAATGAAGATTGATAGTTGTAATGCTCCAATTATTTATTTAATTATTTAATTTAAATAATTGGAATTGTTGTGTTTTGTGGGTGGTGTGAAGTTAGTAGTATGTGGAAGGAAGACTGAAATTATTTGATATTATATAAATTTTAATAAATTATATTATATTTAATAAATGAAAATATTCGATTATGAAAGGGGGGTAAGTTGGTAATTGGACAAGAGGATAGTGAGGGAAAGATAGGATATCCTTAGTTAGGGTCTAAGGGGTGTGTTTAGAATTTAGGAAAAAGGGAATTAGTTCGTGAAAACTGATCGTGAGGGAGAACGTGAACATGGGAAGATAAAGGAGATAGGGCAAGAGCTTGAAGAGGGGATTCCAGCTAGGATAAGGAAATCATTCATCAAATTAAGGTAAGGGTGGGATTTATTCATCTCCTAAGGGTTTTATAATAGGGATATTAGGCATAAGATTGTTGAGTAGAAGACATAAGGTTGGGAGAATTTTGATGAAAAAGCATGTTAGATCGTTAGAAATTGTTAATATTGTGATAATTGTTTGAGCAGATGATCAATTATATGGAGTATGGTGAAAATTATGTGTTTTCTGGCCTTAAGAGGGGGTTTTGGGTGTAGGGATCGTAGCAGGGTCGAGTTGTTTCACAGAAGGAAAACTGCAGAAATCGTAGTCCTCGCTTAGTGAGCTGCAGCTCGCTTAGCGAGCGTGTGAAAATTTTGAACCTTCTTGGCAGAGAGTTGCTCTCTTAGCAAACAGACATTTCTCTTAGCGAGACCTGGAGTGAAAAATTATCTAAAATCTTTTATTTAATCTATTAATGGATAGGGATTGATGTAGTGATGTTAGGAACACGTACGAAGGTGTTATAAGCTTGTTTAGAGAGACAATGAACATAACTTAATATAAACATGAGTTAGTATGTATACTTGTTGTTGATGCTGCTATGTGTTGTTGTTGTTACATGACATTGATGTTGCTATATGTTGTTGTAGTTGTTGATGTATGTAGTTGATGTTGTTATGTGTTGTAGTAGTTATTGTAGACATGCATATTGCCATTGATGGTGCATGTCATATGCATAGTTGGGGATGGTGTGCCAAGGTAGGGTATATTCGTTCGAATTCCAAAGGGAATTGTTGTGATATTGGTGCGATCATGAAATAGGGATCATACGTGACCATGAAACAGGGGTTGAGGGTGTGATCATGAAATAAGGATCATACTGGACCAAGAAATAGGGGTCGAGAGTTCCGACGGGAACTGGATCATGAAACAAGGATCGATAAATGGTACCATATTTATTGAGTCTGGTGAAGTCTCATTTGCATATGTTGTTGTTTGTGTACATAATAACATTATGTGTTTCGGTGTGTTTGCTTAGTTTTAATTGATGAGAAGTGGTGAATTACTTGATAATACTTACTTTTATTCGTATTATTTTTTCGTTTTATTGGTGTAAGTATCTCACCCCTTCTGTTTGAATGTTACCCCTATGTTGGTAACATGCAGGTGATCAGTAATGGTTGAATGCAAGGTCGGTGAAATCAGTGTGCTTCACGTTAGAGGAGTCGGCTATGATACGTACTTTGGGGTGTTGGGACGACGATTGTTTCCTTTGTTTATTTATTTAAGAAAAATATGTAGCTACTTAACTATTTAGTTTATGTTTATTTTGATTTTCAGCTGCAAGTGAAACTTTTATAATACGTATCAGTTTAATGTCGTGTTTTGAAGTTGTACGTAACACTCGAAAATCATTTTTATATTTAAATGCTCTGATTTTATATAATAATTAGTGGGGAGTAATTTAGGTGTTACAAAGTGGTATCAGAGCAGGTTGGTCCGTCCAACCAAGTAGTTGAGTCGTCGAATCATTGTTGAGTGTTGTTGTAGATTTCTTAATCGTTGTTTGCATTGTTGTTGTGTGGCAAATTTAGAATGACTGGGAGGAATGATGTTGCACTTACCGCCGCTAAGCAGGAGATGGCTCAAGTTGTGCAAAATCCAATGAATGTTGGGGATCGTGAGAATGAAGACTTTCAGAAGAATGATCCACCTACATTCAAGGGAAAGTATGAACTGGATGGAGCATAAGAGTGGCTCAAGGAGATCGAGAGTATCTTCCGAGTGATGGAATGTTCTGAAGGCCGTAAGGTACGGTTGGGTGCTCATAGGTTGATGGGAGAAGTTAATGACTGGTGGGTTGGCACTCGTCAGCGGTTGGAAACGTCGAGTGAGGAAATTACCTGAATTGTGTTTAGAAGGGAGGAAGTACTCTCCTGAAGATGTTCGAGGGAAGAAAGAAATTGAATTCCTAGAGTTAAAGTAAGGGAGTATGTCAGTTATAGAGTATGCTACCAAATTTCCTAATCTGGAAAAGTTTTATCCGCACTATAGTGAGGTGACTGCCGAGTTCTCGAAGTGTGTTAAGTTAGAGAATGGTTTGAGGCCTGAGATCAAGCAGGCGATTGGTTATTAAAGGATCAGAAGATTCCCTGATTTAGTTGATTGTTGTATAATATTTGAAGAAGACAACAAGGCTCAATCGGATCACTTCAAGAGTTTGGCTGAGACAAGAGGAAAACAATAGATGCATTGTGGGAAGCCTTATAGAGTTCCAGGTGATAAAGGTAAAAAGAAATAGGTTGAGGGCAAGAGGCCAAGTGGGGGAGGTGCTCCTGCTTCTTTGAAGTGTTACCAGTGCGGTGAACGGGGTCATCGTATCAGTGAGTGTACAAGTGACGTGAAGAAGTGTTTCAAATGTGGTCAACCTGGACATTTGATTGCGGAGTGCAAGACTAATCTTGCTACTTGCTACAACTGTGGAGAGCAAGGTCATATCAGCACTCATTGTTAGAAACCAAAGAAAACTGCAACTGGAGGAAAGGTGTTTGCTTTGACAGGAACACAAACTTCTAGTGAGGATCGATTGATCAGTGGTACTAACTATATTCCTAATACGCTTTTGATTGATATGATTGACACATGCGCTACGCATTGTTTTATTTCTATTGACTATGTGAGAAGACTAGGATTTGTTGTTTCCCCTATGAAAGGAGAAATGGTTATCGAGACTCATGTTGATGGATCATTAACTACTTATCTAATTTGTTTGAATTTTCCTTTATCGATATATTGTAAGGACTTTGGTGTAGATCCGATATGTTTGCCATTGGGAGGTTTATATGTGATTCTTGGAATAAACTGGTTGGAGTTCAATCATGTTCACATTAATTGTTTTAGCAAGTCAGTTTGATTTCTTACTCCTGATGAAGAGGAAGAAGAAGTTGGTTATCTATCTTCTAGAGAGTTGAAAGAACGTTTGAATGAAGAAGCGCAAGTATTTGAATTGTTTGCATCTTTATCGGTGGAAAATGAAATAGCAATGGCGAATTTCTAGTGGTAAAATATATTCCATAAGTGTTTCCATATGACATTATGGATGTTCCTCCGGAGAGAGAGGTGGAATTCAATATTGATCTTGTGCCTAGAACTAGACCTATTTCGATGGCACCATATCGTATGTCGGCTTTCGAGTTATTTGAACTGAAGAAACTATTAGAAAAGAAGTTTGTGAGATCAAGTGTGTTGCCTTGGGGAGCTCTGGTATTGTTAGTGAAAAAGAAAGACGGTAGCATGAGATTGTGTATTGATTACAAGAAACTAAATAAGGTGACAGTTAAGAACAAGTATCCACTTCCAAGGATAGGTGATTTGATGGATTAGTTGGTTAGTGCTCGTGTGTTTAGTAAGATTGATATGCAATCGGGTTACCATCAGATAAGATTAAAAGATGAAGATGTGTAAAAAATAGATTTTAGGACTCGGTATGGACACTATGAATATGTAGTGATGTCGTTTGGAGTTACTAATGTGCCTGGAGTATTCATGGAATATATGAATCAGATTTTCCATGATTATTTTAGATTAATTTGTGGTTGTTTTTATAGATGATATTTTGATTTACTCTAAGACAGAAGAAGAGCACGTTGAACATCTGCGAATTGTGTTGCAAGTGTTGAAAGAGAAGAAATTGTATGTGAAACTATCGAAGTGCTAGTTTTGGTTGAAGGAGGTGAGTTTTCTTAGTCAAGTGACTTTGGGAAAAGGGATTGTTGTGGATCCATCCAAGGTAGATGCAGTTCTACAATGGGAGACTCCAAAGTCGGTGACAGAAATTAGAAGCTTCTTGGGATTAGCCGGTTTTTATCGAAGAATCATTGAAGGTTTTTCGAAGTTGGCTCTTCCATTAACTCAATTAACTTGTAAGGGTAAGAAGTTTGTGTGGGACACCCGATGCAAACAGAGTTTCATTGAGCTAAAGAAGAAGTTGACTACCACTCCAGTTTTAACTTTACCAAAACCAAATGAACCATTTGTGGTTTATTGCGATGCTTCTTTGATGGGTTGGGGTGGAACGTTAATGCAAGACGATCAAGAGGTGGTGTATGCTTCACGACAGTTGAGAATTCATGATAGTAATTATCCTACCCATGACTTGGAACTAGCAGCCGTGGTATTTGGATTAAATATTTGGAGGCTTTATTTGTACGATTCGAGACTTGAAGTATATAGTGATCATAAGATTTTGAAGTATCTGTTTGACCATGAAGATTTAAATATGCGGCAGAGACGTTAGTTGGAATTCTTGAAGGACTATGATTTTAGTTTGAATTATCATCCTGGTAAGGTCAATGTTGTGGATGATGCCTTAAGTTGGGAGACATTGCATATGTCGATCATGATGGCTAGAGAATTGAACTTGATTGAACAATTTAGATATATGAGTTTGGGCTATGAACAGACACATCACTGTGTAATGTTGGGAATATTGAAGGTTAACAATGATTTTCTTGATCGTATACGGGAGAGTCAGAAGTCGGATGTGAAATTGGTGGATTTTATGGTCAGTGATGAACGGGATGGAGGTAAAGAATTCTGAGTTGATGAATAGAGAGTACTAAGGTTTTGGGAGCGTATTTGTATTCTTGATGATCTTAAATTGAAGAGAATGATTCTTGAAGAAGGACATAGAAGTTGTTTGAGTATTCATCCGGGAGCGAAGAAAATGTGTCAAGATTTGAAGAAGATATTTTGGTGGCTCGGTATGAAGCATGATGTAGCTCAGTTCGTTTATGCTTGTCTGACTTGTCAGAAGTCGAAAGTGGAACATTAGAAACCTGTTGGTTTGATGCAACTGTTAGATATTCCCGAGTGGAAATGGGATAATATCTCAATGGATTTTGTTACAGGGTTACATAATACTCCGAGAAGGCATAATTCCATTTGGGTAATTGTTCACAGATTGATGAAGTCAGTACATTTTATTCTGATTGGTATTACTTTTTCTTTCTAGAGACTGGCAGTGATATATGTCAATGTAATTGTGAAGTTGCATGGGATTCCTTTGAGTATTGTGTTGAATAGATATCTGCGATTTACTTCTAGATTTTGGGAGAGTTTGCAAGAAGCATTGGGTTCGAAGTTGAAGTTGAGTTCAGCTTATCATCCGCAGACTGATGGGAAGACATAGAGGACTATATAATCTTTGGAAGATTTGTTAAGGGCTTATGTGCTTGAACAATGAGGTGCTTGGGATAGTCACTTTCCGTTGATCGGATTTACTTATAATAACAGTTATCATTCTAGTATCGGAATGACGCCTTTTGAAGCACTTTATGGTTGAAGATGTCGAACATCGTTATGTTGGCATGAGTCTAATGAAAGTGTTGTGCTTGGACCTGATATCGTACAGCAGACTACTGAGATGGTAAAGTTAATTCGAGATAAGATAAGAACTTCACAGATCAGGCATAAGAGTTATCACGACAAGAGGAGGAAGGATCTTAAATTTCAAGAAGGAAATCATGTGTTTTTTAGGGTTACTCTGGTGACCAGTGTTGGACGAGCTTTGAAGTCGAGAAAGCTTACTCCTTGATTTATTGGTTCGTACCAGATTTTTGCAAGAGTTGGAGTTGTTTCTTATAAAGTGGAATTGCCACCGCGATTATCAAATTTGCATGACATATTCCATGTCTCGCGGCTTCGGAAGTATGTTCTGGATCCGTCACATGTGATACTGATGGATGAGGTTGAAGTAAGAGATAATCTTACGGTAGAAGCACTACCAGAATGTATCGATGATCGCGAGGTGAAGCAGTTGAGAGGCAAAGAAATTTTTCTCGTAAAGGTGGTTTGAGGAGGAGCTGCCAGTGGGAACATGACTTGGGAATTGGAGAGAAAGATGTGAGAGTATTATTTGAAACTATTCGAATGACGTAAGTTTTCGAGGAAGAAAACATTCTAAATGGGGGAGAGTTATAACGCTTCGATTATTTATTTAATTATTTAATTTAAATAATTAGAATTTTTGTGTTTTGTGGGTGGTGTGAAGTTAGTAGTATGTGGAAGGAAGACTAAAATTATTTGATATTATATGAATTTATATAAATTATATTATATTGAATAAATAAAAATATTGGATTATGAAGGGGAGGGTAAGTTGGTAATTAGATAAGAGGATAGTGAGGTAGGAAATCCTTAGTTGGGGTCTAAGGGTTATGTTTGGAATTTAGGAAAAAGGGAATCAGTTCGTGAAAACTGATCATGAGGGAGAACGCGAACAGAGGGAGTGGAAGGAGATAGGGCAAGAGCTTGAAGAGGGGATTCCAGCTAGGAGAAGGAAATCGTTCGTCAAATTAGTGTAAAGGTGGGATTTCATCATCTCCTAAGGGTTTTATAATAGGAATATTAGGCATAAGATTGTTGAGTAGAAGACATGAGGTTGGGAGAATTTTGATGAAAAATCATGTTAGATCATTAGAAATTGTTAATATTGTGATAATTATTTGAGAAGATGATCAATTATATGGAGTATGGTGAAAATTCTGTATTTTCTGGCCTTAAGAGGGGTTTTTGGGTGTAGGGATTGTAGCAGGGTCGAGTTGTTTCGCAGAAGGAAAACTACAGAAATTGCAGTCCTCACTTAACGTGCGTGTGAAAATTTTGGACCCTTCTTGGTAGAGAGTTGCTCGCTTAGTGAGCAGGCATTTCGCTTAGCGAGACCTGGAGTGAAAAGTAAATTATTTTTATTCTGAAAAATTCTCTAAAATCTTTTATTTAATCTATTAACGGATGGGGATTGATATAGTGATGTTAGGAACACGTATGGAGGTGTTATGAGCTTGTTTAGAGAGACAATGAACATAACTTAATATAAAAATGAGTTAGTATGTATACTTGTTGTTGATGTTGCTATGTGTTGTTGTTGTTACATGATGTTGATGTTGTTATATGTTGTTGTAGCTATTGATGTATGTAGTCGATGTTGTTATGTGTTGTAGTAGTTGTTGTAGACATGCATATTGTCATTGATGATGCATGGCATGTACATAGTTGGCGATGGTGTACCAAGGTAGGGTATATCCGTTCGAATTCCAAAGGGAATTGTTGTGATGTTGGTGCAGTCATGAAATAGGGATCGTACGTGACCATCAAACAGAGGTCGAGGGTGTGATCATGAAATAGGGATCATATTGGACCATGAAATAGGGGTCGAGAGTTCCGACGGCAACTGCATCATGAAATAGGGATCGATAAATGGTATTGTATTCATTGAGTCTGGTAGAGTCTCATTTGCATATGTTGTTGTTTGTGTAACCAATATCATTATGTGTTTCAGTGTGTTTGTTTAGTTGTTGATTGATGAGAAGTGGTGAATTACTTGATAATACTTGCTTTTATTTGTATTATTTTCCCCTTTTATTGGTGTAAGTATCTCACCCCTTTTGTTTAAATGTTACCCCTATGTTGGTAACGTGCAGGTGATTAGGAATAGTTGAGTGCGAGGTCGGTGAAGTCGGTGTGACGATTGTTTCCTTTGTTTATTTTTCTAAGAAAAACATGTTGCTACTTAACTATTTAGTTTATGTTTATTTTGGTTTTCCGCTGCAAGTGAAACTTTTATACTAAGAATCAGTTTAATGTCGTGTTTTGAAGTTGTGTGTAACACTCGAAAATCATTTTTAAATTTAAATACTCGGATTTTATATAATAATTTGTGGGGAGTAATTTGGGTGTTACAATAGTCCCCAAGAAGGAGGTTATCCACCAGCGGGGAGGTATTTCTTGCAAGAATCCGGGAATCCCCAGTACCTAGCTGAGTATTTTTCCTCACACAGATTTGGAAGTTTAGATTAGCAGAATCTTTCCCTCAGTAAGATATTGACAAGACATTTCCTTAGCCAAGTTCGAAGATTGTCAATCCCCCGGCAAAGTTTCATGATCGGGATTCATCCTCGAACTATTGAGGTGTCTTCTAGCAGAATCCTCATATCTAAGCCCAATTTAGTTTTGGCAAGCGTGATAATTCGAAGAAGACGGATTATTTACACTCTTCTCCAGTAGAGATTTAATCCCCACAGGGATTTCTGAGATCAAATCAGTGATCATTTTTCTCAGCAGAGTCAGTAGGGATACTTGTTACCTCTGTGTCAAGAGACCCCCTTTTTGCATTTGCATTCAGAAATCATCATTTCATTTGCATCCTCAAAGTGTAGCATATCCATCGTATGGAACATGATATCATAAAACTCAAACATATACATACAAAACAGAAGTCGGGTAAAATTGTTCCTCTGCAAGCCAAACCAGATTTCCGGACAAAGCATCAATATGCAATTCCCACCATAATGTTTTGCAACACTCGTACGTGTTTGATTCGAACACTCGTCTATGCTCAATTTCATACCTTTTGATACTCATATGTATCAACATCCAATACTTGTCTGTATCGTCGACTTGAACACTCGTATGTGTTCCTTTTTTATTGGTGTATGATACTCGTATGTATCATTGACATGAACATTCGTCCGAGTTTCTTTGATGATCGTACGATAGTCATCTGTATCGTTGACTTAAACACTCGTATGTGTTCCCTTTTTAATCGTTGTCTAATACTCGTCCGTATCGTTGACCTAAACATTCGTCTATGTTTCTTTGATCATCGTCTGATACTTGTCTGTATCATTGACTTGAACACTCGTCTGTGTTCCCTCTTTGATCAACATCCAATACTCGTCTGTATCATCAACTTGAACACTCGTCTATGATCCCTTTTTTATCGTCGTCTGATATTCGTCCGTATCGTTGACTTGAAGATTCGTTTGTGTTCCTTTTTTTATCATTGTTCTATACTCGTCCGTATCGTTGACCTGAACACTCGTCCGAGTTTCTTTGATGATCATCTGGTACTCGTCTGTATTGTTGACTTGAACACTCATATGTATTCCCTCTTTGATCATCGTCTAATACTCATATGTATCATTGACTTGAACACTCGTTTGTGTTCCCTTTTTGGTCATCGTTCGATGCTTGTCTGTATTGTTGGTTAGAACATCCGTTTGTTTTCTTTGGTGATCATCTGATACTCATTTGTATCGTTGACTTGAACACTGGACCGTGTTCCCCGTTTTGATCCTAAACATTCATCAGTGTTTATTATCATCCTTTTGATACTCGTTTGTATCATTTTCTCGGATCCAGTCACTCGTCGTATCTATGTTTCTTTCGATACTCGTTCGTATCTCGCTTTCGATACTCGTCGTATTGATTAGGGTTCCCCAAGAAGATTTCCCATGATTGGATTTATATCCATTTTCTTCTTTATATCTCTTTTCTTCTTCTCCATAGAGTGCAAATTTTTCGGTTTATTCGGATATTCAATCCCTCCATACCTCGAACCTTTGAAAGAAACTACTATCATCCATTCAGGTCTACAGTGAGTGAATAGGGGCAGCTGTAACACCCCAAAATTTGTCCTCTCGATTTCATACATCATTTAGCTCATACTTTCATACATTTCATTGCATTCAAGTCATATAAAAATAAAACATATATCATTGGTTATGCATAGGGTTAGTGATCAGGTGGTTTCCAAAGTATTGAGCATCCAAAGCAAGAGAACAAGGGCCAAGTGTTTCCCAACAAGCCTCAAGGGTATCTTACATCCTATATCATCTTATTTGATCCCTCAAGTAATTTGAAGATAATAATTCATCAAGAAGTGGGACAGTTCATCAACTCCTAGAAAAAATAGTTCAAAATTAGGGTTTGTGATTCAAGCAATTTCCTGATAAAATTTTGGTGCAAACTTAATCTCAAGGGTTTTTATATGATATCAAGTGTCTAAGGATGGAATATTTCCCATTGTTTCATTTCAAAAGGGTTTCAATTGATCAGTTTCTTGAGAATCAAACAATTGGGGAAAAGTCAATTGCGTAGAGGAAAAATTCAAAACCTGACTTTTTTAGGACAAATTCATGTTCCACAAGTCAATTATGTTCAATGGTGTAAATTTGATCAAGAAAAATCAAGAGATTCATCAGAAAATTAAGAAATCACAAAACTACCCAAAATAGAAACTTAGGGTTTCTAAATATGGCAACTTTTGGGCATTTGGACACCTCACTATGAGCCATTATTTCTAAATTTTGAAGCTTCAATTCAAAAATCCACCAGGCCATAACAAAAGTTCACATCCTAAGCTTCAAATCCATAGCAAGCACACTTCCATTTGATCAAAATTGAAGACGTTATGATCAATCAAAATGAAGGAAAATCAAGGCAAAATGGTTGGGCAAACAAGTCATGGGCGAGCCATATGCCATTCATTTCATCAAACACCTTGTAGGAATGTTTCAGTCAACTTCCAAGCCGAATAACTATGATGGAAGCTTCAAATGAAAATTTGTTGAACATCAAAGTTGTTCATCTTGATATCCTCTACAACTTTCATGATAGGAGATTTTTCATTTGATCAAAGTATGAAGAGATACGAGGGCTCAAAGGAGAGGGTGTCACACTGAATTCACCATAGGCCCAAGGCCAGGCCCAAAGACAATTTCACACGCCCATGGGGCAGTTTGGTGCACTTGATTTCATGATCACTTTTAAGCATCTTATAAGTCTCCATTCAATTCAATTCCAACATCAAATTTGTTCATTGTCATGTCCTTGATCCATAGGCCTCAGAATCATCTGATTTCATGAGCTATACACGAAGATCTTCCTCTCTTAAGTTCTTCAATCTCACTATGTGCTTGATGGCCCAAAGTGGAGGTTTTGTGCATTATTTTTGTTTTTGTTCACTTATTCCACACGCATACATGTCCATGACTAGTCTCATTGCCATAAAAAGACTGACAAGCTCTTACATGTTCATATGTGTATGCATGACCATGCATGAAAGAAGCAAAATCCAAAAATGAAGAAGCTTGTCCCATAAGTTTCATGTTGTCCCATCACTATCATCAGCCATCCATTATCACTATACATCACTAGTGCACACCATAGCTTATCATGAATGGTTCATACACAAGCAAAACAACCATACATGAATCCCTCTCATTTTTGAATTTGATTCCACACCTTCATTGCTTCAGCCACCACAATCAACTTAAACATGGTTCTAACAACCAACTGAGGTTGTTAGAACCTAACTAATGGTTTAAATATAGCTCTAACAAAATTTAATAGGATGTTTTTCATTTTCCACATTTTCATATTTCATATTCTCAAAATCTTTCTCTGATTCTCTCAAGTTCATGAACGATTCTTCAATTTTCTTCTTCCATCTCCATCATTCAACAACATTAAGGCATTGATGCATTGAAGCAGGGCTTGGATCTTTATTGTCTTCAAGTTCATCTTATTGATTTTTGCAAGAATCAAAGCTCTAATAGCATTTATTTTGCCCAGCTCAAGATCAAGAATAGAAAGATCATCTTTGGTTTTATTTTGATTCAAGATTCTTCAAGTTTCGGGTTCACTATTCTTCAACTTTTATTGCTTTGATTAAGTTTTTTTAAGCATGTTTTGCTTGATTTGAAGCTCAATAGGAGCTCTGGTAATACTGGCTAGTTTATATGCGGCTTTGGTGCTTAGATTTGAAAATCTAGGGCAAAATGTTTGCATTCATTTCTTGTTGTGTGTGCTTGCTTTGTGAATTCTATGGCCGGATCTAGAAGCTACATGGCTTGAGCTTTCAATTGATATGGATTTTAGGTATTTCTGGAAGACTTTGAGAATTATAGTGTTGGAGTATGGCCGGAGAAGATGATTGGAGTCTTCTTCGGTCGGTGACATGGCCTGAACCCCATAAACCCTAGGTTGATCCAACTTTATAACACTGGCATTCATTTTTCTTGATCTAATGGCTTAGGGCGCGCCAGCACGTTAATGAGGGGGGCTCTCCCTCACATGACTTGAAGATTGTGACCTGAGGCTTTTATGTGCGTGATTCATCTCATCATAGCATCTACATGTCATATGGACCATACATCTTGCATATTTTGTGTTGATTGTTTTGTTCGCTAGATCCAAAGGCCCTGATTAAGTCAATTAGTTGACTACACTCCACCATAATCCCATAAACTCACGCGCGTAGTGGACTGAACTTATATTGTGCTATTCACACTCCCTGTCCTGAGGCCCAAACCATTTTTAACTATGTTTTTTCTCACGCTGCACCCCTACCTCATTTCTTTGTGGTTTTTATTTTATTTTTGCACACATGTTTTATTTTTTATTTTTAAAAAAACCAAAATGCATCATAGAATTCTACGAAAATAATACATTTAAATAATTTTTGATATTTTTAATTCTGATTTTGCTTTATTTTTGCATTAATTTCCTAATTTTCTTTGAATTTCTTTTTAAGGGTTCATCCTTCATGACACATGTTCTCTAATCTTGGTAACATGTTTGCATTCCGTCCATATCTCAAATGTATGGCCTCCATTCATTTTTCCTCATTTCCTTATGTGATTTTCATTTACTTTTAAAACATTAATGATTGTATGAACTTCACTAATTTGAAAACCCTAGTTTAGGAAGGCATTTATGCCATCCTATTAGGACATCTTTGTGCATATCTGTATTATCTTTCACTGACATTATATGTCACTTTGACCTAAACTTGTTTGACCTAAACTTGTTTCTCATATCTTCTCATGTTTAACTTGATTTATGTGTGAAGCATAAATGTATATCCATGAATTCTAATTGAATTTTATACCTTGTATGCTACTGACCTATAATAATCTCATTCATATTCATATGTCATTCATCTTCAACTGGCATCATTGTTAATCCAATGTGATACTTGATTCATTTCTTCTCACCTCTTCTTCTTCTTACTTCATATTCTTAAACCATTGTCTTCATAACTTGTATGTTAATTCATATAAATGCACATGCATTCACTAATGACTTTGTATGTTCATTCATGCATTCATTCATATTTCTTTGTCATATGCATTCATACTTCATTCATGATTCATAACTTGAACTTGTGTGATATTTTGACACTCTTCTTGACCTAGTTTTATCTTATTAGGTACCATAACCTTAGTGAAAATTAGGAGGCATGGGTACTGACTTTAGAGGTCTTCTAACCCTTAGGATCCTTCACCCTTAGATTTAATCTTTGTTTGAACCCTAGTTTCATTTTATAGGATGTTTGATGCCTATTTGTTTTCTTTCTTTCACTTATGCTTTCATATTCCATCGTTAAGCTAACCTTTTCATGTAGGGGCTAATGGTAAGTTGAGTGTGTGGATATGTTTCCCCATACACCTCTTCTCTTATCTCTTTAAAGCTTTCTCTTGTGTGAGTGTGATAAGCATCTTATGCTTCTTTGACATTTTACTTCTCTTTATCCCTTGAGTTCTTATCTCATATTCAATATTTGAAGTGAGTTAGAACTTGTTCTTATACCAAACTTAACCTTAGGGATCTACAAGCATGATAATATTAGGGTAAGTCTTAGTCCACTCATAGTTTTTACCTTTGTTTCTCCTTTGAGTCTTCTTTTCTCATCTCAAAACAAATTCAAAACACTTAATAAAGGTTGATACATCTTCATATGCCAAGAGCCTTATACCATGGGGTTCTTGTAAATATTCTATGTTGGAATGTTATAAGTTATATAGCATGATGAACAAGTCTTTAGCATGGAGTTATATTGCAAACAAAATAAAAAATACTTCTTCATTCTAAAACAACAAAAACACTTAATAAAGGAAGTAAGTTAGTGTGCTTGAGCCTTGTTCATTGGAAATAAGTGTAAGGGTCTTCCTCATACTTAGTTTATTTCATTGTCATTCCATCTTGGAGTGATTATAAAGTACACACTCCATTGTAAGAGACTTTGGTATACTCTCTTATGCAAAACACTTCAAATGAAAAACTCTTAAAACACCTCAAAACAAACAAATATGTCTTTCCTTCGAGAATTCTTTTCTCATCTCACTCACTCTCATCGTAAGAATGCGCCTCTTCATGTTCTCGTGCAATACGGTAACACACTCGATTCAGCAAGCCTGCAACACCTGAGCTAGAGCATTGGTCATTCCTTTAAAAACACAAACAAATAAGTTATATCCCTAGGTTATGGGAACTACGTTGCTTTGATTCTCATACTCGTTAAGATACATAGGTTGCGGGGTAGGGCCCATTCGAGCATAATTCTTTCTTTTCCCTACATTGTTTCTTGTTCTCTTTCTGTTCCTGTTCTTTCTCCAGTTCCAGTTTAGCAGCATATGAAACAAATCACAATACCCTTTGAGCAGTGCAAGTAAGTGTGGATCCCATCGAGTACGACGGACGTAAATGGGTGCTAATATCTTTCATTCACGTAACCTACTCCCTTACTCGTTCTCTCTGGTTCACAAGACCTTGTTCTTTCCTTTCCCCTAGGTTTGTGCAACATTACCTTTCCCTTTCCTTGGGATGAAAATGCATGGTTGGTGACTCTTCTTCGTTTTCTGTGCCACTTTCGTGTTTGTACTAAGATGAAAATCTCGGGAGTGACAATAGGTATTGATGTAAACTCTTGAACTTATGGATTATGAATATATGGTGGAAAACCTTGTTTTTATGATATATTCTTTGTGTTGTTCATGATTGAGAAATGTGTTCTAACTCTTTACCTAGGTTTTTTATCCATCAATGAAAATAGGCTAGATATAGTTATAAGACTTGATGTTCATAAATACTGAACTTGAATGTTATCATTGTGATAGTTTGAGTGAGAGATCATCAAAGGATCAAAATGGTAAATCTCACAATATGTGTTAGAGATAAACATATTAAGAGGATAGTTGATTGTATTTATCATCTAAACGAGTTCACTCGTTTTATCGATTTTATCCATACAAATTGGTTTGTCGAACCTTAATCTTGGCATGTTTTATTAAACCTTTCAAACCCATATTTTTACCGTTACATTTTAGAACTTATGCAAATGAAATGTTACCCTCAAACAAACTGTTTTGTTACGATAAGCTTAAAACGATTCCAAGTGTAGAACAACAGTGATATCTAGAAACAATCTTTGTGGAACGATAACAAAAACCTTACTCCATCTATATTCTAACATGTTCCCATCTCACATATCTCTCAAATTTAAATGAATCCAATCATGAAGATCCAAAGAAAAAAAACTCCACCATGATATTGCTTGGCACAATTTTTTCCCAATATTCATAGCCCTAGCGTAATCTCGCATAACATGAATAATATCTTCACAAACACTTCCACATAATTTGAAGGTAGCATTTCCCAGCCATTTTCTACTTTTACTGTGATTATTAAGAAGCTTATCATGTTTAAGAAGCCACATAAAACTCATACACCTCTCCGGGATTTGCAGCTTCCAAATCATCATCCAATCATCATCTATATGGCTACTATCATTTTCCTCTATGGCCTGATAAATGTTATTTAAAGAAAATTTTCCAGTGACGGTACCTGCAAAAGAAAAATGATCAGAATCTTGCCCCATGAAAGGCGGCAAGGTAGCTTGAATTTTATCTTTCCACTCCATTGGCAGCCAACTATCAATCAATCTCCAATCCCTACTACACCAAATAACGCTTTTTATGACGAAGCTTTCACAACAAACAATATAAAATCGAGGGTGTATGTAACAGGAGTGCCTTTTTTTAAAATAAAAAAATCAATATGTTACCTCAGTTGTTTGTAAAGGTGACATAAAAATATGTTCAGGGTTTTAGATTCAATTCCCAACTCCTGCAATTTTATGTTTTATATGGAACCAAAAAGGTGCCTTTATTTTTTTAATATAGTTTACATCGGATGTGTTACCTTGGTTTTCAATATAACCGCAGTAAAAAAAATTATATTTTTTATTCACTCAATGTCTACCTCATTCACTTCCCGAGCCCTAGCAAAAGAACACTTCTCCAGCCAACAAAAGAACACTTATTCTCCAAGGAGCCCTAGCAAATGAAAAAATCTCACCATTATTCTTCGGTATGTTATTGTTGTTGTTGTTGTTCTTGTTGATGCTTTGATCCATTATTGTTGTTCTTGTTATTCTCCATTATTGTTGTTCTTGTTCTTGTTGTTGTGTACAATTTTTATTTTTTCAGAAGCTTTATGTGATTATGGATCGTAGTGGGATGAAAGCCAATAAATTAAGTGTAGAGTACGCGAATGGATTGAAACAATTTCTTGATTTCGCTGATAAAAACCTTCCTGTCAATAATTGTATTTTTTGCTGTCCTTATAAAAACTTATTTAATATGGAAAAAACCATAGGGATGTTATATTCAATCATTGTGGTTGTGATGGAATTATTCAAAATTACATGAAATGGCTATGGCATGGTGAAACGACAAAAAAAGACCTTTGTCGCATACATTTGAAGATGATCAACGTGTAAATTCTGCCCAGTTGAGGATGGCAGTAATTTTGGTAAAATAACTTATATCGGTCATGTTGGACAAGGTGTTGTGACATGTTGAAGGTGAAGTTCTGTTTTTAGGGAAAACTGGTTTTGGAAGATGTCAAAGGAGATGTCCCAACTTCGGTCTCTCGACATCTGCATCAGTAACAATTTTAGTAACTATTATAATTAAAGAAAATCACATAATGTTCGGTGGAATATTTGTGATTATAGCTGGCTTCCAAGATAATTTTTTTCAAAGATTAAAGGCTTGAAGATCACAAATCAGGGAGGATTTGTTATCGAAACTAAAGATTGAATTCTTTTCTTCAGTAGATGGAAAGCAAAGTAATATCCAAAACTCAACGTTCTTCATATTCAAAATGCGATAACCAGTATGAATCACAATGTAAACAACACTACTCAAACCAACTCATCACAATTGAAACAAAATTATAAGTAAAAACACTACATGTTGAGGCTATGGATAATGTTCGATGAACTTATTTTTTATTTCCATGATAATGCGGCAGGAAGCGCGATATGCATGAACAAACAATCCCAAATAAACATGTAACTCTAAAAACATAATCAGCCACAAACCAAACAACAACAAAATTTTTTATCGATATAACAAAGGCTACACATTCAAGCTTTGAAAAAAAATAAAACACAATGCACAACAGATGTATCGAAACACAACTCATAAGAGTGTTGCATAATCAAATCGAAAACATACGCAAATGCATCACTGAAATGAATGAGATCTTAGCTCAACAAGACACATATCAAACTTTGAATCAATGAGTAAAACTAGAGATAATACCATCATGATTCATAACCGTAACAAGTAATCGATGTAATCAAATCAGAAGAAGAAAAAAAACCAATGCCTGAGCAATAAACACATAACAACAAAAAAAAGTTCTAAATTGTTACCAGAAATGCTGATTGTGATCAAGTTCGTTACCGTCGTTACTGCTTGTGCTATTTTTTTGGAAATCCTCGCGGAGCTTGTTCGTTGTTGATACGTTTTTTTGTTGCAGTTTGATGAGGGAGTGTGGAGGCGAGTGTGTCGTTGAAGTGGTGTGGTCGATGATAGTGGATGAGGTGAGCTGCAGATCGAAGATTGAGCGAGAAGGAGATGGAATTTTCAGCTCGTGACTTTTTTTATCTCCGTTCTTTTTATACTTATGCGCCATTTATGTTTTTTTTTTCTTTTTTTCGATCCCCCTCTCCTTAACTCCAACATCAGTACATATAGGAGATAAGTAGGTTTACAAATTAGGCAAAAAAATATTCTCCGGTACAAAAAATTTAAAAGGAATTAAAACAAATATTTTTGTGTTTTTATTAAAAGAGAAACATATTAAAACCAAATATTTTTTGGGTTTTCATTAAAAGAGAAATATATTAAAATCAAATATTTTTGTATTTTTTATTAAAAGAGAAAAAAAAATTAATAAAATAAATTGAAATGCTTAATTTAAAAAATTACTTAAATAAAATATTAGAAAATAAAAATAAAAGTTTGGGTATCAAAGTGCCCGAAAAAATAAAATAGGTGCACCAAAATGATCAGCACGAAATGAACGACTTGGAAAAATACATCGTTTAGTCAGATTTTAAAATTGTGACTAATTAAACTGCTCAGACTGATTTTAGGTACAGTTGAAAATAAATTTGACCAGTCTGTCTGTATATTCGAGAAGTTATTCCGGTTGATATTTTAAGCACTATGCGAGACGAAATGCATGTTATGTTATGCAGATGATGTAGATGTCATGATAATTGAATTTTTGGAGATTCAGGGTCAAAATTGGGCTATGAAAAAATGCATTATGTTAAATGTTGCTGTCGTGTTTTGTTTGTTGAATGCATACATGTTCTGAAAACATGAGCCGTTAAATGTTGTTTTGCTTGATTGTTGAATATATTGTTGTGTTGAAGCGTTGTTGTTGTTGTTGTTGTTGTTGTTTTTGGTTTATTTTCTTGGTTTTTTTATTGTCTTTGCATGCTCCTTTAAGGCTCCTAGTTTAAACTTAGTTTTTTATTAAGTTTAAAATAGGATAGACAGTAGGCTTTTAATCCTTTGCATGGCAAAACTAGAATTTTCAACAATTTAAATTACACAATAATTGTTCTCAAAATAGAGAGAGAGAGAGAGAGAGGGAGAGAGAGAAAACACTAATATTTGTTTAGGAACTTCCTCAATTGTCTTTACTATGGTGCGTCTTCCTTCAATTCGAAATCAAATCGAGATATTGTAATTAACCTTTGCAATATCACTTTACAAGAGAAGTGTAGAAATTCAAACCCCAAACCCTATGTTTGGTGTTGATCCTTGCTCATTCTCTACCCTTGATCTCCAATATAATACTCTTCTTATCGCTACTCCTTTGACCAAACCTTCTGTTCTTCAAAGCTTTCATTTGGTTGAATCCAAATTGAAAAATCTTGCCATAAGCCTTTCAATTGATCTTCCGGTTACTGCTACTCCTTTGCAAGAACCTATGTTCTTCAAAGCCTTTGCCCGACTGAATCTAACTTGACAAAACTTCTGCAAAAACCTTCAAATCATCCTTTGATCTTGGAGTAAAAACCCTCAAGGTTTTATCCTTAAATCCCCCACAAAAAAACCTAAACCCAATTTTTATTACACAACCTAGATTGGCCTTATCACTCTTATCTTGCCAACAAACAATAAAATAATATTATGTGTAGTTGGTGAATGTGTCAAGAAAGTTTGAAGATGATGAAAATTCTTTGTATCTTTCAGGTTTCAATGCTTAGAAATGATGCATCAATGAGTATTTATATGTATGTGTATGTGTAGAGAAGAAATGAGTAAAACAAATTTTTAGCCAATATGCAATTTTTAAATTTGGTATAGAATGTATTGACCTTAAAAAGGAATGAGTTAATACATTAGCTGAATGAGTCAATATGAGACCAAATAGTTAATACATTCAAGGCAGTAGCTAAACACGGGTGAGTCGACCCATTCACTTAATGTATCAACCCATTTTCCCTTTGTATCGACCCATCAGAGGCAGTGACAAATCTTTGAAAAACATCTTTCAGATTGAGTCGACCCAAACAAGAATGATTAGACCCATACACTTGATGTATCAACCAATTTCTCCTTTGTGTCGACACAAAAGAGGCATACCCAAAATTCATTAAAATTTCACTCAGTATGTATCGACCTATACTGAGGATGTATTGACCCATGCCTGGATTTTTTGTGAAAATTTTATATTTTGGCATGTGATGGCTTATGCAATCTAGTCTTACATGTTCTATGACAATGATTTACACTTTGACAGAGATTGTAAGGTCCAAATACACAAAGATCTAAACTAACTAGTTTTGACATCATTCAAAATACATTTAAGAGCATATTGCACTCACAGTCGGCCACGTGGCTCCCCGAACTCTGGCGATCTCCACCGCCCGTTGCAGGACACCTGATTTCTAAAGGCTTTGTCGCCTACCTCCGCGACCTACCATCGCGCGGCTCCCCTAATTCCCCGACCATCATCGATCATCGGTGCAACCCAAATTCGTGTCCTTGCCACGCGATACTCTTCCAACTATTATTGCGGCTCCAATGCGCTGCATTATTTAGTCCGTCGCAACCCCCCCCCCTTGAAATTCCATTTTTTTCGATTTTGTTACTTTTTATTATTTTTTTCCGATAAAAAATGTTTTTTTTTGGAAAAAATGTCATTTGGTATATTTTTGTGACTTTTACAATTATCGCTAAAAAATCAACACAAATCAAATCCCAAACGAGTATCTACCATGATCCAATTATTATTAAGAAAAATTGCCCCAAAGGGCATAACCACAGATTTTCATACGACAATAAGGCAAGAAAAAATTAAATAAATAAATATTTATTCCTAACCTCATACAAGGTATTCAAGAACGGTGTAGAAGGGTTCAAGACAAACATTTTTACCTACAAATACAAACAAAAATCACATATAGAAAATTGGGGAGAAAAGATAAGAGGGTTAGGATCTCTTGCTACCCTACTGCCTAAACATCCACATGTAAAGAGTTTCCCCCTGAACCTCGAAATTTCAATGTGTTAAACTTTTTTGCCATTAGGATATACCTTTCTTCCATTCCTATGATCGCTTAGCTCTCTATCCTTTTCTACCTCTTTTTCACTTTTCCAACTTTTGTACATACCACACAAAAGTCCAAACACTTTATCTATTTATTTAACCTAAATTTTCAGTTACTTCCTTCACCCCCAAATTCTCCTCACAGCTTCACTAAAAGTCTATTTTCTTTTTTGTTTATATTATTCCATTAAATAAATAATACTCAACATAATTATTTTATTTTAATTCAAATAATTCTCTAATCCTCACCACATCTCAACTATTATTGAATCCCTCATCACTCTTTAATTTAATTAAAATATATTTTCTCACAACTCTAAAATATTTCTAATATTTAATTAAATCACTGATAAATCAAATAAACCACATATATCATTCAAGTAAATAGAATAAATTAATATAAATTCAATTAAAAATAAATAACTAAAGTTGGGGTGTTACATTATTTATGCATGCAAGATATGTTTTAATAAAAAAAAACTTAATGATAAGAGATGTAAAATGATTTAACTAAGAGGATACTCAATTACTAAAACAATAAAATATACGATAATCGCAAGACGAGCAACAAACCATGAGGACCAAAACCTTAGGAGAGTAGAGAAATTTTAGTTTATAGTTAACTTTTCCAACTGGTTGTCTTGCATTCTCAACACAATGCTTTCATATCTCTAAAATTCACTCGAGGTTACTAGGCTCTATGTCATTATTCTTTTCATCTAAATCAATAATAATTGTCATTCTTAGGGAAATGAAAGGTAAAATATAAATGAGAAGTATATGGTTTAATACCTAATCTAAGTAGGTTGATGATAAAGATGAGGTTGAACTTAAAGGAAGGAAACTCTTTAGAGAACTGTATAATACAAATGAAGAATAAAGTGAGAAAAAACTATGATTCATATGGTATATAAAGCGAGGCACCTAGGCTGAGTAGACCATCATTACCAGACATTAGGTTTTCACCAACTGATAAGGGCATAACATCCACTACCTACATTGAACGCATGTGCATTAAAGACCTACTTCATCACACCTTATTAAGGCAACCTCATCTCTACATATCATTAAATGCTTCACATGATTGAGGGAATCCAAATGTCACTCGCCCTTTCCTGCCTCACTTGAGGGACTCTCCTTTGCGAGCCTCGCTAAAGGACTTGCCTTTTTAGGTCTTGCTTGAAGAACCTTCACTCTTAGGTCTAATTGAAAAGGTGTGGAACCATGTGCTAACATGTATAATTAAGAATCTCAAGAAGTAAATGCGTAGCCTTTATGATGTCATGGTTTTAATGATGATAACACCTAAAGTAATAACAACTCTTGAAGTTATTTTTATGATAAAAACACATGAAGACAAGCAATTAATAAAGCTAGTTCAAGAAGTCAAAGATGTAAAAGATGGTGCATCAAGTTATTCTTTCAAATTAAGCTAAAGAATCAAGGTTTGTGATCACCAACAATATCTTTACTCTTTGATGATAGTAACTAACTTGAAGATAACTCAAGCCTCAACAAAAGATCAAGTGAAGCATTTATGTGATTGGTATATCCAACAAAGGTTCTTGAAGCTTCAAAGTGTGAAATCTCGTTTGATCGTGTCCGTTCGAGTGATTAGTGTATTGTAAAGACATATGAACATTTTTGTAAGTAGTGTGGATAAATAACACACACATATTTAAAACTATTTTTGAAGCCTTTCTCTTTTAATTAAAATCACCAAAGATGCTTTTGAAGCATCCCACTTTCCCTCTCTCTCCATCTCTCTAAGTCATTTTTCCTCTCACACATTCTTAGCCATAGTGTGTTGAGAGTGTTCTTGAGTTTAGTGAGGATATTGTTATGGGTGAGGGTTTTACTATAAATTTACCAAGAGTTATTTTATCTCTTGAGTAAATTATTCTTCCCTAGGAAGTAATTATTTTATTTGGAGATAAATCCATGTAAACGATCTATTGGTGATTAGTATAAGTCTCTATTTAATTTGTGAGCTACATCATTGAAGAAAATCTCTCTTTTGGATTTGTGAAGAATAACCAGTGAAAAATATTCACAACCATTCTTGAGCTCAACCCGATTAAAATATCAATTGATTTGAGATTAGCCTGGTATAAAATCTCATTTGGTTTCTGATTTCAACTAGTGTAAAAGCTCACTAGGTTTGAGATTAGCTCGATAAAAATATTGGCTTGACTCGTGGTCAGCCTGGTATAAAATCCCATTTGGTTTTTGAGTTCAACTAGTGTAAAATCTCACTAGGTTTGAGATTAGCTAGATAAAAATATTGGCTTGACTCGTGTTCAACCCATGTAAAACCTCGGGTTAGTTCGAAGGATGTCCAACTCAAAACTCCATCTTGGTTCGAGATTGGCATGCGCAAAATCTCGGTTTGGCTAAGAGATTAACCGCTCAAATATTTATTCATTGTTTGACATGAAGACTAACCGTTTCATTCCTCAGTTCGTTGTTTGTGATGAAGTTAACCCGAAACTTCATTTTCCTTGTTGTAGCGGGGAAATCATGAGTGTAAGCTATTTATTAATTTATCTCAAATTAAACAGAGTTGCAACCGCACTTTTATTTTATTCCAAAAGGAAAAGAAAAAAGAACGAATAAATCCTAATGAATCTAAAAGCAAAAAAACAAAAGAAACAAGCAGAGAAAGGGTAAGGGGATATGTTACAAAATGGGAAGGTTTTAAGCACTCAAAATGTATGTGGTACTCCACAGAAGCCCTTTGAAAAATTTATTGCTTTTGGTTTGAAAATGGTTTATTTAAATGAGAATGGGGGGATGAGAAAAAAATTAATTTTTAATGTTTTTGTGTTTGGAGAGGTTTACCACCTCATGCCTACGTACCCATAATGAGCAATATGTAAGATCAAAACCCTGTAGTTCATGGTATAAATAGTGAAAATTGGTTGGTTTTGATTGATTTTATTAAGTGAAGACAATTTGTCATTTTCAAGTGGATAGCCTCACAAATCTACCATGAGAATGAGGGCATGGACTCATACATCAGTATGGGGAAGGCGCCAACTCAGATAAAATCAACGAGTATGCCCACTAAACCCCCTCAAATGACAAGAGACTCAATTATATCAAACTACAACCATGGAGATATAAGAGACTTGCACCCGACTAGAGAAGAATGACTCATAGTCTAAACTTGCAAAGAAACAAAAAAAAGGTGCACAAAAGCACAAAACCACTTGAATGAGTTTAGTTATTTTTATTTTTATATTGAAGTCAAAATGATTTAGTTTATTGACATTTATTTAAGAAAAGAAGAGGTAAAAGCCACTTGACAAAAATTCAACGTTTTATTTATTAAGGAGGTGAAGGTTTTTTAAAACAATAATCCTTTGAAAAAGAAGGAAGTTTTGAAAATTGAAGAAGGGAAGGAGATGAAGAGGCTATCCTAAAAAGAAAATAAAAGAGATAAAGGTGGAAAGATCTAACCAAATTGATGACTTCCAAGCATAAGCACAAGAGTTCCATCCTTAAAAGCATAAGCTAGCAAATGGCCAAATAAAGACTAAAGTACCAACTTCATGATGATCAAAGAAAAGGGAAGATATCCTAGGATCTAAGTCCAAAACTCCAATTCCAATGCTAAGGATAGTAAACATATTCCAAGAGCAAGATCACAAGTTTTTTAGAGGTTTAATTCTTTATTAATATTTTTGTGTCCAAATGGACAAAATAAAAAGCACAAGGATATAAATATAAACATAAACATAAACATGATAATGAATGATAAAGCATAATAAAAGTAAAGGAGACAAGGGAGCAAAAAGGAAATTAAAGAGGATAAGGTGCAAGAGGAAAATTAAAATAGTAATAATAATAGTATAATAATAATATGTACATAATAGTGGTATGGTGAACTTAATCATCCACAAAAAAAAGAAGTAACAAGGAATTTAATGCCACAACCGAAAAGACAATCAATTTTGCTTAGTATATTACACTATGGTGATTAACCGATGCAATTATACCCAAATTCGATGAAACTTGAAAGAAGATTGAGATACCCAAAGCAACTACGCATCAAGCTTCAAAAGTCGTGGATCTAACGCAAATAATCAACCACCTTGGGATGACACGACCATCACGAGGTCCGGTCTACGAAAGTGCAAGTATCCAATTGGATTTTTATTCCGAAGTATGGACACATTTAGGTTTATGTTAAGCAATCTCCGAGTAATTGACGGAGTAATTACCCTACAAATGAGGCTGGCCAAAACCAATTAAGGTTAACAATATTAGTGCTAATACATGTGAAATAAACGATATGTAAATCGCCATCCGAACGCAATGCGACACAAAAATAAAGATTAATACCAAATTGAGTTACACTTATGGTATTCTTTCATCTTTAAGTTCAATCACTAATTTTGGTTGATTCAAGGTATGAAAATATATCACTAATTCAAAACACCTAAAGTGAATTAAACAATTCACTTATAGATCGATTTGAACTAATGAACATTAACTCCTCTAATCTACACCCAAAGTCCATTGAATTTAAAGAGAAATCAATCCCAAAAGTGTCTCCCAAAGTAAAAATAAGAAGAGAGGGGAATAGGGGGAAATGAGGCAAAAAAGTCCCAAAAGTAAGTGAAAAAATCAATTATGTTCCTGAGTAACTGATTACTACCAGGTTGGTAACCGGTTACTTCGTTCAGAAAAGCAATTTTATGGGCAAAATAACACCGAGTAACCGGTTACTACCAGGTTAGTAATTGATTACTCTGTGCACAATAGCAAAAAATTGGCCAAAATTCAACATGATCTTTCTTTTAAAACAATTTTCAAACACCTTATGATCATGAACTGAATTGACACGAATTTTAAAGTGAAAAAACAGTGTAATCCCTACAATCAAACAACAATTTATGATCCAAAGGATCAACAACCAAAAAGGCACCAAAGATCTACATCTTGAATGATGGTGATGAAGGTGTAACAATGGAGGAAGATGAATTACCGAGAACAAACTTCAAATTACTCCACTACTAAGCTTGATCTACTGAAATTGATGAAGAAAAATAAAAAGGATGAAGGTTTAGCTCAAAGTTATTCAAAAATTCAATGCAAATTCTTGATAACTTTCAAAAGAGGAAAATGAGCTTTAGGTGATTTTTGTGGTTTGAGGATGTATTTTGCAATTTGAATTTTTTGGCTATCAAAAACTTGTGAAATGAATGAAATGAGGGTGCTATTTAAATACTTTAGGTATGAGAATTTGGTGGAATGGAGCTTGCTTTGGAAAATCAAAATTAGGTTTGGAATTCAAATTTGTAGGGAATTATCAAAAGAGTGGTGATTAGTGAAGGTATATGGTGGGAATTAATTTTGATGATGTATGAGAATTAAATGGAGATGGTATAGAATATTCCAAATGTGATCAAAAGTGAAATTGGCGCCAAAATCTCAAAGTTTGAATTTGTTGCCAATTTTTCAAATTTATGTGCTGGTAACTGGTTACTACCAGGGTGGTAACCGGTTACTCAGTGCAAAATTTGAAAAATATTTTCTTTTCTTTACACTATTGTGGTTCTGCCTCGATTCTCTTGCGCATCGAAGAAGACATGGAAATAAACACATGAACCTTGGAATTCCTTGAATAAATAATTTAACACTTGAGGAATCCTTTGCCAAATAAATTTGAATCCTTGAGGAATCATTCAAGATGTGGGATTGCTATTTTTGGTATTTTTGACATGCTCTTCCCCTGAAAATGTTAATAAAAGGAAATGAAATATTTTTGGATTTTAATTAAAGGTTAGTAAATATAAACAAATAAAAACACATAAAAGCAATGGTGGTCCCCTGTGAGGCATAAACCTACAACAAAAAGGACCAAGGAACCAGTGCATGATCTTGTTTGTATGCAAAATGATGCAAATGCAAACACAAACTTAGGGGTAAAAATTAGGGTATTACAACTGCCCTTATTTAAGTTTCTTCAATCTGGAGATATGAAGATTGACATATTCGTTTATAAAGATGAGAGAGACTTAAATATAGAAAATCCAAATTTTGACCCTAAAATACCATGATATGATATGAATATGAAATGATATGCAAACCCAAGATCTCTGTGAGGAGAAACAACCAACAGAGGAAAGCAAAATCCTGGGGACACAAAAGGAAAATCCCGCTGGGGAAAAATAACAGACAACAAGAGAGTTTACCAGGAAAATAAATCACTGGATAGCCAACTCAACTTGGGGAATTATTGTGTAAAAACATAATCAAGAAAGGATTCAACAAGGAAGAGTAAAAACTCCGTCGGGGAAACATCAACCAAATAAAGCATTCAAATCCAATAGATGGAGGAATAATGAATCGGGAAAGAGTTATCTACTACCGGTTACTGGGTAGATATACAAGTAATCAAAAGAATACAATATCACCTGCTACCGGTTACTGAGTAGAAGCAAATGTAATGAATTCAAAGAGAAAATGTGGTTACTACCAGTTACTGAGCAGACTTACCAACAAAATTGAGGAACACAATTACCAACTACCGGTTACTGGGTAGGCGAACCAACATAAATATATCATATACTACCTATTCATTAGGTAGAGAGGGGCAAATAGATTAGGAACAAAATTACCGGATACCGGTTATTGGGTAGACGAACTGAAATACATTATATTATCTGCTACCTATTCACTGGGTAGAAAATATGCAGATAATAGATTCAACTACCGGTTACTTGGTAGGACCAAAGCAAACAACTTGAAAAGAAGGAATATCGACTATCACCGAGTGATAGAAACAAGGTAACCCGCTAAAAGAGGAGAAATATTATCGACTATCTGTTCACTAGATAGAAAAATATGTAGATAATAGACTCACAAGGAAAGATCAATCAAAAGGGGGAGAACTATTATCTACTACCCGTTCACTGGATAGAAAATTTGTAGATAATATACTCGCAAGGAAAGATTACCCACTATCACACAAGTAATCAATCAAAAGAGGAACCAAAGCTCAATCCAAGAACAAGTTGGAAAGAAACGGTCAGACAAGACTCATCCCGAGGAGGAAATATCTCAACTGGGGAAAATTCCACAAGATAATAAACTAGGGAGGAAGTTGAATCACAATCATCCACGAGAAACAAACTCATTGGGGAATGAGAAAGGATAAACACTTTCTTCTTAATGGTTGACATTCTAAACTGGAGAGAAGACATCACTCACACTTTGTGGGGAAACTTCACACCAAAAAGCGGGGAACGAGATGTATCGAAGAATGCAAAAAATGCAACCATATAATGTTATGCATACAGAGAATGCATGAATATGTGTATGAATATGCCGACAAAATAGACATAAAGATAAGCAACTGGTGACATAAACACCACAAAAACCGGATACTCGGCTAAATCCCAAAGCAACAATGCTGGGAAATCCTGTTAGAGTTTCAACTTGAAATCATGCAGGGGATAAACAAAAGCCATCAAAGGAATAAAATCCTACTACAAGGTTTAACTCAATGCTGAAGAAACTACTATTGGGGATTCAATCCACAAGTCAGTCTTCAATAATCCACAAAAGGGATAACGTCAATAATTCTACTCTGAGAGGATAACATGTTGGGGAATCATCAGCAACACAAAATCTTTCACACACTTTGGGGAAAAGATGGAATGTCCCTTTAAACTTTGAAGGGGACATAAAATATCCATTATAACCCTGTTAGGGAACATATGAGGATCTACCAGTGGTGTAAATAGAGCAAAAACCTAATGGTGAGACAAACATCAATCATCAACTCTGCAAAGGGAAACCACAATGTTGATGAACGGTAACAATCTGTCGGGGATAGGGAAACGCTTCCATAATCCTTGCTAGGTACAGAGAAAATTCTTGCTGAGAAATAGGCTCCAAACATGTATTTCAATAAACATCAATCCCCGCGAGGGACAATTAACACACCATACTTACTCCACTTGGGGAAAGGGTGCAATACTTGCTGAGGATTAAATATGAGCCTACTGGAAACCATCATATGCATATCACTGATGATATGAGAGGAAAATCTCTAGGGATTACTCATCAATAAAATTTTGGACTTGACGATTCTCATGGGAATACCAACAATTAACATCATAGCCAAAAGTCAAGTTTTCAGGGATTTTAAATATATACCCAACACTATGCAATACAAAACCTATCAATTGACTGCTATACTAATACTTCTACTAAAGGATATAACTAACTAAAGCTGAGGAACAAAACAGAAATCGGCTGAAGATACCCAATAATAGAACATTGCTTTCCAAATCAAGGATAATTTGCTGACGAAGAGATCAAAAGCTCAGCTGTGAATTCCTGTGACTCGAATATTATTCTTAACAACTCTCTTGGGGAAGAAATCGGAACTCAACCGGGGGTTCCTATGACAAGAATATTGCTTCTCAAGTAGAGGATAATCTGCTGAGGAAGAGATCAAAAACTCAAGTGGGGATGTTCATGCAACAAACAATCATTGATCTTACTTGTTGTTGGAGAAACATAAATCACTAATATTTCAAAGTGGCAAGACTGCTCAGGACTTCTGTTTGGAAACAACTGGATCAAACTCTTCTTTGGGAGAGGCAAGTTACACACATCAAGACTTTGCCATCCTTGGAATAGCTGTTGAAATCCTTTCCTTATTCTTAGATCAAAAGAAAAATGTTTTTATAATGTTCAAAAATTCACTTAATTAAATTTGTTTAAAATTCATCATAAAAATAAATGAAATTTTGTAAACAGAAACAACATAAAGAATTGCAGAAACAACCAAAAAGGACCGAGGAACTAGTGCGTGATCTTGTTTGTACACAAAATAATGCAAATGCAAACACAGACTTAGGGGGAAAAATTAGGGCATTACACTTGTATAACTGGGTTCATGGACTTAACCTTTTAAAAGCTCTTAAATATTATGAATACTCTCAAGATCAGTTCCTGGGGAGAGGAACAAAGAGGAACAAGTAATTTCTTTAAGACCGAAGCTCTATAAATATTTGGTGTTATCTCTCTTCCCTTAACTCTTTTATTCTTTGCTTAATTTCGCTGCATATTCAAACATTTTTATTTAAAATATTTCCAAACTCTGTTTTAGAAGATAATTTTATTTTAAACCATTATTTTTTAAACCTCTACACTTTACCCCCCTCACATGTTTAATAAAAAAAATTATTGTTTCTCTAACTTAAATCACTTCACCTTTCTAGGTATTGTGTTTAAGAGATTGTGAATTGGTATGTCCTAATCTATCCATAGTCCTAAAGGACTATGCATTGGAGTCACTCTGTTGGACCAACCCACATTTCAATTAGCAACGTGGTGTAGAAGACTTGTCTAACCACATGGTAAAAGGATAACCATCACTGCCAGCCACTACTTTATAGGGAGGAAATTACTACTCCTATTAAGGATAAAATAGAGTATTCCTGTCCCCACTTTCTATCCAAACAGTTGGGATTGAAATCGGTTCTTCACCTATATAATTTAGCCCATGGATCACAACTATAAATATTCTAACTCCTATGATTAAGAGAGATCATTATTTTTTTACCTAATCAGAATTCTAAAGCCTTCTTTCTTCCTCTCTCTCAAACATAATTCATATCATTGTATTTATCACAAGAGTATGAGTACTACTATATATAAATTACCATTAATCTCAATTTCCAAGAAAAAAACGAAAAAATGTACTATTTATTTTATATATTTCTTATATTAAAGAGATTATCCTATCAACATTTTAATATATTCTCTTAAATTTGAACATGTTTATTATTTTTTAAATTCCAAAATAAATAAAAAATGAGGATTACAATTTTCCAATTAATATTGCTATAAATATATGTTTGATACTAGTAAAAGACCCATGCGTCCACCAGGGCCGGCCCAACACATACGGTGGCCTGAGGCGTATATTAAAATGAGGCTTTTTTAACTTAATAAAAAAATTTATTTAAAATTTTATTTTACGAGCTTTTTGAGACGCAAAATCATTTATTAAATTATTGTAATCGATTTCATTTAGTATTTCTTTTTCAATCGACAATAAAGTCAATCCATTCAATCTTTGTTGAGACATTGTTGATCTTAAATAAGATTTAATTAATTTTAATTTTGAAAAACTTCTCTCGGCAGATGCAACTGTTATAGGAATTGTTAACATTATTCTATAAGCAATATATGCATTTGGAAAAGAATCAAGTCTCTTTATATAATTAAGTATATCAATTGGTGTGTCATTTTCTATTTTTATTATTTCTTTTAAAATTTGTAATTCCATAAATAAATCTAATCCATCAATATCAGTTTTGTCATTATGTTTTAATGATCTTTCAAGGTTAAAACAACTCTCTTTTAAATTTTCAACTTCAATGGATTTTAAAATCTCAATACTGAATAGAAAACCAAAAATATCACTATATATTTTAAATTGTTCAAATCTACTTTGAAATGAAGTGATAGCTTGATCTATTATATACAAGAAGTAGTCAATTTTAAATGATTCTTCGGGAGATTTTTTAAATTCATTGTAAATAATCTCATCAAATTGTTTTTTCTACGAATAATACGTTTTTCACGAAATTTTGGTTCTATATCCATTTCAAAAGCAATTTCTTTTGCAGAAATCATAGCATTTTCAAATCCATTTTCCCTATATTTTTTAAAAAATATAATAAGTCCTTTCAATTGTTCTATAGCAACATCAATACGCATATCTTTTGATTGCATATTTTTACTAATAGAGTTTACAACAAATAATATATCATACCAAATAATCATGCCTAATAAAAATTCAAAATTTTCAAGTTCATAAGTTGTTAAACATTCAGCTTCGCTTTTTATTTTAGGTTCATCGGTAATTTCACATAATTTCAGTAAAGCATCTCTTATTTGTAAAGTTTGAAATCTCAAAGCTTTCACGCTTTCAATACGACTTTTTCAATACGACTTTCCCAACGTGTTTGTGACAATGATTTAAGTGTTAGGCTAGAGATATGATCTTGTAAAATTTTCCATCTTTTAGTAGACGATGAAAATAATGTATATATACGTTGCAACACTCCAAAAAAAGATGTAGCTTTAGGACAACAATTATCAATATCACAAAGTAATAAATTTAAACTATGACAACCACATGGAGTATAAAATGATCTAGGATTAATATCTAAAAATCTTTTTTGCACTCCTTGATATTTTCCTTTCATATTAGACCCATTATCATAACCTTGTCCTCTTAGGTTATTAATATCAAGTCCAATAATATTTATCTCATTTATAATTGTATCAAAAAGACCTTTTCCAGTTGTATCATTTACTATTAAAAATTCTAAAAAATGTTCAGAAATTTGTATTAGAGTAGAAAAAATATCAACACATCGTAAGACAAAAGTCATTTGCTCTTGATGACTTATATCAGGAGTGCAGTCAAGTATAATAGAAAAATACTTTGCATTTTTTATTTTTTGAATGATTTTTGTTTTAATTTCATTTGCTATCAAACTTATTAATTCATTTTGTATCTTATGCCCAAGGTAATGGTTATGAATTTCTTTATCTTTAATTCGACGAATGTGTTCTTGCATTATAGGATCAAATTCAGCAATCATTTCAATAAGACTTAAGAAATTTCCATTATGTTCTTGATAAATCTTTTCATTTGTTCCACGAAATGCTAAGTTGTTTTTTCCAAGAGTTTTAACAACTGCAATTATTCTAAATAAAACATTTCTCCAATGTTCTCTATCTCTATTTATTTGTTCTTGAACATGCGTGTCAATTGTTTTATTCTTTAACAATCTTGTTTCTAAATCAACCCAAGAACACATATTAACGATGTGTTCATTACTCATCTCATGACTCCTCAACTTAGAGCCCATATTTTTCCAATCCTTAATACCACAACTTGCTAATTTGCTTGTACTAGAAAGAGTATTAAACAATTTACAACAAAAACAAAATACTTTATCCAAATCTTGAGAATATATTAGCCATCTTCTTTCACATTTTTCTCCGTTTCCTAATTTTTTAATATAAAATGAGGAAGAAAAATGTCTTGAAGATTCATCCTTAGGAAAATCTATATTGGTAATTTTAAGGGGACCTTTTTCTACTAATAAATCTCTCAAATTGGTACTAATATTTGTCCATTGACTTGGATCACATATATTTCTAACGGTGTCTACACTATCAAATTCTTCTATTAATAAATCACTATTTGTATTTTCATTACTGTCTAAATTGTTAACTTCATCTATATTATTAAGTTCTTCTTCAAATTTACTTTTTTTACTTGTTTTGATAAATTTATCTAAAGCTCCCTTTTGTGATTCAACTAAAGATTCAATTCTTTTTTTTCCTTCAATTTTGAACTTCCTGATTCAAATTTTCGAGTTGACATTCTTTTATTCTAAAATAAAATAAAAACTATTTTGCAGTACACACTAATATAAAACAAATAAAATTTACCAATAATAAAATTAAAACAAATAAAACTCACAAATAGTAAAATTAAAACAAATAAGAATATTAAAATTAAAATTAAAATATAAAATATAAAATACCAAATAAATAAAACCTGTTTTTTGTAATACTTCTTTAATCTTGTAAAAGTGTATACAAGTAATTGGAATAGGAGGGATGAAATTAGAGAAAGTGAAAGACAAGGAATGAAGGATGACAAAAAAGTTAAAACAATTGTACTACTATCTATTAGTATTAATATGAATTGATTTTGAGAGAGAGAAATTGATACCCATAAATAAATGAAATCATTATATTAAAGTGGCTCTTGAAATTACCAAAAAAAAGTGACTGTTTTGCAACGTTTAGAATTTAACTACCAGCATTATTGCAATGTATTAATGTTATATAATTATAATACCTATAACTATTAATTAAATTTATATCATAGCATTATTGTAGTGGTTATAATTTAAAAGAAAAAATTTGAGGCCCTAGGCAAAGGCCTCGCTTGCCTAGCCTATGGGTCGGCCCTGGCGTCCACACAGGTACGAGAAAAAATATCATATATAATATTAGATATATTGATAGTTAAATTATATTCAAATGAACATTAAGAGCAATCTTTATGCATGTTTCTTTTTTGTTTGAATCTAACTGGTTGTATCTTGTGTCTTTATATGAAGAATTTCAATCACATTTTAAACATTATAGTGAAAAGATTAAAATACATAGTAATCAAAATTTTAGACTTTTCATATTTGAGAGCAATATACATGCATGTTTTCTTATTTGAATCTAATTAATTGTGTTACACGTTACTTCATAAAAACCTTTTTATATAACATTGAAAAAATTGAAAAAAATAAAATCTAACTGATTTACTTCTGTGTCACATTATTGAAAATAATATATATTCTTATTTTCTTGGCAAAATCTAACGGACTGTATCCCGTACGACTTTATAAACTATTACAATCCCATTGTTTTATATAAATCATTTTTTAGCCAAAAACATATCTTTTCATTTTACTCATTTTTATTGAATTTTAATATACATATGTCATAATTTTTTAATGTAACAACCGATATAAGTTTTTTTCCACACTTGATGAAATACATTTATTCTTAATATTATTAAAATAAATATTTTGTGTCTTAAATAAGGAATTAATAATTAAAATAAAATAAATATCATATTAATAGTGACACGTAAATAAAATATTTATGTGCTAATATAAATATCAATCAAACGATGAGATCTAATTATAAATATTTGACATCATAAAAAATTAAATAATATGATATTATAAATTATTATGAGTACTAATTTCAATACAAATATATTAATATGGTACACATATATATATTAATATAAAATTTTAACACAATTAAATATATTCATATAAAAATTAAAATATACTATATGTCATAAATATAGGCTGTATAAAAACCGAAATGGTATGTAAACAGTACTTTGTATCACAACAGGAAAGTAATACCATGAATATGCAATAAAAAAAGTACATATTGAAACAACATCTCTATGAGCATTATGAGCAACGTCAATATCAATCACAAAGAAGCATGGTGTTATGTTTTTATGCAACAACTAAATGAAAATTTGTTTAGTTCAAAATTGTTATTTTGTCATAGTACATTAGAGCATACTGGATGTGAGAATCATTATGCTAAAAAGATTTGATAATATAAAATATGCAATTTACATGTTTATAGATGTGGTGTTTACAAAGAAAGAAACAAAGCATACATAAAATAGGTAATTACTTGCTCAGGCACATCTCAAACAACAATCCAATTGTATGTTTTATATGTACTTTTTTAATTTTGCTAAAAACTATGAAAGTTGAAAATTATCAATGAAAAAGGTGAGTTGAAATCTCTCAAACATGAGTGTATTTAGGACTGATGTGTGGACAAGTCCCTCTAATAGATTGTACCCTGTGTTTTTACATATAATAAAATTAAGTTTAAATTTCTTTCAAATCTTAAAGATCGAGTTGCTACACAAAATAGGTATTCTTGAAGATTGATTCCCTTCCACCACATTCACCTTTACCTATACCATCTTGTTTCATTCACTATTTATTGTTACTTTAAAAAAATAATACTATATGTTGCAGTGATAGAAAACATCGGACTTTAACCACATTCAAATATCTAAGAAAACTAAATTACCAAATTCGTCTCATTCTTTCTTTTGCGAATCAGATCGATGTATTATATCCTGACCAACACCTTCCGCAATTACAAGCACATCATGTCCATTTTCCTTAATTCGTTGATCAAGAAACTCAGAGTCATCCTTTTCCTTCTAAGTAAAAATCTAGTTCACGAACATCAAAACTTGAACGCATAAACCACACATAGAGATACACACAGTCATAATAATCGCTAGTGTGAAGAGGAAAAAATTGATATAAGATGTTCATAGCAGAGTAGAGTAAAAATTCAACCACTAAGAGATGAACTGCGAAAACGAAATCATAGCAGAAACTGCGAAACTATTTTGGTACTAAAAACATATCAGACATTGTTTTGTCAAAAAAGTCATTCTTACACTTTGTCAAAAAGTCATTCTCTGAGAAGTCAATTGATTCTGATCAAAGATTGAATATGGACCAAACACAAATTATTCATTGGACTTAATTGGCTCCGAGCCTCTGATAGTAGCACATGAAGGTTATCTGCATCCAACAGATAAAAAAGAAAAGGAAAACCAGAATGTGAGGGCGGAAAAACACATGATTTATCTACATTAATCACAATTCAAGATGCCAAAAAAAACACCAGACTGCTTGCATAACCCAGATGCAAAAAGACCTTTATGCAAGAGCGACAACTAAAGTACGTAATTCAAAGTTAATTAGTTATTCAGAAATTACAGAAAATAATTAGTATCTCCTGGATATCATATGATTGAGTAAGATAAATATTAAAATATAGAAAAAATGAGAGTGGAAATAAATCAGAAAAAAGAAAAGTGATATGATAAAGTATAAAAATCTATGATTTAGTCTTGATAATATAGCAGATATATGACATTCAATATCATTTTAGAAAAATTAGTCTTGACAACTTCAATGTTGAACTTTAGGAGTGAAATTCATTTCTGTTTTGATGCTACAAAAGCACATTCTTTCTTATTTTATTCACATTCTTCTATAGCAGTATACTCTAAAATGCAATTCAACTCAGTCAGCTTACGAAATGTGAAATTTATGAAATGTTGACCATGTAAACATAACCACATGTTCCTTTTTACACCAAATGTATTTTAAAGTTGACATGAGAGGGACTATTTTCTGCTATAGTAAGCACAATTTCACCATTGTAAACTCATAGTCAACATGAGAGGCACAGGTATATCCTGTTCAACTCATAGTAAAAAATTATTATTTTAACATTGACATTAGATTTAAAGTGTGTACATAAGATAATATGTGTAAATGTTTCTAACAAAAAATACCATACTTTAGAATCTTTGGTCGATTTTGTTTTAAGAATAAATCTAGGGTGCCGAGGAGGTTCATCAGATTTCTTCTCTTTAGCAATGCCAAACAATTGGAACAATAGCATATTATTCAAATTCTGCGAAGTTAAAGAGGTTAGCAACACTTTACACCACCAACACCAAACAATTGAAACTTACACTCTTATACAACAATACACCTAATGCACCACTAACATCATCACAAAAGAAAATGATATAAAAGAACGATTCCAACTATATAAATTGATAACTTACCAAGCTTCATTAAAAATGTAAGAATCAAACTCGTCATACCAACCATCATGCTAGTTCTTCTCCTTGACCAGTTCATCATGCAAGATACTTTAGCTTTACCCTGACTGCTGCAAATTACATACTGTTAAATAAAAATCAATTTTTAAAATTAAAAAATCAGTAGCCAATAGTCTCACAACCAACCTAGATCGATTATTTTCACAATCTATGATGGGTATTCTTCTTTCTCACAAATATTAGAATACCTTGGTGAGAAAGAAGAACCACCACCACTATTTTCACAATCTATGACGAGTATTCTTCTTTATCACAAAGAACTACCATTATCATCAACAAATTCACAATCACCGCAATTATCAACCCTTGGTGAGAAAGAAGAACCACCACCACCAGCATAACCACCCATACCAGTTTGGATATTCTCATAAAAGAGAAGAATTAAAATTTGAACTCATTGGGTTCTTTTGAAAAGAGGGTTGTTGCCAAACATTGGAAGAAGGCGAAACATGGTTTCTAGTGAAGTCAAAACCATTAACAACGCCTCTAGGAGAAGATTTTGAAAAGGGTTTGTAAAAGTTGAAGTGATTCTGCAAATTGGGTTAAAAGGTGAAGGAGATAACATTTGAGACCATATTACATTCAACAATAAAGAGAACATGGATTCACTTAGAAAAACGATGTACAAAGCTAGTCAATCTAAACATGGACATAACAATAAATTACGAAGGGGAAAAACCTGATAACAAATCTTTATCAGCTAAACCGAACCAAAAACTAAAACACATCAATGAAAACATGAAGGCATAAACCATATGACATTAAATTCGCACATGCCTCACAAACAAAAACGATGTACAAAGTGAAAAAACAGATAACAAATCTTCAAACTAACCTAGAAAAAACACGGTAACTAATTTTTCTATCGATGTCAAACTCATTCGGATGAGTTGAACGCGAAAATTGGAAACATAATTAATGAGAGAGATCAGAGAGAGGGAGAGATAGATAGAGAGAGAGAGAGATATGAAATGAGGACATTGAGAGAGAGAGAGGGAGAAAGGAGGATGACGATCGATTTAGGATTTGAGGAGATGAAGAATGATTTTACAGGAAGATAGAAAACATGTGAGAAAAGAGAGAAGGGGAGAGATAGGGATGTGTGTAGTAATGAAAAGGGAGGGGAATCAAATGCATCAAATAATATCAATTAAGTAATGACATGTGGAAGAAAGAAGTCATATTAGACCTTTAGGAATGTTGATTTTGTTATTTACTGTAATATCCTTTACTTAAAAATGTTATGAAATTATGAAAATGATGCATTAGTATTTTTGGTGGCACATTATATTAATTACTTGCGGTTGATTAAAAAAAGCACCACACCTCGATATCTATCCGTTAGACCTCACCACGGGTCTCAATCACAATCGAACGTTCAAAACAAAACCGCGAAAAGAACAAAACCAACGTGGACCCCGCCAACAGCATCACTGGTCCCACCTCGATTTCAAAATTTCAAATATCCTTTCGTTAAAGCGAAAAAAGCATCAAAACGCTGCGTATAATCACCTCTCTGGTCTTCACTCTCCACTTCAATCGTTTACTACCATTGACCTTTCTTAGAAAAACGATTCGCTTGGTTTGTAGTTCGAGTTCTACGTCGTCGTTTTCATCTACTCAATTCTAAGAATCTAGGGTTTGGTTTTATACACAAAATGACAACTATGGAGAGCTTGATTGGGTTGGTGAACAGAATCCAGAGAGCTTGTACTGTGCTTGGTGACTATGGTGGTGATGATGGAAGCTCATTCTCTTCTCTATGGGAAGCTCTTCCTACTGTTGCTGTTGTTGGTGGACAGGTTCTGTTATTCTTCTCTTTCATTTCATTTCTTTAATTTCTTGTTTTTTAACCTAAATATTTCAATGCTTTCAAATTTTGTTGTGGAGAGTGTGAAGAAATTCATGCTTTTGTAAACAGATTTTTTTTTTTTGGTATCATGTGTTTATTTTACTTGATGTGATGCTGAATTTGTTATTTTGTATTTTTTTGGGGTTAAATATGTTATTAGTGCTTTTGGAGTTTAGTATATATACAAATTTAATTTAATTTTAGCCTCATATTCTATTTTAAGTGAGGCTAACAACAATTTAGTCATGTAAAGTAAAATAAAACTAATTTTGAAATAATCTTGAAAAATTGTGAACTTTATAGGAGAAAAAGAATATATAACCTATCACACGCCAGAACACACTTCAACACTGATACATGGTAGTATTATCTTTTCTTTTCTCCAAGGATTTAAAGTTTATCTGACGGGTCTATTGGTTTGTTGGGAAAACACAGTAGATTAACTTGGAAACTCCAAAACCGGAGAAAAAATCATGACCATTAACTATAGAATAACACTGTGTGAAAATTATTACAACACATAGACTATCCTCAACCACCCAAAGGTCCCAATTCACCCACATTCTCCAAAGCAAATATTTAACTATCCCTCATAACAACACTCTAAAACAAGAGTATAAGAGAAAATATAAAAAGTCAAATACAAGCTTAAAGTGCTTTCGAATGATACCTCTTGGAATGAAGATCTTGAATTCTATATATAGCTTTGGACTCCCACTTCCTTTACAAAACTAAGCGATGTGAGACTTCTTCAGCATGTATATTTTCAACCAACCCAAGATATTGGTGTAGTTCTGAGCATTTTATGTCTAGTTATCTTTTGAGTAGAGTAGAGCTCAAGAAATTTTTTCCGGTTAGAGCTCCAGATTTTTTTAAACCTGTATAGGTATGAGAATATTTTAGTAGAATTTGGGTAAATTTAAAGTTTATTATTGCATTTTCTTACAATGGTATTTTCCATTATTTTGTTCTTAGTTGTGGGATGGAGTTTTTTTATTTATTTTTTTATTTTCTCGGTTTTTCAGTTATATAGTTCTTGAAATTTGTTTGTTGGGTCTGGGTTGTAGAAAAAAATATCCAATTTTAGGGAATGGTTATTTTTCCTTTCCATTTTTGTGTACTGGGTTGTCTAAATTTCTTTTCCTTTCCTAATTTATTTTGGAACATGAACAGAGTTCAGGTAAGTCTTCAGTTTTGGAAAGCATTGTTGGTCGCGACTTTCTGCCTAGAGGATCAGGTTTTACTTTTAATAATTATTTTCATTTTCTTTGACTTTTTACTCATTTTTTCTTCAAATTAGTAATTATGGTTTGGCCCATGTTTGTTTTTTGGTGTGAATGAATTGTAGGGATTGTGACAAGGCGTCCATTGGTGTTGCAGTTGCATAAGACAGAAAGTGGTACACAGGAGTATGCCGAGTTTCTTCATCAGCCAAGGAGAAAGTTTACTGATTTTGGTATGACAGTAACCCTGTTTTAACTAATCATAGGAGGACAGCTTGTATTTTCTGGTGATTGCCCGTAAAAGAATTATTCTTGTGTGTTACTATATTCTGTGTTTTTAGCGTCTTAATTTGAATATAGCTGGTTCTCGCACAAAACTAAACTATTTAACTATTGTTCTTGTTGTGCTTTTCTTGTTTCAACTTTATCGGCCATTATCTATTTGACATTTTGATATTGATACTATTCTTTTAATGTCAATGGTTAAGTTGTTCTTTTGCCACCCAAACTCCTTTCTTCGGTTTTATAGTATGTGGCTGTTATGGCTTTCTTAGTGTATTCTTTTCCTAATATTATAATGATGAAAATTCAATTTTAAGATGTCCAACATATTTGATTTTTTAGGGGTTCTAGTCAATTTGTCTCTAAACACATCTCAAGTACCAACACCTTGTCACTGGCTAGCAATTTAGCATGTTATAACTTTTACGCTGCCTATTAGTTTACCGTTTTTAGGATTTTGTATTCAGTTGACCTTTTTTATGCTTCTGCATCAGAATATATAGATGTTGTTCACTACAATCTGGTTTTCCCATTGCAGCCGTGGTCCGCCAGGAAATTCAGGATGAAACTGATCGAGTAACAGGGAAGACAAAACAAATATCTCCTATTCCTATTCATCTCAGTATCTATTCCCCGAATGGTGCGCTTCATCTGTTATAATCTCCTCTTTTTGTGAGAGCTTTTAAAGCTAGAGATTTGTTGTCTAAATTTAAGTTGATCACATAGTATATATTTGAACTAGTTTTACATATATTTAGCTTTTCTAAGTTTTGTTTTCAAATAACTTTATTATTGTCTGATATTTATATTAAGGTTATTGTAGTATTTTGGTATTTGTATTAAGTACTAGAAGTATTTGGCCTAATTATTGATAGAAATAGGATCAAAATGGTTGCGTCAGTTTTGTGTATTGTCATATAATGTGTGGGTTGAGTCTAATTCATCCTTACAAAACCGGCTTGTAAGGTGAGGATTGCCCCCACTTTTAAACACAACACAAACCATATCTCTAAGCAATGTGGGACTAAATCCACCCCTTCAAACCCAACACCATGAATGTGTTGGAGACTGCAATGAAGGCAAGCCAAATGCCGCAATTTAGGCGACAAGGGGCGGACCGCAATGAAGGTGGAAATTCCAACATATTGCATTATATCACATCAAATTATCAAACATATATTTTCATGTCTAGAGTCTTTCTTTCTTTTACTCCCTTTTGACTTATACTCAAATATCAGGATTTGAAAACAAAACTTGGTTATCTTTTTAGATCATATTTGCAGTAAATTTATTTTCAACTTCTTTTTACTTACTCTTCTAAACTTCAAGTAACTACAAAACATATAAAATTTTATTAGTCAGCATCATTGCAGCTACTTATCTTTTTTGGAGGCTGCAGAACAGAACAATTCATTATTTTCTGTTTTTGTATAATTTTATAGTTACTATCTATATTCAGGCATGTATTCCTTTGCAGTATTATATGGCACCTAATGGGACTAAAACAGCTGTGACTTAAAGCTTCTTCTTTTTGTTTTTTTGAACAGTTGTCAACCTAACCTTGATTGATTTACCCGGTCTGACTAAAGTGGCTGTAGGTATGATTTGTATTTAATTGCAAAAATTGGATGAAATGATGAGTTTTAGAAGCTAAATATTCATCTCTTTTTCAGAGGGACAGTCGGAGAGTATTGTTCAAGACATTGAAGCTATGGTTCGATCTTATGTTGAGAAGGTTAAATAACTTCTTCAATATAAATTGTATATATATTTGTGCGATTGCAATCAGCTTGCTTGTCTTTTTATCTCAATTGGAATACAGAACTTTGGATTTTAACACTCATTGAACTTAGAAGCTCCCTGACCTAGGCATCCACCCCTGGCCTTAAATTTCATGTACCAGAGTAGGCAGCAGCGTGAATAATGCCTTTATTGAATTTATTCTGTTCTGTGATGGAGCAGCTATCAGCTGCTATGATTTTTACATCATGAAGTGATTCAATGTTGTGCCATGCGCATATTGTGAAATAAATATATCCGGTCAAAATTCCTCAGATAAAGCTTAACAATCAATTTTGAGTAACATATATACATTTCATTATAAATTCAACATAAATTTTCAAAATTTAGGATGCAAAATATTGTTGTTTAGAAATCAAGGAAGGTATACCATAGGCTGTCAAAAGGGCATGATCCTCAAACGTGGCTGAGACTGTGCCGAAAAAGATTGGTAAGGCTATCCCTTCTCAATTAAAATAACCCTTGGTTCCAACTGCCAGTAAATCTCATATTTTATAGCCGTTTTCCATAGTTTCCAACAGACACGCATCTTTTTTGCAATGGCCCTTCCATCTTACAGGTGTTTTATCCTACTCTACTCCTCCGTCTCGCACCTCCCTTTGTTTTCCCTTCTCTGACATTTTGCGGCTGCATTTTCATGACTCGTGGTATTGACTTGTTAGTAGTTATTCCTTTATTAAGATTAAGCTAGGAAATTTGAATATATTTACGAATGTGTACTTCTATGTGTGCGACTTATATTATTTGCAGTGTTCTTCAGATTTAGTATAGTTGCCACTCCACTATCCGTTATAGCGTTTCTCAGGTCAACTGCTATGACCCATTACGGGCCTTTGTCTAGGCTTGACACCATGTTATGTACATCTAGATACGCTGATGGATCTAAATTTTTGTTGTCTAGTGATTTTGTAAAGAAGACCTATTGTGCACCTGAAGTTGTGAAAGCATGATAAACCTATTTTGTTTGACATGATTGAATGAGTAGAAGTAAAAATAATCTGAATGTTAACTTTCTCATTTCTTTTAATTTAGAAAATTAGAATCAGTAAGTTGGTTGTGATGTTTTGATGCTCTTCAGGGTACTGCTTCCGTCCTATCACAACCTCTTAAATTTTGCTCAGTTGCCTTTCTTTTTAATGAAGTTTTAGATGATCTTTTTTTCTAAGACGAGACCACATTTCTTTTGTACAGATATATTACTTCGTTTTCTTTTTCATGTAGTCTGTAGGCTAACAAGCTTGAACTATCTATTTTTTAATTAACATTCCTTTTTCTATATTTCTATTGATGATAAATAAGCTTTCTGGTTTCCTTGTTGATATTTAAAAAAGTTACTATATTAGGTGTACCCCAAAGGTTCATATTTGATTTATTCTCAACAGCCTAATTCCATTATTACTATACGTTGTTCACCCGAAGGGTTCATATTTTCTTTTTTCGATTGTTTTATTCTCAACAGCCTAATTCCATCATTCTAGCAATATCTCCAGCCAATCAAGACATAGCAACTTCTGATGCTATTAAACTTGCCAAGGAAGTTGATCCCACAGGTACTTTTTTTAATGCTTTTCTGAATGGCCAATAATTTATTTGCTGGTTCATAGTTTTGGCCTTAAATCCTGGTCTAATGACCACTCTAGGTGAAAGGACATTTGGAGTGTTGACAAAGCTAGATTTGATGGACAAAGGAACTAATGCTTTGGATGTAATTTTTCTCTCCTCCTCTTGTTTGTGTTGATTCCTATCCCTTTTAATGTTCATATTTGAAATACGCTTGTAAAATCATGTGACTTATTTTTCATCTTATCAACTTTTATTGCCTCAAGGTCCTGGAGGGAAGATCTTACCATCTGCAACATCCCTGGGTTGGCATAGTAAATCGGTCTCAGGCAGACATCAATAAAAATGTTGATATGATTGTTGCCAGACGCAAAGAGCGTGAATATTTTGCAACCAGTCCTGATTATGGGCACTTGGCCAGTAAAATGGGTTCAGAATACCTTGCAAAGCTTCTCTCCAAGGTTTCCCATCCCTCTTAAGTGTGTTCTTGTCTAATCTGTTATGAGATGGATTATCATCTTAATCATGTGAGCTTATTTTTGTAGCACTTGGAGTCGGTAATTAGGGCAAGGATACCTAGTATAACTTCTTTAATAAACAAAAGCATTGAGGAACTTGAATCAGAGATGGATCATCTTGGGAGACCCATTGCTCTTGATGCTGGGGTGGGTGGCTTGTAATTTTGATGATTTCTTTTTAAGAGTAAGGTTCTTATTCTGATTTCTTGTGGAATATTTGCTGTACGTTACCATCTGTTTCAGGCTCAACTATACACTATCCTAGAACTTTGCCGAGCATTTGAAAGAATATTCAAGGAGCATTTAGATGGAGGGTAAATATCTTCTATTTTCTATTTTTATGCCGGGTAGGGCATTGCATTATGGAGGTCTGTTGCTCATTTGCATTGCGTTTGATATTGCAACTTCCATGGCATGGATTTTGATAGTATCGCAGCCAAAATCTTGAGATGCATTTGTTTTTTCTAGATTGTAACTCTGTTCTTCATTTTTTTAAAACAATTCTATTGTTTCTTTACTAAAATAAGTCTTAGAATTTAGGTGAATCCTAACTCAACCTTACAAAACCGATTTGTAAGGTGAGGATTTCCCTCACTTATAGATATATGTTTAAGCCATCTCTCATCCAATGCTGGACTCTTTAACATATAAGACTTGCATTAGTTCTACTTCATGCTCCCCTAATGGAGCAGCCTCTGCTTTGTCTTGCACAAGTTGAATGCAGAAGGCCAAGAAAAATATTTTCCTTGTGTCCTAGATGTCCTAACCTAAACTTACAATCCCAAAAGCTTAAGTTGTATTGTGAAGACACATGGTTGGTGTTTATATTATATATTTCTAACACGCGCTCTCACAGAAGATCCCTTTGAGTTTGAATATACATAGACTCACTCACCTTATTGTGCTGAAAATTATTTCTATTTGGAAGAATGGGTAGAATGAAGCTCTAAACGCCGGTTGTCTTAAAGGCTCTGATACCATTTCTTGAACTCACAAACCCAAATGCTTAAGCTGTATGAGGAATGGTTTTACATTATATTTCAATCACTGAAATGCCTAAAGTTTTACAATCTTGCAATAGTGCTAGTTCCTTGTCTGAACTTGTTCTATGTGAAAACTATAACACGATGATGAAATATTCTGTATGAGCTAAAATGTTAAATGGCCTTTCTGTTCTACACTTTTGCTGAATAAAAACTATTTTCACTAAGGAACCGTTGATGCAGTTTTCCCACTGCATAAGGTAAAACAAGTTTAGCCGAGGCAAATTGAATGACTGTTTTGGATGTAAGTTTGTTATCACTGATGAACTGGTTAAGTCTTTATGTTCACACAAATTTCTTTTAAATATTAGGCGGCCAGGAGGTGACAGGATATATAATGTCTTTGACAATCAACTTCCCTCTGCATTACGAAAGCTTCCATTTGATCATCATCTTTCTCTCCAGAATGTGAGGAAAGTCGTGTCAGAGTCGGATGGTTATCAACCTCACTTGATTGCCCCAGAACAAGGTTACAGGCGCCTGATTGAGGGTGCTCTTGGTTACTTTAAAGGCCCAGCTGAAGCTTCAGTAGATGCTGTAAGCGCAGTCTTGTTGTCTTCTCTGATTTTTATTTTGATGTGACAGTTAAAGAAGTGAGCTGGTTGCTCTTGATTTTTCTGTAGGTTAATTTTGTCTTAAAAGAACTTGTGAGAAAATCAATAGCGGAAACTCAGGTAACTTTTAGGAGTATATTTTGTACTTACCTTGTTCACGAAGTGACAGTTTGTGGAAATACTAACATGTGTTTGAGCAGGAACTGAAGCGATTCCCAACATTCCAAGTTGAACTAGCTGCAGCAGCAAACGAGGCTTTAGAAAGATTTCGTGGAGAGAGTAAGAAGACAACTCTCCGGCTTGTAGATATGGAATCTTCGTATCTCACAGTGGATTTCTTCCGGAGACTACCTCAGGAAGTGGAGAAAGCTGGAAGTCCTGCTCCCCCAAATGTAGATCGATATGCAGAAGGTCATTTCAGGAGAATTGGATCAAATGTCTCGTCTTACATTGGATTGGTGGCAGACACGCTCAGGAACTCAATTCCAAAGGCTGTTGTTTATTGTCAAGTCAGACAAGCAAAACAGTCTTTGCTTAACCATTTCTACACACAAATAGGGAAGAAAGAGGTATGTTTTCTCTTGCCCTCACTCCGTGTCGGTGTCTGTTATTTTTCAGATGTCCATGATTGTTAGTGTCAAATTTAACTTCATGATATAAGCTCATCTTCCACTACTTTGATGTTTATTGTTAAATGTGTTTATATCCAATACTTTATAAACTTTTGGACATTATTATGCATTTTTCTTACATAGTTACAATATGGTATGATTTTACCTGGTGTAGGGTAAACATCTATCTCAAATGTTGGACGAAGACCCTGCATTGATGGAGAGGAGACTACAGTGTGCAAAAAGGCTGGAACTATATAAAGCAGCAAGGGATGAAATCGATTCTGTATCTTGGGTACGATAAGCATAGCTGTGGATGGATGTCTTCCTCGCCTTGGACTAACCGATAACAATCATGGGTTGGCTTGACCCAGCTGTAACTTACATATTTATTAATGTTTTATTGTTGAGGCAATTCTATACCTTTATTTATTGTAGGTAGTGTTGGAGTTAAGTTAATTTTCTGAATGTGTGATGTACATGCGATACAGACTATGATCTTAACCGTGATGTGTATAATAAATTTGCATGTTCTCTCTGTATTCCGAGTCTTGGTTGTGGTAAATTCAATGTTATTGTTGAATATACCATTTGTGTTGCATGCTTTATCTGAATAACAAGTGCGGGCTAATTTGACAACATAGTAATCTGCAATAAACATGACAAATTCAGAGCTAACAACCACTCACGAGAAAAGATAAAAGGTCTTACAACTCAACATGTTAACTTGGAAAGGTTGAATCATGGTACTTCCCACATAGAATGTTCACATAAAGACTAAGTGTGTATGTTTGGTTTGGCGTTGTAAACGGTAAAAGCACGTCTCACTCACCGTGGAAATCACAAGCTGCAGATCCAAACAGGCTTTAAGGATGTTAAACCAAGAGAAGCACCGAAAAGGGTGCTAATTGATTGATCCACTATGTTTATTTTGGAGGACAGTTCAATACATCTCATTACTTATTCACCTACCTCAGCGAAATTCTAGAAATATTTTAGAATCCAAATTTTAAAATCTGAATGAACTAAATATACAACAAATTCCTTCTAAAACAAGTGTTGGAAAAATTCAGATTTTGGAATTAGAATTAGTAAATTACGGAGATTGAATCCTAGATGCACCTCAACACATTACATCTATGCCCAGTATTAGAATCACAATAACACAATAAAAAAATAATTTAAATGTTAGAATTTCTGTGGAGATTGAAATTTGGGTGTTTCTGATTAAGTACGAGGATTTCTTAACACATCCCATGAATTTTTTAGATATCTAGTGAATTTCCAAAAATACTCTCTATTTCCGGATTTGCAAATCAGGCTGCATCTTTTTTTCTCAACGTCGATTTTTTCCGGATCTACAAATTCGGACCCCAAATTTACAAATAAATTGTTTCCTGATGTGTACATCCGAAAACAAATTTTCTCCTTTCTTCCATCATTAACAACTTACTATTCCCTCAATTTTCTCGGTCTTTCTTTTCCTGTCATTCATCTCCTCTTCCATTGTAAACTAGGGCAAATTATTGAATATCCTCTTCCATTGCAAGTCAGGGCAAATTATTGAATATCTACTTAATTTGACAGTGTTTAAATTATTGAATAGCAAGTTGTTTAAATCCTATTTAATTCTTCTTTGGAAAATTTATTAAATAACAAGTTGTTTAAACCCTACTAATGACGCAACTTCCTATAGGGAAGTTCTTTTCATCATCCTATTATTTCTGAAGGATTATACATAAATAAGGATTATACAACTTCCCTAAGTTGAAAAGAATAACAAGTTGTTGATGATGGAAAAAAGAAGAAAAAATAGTTTTCGGATCTACACATCAGGAAACAATTTATTTGTAAATTTGGGGTCCGAATTTGCATATCCGAAAAAAATCAATGTTGAGTAAAAAAAATGCGTCCTGATTTGCAAATTCGAAAATAAAGGGGTACTTTTGAAAACTCACTAGGTGTCTAAAAAATCTATGAGATGTGTTAAAAAATTCTCTTAGGTATCTGCACCCAACGCTTTCGTTGTCCCTTCCTTTTTTCATTTCAACAAATATAGTAAAGAGAGCTCATAAGCATACTCTTATGTCAAGTCAAGGTAGGCAGTAGGAGTAATCATTACTCCACTTGGTGGAGGGACATCTCCTTATTGACTAAGAATATCAAGAGCAGAATTTTGCCGGAGAGCTGCTGCCATGTGCTGGGCAATGGAAAAACACTACGTTTTGGACTGATTACTGGTGTAGTGAGGGGAGGCTGTGTGAGATTTTCCTGGACCTGTTTCGTCAGAGTAATTGCAAGAACGTAAAGGTGGTTGAGATGGGAAATTGGATTGCGGAACGTTGGTATTCGAGCAACTTCGGTATCGTAGATTCTGCAGATTATGCAGCCTAGGACAAACTACTTGGTATGTTTTCTATTCTTTAGAATGTTGCTCCGTCTGGCGTTATCGAGGATAAGATGAAGTGGCTTCCGGATCCGACAACAAGGTATTCTGTTAAGTCGGGTTATGTTTTGCTGTCTTCGTTTTTAGAGCAACCCGAGTCAGATTTTTCACACAGTAAAGCGTTAACAAAATTATGGAAAAGTTTGATTCCGTTCCGCATTAAGTCCTTTGGAAGAAGATTATTTCTTCAAAGATTACCTTTAAGGGAATCTCTTTTACATAGAGTAATTATTCCAGCTAATCTCGCGGCTTGTCCTTTTTGTGATGGAGTTGTGGAGAATCACTTACACCTTTTTTTCAATTGTATTATAGCTAAAACTGTTAGGAAATAAATTGCGGATTGGATTGGGCTTATTGTGTCTCCGATAGTGGATGACATTCATTCAAATTTCTTGCATTGGATGGATAATCTCAATAAGAAAAATCCCAAGGCCGATAGAGTTGGTATCTTCTGGTTGGCCACTTGTTAGGGCATATGGGCGATGATAATTTGTTTAGTCTTTAGAGGCGAGAAATGTATAGAAGACGATCTTGTTTGGAATATCAAGATTTTAGCTTGGAGGTGGTCCTTAATTGGAGATATTAGTCATCCAAATTACAACTTTTATGTTTTTTGCAAAGATCCTTTGCATTGTTAGTTCTTAAGTTATGATTGGTTTGCAATATCTCTGTTTTTGGTCGGACTCGCGTCCGTTTTTGTAATCGGGTTTGAGTACTAGTGCTCTTTGAAATCAATACCTTGCTTACAAAAAAAAAATAAAATACTCTTATGTATTTTTTAAGATTTCTCAAAACTTCTACTCCATTGTATTCAAACTTACCATATCTCTTAAGTTTTACTCCAATCAAATAGAGCAAATATTTGATAAGTTATTCATTTCCTTATCTTTTTTAATTTGACATGCATGCATTATCTAAATAGTTTATATGTATAATACATTAAGTTAATTGCAATAGATATCTCATATTCATTTGTCATAAACTTCCTTGTTTTGAAATTTTGAACGTTTGAGCTAAGGTTCATGAATGTTTGTTTCTGCTTTGTCTATGTTGCTTTCGTCCCATTTGAATTTTGAATTTCAAACATGTAAGTTCTGTATTTTTAGGATTGGAATTAATTTTGTAAAACAAATATAGCAGGAATGTGTATGTACAAGATCTTTGCAAATTAAAAAATACATAAAGCAAGGAGTTCTTTTGTGCACTCAAACATGTTGTGTTGAAGTGTTTCAACATCTGGAACAACATGTCAAAGAAGATGTCAAGACAGTTCATTCGACATCATGAACCGCTGAAGATGGATTGAAAATTCTGTTGTGTTTTAACATAAACAAAATAATTTAGAAGATTTGAAGCAATCCAAGTGGCGCTGATTTTAAAAGATCTTGAAGATTCAAATTTACATTGAAGACAAAAACCAAATATTGAAAAATATAGAGTTTCTATATTTAGAGATATTTTAGGGAGTTGTTGATTTGAAGATCTTTTTATATTTGTAGCATATTTTTCTGCATTATTGTAGCAGCTGTTATGCTGTATTTTTAGGCCCAAATCCAGTTGGGAATAGGTTATAAAAAGAAACCTTGTAACCTAGGTTTAGTAACCAACCGAAAATGTAAAGATCATATCATTAGGGTTGTGTTCTTGTGGCAGACGTGCGCAACAAGGTTTAATGTTGTGGCTGTTTTGTTTGTGAGTCTCGAAGATTTTAAGTAAGAGATGTTGTGTTCTTGACTGAAGCTATGAAGCAAGGTTGAGGTGTTGTCATAGAAGTGTGAAATCTGGTTTGAATTGTTGGTTAGGTAAAGAGCTATCAATATCAATAATTGAATATTGGGACTGTGAGACATCACTGAGGTGATTGGAAGTAAGGATGGGTTTCTCATATTTAGGAGTTCCTAAGTAGAAGTTGCATTGGTAGTGATTAACTGATAAGACTGTAAATTGTAGGTGTTTGCTAAGAAGTCTTTGAATTGATGCTACATAGTATATTTCCTTCCTGGCTTAGTATCCCCCAAAGTAGATGAGTTTGCATCAAACTGGGTTAACAATTTGAATGTGTTTTTTACATTTTTTTTTGTTTTTATGCAGTATGTGTGCTGAATGTCATATCAGATGTCTAAACATCCTGAAGAATGTTTGAATTTGATATATCAGAATTTTAAAATACTGTTGTTTGTACATTGCCATGTTTATATATAACAGATAAGATGTCTCAACATCATATTTGACATCTGAGTCTGTCATACCAGAATTTCAATTGGTATCAGATCAGACATCCTAGTTTATTTCTGGATGAGATCCAATGGGGATACTTTATGGCTCATGGTCAAGGTAGAAGTGGTCTACTGAAAAGTTGTTTGTTGTGTGAATGGTCCCTAGAAGTGGAGGATGGACTATTCTGTTGTGGTAGCATGGTGGTGTGTTGTTGATGTGACATGTTTGATTTATTTTCAAACCTATGGTTGTTGGTGTCACCTGGAGATATTGCTAGGGCTAATTTGTGACACTTGAAGTATATGGGGAGTTTGTATCTGCTGCTTATCTATTCTATAAATCCTTTTGTTTGAGAAGGATGTTGTATCTGCTTCTGTCAACTGTTTTAAACAGAGAAGAACATCCTTTTGTATCTGCTACTTATATATCCGATAACTCCTTTAATCTGTGATGAGAAGTGGTTGTTTAGAGATCTGAAGATTGTTTTAAACATACATACCTCTTGTCTATAGATCTCTTTGTGTGATCCTTGGAATGATTTCCAATCCCATGATAGAACATCACATTAGAATTAAGCATGATTCAGCTGTTTAAGGGTTGGTTGTATAAATGCTTGGGTGCTAAACCATTGTGGTTATACTACACATGTTTGGAACCTACTCATGATCTAGAAGAAGAGGCATCAATAAGGTCTGTCTAAGAAGTTTTTAGCCTTGGAACTTCTCTTAGATGTGTGTGTTGATCAAGGATTGATCAACATGTGTTTGTTCTCCTGAAGAGAATTTATTTATGGTCCTTGCTGCAGGAGTGAAGTACCTGATCTTCAAGGAGTATTATTTTAGAGAGACTCCTTGTACATGAAGGTCAAGCTGTGTCAACTGGTGGAGTTGAATGATGTGTATATAGCTGATCAGTTGCTATATTGTGTGTGAAGACATCTCAAATCAGACAGTCTGAATACTGAGTCTGAATGAGAAGTATGTTGAAGTGTTCCAGCTGCTGCGTATGTCTGTGTTTTGATCTGATCAATTACTGATGGTTGATTGCCCTGTATTCACCTGCATGTGTTTGTGTGGAGGTGTATATGACTGATATTGATGTCTGAAAGAATGTTAGAACATCATCTCAGAAGGTGTCAGATGCCTGCATAAGAAGAAGAAGAAGTCATACTACTGTCCTAACTTGTGTGAGAAGGTAATCTTATCTGACCTAGAGTAAATACCTTGACGAGAGACTTGGTATTTGTCTATGTGATGCATAAAGATGGATACTTTGATGGGAGATTTAATATTTATCTAAGAGTTATGCATATCTACAGTCTGAATCTTATGGTTCAGAAAATGTACTGAGTAACTGATGCTCATCCTCAGAAGGAGATTTGGTTGTTCTTGCAAGGGGGAGTTAAAAAGTGTTATATGTGGTATATTAATGCAAGGGTGCAAACTGTTATTGATGAATGCAGTTGGAGTTTAGTTCTTCCCATGATAAGGAAGGTGGTTAGAATCATGAAGTTATAATTGAAAAAATCATTAGGACTTTGTGAAGATTGCTTTACTCAAGGAGAATTGTCATCCTTGGTATATCTGCAAGGTGTAGTTCTGAACTATTCCTTCTGAAGATTCAGACAGTGGAAGGTTTGAAGACTTTGGAGAAATAGTGGGAGTTTCTTAACAATATGTGATATTGATAGGAATTTCTACAGAATCAACAGAATGGAGGTTGTCTACTCAAACTTGGTTGGTGAATCAAGTTTATGAGAGCATGGAACTCTTGTTTTGTTAAGGGACGAGGTTCTTTCAAGTGGCAGAAGAAGGAGCTGAATGTAACATCTGGATGTGGACTAACAATGTTCTAACATCTAGTTCAACATCAGAATCTCAATTGGTGAAGTGGCGCATCAATTTAAGATAAAATGATCTACAAGGATTGAATGCTTCAAAAAGGACTATTATCTTGACAGCTTGTTGGAGATCAATTTTATTGATTAAGATATCTTTGAAAGATTTCTGATATACATGAAGAAGAAAAAATGTGGCAGTTGGCTTTTTCATATGAGGATTCCTAAATGAGGTGATCAAATTGTGGCAATTGGTTGATCTCTATAGTGGATTAGAAGAATCAAGATAATCCGAGTGTGGCAGCTGGTTGGTCTTGAGGATTGTCTTAGAACAAGTTTCTCTTGGGCAAAAGAGTGATGAGTTGAAGACTCAAGGAGATTTGTTCTTCTTGAAGGTGGATGAGAGTTTATCTCTTTCTGGATTTCTGATTCAAGTTGGTGGCACAATGTTGGTGAAGATTTTCAGTTCTTGGATTACTATGCTATAGTAAGTCCAGTTGGTGGAGCACATCAAGATTCTTAGTAATGAGGTCTTGGTTTTTGGAAGATGTTCTAACTGGTGTTAGGACATTATATGGGATGTTTGTCTACATGGTTTCTAATTTTAGCCTACCTAATCATATGGGAGAATGATAAAGTAGATGATTTGTCCTGAAAGAAACATGTAGAGTAGACTGAAGTAGATCAAGTATTGATTGCTTGGAAGTCTGATTGTGGACATTCATTCTAATTTAAGAATTAGTTTAAATGATTTTTTCTGGATTGTATGGCCAAAGTACTGTAAAGATATTATGTTGGCCTAGTGTCAGGACCTGCGTGATATAAGATGTTCAGCTTGTGTAGTTTGTGGTAACAACAAACCAAGAAAGGATCAGGTGTGCTTTGGTACAAGAAGTGAATATGTTCAATTAGGAATTGAACAAAGGGTGAGCTCTTGAAGACATGAAGATGCATCTTATGTTTTACTTTCATCAAGTGTAGAGAAGCATGCTGTATCCAAGATAGGGGTTGTGTGTTACAATTCTGTGCAGCTAACTTTGTGAAGTTAAGGGGGAGTAATACCTTAATCAGGTTCTTTGAAGTTACACATATTGTTGTGACATGCGCTACTAAGTATGCTAATTTATTTATCAGGTTAATATTTAGTACTTAGTTGTGGTGTGTATGTCCTTGTAATTCAGATGAGGAGTGTCCTTGTGTATCCAAAAGACTATATCGAATAAAGTTGTTATATGCAGTTTATTTTGGATTCTGAAGGAGGTGTGGACCATGCTGTAGTGAGTTGTCAGAACATGTTTCAGAACATGTGTGTTGAGGATAACCAAGTTTGTTGTGTGAACGGTACAGGTGTGAAACGCGTGCTTATTCAAAGCTTATTTTTGGCTGGTTCACTTTAGTGGGTGGAGAAGCTTTTGCGCCTACAATAACGAGTCTTGACCAAGAACGCATCTGACGTTTTAGTCATGTTGCGGATAGCAAGAGTCGCCACCGACTTTTATTTTATCCATAAGGAAGGGACATAAAAGAACATGAAAGAACATTTTAAAAGACTTGGGTTCGGGGGGTAGGTTATATAAAGGGAAGGTGTTAACACCCTTTATATCCATGGTTATCCATGGGTTCTTAGTTACTTAGCTCACTTAAATGTTTTGAAAAAAAGTGAAATGTGTGATTCGAAAATTTTCTAAGTACTTTGTAATGATCCTCGTATGGATGTATACAAAGCTTTGTTTGAAAATGTTTGAAAATGTTTGAAAATAGTGAGGTGTGAAAAGTATTTTCTTTTTGAAGTGTGAGCAAGTAACTATGAGGTACCTACCCTAGACTAAGTCATTCATGTTCTTATATGTCCTTTCAAGGGTAAAACTGTCCCTATTATTAAGGAATAGGTAGTCATTACCTTGGATCAACGAAGGCAACTGTAGGGTCATCGTACGATCAATGAAGGCAACTGTAGGGTGTCTTTAGCAATTGGGAGGGACTATCATCTTTTAAACCGAAGGGACAAGATCATTCTAGGAAACACTGTAGGCAACATCGTAGGGATTTGATCTTTTAATCGAGGGGAGGGACAAGATGATTTAAATTGTAGGGTTTTGTTTAAGACACCCCACTTTCGAGGGACTTGACCGTTATATTGAAGGCAGCCAAGAGGGATACCCTAGGAGGTGCAGACAGCGATCATAGATCGACTTACGTGTGTGAATATTTATTTTTCAGATATTTATTCTTTTTATTTAATGATATAAGTCCTTTTAATTCAAATTATGTTTTTGCACTCCCTATTTACTAACCACGAAAATAAAATAAATAAATAAAAATGCAAGAAATAAAATCCTACACTATTACATTGGGGGGGGGGGGGGGAGGGATACATTAGTCTTTTAAAAGGGATTGCAAAAAATTTAAATACAGAAATTTAAATCTAATTAACTATTACATAAGAGGAATAATTACATAATCGAAAAATAAATGCGAAAATATAACTAAAATCAAGCTTAAGAAAAATAGAAAATTAGGTTTTTTTTAGGAAAAGAAAGATTTTTTTTTGAGAAAATTAGGGTTTAGAAAATTAAGTTAACCTAAACTTAACTATTAGAATTAATTTACATAAATAGTAAAGGTTAATTATACAAAATTATTATAAAAGGAAAAAAAATAAATTTATTTAGAAAATATCAATTTAGTCATTATTAATTTATGAAATTATAAATAATAAAAAAAACATGATTATCATTATTAAAAGTAACTTAAGAATTTATAAAAAAAAACAATTAGCTAATTATTAATCTATTTACAAATTTAATTAAATTATTTTCATAATTACGTTGTTTATTTTATTTATTATATATTTTTTAAGAAAATGATTAGTAAATTTTATTAAATTAAGTTAACTATAATATAAATAACCTAATTAGTCTAATTATGATTATGAATAATTAAATTAGAAAAATAGAAGAAAAAAAACAAAGAAAAACGCAAAAATAAACATGGGGAGGCCTGATTTTGATCCCAGGACCTCCCCTTTACCAGCATGGGGTGTTATCCACTAGGCTATGTGCGCTGCTTGAAGAAATAATGACCAAAACGCGTAATATATGTAACCTGCACAAAGAGAACGAAATAAAAAAAATAATGAAGGACCTGGGAATCAAACCTAGGTCCAAAGGTCTACACGCGCGTTCCACCACCAACTGAGCCACTGCAATGTTTGTGAAACAAAACACAAATAATGTATGGTAAAATAAATTCAAATTTTAAAAATCTGGTTTCGCGCCACCGGTCTTCATCTTCTCCAAATTTCCTACGAAATTTTCTGCGCAATCTCCTAGGATATTACCTGCGAATTTAAACTCATAGGAAAACCTATGTTCTTCACATACATCGAATCAGGTCAAATTGGTTCACAATACCAGCTCCAAACGATTATTCACATCACACACAATCAAAAATAGGTTATTAAAAAATATTTAAATGACCTAGATCATAAACCCCCAATTTCGACGTTAGAACCCTAACAATGGTGGCAAGCAGATTAGGTCATGAACCTTTGATTAAACTATCCAGAAACCATCCTTACGACATAACAAACAAGAATCGATCGTTAGTTTTCAATTATATCAAGTAAATATATGCAAATGAAAAACATATAAAGCAAGTATAAATGGTTTCAGTTATGGCATATGGAGGTGTTATGGATGATGATGATGATTGGGAAACGTTCAGTGATCATCCAAGAAGAGATTGCAACTTAAAATCGCCTGTAAGAAGCCCCAAGATTGGAATCCGAATTTGACTTTTTTTGTAAAATTTGAAAGTTGGAAAGTTGTTCTTGGCTGCTGCAAATTCGTGCCTCTTGTGTTCTTTAAGCTTGTATATATGTGGTGAGTGGAATTAGGTCAACTCTTGGGCCTTGTCTTTGTGAATTTGGATTGCTTCATTGTGAAGAAATATCACTTCGAGTTTTTTGAAAAAATCAAATATTTGCTTCTAGAACAAATATTTGATCTAAAAATTGACTTTTTATATTTTATTTTTATTTAAATTGAATTTTAACAAATAAAATCCAAATAAATAAAAAATAAATTATAAAAATTAGATGGATTGATTATTGGGTCGCGCAAAGTCTTAACTTTGAGATTGGGTTGCAATTTGATGGGCCCATTTGAAATTTTTTGAAGTTTAGACCTTATTTGCTTCATACACCCCTTGAAATTTTCCCAACTTTGACAAGGCACAAATCCATCAATTTTAAAGCTATGAGAGTAATCTTGGACTTTTTATAAAGCTTATAGAGTCCTCTAACAAACCTCTTTGGTATTATGTCCATATCTTTTACCATTTTCAAATTATGCTCTTTGGAAAAAAGTTGACTTTTTGTTGACTTTTGAAAGGACCTATAATGTCTTAGTCCATACCTTCCAAATGAAGTATTTTTAGGCTTGGCTTGTGAGACACAAAGTTGTATAGAATTCAATTTCCTTTAAAATGAGCTTTGGATGAGAAATTTTTGATGAAGTATGTGAAAGTTAGGGCTGGTCAAAGTTCAATTGACTTTTCCCTTGAAAGCCCTAATTTAGAAACTCCTGATTCTTGATGATCTGAAATTTACTTGATGAATCATGATCAAACCTTGGTCAAATGATTAATTTTACTTCATAATCTTGATGTTGGAAAAAAATCTTGAAGTTTGACTTTAATTTGACCATAATTGACCTCAGTTTGACTTTTTAATCAACTTGACTGATTTTTGAACATCTGATCATCTGACTGGTCAAACTTATTGGGAAAGCCCTGAAACTTGACATGGGAATTCTTGAAGATATGTGGGATGTTATAAAGCTCACTTGAGGCCTTGGAAGTCCATTTAGCTTAGATAAACTCAAAACCCTAGTTTTGGATCCATTTTTCAGGAGGAGGCTTTGTCTGATGAGACCTTCAATCCATTTGACCCATTGTGAACATTTGTGAACCTTGTGAACCTTGAGAGAACTCTTGGAACACATTGCTTTGATTGTGGGAGGGCAAATTTTGGGGTACAACACTTTATCTCTCATGGAACCATTGGACTCTCTAAAGGAATGCGTCTCTCAGCATGTGAGGGGTAGTAGTGGGTATTCTCTTTTGCTCTTTCAAGTTTTGAGGACTTTTTGCTTAGAGTTCAAGAGGATTTTCTACTCCATGTCTACTTCTATTTCCACTGAAGGAAAGGAGGCTGCTGAGGAAGATGTCTAGCAACATGTTCTAAAATGATCAATAAAAGGTTGTTGTTGTTTTTTCTAATGTTTTTGCTGCTGAAGTATGATGTGTTTTTATTTTATTTGTTTTAGCCAAAATTTTCCAAAGGGGGAGATTGTAAGTTATGTATTTTTAGGGTTGGTATTAATTTTGTAAAACAAATATAGCAACAATGTGTATGTACATGATCTTTGCAAAATAAATAATACATCAAGCAAGGAGTCCTTTTGTGCGCCCAAACATATTGTGTTGAAATGTTTCAACATCTGGAACAACATGTCAAAGAAGATGTCAAGACAATTTGTAGATGTTTAGAATTGGCAGAATTTTTGACCAACAAGAATTGTTGAATTCAGTTCAGGATGTCCTATCAGATGTTGGGACATTATCAAACAGAGTATAAGTATATGAACTTAATTCAGGATGTCACACCAGATGTTGGGACATTGTGTTAATGATTTAAGTTCAGTTTTTCAGGATGTCCCAACAGATGTTGTGACATCTCAAACCTGCTACCAGAATTAATTAATGACTAACAGAACTGAGTAATTTAAGGAAAGTTATCTGGAATTAATTATGGATGGACAAGAACAGAATAAGGCGCATCTGTAGGGAGTGTTGTTATGAGACTTCAGCATAATCAGAAGAACTAAATCACCTAGAATCTAGGAAGTAACAAACCCTAATTCAAGGTGGAAGCTGCATGCGTTTTAGGACTGGATTAACCTACAGAAAGCCCAAAATCCAAACACCTATTTAAGCAACAGAAACTCTCAGAATAGAGCACGAATTTCAGAAGACAAAATAGGGTGTTTTGTATTTTAAATAGCAGGTTGTTTTTATTGTACCACTTTATGAGCTTTTAAGCAAAAGTGTATTTGTGTCTTGATTGAAACTGTGAAGTAAGATCAAGCTGTTTTTGTTTGAAGTATAACTTCAATTTTATTAAACTTGTAAACAAGATCACTGTGTGATTGAGGGGGAGTGAGTTGGTACTCATATCTAAGTTGTGTCTTAGGTAGAAATTGCATTGGGTAGATATTAAGTGAAAGATTAAACTGGGTGGTTTAAGTCTAGAATTAATATTACTTATAGTGGATTTCCTCCTGGCTTGGTAGCCTCCAGATGTAAGTGTGGTTATACACTGAACTGGGTTAACAAATTACTGTGTTGTTTAATTTTCTTGCACTTTAAGTTTTTGGTTAAGTTGTCAAGTGTTTAAACATCTCATTCGACATCTCATACTTGATCACAGAATTTCACAATTCATTCGACATCATGAACTGCTGAAGATAAATTGAAGATTCTATTGTGTTTTAACAAAAACAAAATAATTTAGAAGATTTGAAGCAATCCAAGTGGCGCTGATTTTAAAAGATCTTGAAGACTCAAATTTACATTGAAGATAAAAATAAAATATTGAAAAATATAGAGTTTCTATATTTAGAGATATTTTAGGGAGTTGTTGATTTGAAGATCTTTTTATATTTGTAGCAGATTTTTCTGTATTATTGTAGCAGTTGTTATGTTGTATTTTTTAGGCCCAAATCCAGTTGGGAATAGGTTATAAAAAGAAACCTTGTAACCTAGGTTTAGAAACCAACCGAAAATGTAAAGATCATATCATTAGGGTTGTGTTCTTGTGGAAGCCGTGCGCAACAAGATTTATTGTTGTGGTTGTTTTGTTTGTGAGTCTCGAAGCGTTTAAGCAAGAGATGTTGTGTTCTAAACTAAAGCTGTGAAGCAAGGTTGAGGTGTTGTCATGGAAGTGTGACTTCTGGTTTGAATTGTTGGTTAGGTAAAGAGCTATTAATATCAGCAACTGAATGTTGGGACTATGAGACATCACTGAGGTGATTGGAAGTGAGGATGGGTTTCTTATATTTAGGAGTTGCTAAGTAGAAGTTGCATTGGTAGTGATTAAGTGAGAAGACTGTAAACTGTAGGTGTTTACTGAGAAGTCTTTGAATTGATACTACATAATGGATTTCCTTTCTGGTTTTTATGCAATATGTGTGCTGAATGTCATATCAGATGTCTAAACATCCTGAAGAATATTTGAATTTGATATATCAAAATTTTAAAATATTGTTGTTTGTACCTTGCCATGTTTATATATAACAAATAAGATGTCTCAACATCATATTCGACATCTGAGTCTGTCATACCAGAATTTCAAAACCATTCATTCGGATAACAAAATCCAAATTTACATGTTTTTTGTTTTTTGGTTCGGTTTTTCAATACCTTTTTTGGTTGTGAAGTGATTTTTCTTGTTTGATTATAGGAAAAATGTATGACAATCAAGAAAGAATGAGACATGGTAAAGTGCCTCAACATGTTTCTGTTCGCATGGAGAAAGTTAAACCCTCGTGATCCTCAACTGAATAAATTTTATTTGATGTTGATACATTGTCTTCCCAAGTTCATGTGTCTCTGATATTGTCTCCCTAGTTTTCATGTGCCTTATACTGCCCTAGAAGTCCCTAGTGTCCCAGAAGTCTGTACTATCATAGAAGCCTTTACTTTCCTAGTCCATGCTATTGAATTAGATGTTGCGGTGCCTGATCATTTTCCCTAATGGCCCTCAAACCTTTCACTACTTTCTCTGTATCCACACTATGTTTCTAGACACATATGGGAGGGAGAGGTATCATAAATATTCAATTACTCTTTTAAATATTTATGCTATAATATTTGAATTGTTTGACGTTGTTACATTTATTTTTTGCAGTTCCATGATACATTAAATTGTATAAACCACGATACCAAGGTTCCAAAACTAGAACATCCTAATAAACCATGATTTTAGGATGTTTTACACCTATCTACGCTGCATGATTTATGCAGAGAGATGACACTAAGAAACATTTTCATTTAATCTTTCGATCAGTGAGATGTCCATCACATTTGATGATGTATTATGTCTCCTTCATATTTCATTCATGAGAAGCTTATTAAACTACTCCAACACCAGTATACCTGAGGCATTAGACATGATGGTGACATATTTGATACATGATTCACTGAAGGTAAATTAGTGATATAAACACAGCGGAAAACAAAAATTTAACTTTAGAGATCCTTACGAAAGGTCATGATTCATGATAGAAAAGTTACCTCTTGTGACGACGAAACCTATGAATCTAAATTGATGGATGATCACGAGCGTTGTACGTTGAACAACGCCTCTACTCAGTCCACACAAACAACCTTCTTCATTCACAATGCTAGCTAATTAGATTGAAGGTTTAGAGTGAGGGAAATGAAAAATAAAATACGGCCAGGGTTTCAAAAACAACAACAACAACCTTTGGGCTTCCACACAAGGGTTATATTTATAGAACTACTTGTGTGGGCTTCGAGCTAAAAGCCCGACTTGATAATAATATTATTATATTATTATAATAAATATTATTATAATAAACATAATTTTATTATTATCATATTTTATAACTATTATAAAATTAATAATAACTATTATTATATCATATGTTAATTAAGCACATGGTACCTTATCATATTTCGTATTCCATTCTAGTGCACTGTACCTTACAATGTACCTTATTTATTATACCCATTCTCTAACTGTCCTTATGTGTGTGACCCTATAGGATTTCGCGACGTTGACAATTATATTAAATCATGTATTTAACATAATAAACAGTGAGCGATATCTAGCAAAACATCACTGCTACCCAAGTCACAAAATTGTCATGTGATCTGACAAAATATTTTGTGATAATATTTATGTGTAAAGTTACCCTTTTGCCCTTATGTCTATATTGAATACAAGGCATATACCGTGTCATCCTTGTCTAGTTCAATATTGGGCCCTTAGACATTTATCTTGTTATGCAGGATGGGCAAATTCTATCTAGGATACTCATGTCCCTCATCATGCTTTGTGAAGTGCCCGTCAACTGTATTTACGATCATCCAGTTACGGACAATGTTTGATAAGTAATAAAGTACTTAACTCTATATCTAGGGTTCATAGTAGTTTTAGGTCGAAGGGTGGTATACACCACTATCACCATGAGAGTAACATATGACACTTTGCATAACATTCTATGTAGTACTCTCATAGCGGGTCAATCCAGTATAAATATTACTCCTAATATTCATACCTATGTCAAGACTTGATAACTCCTTATCCATGATCCTTGAGATGTGATCATCAGTCTATCTACATAATAGTCTTAATGCTTTAAGGCTATCCCATTTCACATTAAAGCTCGACTATGGATGCTTTAAGAATAATGTCCTTATGTTTAATGGAATCTCATGAACTAGCTATTCTAGGGACTTTATCATTTTGGAAAAATAAACATAATAAAGAAATTCCACCTTTCCTGTATCCATGATCAACAAGAAATTCTTTCGGTCTCTCATACCAAGCTCTAGGAGCTTGCTTCAAACCATAAAGAGCTTTTCTCAACTTATACACATGATTGGAAAAAATTGGATCAATGAATCCCTTAGGTTGTTCCACATAAACTTCCTCATTTAGGTATCCATTCAAGAAGGCCCCTTTAACATCCATCTGAAACAATTTGAATCTCAGAATAAATGCCACTCCTAAGAGTAATATGACAGATTCTAGACGATCAATAGGAGCAAAAGTTTGATCAAAGTCAATCCGTTTAATTTGAGTGTATCCTTGAGCAACCAATCTATCTTTATTTCTGGTGACCACCCTTTTTTCATCTGACTTTTCTTGTATATCCATTCAGGTATTAGAACTAGAGCATGATTCCTGCTCTAATACCATTTGAAATTTTGGTATCAGATATGAGATATCGAGGGAGATGTCACAACATTAGTATCTGAACAATGATTAAAATATGAATAGGATAAATTAAGAAGTAAACATTTGAAAAAGACACAAGCAATTGTTAACCCAGTTTGGTGCAAACGCACCTACGTTTGGAGGCTACCAAGCCAGGAAGGAAATCCACTAATCAGAATTAGTTTGAAGATTCACAGTAAACAATCTCCAGTTTACAATCTTCTCACCTAATCTCTACTTGTGTGATTTCTATATAAGACACTCTCAGATAATAGACACTTCTAACTCCCCATCAATCACAAGCAATGATAATAACATAAAATTTCAAAAGAGAAGAACATTCTTCAAAGACAATATATACTTGATCTTGCTTAAAAAATTCAATCAAGAGTAATACACTCTTGCTTAAAAGCTTTAGAGTGAACTACTTACAACTCAATAAAACTCAGTCCAATCCAAACATCTAGGTGATATGTGTATGGCTCACAAATAACAAAACAAAAGACACAACCCTAATTCTTGAACACACAACTTTCAATCTCTTTCTCTCTATCTTCTAAGTAGGGTTAGCACCTCTTTAAAAACAGAAGGATATTCATGGGCTTGAACTATGGAAACAGACATATTTGATCTTCAAATTTTCTTTAAACAAAAGCATGAAAAAGGAAACAACTGATTCTTCCAAAAATGTGATAGTCTGCTCTAATATTATTACCAACAATTTCCCAGCCAATCACTCAACATAAACATACAAAAGATTGTGAAAAAAACCACGCAGCAGATAAACCATAACATTCAGAACAAAATCTTCTATCATAACATGTTAGAACATCATACTTAACATCATGAACAGACTACTGCAACAACACATAAAACACTCGCAGAATGCTTAACACACATGTCAAGACATCAGTCATAACATTAAGAGGTAATAACTTGTTTTTACCAAAATTTCTATCAATCCATAAAACTAACAAAGGACAAGACAGTTGACAGGAAACAATGATCTATTTAGGATAATTTTTTTGCACCCTTACTGATATTAATTTCATAATATATATGCTACATCGTTACTAATATTTCATATGAACCATTTTCAAGAACAAATCCACCTTCATTTTCCACATCTCTCATGTTGGGCATATGTGGGAAACTATTCTAAGGCTTTTCCATATGGGTGATAGATCATCCCGCTCATAGGGAATCAGGCGATTGAGTTGTTCTGAGTTATTATTGAATGCATCGTGCCAGATGATATTTTTTTTATGTCATACATCAATCACACCAAGACACAACCCTTGAAAGTGATATCATTATACTCTAGATGGATGGAATGCGGGTCTCGACTTATGTACCAACATCTACCTATGCGAGTCTTGTAGAAATTCGAGTGTATTCAAGGTATACCTAGAGACCCCATTGTTGTTGCTCCTTCCACTGTCCTCCACAAAGATGTTGATGAAATATTTATGGAGTACTATGATCATCTGGTCATAGAGGATGTATGTTGTATACAAACTCCTCATCCATGGAGTATGGTATATGACTGCATCCAAGGGTTTTATAGAATGACACATCCTTACATAACACTTGATGAAAAATGAGACCCCTCTAGGCTAGCTCATTATGAGTTACTAAAAGAGAAGCAATTTTACGAAATGTATTAGCCATAGTGACCTAGTCTGCGACTCTACTCAATACTTTCTTCAATGATAGTTTTCAAAAATCGTGAAACAACAATTTTAAGACGTTTCAAACTGCCATGGATACCGAAGAAATTATTGGTACTTTTGTGTTTGTTGTCTCTGATAAACATTTCGAGTTTGACGAAATTCACTTCAAATTAAGACAACAAAAAATGTGATTTTTCTTAACCTTGAAAATGGTTGCTAACATTCTGACCGAGGACATTCCTGATGCTCCTTCTAGATCAATCGAAAAAACTAATGAAAATAAATATATGGCTCATATGGAACTATTAATTCGGCTACATTAGATTTTGGTGTTGCACATATTAAAGAAAATAATTTAAAGCTCAAGAAAAAAAATTCTCTATGGAAAGAGAATGATGATATATGCAAAAATCACATTCTGAATGGAATCACTAGTATTCTATATGATTATTACAATAACTGCGAGAGTGAAAAACAAATTTGGGAAGATTTGAAATAGAAGTATGATACTGAAGAGGATGGAGCAAAGACGTATGTTTTCAGTCACTACATGAAGTATCTGATGGTATATGGAAGTTATGTGGAAGCTCAGTGTCACGAACTTTAAATTGTTGAACAATTTCAAATTGTTGTTATTATTGACAAACTGCCCTTTAGTTGGAAAGATTTTAAAAACTTGCTTCGCCACTAAACAAAAGAATTTTCAATTTAGAGTATGATTACTTTCCTCCAAATTGAATAAGAATCTCGAAGACAAGATTAGAAAAATGAAGTCTTGGTTGTTTCAAACAACAACATAAGTTTGGTGTGGTTATAAACCCATACGGAAAACTATTAAAGAATCAAAACACAATATTGTGAGTCGAATTATGAATGAGAACTCTTATAGGGTCTCAGTTTCTCCAATTACTAGGAAATATCCACCACCTCAAAGAAATGATGTTCATGTTTTCACTTGTTTGAACTATGGAAAACGGGGTCATATGGTTAAGAGGTGTAAGAGCATGCCTAAACCTGTTGTTGGCTCTAAAGCATATGTTGACCTAACTGATGAGAAATTTATTGCTATTATCACTTAAATCAACATGGTTGGTGGATCTGATGGTTAATGGATAAATATTGGTGCCTCTCGTCATGTTTATTATGATCGTAATGTGTTCAAAACATACATGAATATCGAAGATAATGAATTTTTATTAGGAGATACACATACCAATAATGTTGTTAGAATTGGAGACATGTAGTTAAATTTACCTTAGGAAAGACTTTGATCTTAAAGGATGTCATGCATATGCATGTTCCTGAGATTAGAAAGAATCTTGTTTATGAGTTTCTTCTTAATAAGGCAAAGTTTAGTTATTCTATAGGGGAAAATTTATACACGATAATTAATAATGGTATTTTTGTTAGGAAAGGGATTCCACTAATGGCATGTTTAAGTTGAATGTTGAATTGAATAAAATTTCTCCTTCTGTTTATTTCTTGTGTGATTTCAATGTTTGGAATTCTAGACTTTGTCATGTTAATAAACACATTCTTTCTAACTTGATTAGCATAGGTTTCATTCTAAAATTAAATTACAATGACTTATTGTAATACCCCGTATTTAATTAAGTTCTATGGATAATATTGTCGCACCTCGAAAAATACGACCTCGCGATAAAAAATACCGCGGATAAAAATTAAAACAACAGAGTCGCCACCGAACTTATTTTATTCCAATTAAGGAAAAGGAAAATATCGAGAAACCTTTTTGAAAAAGCGGATAGAACAAGGTCTTTGAAACCAGATTCTAGATTCGGGAGTCGATTCCGTAAGGGGAAGGTATTAGCACCCCTTACGACCGTTGTACTCAACGGGAACCTCTTAGTTTAACTTGCGATCTAATGTTGACTTATGCTTTCTGTTTTCTTCGAATAATAAAATAAATGCGAACGATTCTAATATAAGGTTAATAGGGGAAATGGGTTACTTTGTTCCTAGGGTGCTCGGCAAGGAGTAAGATCCGTGTGCCTACGTATTCCCTTGTGCAATGGGAAAGTCAGAGCTTCGTAGTTCGTGGTGGTTCTAAGGTTGATCGGTTTGCTTTAATGAACAATTATTTAAATCGCATTCTATTGCTGAGCGTTGGCTTGTCTGCTCGCGATAGGAGGCTGAAGCGCTAGCTTGTTTGTGAGATAGAAAGGATTTAAATAATGTTCGCTTGGAGAAATGCTTGATTCGATTAAGGTTTTTAAGAATGAAAGGGTAAATAAACTGCGTCTTGAGGGGCGGGCCTCAAGAGAATTTATTCGAGAATTCGAGGAATGCGAGACTCCAGAATTCAATTCTTTCATTATTTGATATGTGGATTAAAAGTTTTAATTACGGAAAGTCGAATGAACGACGTCCCGCGGGGCGAGCCTCGGGAGTGTTCATTCCAGAATTCGAGGAATGCGAGACTCCAGAATTCAGTTTATCCGTTGTTTTAAGTATTCGAATGTCGAGTTCGGAAAAAATTGATGGCGAGGCACGATGCTCGGCTTACATGGTTCGCGATTCGATTTAAGCGATAAATTGAGATGAATTAAATTGTAACGATTAAAGTAAGGGATATAAATAAACAAAATGAATAAATCCAATAAAATATTAATTAATAGAAATACTATAATAGAATAAAAAAAAACAAATTAAATTTATTTTGTCGAATTTGAATTACATAATAAAATAAGAGGCCTCATAATAATTAAATTTTCCGATTAAAAGTATCAGAAACAATTTAATTTGCTTTAATATCATTGGCCCTAAATAATAAATATAAAATAATGAGAAAATAATGAAATCGGTCTCAATTTAATGGATAACGCCGATTAAAAAATCGAATATCTCATTTTATCATTAACCGAATAAATCGAATAATCGATTAAATAATAGCAAAAAATAAAAATGGCCTCATAACAACTTTGATAACGTCGATTTAAAATCGAATATCGAAAAGTTATAATTATATCATTGGCCCTAATAATAAATCGATAATAATAGATGTCTAAATGGTAAGCAAAACCTCTTCAATAAAAACTAGAAAACGTTAAAAATAATGGAATATATTTATAGGGCGCACCAAAAGAATAATATCAATAAAACTAAAAAAATAAAAAGGAATAAGATTCATACAAAATCTATAAACAAAATAAAACTAAAATGAAATAAATAAAAAAGAAGAGTTGGTCCGCTGAATATGGAGGTGAGAACAAATATCACTTGATCCACCCAATGGCTCACCAAATCGCAAATACATAATTAGGTTTTGTTAAAATAAAGTAAAATAATATTTTTTAACCAAAGCCAAATAAAAATAAACAAATTATAAATAAACAAGGGAAAAAACTAAAGAGGAAATATTCTCCTCCTCACTGCATATCCGAGAACAACAAATAATCAAAGAACTTGCGATTCACATAGGCAACCCACCCTCATAAAACGAACCCACGGTAGCGGAAAAAACAAGGTAAGGCTCGCGGCGGTTCTCGGTTCAGCTGTTCACAGAAACATGACCTTTTCTGGTTTTTTCTTTGGATCTCTCAGATTCGGGTTCGAGTTGTGCGTTTTGCAAACGGTTTCAAGGCTTCGGAAACGGCGGAAAGAAGGTGAGCTTGGTGGTAATGGTGGATGCGGCGTCGGTGAGGGGGTTCGATCTCTCGGTGGTGGGGTTTCGTGAAAAGGTTTCAGTTTGTGTTTGGGTGTGTCAATGGTGAGTTCACGGCGGTGGCTCGTACTCTACTGTGTTTTCGGATCTGTTGATTTTGGATCTGTGCGATTTTGAGGGTCGGAAGTTTCTGGGTTGAACAATGGTGATGTTGTTTGTTGGTTTTTTTTTGGTTCTTTTATTTAATTTTTTTATATCCCCTGTGTTTGGGTTGTGAAAGGGCAGCGGATGAAATGTTAAAAAAGGAACAGATTTGTTGTTGTGGTGGTTTATGTGTTGGTGATAAGATGAAGGATGTGGTTACAAAGAATGTATTAGCAGGTTTGTGAAAAAATGGAAAAAGTTTAACAATTGAAGGTGATAAATGAAATTTAGGACGGAGTTTGCAGAGTTTTTTTTATAGGCTCTCTCCTCTTTTTTTGTGGCTAAAATGAATTGAATATAAAGGGAAACTATGAGGGCATTTGAGGTAAGATTTGCAAGCTGTGAATTTGGTTGTTAGAAATGAATTGTGGAAAAAATCTGTTATGAAAAATGCAATTTTGTGAGTGCTTTGTGAGTGGAGTGGAAATTGGAAAAAGTGGGGATAAATTGTGTCGTACAGGTTGTATGAAAAGTTGTTATGAGATTTGTTTTTGGGATTTTGTTTGGAAAAGGTAGAGATTGGTGAAGTAAATGGCTGACAAAATAAAATAAAAATAGAAGTAAAATAATAATAATAATAATAATTGATAACAAGAGTATAGTAATAATAGTAAATAATAATAGTAATAATAGTGATAATGACAATAGAAAATGGTTTAATAATAAGAAGAAAATAAGGAATAAAATAATAGGTGAGAAAAATAATAATAATAAGAATGGTTAATAATAATATTTATAAAAATAGACAATAATAATAATGATAATAATAATAATAATAATAATATATATATATATATATATATATATATATATATATATATATATAAAATATATATATATATATATATATAATAATAATATATATATATATATATATATATATATATATATATATATATATATATATATATATATATATATATATATATATATATATATATATATATATATATATATATATATATAATATGGAAATAAATCAAAAGGAAAATAATACTGATAATAATAAAATAAAAATGATTTTTTGTGACTTTTGTGGGTTTTGTTATGGAATTAATAAAAATGGACTATTAGAAATTAGTGAGAAATGGTTTAGAAGTTTGGAAGTGAAAATAGATAATAAAATTTGGAAATTTTTTTTGTAGTGTTTTCTTTTGTGTGTAGAAAAACAGTGAATGGGTTAATAACAAAATATTGGACTAAAAAAATGATTTTAAAATATTAATATAAAAGAAATAATAAATAAAAATAAAATAAAATAAAAAGTGGATATGGATAGAAATCAAAAATGGATACAGCCCCCGCTCAACATCGTATTTTTTGGATTTTTCGAAATATCAGACAGGAAAATAAAGTAGTACATGTTTTGGGATTTCTAAAAAAAATGATGTGACGTAAAGTAAAAGGTGCGGGTAGGACAAATTTGGGGTATGACAGATGCCCCTATCGAATTGACTTTGACCGAGTAAGATGAACTAGCTTGCGTTCAATCTTTCAAGGTATAAAACAATTAGATATTAACAGACTCCAAATTTGTCCAACAAAGAAAGAAATTGTGAAAATAGCACATAATTAAAATTGGAAATAATGGGTGACACAACAAGAAACAAATTGACAAAATAAATCACTTATCACCAGAGGATGATAAGGCAAATGACTGAAAATACAATCACTTATCACCAAAGGATGACAAGGCGAATAACTGAAAATAAAATCACTTATCACTAGAGGATGATAAGGCAACAGACTGAAAATAAAATCACTATCACCAAAAGGATGATAAGACGACCCCGACACCAAAAGGATGTCGAGTAACATAAAAAATTAAATAATCGCTATCACCCAAAGGATGATAAAGCGACCCCAACACCAAAAGGATGCTGAATAACAAAAGAATAAATAATCGCTATCACCAAAAGGATGATAAAGCGACCCCGACACCAAAAGGATGTTGAGTAACAAAAAATTAAATAATCACTATCACCAAAAGGATGATAAAGCGACCCGACACCAAAAGGATGTTGAGTAACAGAAAATTAAATAATCGCTATCATCAAAAGGATGATAAAGCGACCCCGACACCAAAAGGATGTTGAGTAACAGAAAATTAAATAATCGCTATCACCAAAAGGATGATAATGCAAATAACTGAAAGTAAAATCAACTTATCACCAGAGGATGATAGGCGAAAGACAAAAAAATAAAGGATCACTATCAACAGAGGATGATAGGCGAAAGACAAAAAAAATGAAGAATCACTATCAACAGAGGATGATAGGCGAAAGACTGAAAAATAAAAATCACTATCAACAGAGGATGATAGGCGAAAGACTAAAAATAAAAATCACTATCAACAGAGGATGATAAGCGAAAGAAAGAAAATAAAAATCACTATCAACAGAGAATGATAGGCGAAAGACAGAAAAATAAAGAATCACTATCAACAGAGGATGATAGGCGAAAGACTGAAAAATAAAAATCACTATCAACAGAGGATGATAGGCGAAAGACTAGAATAAAATCACTTATCACCAGAGGATGATAAGGCGAAATGAAATTTAAATACGGCCATTGAATCCACCGAGGAGATGCCTAGAAACATCGATTGATATGATCCTGACTTCTGCTGGGGAAAGGACCGGAAACCTGTGTTGATCCTGGATCCTGAATTATGCAATTATGCTTGATTGTTTTTTGTGAAATGGTATTCCATAATGATGGAGATACGATGCAAGTGCTTATGCATTGATGAAAGTTAAAACTGTTGGGAGTATGGAAAGCTGATTTATTTAGGTATGTATATGATGCACATGTTGCAAATGATTGATGTAAATGATGCGTAATGACATTGATGATGCCTAAAGATGCATATGAGCGATAGAAAGGTGCCAGCTTGGTGGACTTTTGGTTTGCTAGTTGCCAATAATGATTGGAATTTGGGTGGGTGGAGGGCTCGATTCCCCGACACTCGATCTTCGACGATGTATGGTCAGAAGATGGATTTGAAAGCTCCAAGTTTGGTTATTTGCTGATGAGCGAAGCGACTTGGTTGACACGTGAAGATTGCCTTGCTTTGAATGGTTACCAACGTCCAGCAAAATCTGCTTTCTTAGCTGGGGAATAGAGATAGGAAGATTTGCTCCTTGTTTGCTTACCCTTGTCTGTAGGGTTTTTTGAAATAAATCTGGTGGGGAAGCTTTGACAATGGCCATGACATGACCTGCCCCTGATTGAGCTGTTTGAAGATAATTTGCCCTGATTGAGCTGTTGAAGATGATTTTGTCCCTGATTAATGGACTTTGAGATAAATTGCCCCTGATTGGGCTGTTGAGGTAGTCTTGATTCATGTTGGCACCAATGAAGTTCAAATTTCTCTTTTGATTGCCCCTTGTTGGGATTGCACTGATGTCAAGCACTGATTTGCAATTAAATTAATCATACACAAATTGTAGTGTTAATGTAAAGTTCATGTAAGTTTTGAAAAAGTCAATTTATTTAAATGTTGTGATAGTGTGGCGAATGTACCGTTAATCCGAACGAAGTGCTGATTTAGAAAGTGCGTGAAAGATGCAGCAAGAATAATGTGCAATCGAGATTGAAGATTAGTAAATACATGGGAGTCAATTTACGCAACCTTGTTGGTAGCATGCTTTCAAAATAAACCGCGCCTCAATTAGGTCTTTTGAGGGTTGTAACGTGGTCTGGTTAATGGTTTTGAGAAACAAAGGATATAAGGCTCAAAGTTTGATTTGTACCCATCCCTTCTTCGTGATGTTCTTCAGTCCTACGTTCAGTTAACTCTACACCTGCATTTGTTTTCGACATTGCAAGAGTGAAGATTAAGCCCTGATGTTCGCTAGGAAATGGAAGTCATCTTATTTTGTTGGTGACCCTTTGATTTTTGATTTAGTGGTCACTGATACTTGTTTTGCTTTTGCCGAGGATCTGGGCTCCTCTTTTGATTTGTTTTTTTTTGTCGACTAAGTCTCCCTTCGGGTGCTCAACTTAGTGGTTATTTTTCTTTTTCCTCTTTTTGTTTTGTTTGAATGTTGTGACTTCCAAGTCATTTGTTGATGGTCCTCCGACGGGATGTCTCATCTTGCGATTCAAAGGTGTAGTCAGGCTAACTGAACAACTACCCTGCCCCGGGTTAAATGTAAGGGTTTGTATCCGAAAGAAAATCTTACTTCTAGGCTCGAAGTGGTTGACTAGGGATTAACTCCTTATATCTACAGTGTTTGGGCATTTGAACAAATGCCTGTACATCGTTGACGAGGTTTTATCTGAAAGCATACCTCAACAATTATGGGTATTTCGTTTTCATCATCCTCCCTCAAATATTTGCTAAAGTGAAGTGAGGAAATATTTTTGTGATTTTGCGATAAATGATAAATAATGAGAAAATGCGAATAGATTAATTCAAAACATGCATAAACATAATATTAACAAAACCAAGTACAAACGATAATGTTCAAAGCAAATAGTACTTAACAAACAGTACAAAATAAAAAAGATGCGGAAATGATAAATGGCACTGGCTGCCTTGATTTGAGGAATGAACTTCTTTTGATTGAATGCTTCAAAGTTGGTGACTACTCAGCTTGGTCTTCAACAAACCCTTCAAATGTCTTCACTTGTTGGCCCAGTGCAGCGGCATTGAATTGTTCTGGACATTTGGATTTCTCGGGGTAAAGGTGAGATCCTTAGAGTCGATCAGATCTTGAATCTTGTGCTTGAACGATTTGCAGTTCTCGATCGCGTGACCTGGAGCACCTTTGTGATACTCACAGTTTGCATTGGCATCATAGTCTCGGGCGGTACCAGTTTGTGGTGGCAGGTCTTTCAAAACAAGAGTTCCCCTTGCCATCAGCCCGTTAAGGATTTCTCTATATGACAAAGGCAGTGGATCAAAGTTTCTTTCAGGCCTTCTTTGCTGATATGGTGGGTGTTGTTGAGGAGCGCGTTGTTGTTGTTGACCAGGCCATTGTGGATAAGCCGGTTGTTGGTACGGATTGGGCGCATACTGCGCAGCAGCGACCATAGGATATGGATGTGGTTGATAAGCCATCTGAGGTGGAAATGGAGCTTGGATAGCTGGCTGATAAGGCATTGGAGGAACTGGCTGATAAGGCACATGAGCATATTGCGCAGCAGCAACATAGGGATACTGGTAGTAGGGAATTGGAGTAGGTGCACTTTGTTGAAGATTCCCACTTGCAGCAGAAATGGAATTTGTTTCGCCCTTTTTGTACCCATTGAAAGGCTTCTTGGTTCCAGGTTGGCTGCTGGAACCTCCTTGGATTTTTCCACTTTTCAAACCTTCTTCAATTCTTTCTCCGACCATCACCATGTCCGAAAATCCAGAAGATACACTACTGATCAACTTTTCGTAGTATTATCCTTGTAAGGTACCCATGAAGATGTCAATCAATTCACGGTCAACCAACGACGGATGCACTATGGCAGCTAACTCCCTCCAGTGTTGTGCGTACTCCTTAAAGGATCCGTTCTCCTTTTGAGACATACTCTGAAGCTGAGTACGATTCGGAGCTAAGTCAGTGTTGTACTTGTACTGCTTTTTGAATGCATCAGATAGATCAAGCCAAGTACGAACATTGTTGCGTTCGAGCTGCATGTACCATTCTAGAGATGCTCCAGACACGTTGCCTTGGAACCAATGGATCATGAGTCTGTCGTCTTTGGCATGAGCGACCATTTTTCTGCAATACATCCTCAAATAGAGCTCAGGACAGCTGAGGCCTTTGTACTTCTCGAATTCTGGCAGTTTGAACTTAGCAGGGATCACAACATCTGGAACTAAGCACATGTCTAAGGCGCTCAGAGAGGTTGAGTTGTGTCCTTCCATGATTCAGAGTTTTTCAGCTAACTCGCAACACATCTTCATAGCTTCAGATTCTTGAACAACATGGGGATTGGTGATTGGAACAGCAGTATACATCTCATACTCAACTTGATGATCCTCTTCAGCATGAGGAAACTGGACTTGAGTTGGAACAAGTTGAGCTTGAGGAATAGCACCAACAGTAACACCAGAGGTAGGTATTGGTTGGGAAGTGACCTCTTCAACAGCAGGAGTGAAGCCTGGAGGCAAACCATAGACCAAAGGATTTGGAACTGGAACTGAAGGCATTGCTCGCGAGGCAGATCCTTGCACTAGAGCATTGTTCATTGCGGCAGCAGCTTCGCGACGTTCTTCCATCCTAGCCAAAGCTTGTATGGTCTCATAAATCTGGTCAATCTTGTTCTTGACCGAGTCAATCTCTTCCCTCATAGCAGCTTGTTCTTCTTGAATCACGTCCATCAGTCTTCTAGTGTTGGCTCTAGTTAGATACGGGCGTCTAGCACGATACAGGCGTCGGGAAACCAACTTGATTTACTGAAGATGAAGGGGCAGGAAATGAGTTTACGGCCTTGGAATGAAATGCAAGATGAACAAATAATGCAAATGAAATGAATATGTGTATGGATGCAATGCAAGATCCAAGATCACGAGTATAATCTGCTCTGAGGTGAACCATAGTAACGAATAAATAAACTGGTATCTCTTGATAAAAGTAACCTTAGCAAGTGGACTCTTATAGGATTGCTCTAAGTTCTTTACCCGTAAAACCACTCACAGGATAGTTTCTACGGTTATGGATAAGATACTCAAGGTCACGGACGCTGATCGTACTAACGTCCTGCCACAGGCTAGCTGTATTATGACGATAATAACGATAGGGTCTACCTTGAGTGGAGTTATCATGTTAGCCGTATGAGGAGCGGGTCCTCGGAGACTAACACTTCGCAACTACCAACATTGAAACTGGTTCTAAAAGTGGTCCCAAAGTCACAACCCTTTCATGAATCAAGTCATGTGACAGGCTAGCTGTGTTATGACGAGATATATGAATAGGTCTACTCTTTGGGGGGAGCTTTCATGCTAGGCTTGCAAGGAGCGAGTCCTTGGAGACTAACACTAATAACTTCCAATTCTAAACTGGGTGTTCCCTCTTCTTTTCGCAAACTCAGATGCCAACCCAGGATCCAACAAGCAGGTATGATAATAATTATAATAAAGAGAGAGAAAAAATAAACAAGCATAAATAAAAAGCATGAAGGAAACAGATAAGCAAAGTAAACATTGATCGCAAAGTAAACTAAGTTAGGCTTGACTCTCTGACTTTCCCCAGCAGAGTTGCCAGCTGTCGCACCTCAAAAAATACGACCTCGCGATAAAAAATACCGCGGATAAAAATTAAAACAACAGAGTCGCCACCGAACTTATTTTATTCCAATTAAGGAAAAGGAAAATATCGAGAAACCTTTTTGAAAAAGCGGATAGAACAAGGTCTTTGAAACCATATTCTAGATTCGGGAGTCGATTCCGTAAGGGGAAGGTATTAGCACCCCTTACGACCGTTGTACTCAACGGGAACCTCTTAGTTTAACTTGCGATCTAATGTTGACTTATGCTTTCTGTTTTCTTCGAATAATAAAATAAATGCGAACGATTCTAATATAAGGTTAATAGGGGAAATGGGTTACTTTGTTCCTAGGGTGCTCGACAAGGAGTAAGATCCGTGTGCCTACGTATTCCCTTGTGCAATGGGAAAGTCAGAGCTTCGTAGTTCGTGGTGGTTCTAAGGTTGATCAGTTTGCTTTAATGAACAATTATTTAAATCTCATTCTACTGCTGAGCGTTGGCTTGTCTGCTCGTGATAGGAGGCTGAAGCGCTAGCTTGTTTGTGAGATAGAAAGGATTTAAATAATGTTCGCTTGGAGAAATGCTTGATTCGATTAAGGTTTTTAAGAATGAAAGGGTAAATAAACTGCGTCTTGAGGGGCGGGCCTCAAGAGAATTTATTCGAGAATTCGAGGAATGCGAGACTCCAGAATTCAATTCTTTCATTATTTGATATGTGGATTAAAAGTTTTAATTACGGAAAGTCGAATGAACGACGTCCCGCAGGGCAAGCCTCGGGAGTGTTCATTCCAGAATTCGAGGAATGCGAGACTCCAGAATTCGGTTTATCCGTTGTTTTAAGTATTCGAATGTCGAGTTCGGAAAAAATTGATGGCGAGGCACGATGCTCGGCTTACATGGTTCACGATTCGATTTAAGCGATAAATTGAGATGAATTAAATTGTAACGATTAAAGTAAGGGATATAAATAAACAAAATGAATAAATCCAATAAAATATTAATTAATAGAAATTAGTGAGAAATGGTTTAGAAGTTTTGAAGTGAAAATAGATAATAAAATTTGGAAAATTTTTTTGTAGTGTTTTCTTTTGTGTGTAGAAAAACAGTGAATGGGTTAATAACAAAATATTGGACTAAAAAAATGATTTTAAAATGTTAATATAAAAGAAATAATAAATAAAAATAAAATAAAATAAAAAGTGGATATGGATAGAAATCAAAAATGGATACAGCCCCCGCTCAACATCGTATTTTTTGGATTTTTTAAAATATCAGACAGGAAAATAAAGTAGTACATGTTTTGGGGTTTCTAAAAAAAATGATGTGACAGTAAAGTAAAAGGTGCAGGTAGGACAAATTTGGGGTATGACAGATGCCCCTATCGAATTGACTTGGACCGAGTAAGATGAACTAGCTTGCGTTCAATCTTTCAAGGTATAAAACAATTAGATATTAACAGACTCCAAATTTGTCCAACAAAGAAAGAAATTGTAAAAATAGCACATAATTAAAATTGGAAATAATGGGTGACACAGCAAGAAACAAATTGACAAAATAAATCACTTATCACCAGAGGATGATAAGGAAAATGACTGAAAGTTTTGAAAAAGTTTTGAAAAAGTCAATTTATTTAAATGTTGTGATAGTGTGGCGAATGTACCGTTAATCCGAACGAAGTGCTGATTTAGAAAGTGCGTGAAAGATGCATCAAGAATAATGTGCAATCGAGATTGAAGATTAGTAAATACATGGGAGTCAATTTACGCAACCTTGTTGGTAGCATGCTTTCAAAATAAACCGCGCCTCAATTAGGTCTTTTGAGGGTTGTAACATGGTCTGGTTAATGGTTTTGAGAAACAAAGGATATAAGGCTCAAAGTTTGATTTGTACCCATCCCTTCTTCGTGATGTTCTTCAGTCCTACGTTCAGTTAACTCTACACCTGCATTTGTTTTCGACATTGCAAGAGTGAAGATTAAGTTCTGATGTTCGCTAGGAAATGGCAATCATCTTATTTTGTTGGTGACCCTTTGATTTTTGATTTAGTGGTCACTGATACTTGTTTTGCTTTTGCCGAGGATCTGGGCTCCTCTTTTGATTTGTTTTTTTTTTGTCGACTAAGTCTCCCTTCGGGTGCTCAACTTAGTGGTTATTTTTCTTTTTCCTCTTTTTTGTTTGAATGTTGTTACTGCCAAGTCATTTGTTGATGGTCCTCCGACGGGATGTCTCATCTTGCGATTCAAAGGTGTAGTCAGGCTAACTGAACAACTACCCTGCCCCGGGTTAAATGTAAGGGTTTGTATCTGAAAGAAAATCTTACTTCTAGGCTCGAAGTGGTTGACTAGGGATTAACTCCTTGTATCTCCAGTGTTTGGGGATTTGAACAAGGTGGGTTCTTAGTTAGACACTTTTTCTTTGAGTTTTGGTTGAGTTTATGGTTTTTAGGTTTTTGTAGAAAATCTTAAAAATTGATAGATTAATGGTTAAAACTCGATAAATCAAAGTATGTTAGTTAATATACGAGTATAATCATGTTTGGTAGTTGATTCCTTTGTTCGATGAGGTTTTGGGTGAGTTTTGGACCCTTGGAGAAGTCCCTCTCGCGATTGGTTTTCTGTAGTTTTCGCAAAGCTCGCTTAGCGAGAAGGTCAATTCCTGGGAAGGTCAGAATACAGGGAGTTACTTGCTTAGCGAGCATACCCCCTCGCTTAGAGAGACTTGGAAGTTGATATTTTGTGTTTTAATTCATAACTTGTGATCTGGGTATCCGTTTTTAGTGTTCCACGTATCGATTCGAAGCTAAAAAAATACTTACTAATTGATGATGCCAAAGATATTATTTTTGAGCCGACTTTTACCCAACTTTTCCAATTAACCGTAAATATGTTAGTTAAGGAATTGTGGTATTAATCCAATTGTGGAAAACGTATTAAATCATAAGAATTGATTGAGAATAGAGACAATGAGATCATTGTGGGATTAGTTTAATGGTGATAATTAAACTAGAATGTTAGAGTTCTATGTTTGAAAACTATATAATTAAAAGTATCAAGAATGGAGAAAGAGTTAGGAAATCTTACCATAAACCAATAGTGTGGCCTAGTATTGTGACTAGAAATTGTTAGATGGTATGACTTGTGAGATGCTTAGGTTCATCGTAGGTCGTTGTGAATCCTTGACGCGTATTACACGGTATCCTCCGAAAAGTCTCGAGTAAGTCTTGTGGTGGGTATTACATTGAGTCCCACGGGAAGCATCCGTAAAGGCTTGAGGTACCGTCATCATGGTTTAGGCTTGTGGTGGGTATTACACTGAGTCCCATGGGAAGCATGGTTTAGGCTTGTGGTGGGTATTACACTGAGTCCCATGGGAAGCATGGTTTAGGCTTGTGGTGGGTAATACATTGAGTCCCACAGGAAGCATTGAGTAAGTCTTGTGGTGGGTATTACATTGAGTCCCACGGGAAGCATTGAGTAAGTCTTGTGGTGGGTATTACACTGAGTCCCACGGGAAGCATCAAACTTGTTTTAGGCTTATGGTGGGTATTACACTGTGTCCCACGGGAAACATTAAGTAAGTCTTGTGGTGAGTATTACACTGAGTCCCACGGGAAGTATCATACTTGTTTTAGGCTTGTGGTGGGTATTACACTGAGTCCCACGAGAAGCATGGTAGTCGCTTAAGATGGGTGTTATATTGAGTCCCATGAGAAGTATAAAGGTGATATCCTAACTAGTATTAGTAGGATTTGTAGAACTCTTGGACGTGGTTCCAATGAGTGCGAGACGTGTGAACTCAAGGTCATTTTCCTTTTAAAAAGACTTGAGTTAGGTTTTGATAGAACCTTTAGAGTCGAGAGAACTCTAAGATAGGGAACCCACTGAGATGTTGTTATCTCACCCCACTATTGTTGTTGCTTTTCAGGTTTCTTTTGCAGGTTTGATTTACAAGTGGATCTATGCTCAGGATGTTTCAAGTGAAGCACAATTTTAGTCTTCCGCTGTGTATTTATGTATCTTTGTACAATAATGGATATTGTAATGATCTTAGTATTTTTGTTTTAGTATAATTTTCATGTCTTGCACCATAGTTCGTATTGTGTTTAGTATTGGTCAAGAATGTGAATTATGCTATTAGGCACTTATGATGGTGTCAGTACTAAAAATTAACAATTTTATGATATTATTCTAGAAATATATTATATGGGGTGTTACAATTGGTATCAGAGAAGGTCGTATCCTCGACCTAGCCTTGAAACATCATAAGTAAGTCTTTCCTGCCTCTTAAGTGTGTCTGGCCGACATGGTTCTTAATATCATATTATGTAGTGTTGGGCCTGATCAACCTAATGCTATGTATGTGATAGGTTGAATCATGGTTGTGCGACCATGAGGTCTCCGAAGTGTTGTTGCAACTTGTGTTGTGAGAGTGGGCTCAAGCTAAGAGATAACAAAGGAGAGCTTTGGTCAGCTCGGTTGGAGTCTTCTGAAGAATTTTTACTTCCTGTAACATGGGATTGCAGAGATGTGTGTGGTTTGAGGGATCCTTTGGAATGGATAGGATCTGAAGGGTAAAGATATCTACAAGATGAATGGCCAGTGTATCAAGGAATAAGTAAAGTCGCTGGTGGATCAATAATAGTCACTAGTATGGACAAAAGTGTTTAGAAGTTTCATTCCACGAAAAGAGAAGATGCCTTATGGAACGTGTGACGTAAAGTTCAGGAACGGGTAAATTATTAAGTGTTTCAGTTCTAAGATCGCGGTGGTATCGTAGATGAACGAGAGTAATTCAAGAAGTGTATTCGGATGATACCTTACAGGTGGATAGAAGCTATGGGTTAAGAATGTCCTTTTCCTTTTGAGAACCTAAGGTCGTGGTGAAGCGTGAAGAGAGACATGAGGATATGACTACATGTTTCAAATGAGACAAGTACACCCCAGGCAAAGGATAGAAGACCAAAGTTGTTTATCCGATCGCAATCAAAGAGACAAAGATTAGAGTAATGCATCAGAGTGTTTTGTTTTGGTAAGAGATTAAATCAGAAATTGTTGAGTGACCTAATGTATAGTGTTGGAGGAAGAATAAGCTCTATTTAGTGATATGAGGTGTATGAAGTGTGGACTTGATGAAGTTGAGATAAGTGTTAGAGTAAACACATTGGATTTGGAAGGAGTTCTAGTAAGATGGTTTGTGTTTGAGTGTGATAAGATTATCACTGAGCGTGAAGTTAATACAGTATGGAGACGACATTGAACGCACAATATGAGAAGGCATTGGATGGTTTATGCTCAACAGAAGCGAAAACGTGCTTCTCAATATGCTACATGTCTGAATGGAACTCTGCGATCAGTGTTACCTCTATGGACATCACTCGTATCGTCAAGGACAGGATTGCCAACGAATGAGATTGAATAAGTATAAAGCAAGCCTACAAATTCAGAGACTTATTTTGGACAGTCGTTAATTCGGTATTATATGAATTTTTAAGAAGAGCGGACGTCCTGACGTTTGATGGACTATGAGAATGGTGGATGGAAGGACTCTCCTAGAGATGTTGTTGACTTGGTTAAGAAAGATTTTGATGTAAGGAAAGCAGTTGTGGAAGCCGAGTTGATTATTCATCACCTTGCACTGAAATTTTGCACATGTATAAGATAAATTCGTAATCTGGTTTGCAATAACCTATTGCTTGGATTGATGAGAACATGTCCGCTAACCATAACTTGTCCGCTGTTTTTTTCCAGCATTGGTCAGTTGGAATCATCTGTTGGTGATGGTTATAACTTTTAGTTACGATTGGAATGAGTTGGGAGTCGTAGGCAACGCTGGAGATTGGAAGTTGCTTAAGTGTTTGAGTAATCGGTTACCCTCCTGGTAGTGATTGGTTAACGTTATTAAGTTTCGAAAGTTAGATTTTTCTAAGATGCATACATTTGGATTTAAGTTCCCGATTGAAGCGTTCTTAGTACGACAGAAGGTTGTGGAAACCTTATATGAAATGATTAGTAAGGGCTAAGGTAACCCCGAATTATATGTAAGAAGAGGTATCAAAGGTTCTTCAGAGAAGTGCATTACCTCAGTTTCCAAGTGTAAGGAATAATCGAAGTATTTGGAATTTGTATCTAATGAGATTGAGAATGTTGTTGTTGTTTTAATCCGCGCCAAAGGAATTAAAGAGAGAGGACAAAGTTGTATACTAGACATGAGGTGTTGTTCATCTTTTTTTATCCGATAAGGATTGTGTGTTGGTTTTTTTTTATGGACGAACTAAGTGTTAGCTTGTGACAAAAAACCTTTTGACAACGTCATTGTGCGAGTGGAATCGAGCCATTCCGTTGAATATTTGTGTCGTGACCGTGACATAATGGTAATTCTACTTCGTCACTTGTTGGATTTGTAATCTGCATGTTGTGCCTGTTCGTGTTATCTCGAGTTGTGAACGACGAGTGTTTGTGCGCATGTCTGGACATCGAGAGTGAGAATCATCTTTCAAGATGGCGTGGTCTGAATTGGTAATTTTGAGTTGGATTGATTAGTAACAAGAAGAACAAGTTCTGTTGTGTTTGACCGTTTAGCCTTGGATAGGTAATCGATTAACACACGACTCTTGTGGAGAACTTTAGAGAATTGTACCTTCTGAAATGTAAGTCCTTCTTGGCTTCTATTCGAAGTTTCAGATAGCGAAGTGTTGATCTTCCAGGAAAAGTTTTGGCGTTTGGATTATTTTGTGGACAAGAGTTAAACAATTGGTCAATTTTAGTATCGTTAAATTCTTAACCTCAAGTGTTAGGGAAACCCACAAGTGTTCTAAGGATAATTTGAGTTTGGCATTGGTGACTCACTGGTTATTATAAGTTTTGTGGTGTTACTGCGTTTTTATTGATGGAGACCTTGTGTTGACAGAAATCTCGAGTGAATGGAAATTTTGTAAAAATAATTGATATGGAGCATAGTAACCATGGTCAGATTGGTTAAGCTTAATTGGATAAATTATTTCGAGTTTAAAATGGAATTAGAATTGTATCAGTTATGATCGCAACAGTACAACCCTGATATGTCTGTCGTTGGAGAGTGTGGACTGATGTTATAATCTTATAGTTGACAAGTGAATTGTTCTATCGTTGTATGTTTGCAAGTTCTTATTCTATTGGTTGGTGAGAGCTCCTATGGATAAGTGTTTTCTCCGCAGCCTATCAGCTACTTAGTATTGTTTGAGAATCCGTGATATCTCTGTTGTTAGGCTTTGAAAGCATAGTGTAAGGAGACAGATGAAAGAATTCAGTCAGAATTGTTCTATCGTTGTATGTTTGCAAGTTCTTATATTGAAGGAATGAAGTGTCCGGGGTAAATGGTTACAGTTTTGATGAAAGATCAAGTGGAATTTGTAAAGGAAGTCGTTTGAATACTTTTGATATGGCGTTAGTGATTGGAGGATCTTAATAGGAGCTTTTGTTGGGAAATTGTATGAAAATAAGATCTCGCCAAGATACCTTGTGAAACCTTGTCGAGTGTTGTGTGAACCAATGGAAGGTTTTAGCATGGTATGTTTCTTCGACGGAAAGATGAGACCGAGTGATTAAGTATGAAGCAACAGATAAATTGTGGAAATGGCAAGTTGGGAACTAGCTTAATGTTGGAAACGAGCGTATGAGTAAGGATGTGAGGTTTTATTTATTATGAAACGAGGACTTTGAGCCGCAGATTCAAATTGGAATTTAATTATGTTAGAATATGTAAGAGAATTAAGGATAAGTGTGGATATAAGACAATGTTGTAAACTGTCGTTGAGGATGAATAAAGGAAATTCGAGGACGAATTTCAATTCAAGGAGGGGAGGATGTAATACCCCGTATTTAATTAAGTTCTCTGGATAATATTAATTAAGTTTAATATGGTTCCGGTGTACTCTGAGAGTTTTCATTTCAAGTAATTAGAGCAATCGACGAACTTAAATTAATTAATTAAGTATTATCTGACACAAAGGCTTTATTAAATATTCGACTCAGAGACATTTTTGGATACTCTCAAATCGGACCAGTTAGTGTTACTAACTAATGAATGATAATTATTTTTATAAAAAGAGAAAAGAAGGGTTTATAAGAAGGAAGAGAAAGAAAGTTGGTAAAGGAAAGAAAAGAGAAAGAAGGAAAAAGGAAAGAATGAAAGGGAAAAGAGAAGAGAAGAAGAGGAAGAAAACCCTAAGAGAGGAAATTATTGGATCATCGTCATTCCTTCACCATATCTTCATCTTCACCAAACTCCTCTTCATTGGCAATGTGGTTTATTAGTTAGAAACTTTTTCTCCGAGTTTTGGTTGAGTTTATGGTTTTTAGGGTTTTGTAGAAAATCTTAGAAATTGATAGATTAACAGTTAAAACTCTATAAAATCAAAGTATGCTAGTTAATATATGAGTATAATCATGTTTGGTAGTTGATTCCTATGTTGGATGAGGTTTTGGGTGAGTTTTGGACCCTTGGAGAAGTCCCTCTCGCGACTGGTTTTCTGCAGTTTTCCCAGAGCTCGCTTAGCGAGCAGGTCAATTCATGGGAACGTCAGAATACAGGGAGTTGCTCGCTTAGCGAGCATACCCCCTCGCTTAGCGGAGACCTAGAAGTTGATGTTTTATGTTTTAATTCATAACTTATGATCCGGGTATTCGTTTTTAGTGTTCCACGTATCGATTCGAAGCTAAAAAATACTACTAATTAATGATGCCAAATATATTATTTTTGAGCCGACTTTTACCCGAATTTTCCGATTAACCGTAAATATGTTAGTTAAGGAATTGTGGTATTAATCCAATTGTGGAAAACAAATTAAATCATGAGAATTGATTGAGAATAGAGACAATGAGATCATTGTGGGATTAGTTTAATGGTGATAATTAAACTAGAAAGTTAGAGTTCTATGTTTGAAAACTATATAATTAAAAGTATCAAGGATGGAGAAAGAGTTAGGAAATCTTATCATAAACAAATAGTGTGGCCTAGTATTGTGACTAGAAATTGTTAGATGGTATGACTTGTGAGATGCTTAGGTTCATCCTAGGTCGTTGTGAATCCTTGACGCATAATACGCGGTATCCTCCGAAAAGTCTTGAGTAATTCTTGTGGTGGTGTCGCTCCCAAAGATTTGCATCCCGGTACAAGCGCGAACGGTCGACGAAGAGAGAAATGAAGGTGAAGTGAATAGATTCGTCAGCTAGGCATTTTTATCCCGAAGGAAAGGTAATGCTGAATAAACCTAGAAAAAAGAGATGGATAAGACGGTTGTGAACCAGAGAAACTGAAAAAGGGGGTTGGTTACAACCTGGGAAGGTATTAGCCCCCAGATTGTCCGTCGTACTCGACGGGATCCACGCTTATAAGATTGTGTTTAAAGGGGTTGTGTATGTGCTATTTGTGTGCAAAATCTAAAGAATGAATGTACAGGTGTCAGTGCAAAAAGGAAGTGAAATGCTCAAGAATTGAGGCTTAGAAAGAAGGCTGAGAGAGGGGGATGACAAATAGACTTTTGTTCGATAACAGTTAAGTTATGCCTACGTATCCTCTCATGCAATGAGGAAGTTAAAACACCGTAGTTCGACTCAAAGAGACCGAAAGATAAATTGACTGTGAACTGCTTGCTTGTCTATGCTCAAGTGTATGACTCGTCTGGCTCGAGTGCTAACTGTCTTGCATTAGACGGAAGAAGCAAGTTCTCGTTTGTGAATGAGTGTGATGATAAAAGAATCCTGGAGGAGACGATTATTGTTTGTTTTTGTGTTTTCAGTTTTGTTATTATTTTTTGTGTTTTGCATAAGTTAATGAGCTTAAGCCTAAATCAAAGGTTTGTAAGCTCATTATATCCTCCCTGATTAGGGATAATGAGCCTACTTAAGTATGAGATAAGCATCTCAACTTAATTACCATAATGATGGAGGATTAAGATCATTAACCTACTTGTGATTATTTAGATGTTTTTGGGTTTTTGTTTAGTGTTAAGTAATGAGTTTAATCTCTAATCACAGATTAGTGGACTCATTACACCATCCTAATAGAAGGATAATAGATGAGCACACTTAAGCTGATGAAGATACCTTAACTTAATCCATGCTTAGGGATTAAATCCATTATATAACAAAGCCTTTATTAAGTAGATTTTAATTAAGGGATGGGATTAAGAAGTGGATTTTAAGTTTGTAAGACAACTTGAGAGGGACTTGTCCATTAAACACTAGGGTTAGTCCTTCTTAACCATAAAGGAAGAATTAGAACCCTAATGTAAGGCCCAAGTTACAAGATGAAGTCTTGATGATTATTAAGATGATTTGATTAAGAGGTTTAAACAAATTAAAGGTTTAACACTTAGGATTAAAGTTATACACTTCATCCTAAGAGAAGGATGCAAGCATAACCCTAATTCCAAAGTCCTAAAACTTTAAGAGTTTAGTCTCTGATTATTGAGATGAGAAGAGAGACTCAAGGAGACTCAAAGGTAAAAGCTAAGGGGGACTAATCATAACCCTAATTATTATCATGCTTAGATATACTATGGTTTTTAAGGATTGAGAAAGATCTTCAAAGAAGCCACCAATGGAAGAAGCAGATGAAAGGAGGAAGGAGCAGAAGAATAAGTTACTTACTTCACTGAAGAAGATAAGTAACTTGAAGAAAGAAAGTGAGAGATGGAACACAAGTGAACAAGTTCACTTCAAAGACATGTTTAAATTCAAATGAAAGAGATAAGAAGAAGTGAGAGGTGAAGGCAAATCCACCTCCCAAAATGACTTACCACCTGAAAGTGTTAGCATGAAAGCATAAAGTACAAAGCATAAAGAAATGAAATGAAATGAGATGAAATGATCAAAGTCAGAAGTGTTTATGCAATGGAAATGTCATGTGAGATGATGCAAAGGTATACAACATGCATATGTATGATCATACAAGGATGAGATGCAAAGGAAGCATGCTGTGAAGTCTGAAAACACATGAAAGTTAATGAAATGAAATGAATGCAAATCATGGCAAATGAATGGAGAAATGATCAAGCATGGTTCTAACATGTCCTAAGGTGTCTAAGGTGACATATGAATGCAAGAAATGTCATGGCAAGTTCATGTAATGATGCATATGCAAGATGAATGCAAATGAACATGAGAAATTAGGGTTATATGGAAGTATGAGATGAAAATGAACAAAACAGAAGCATATGACTTGATAAAAATTTGCAATGAAGCTCAAACAAACCCTAATCCCATATTAAGTCACACCCCAAAGGAGAAGGTCAGAAGCCTAACCAATCAAAAGTTATGATTTTCCTAAGTTTTCTAGGGTTTTTGGGTGGTTCAAAGGAAAAAATGCAAATCAATTTGAAAATGCAAGATAAATTCATGGGGAAAATGTCCTATAAACTACATTCAATATGTCACACAATGCAAAAAGAATCAACTTCAAACTCTTCTTGGTTAGGCAGAAATGATTTTTTCAAGATAAGGTTTAAAAATGTGAATTTTATGACCCTTAATTCAAACAAAATTGGCAAAATATGATCAACCCTAAAAAGAAATTTGTGTGAAGAGTTTGAAAATGTTTCTAAATGAATTGGGATGATTCATGATTTTTTTGGTGATTTTTAGAAACCTAAATGTATTTTTAATTAATTAAAAGACTTTAATTAATTAAAAATAACATTTAAATATTTTAAAAATGCTTTTTTAATGCAAAAAATAAAATAAAAATCATTTTTGAAATGAGAAAAATATTTAAAGTCAGAATGCAAAAGAAAATATTTTTGTGATGCTTTTTGATATTTTAAATTAATTATGCAAGAAAATACAAATAAAAATGAATAAAAATGATTTAAATGGATAGTCAACTGATCCTAAGGCTGAGATTCAAATCTAGGGGGTGAGGGTTGACTGCGCGCGTGAATCAGTGGTCCAGATCACTCCTGATTAATTAAACCTAATTAATTTAATTAATTATATTTAGGGTTTAATGACTTAATCCTAGCCATCCACGCACGCGGGCAAAACAGATCCAAGGGCCACCATTCAAACTGGAAACTAAACCCTTATTAGAACCCTAATTACTTTCAGGTGACCGGAGCTAGCTCCGGTCATCTTCTCCGGCAAGCCAAACCACTTATCTTCTTCCCTAGGCTAAATCAAACCCTCTAACTCTCCATAAATGATCTACTAACCTCCCTCAACAAGAATCCATCATCAAAACACATTTATCATTCATCAAAAACAAGATTCGAAGCAAATCGTGAAAATAAACAAAACTTTCAGAAGTTCAATACATGCTCATTTCTCAATCATTTTCAAAACAAATCATATCAGGGTGATCAGTGAAGCATGTAGATTCATTTAGAAACTTAAATAGCAAGTTCTGGAAAAAAAGTTCATGAAACTACCTGAGTTGAAGCTTTGTGTTCTTGAGCTTTCTGGCTTTCCTCTTGGTTCAAATCCACCCCAATGATCTTCCTGATGATGAATATGAGCTTAGAGCAAGCTTGTGATGGCCATTTTGAGGTGTTTGGTTCTGAATATGCAGAAATCGTGTTTCTGATTGAGGGTGTTTTAGGCTATGGTCAAGGGTGGGAAATGATCCTGAGATGTTTTTGAGTTGATTGGTGGAAGAAGTTTTGAGTTTAAGTGGCTAGGCAGTGAGATTCGAAGACTTGAAGTTTTTGCAAGTTTTTGGCAATCTTAGCTTAGGGTTGCATTCAGGCTTGTGTGTTGTTCTTTTAGGTCCATGATGTTTGTATAAGGTGTTCTGATTGGTTCATAGAGTTGGTGTGGCATAGTTTGATTGGTATGTTGTGTTTTGCAAAAAGTCAAGGAAAGTGTACCACAAGCATGGGCTCGGGTCAGAGGTGATCCAAAGGGTGGATTTGCCTCAGCTGACTTTATGGAGAGCCATAGAATCAGATTACATGAGCTGGCACAAGTGGATGAAGAGTTTCATAGCATTTTGCAATTCTTGAAAGTTTTGGCCCTTTTTGATTTCTTGAAGTTCAAGTCATGAAAATACTTGGTTCAATGCACAATTATGATGTTTAGAGGTCCAATTGACATACTATGAAGTGTTTGTGTACATTTGAAGTCATTAGAATGCTTGAATATGCCAATTTGCAAAATCCCTCTTTGGCATGAAACTTTAAATTATAGGATTTTTGCCAACTTTGAAAGGCCATAACTTGAGTTCTATGATGAATCAAGACATGTTATTATACTTTTTGAAAAGGGAAAGACCTAATCTACAACTTTCATGACCAAGAATTTTTCATTTGAAGCATTTTTGGTTAAGAAAGAGGAGGTTGAAAAACTTTCCCAAAATGGAAAGTTTTCATTTCAAGTCATTTCCATTTTTGGCAAGTTTGCAATTGGCTCAAAATTATTCAATCTTGTGAACTTCTAACCTCTTCTAAGATCAAATAAAGATGATTGGACTTAAATTTGATGAAAATACCCCTTTGGTTCCATTGTTGGGGGCCTCAGATGTCCTAATTTTTGACTTAACTTGCTCAAGAAGTTACCCAGTGAACAAATGTCTTCCACAATGAGTTTCTTCATCAAAATTGGTACATATGATCCTTATAACATGCTAAGAACATTAGAAACAATAATGACCCAAAAATTTGGAGTTAAGGCCTCTGAAACCAAAACTCTGATTTTGGTCATCTGTGTAGTGAAAACCCTAGCTCTGCTTCCATGTCTTTGCCAGTTCTTTTGATCTCTTGACTTTTATGAACTTTGAGGAGCATAATATGATGATAGGACACACATGGACCCTATTGGAAATATTTGAGGCCTTTGGGATGGCTCAGATGGATTCTTGGATTGCTCAGATCACAGACCCTAGATGCAGATGAACTTGAACTATGTAGTGAAGCAAATATGCCATATGAGATGTAATGCTTATGTTAATGCAAACATGAAAGATCACAAGCCATGGTGTGAGATGAGTGATGGAAAATTTGGGGTGTTTACAGCTGCCCCTATTCAAACATGAGTTAGCTGTGTAGGATGTATGCGCCTGGCTTAACAGACATACAAGATAACTTGTGGTTGAATATCAAAGACAGTCCAAAATTTGCACTCGCTGGATAGAATAAGAAAAGGGATATAAATTGTAAAAGGTAGTATAGTATGATTATCAAATGGAGGCGATGGAGGACGACCATCGACTGATGGGGATAAAGTGGTAAGTAAAGCAATGACGGGGACGACCGAAAAGCTGGGGAAATAAAGAGACCATGACGGGGACGGCCGTCAGGTAAGGAAACAAGATTTTCTGGGGATTAAAGTAAAGGCAATGACGGGGACGTCCATCAGGTTTTCAAATTAAAGTAAACAACGATGGGGACGGCCATCGGTGTAAAGAATAAATGGAATAATGATGAGGGACAGTCATCAAAGGTGAAGGACGATCACCTAGCAGGGGACGACTGCTATTTATCACGACATAGGACGAATGTCGGATAGAAAAGGTCGACGATGGGGACGACCATCAGATAAAATGATGAAGGACAATCATCAAGAGGTGAAGGAGGATCACCTAGCAGGGTACGGTTGCTCTCGGGGTTTATCACGACATAGGACGAATGTCGGATAGAAAAGGTCGACGATGGGGACGGCCATCGGATAAGCATGATGAAGGACGATCATCAAGAGGTGAAGGATGATCACCTAGCAGGGGACGGCTGCTCTTTATCACGACATAGGACGAATGTCAGATAGAAAAAGGTTCCACTAACAGGGACTCCGTTGGGGAAAGGATGAGGGAAGGTCATCCAAAGGTGAAGGACGATCACCTGGCAGGGTACGACTGCCGAAAGTATCACGACATGGGACGAATGTCGGATAGAAGAAAAGTTGTTTTATTGGTGACTTGTTGAGGATTGGGACGAGTACCAACTGGTTAACAAAGAACACAGACGAGTGTCGAATATGTGGAGGAGTGCTATAAATGAGATACAGACGAGTATCAAAGATTTCTGTATAAGTATGAGTGAGTATTGGTTTGCTGGTGAAGTATAAGCAAGACACGGATGAGTGTTTGATCTGCTGGGGAATGTATGACACGGACGAGTGTCAAGTAAGTACTATATATAAACAGGCATCTGTTTCGGGAATGCGAAGGTATGCTTCAGCTTTCTGTGGGGATAGAATGACACGGACGGGTGTCAAAAAAGGAGTGTATTATAAACAAGTATTTGTTTGTAGAAAATGTTCGGGAGACCTTGCTGGGGAAGGATGACACGGACGAGTGTCAAAAAGAGCCTGTATAGGTATCTGTATTTAAGAGTGAAAAGGGGACGCTTTGACTTTTATTTGCAGGGGATGTGTTTTCTGAATATTGCTGATGAAAATTGCAGGCAACTGGCTCAAATCTGGCTTGTGATCATGCAAATGTTTGATTTTTTCCGTAATGCTCCGTATTAGACAGAATGCTACGCTTATTTGGTTAATATGATGCAAATGCTATGATTATGCAAGGGATGTCCCGGCTGGGGAAGAGATATTTGGTAGATCTAACTGCAAGGAGAACTCTGCTTGGGGAAATAGATCATTGGTAGATCTACCCGGAGAGAAGACTCAGCTGGGGAGAAGGAAGCTTCAGCAACTCCGCTGGGAAAGTATGCATGCATTGTTCTCCTGGGGAGAGAATGGAGAATCTGTGGGGAGTAGGGGATTCCTTGACCACCTTGATATGGAAGAGTTGGTAGGCACTGCTTGGAGATGTCCTACTTCTGGGAGGTAGCATGCTGGGGATGCAATGCCTGGTATGCCCCAAGTTGTGTATCAAATACCTGCAACCTGTTAAGACAAAAGAAACGCACAAGTATCCCGAGGTATCCCTTACCGGATTCCGTCATAGGAGTTAGATTTTCCTGAAAGTAATACATTTCCTGCAAATATTTATTAAAAATGGCCCATTTGCCTTGTGCGAGTATTGTATCATGAATATTGGACATTTTGCAAACGAAACAAAAATGTACACGACGAGGTGTGATTGAAAATTCTGATTTTATTAATCTGGGTGCCCTGAATTGGAAAATACAATCAAAGAAACAAATCCCCTGAAATGAGGGGATTGCTACAAATTGAGAAAATAAAAGTGTTGGCAATGTTGATGACACTCCGGTGAGCTTCCCTTGCTATGACCTGTATGACCTTGACGTTCTTCTCATCTTGCTTTCTGAAGAAGGCTGATTCTAACCGATGCTTTTTCCTTTCGAAGCTTGCCATGTTATGAGTGATATAGACGAATTCAGAATGCAGTTGTTCGCTTATTCCCTGATTTTGCGTGGATCGCCCTTTCGGGTTTTCAATCCACCGGGATACCCATTTTTGCCTGAGCTGTCCAATGCGGCTTTTCAACTCAGCGGGTGTACATTTTTTCAATTTTCCCTTATTTTTGCCCGAGTCTTTTATTCTTTTTTTGACTCGTCGGGATGCCCTATTTTTGCCTGGACTTACATTCTGTTTTTATGTCCAGCGGGTCATTTTATGCGAAGTATTTTTTAACTGCATCTGAATTCATAGGGGATAAGAAATCTTCTCCATCCATAGTAGTGAGCATCAGTGCTCCTCCAGAGATAACCTTCTTTACTATGAATGGACCATCATAGTTTGGAGTCCACTTGCCCCTGTGGTCTGTATGAGGAGGAAGAAGTCTTTTCAGCACAAGATCTCCCACTTGGTATTCCCGAAGCCTGACTTTCTGATCGAAGGCTTTCTTCATCCTTTTCTGATATAACTGCCCATGACAGATAGCAGCTAATCTCTTTTCTTCGATCAGATTCAGTTGATTGTACCGAGATCGGACCCATTCTGCTTCGTCCAGCTTCACATCCATCATTACCCGTAAGGAGGGTAGCTCAACTTCAACAGGTAGGAATGCCTCCATACCATACACAAACTGATAAGGTGTTTCCCCAGTGGACATTCTGATTGAGGTTCGATATCCATGCAAGGAAAATGGTAGCATCTCATGCCAATCTTTGTAAGTAACCACCATCCTTTGCACAATCTTCTTGATGTTTTTGTTAGCTACCTCAACAGCGCCATTCATCTTTGGACTGTAAGGAAAAAAGTTGTGATGTTGGATTTTGAAGTCCCGACACAGTTCATCAATCATTTTGTTGTTCAAATTGGAACCATTATCAGTAATGATTCGCTAGGGAACTCCATGTCGACAAATGATGTCTCTTTTCAGGAATCTGGCTACCACTTATCTGGTGACGTTAGCATATGAAGCTGCTTCAACCCACTTGGTGAAGTAATCAATGTCTACCAGGATGAATTTGTGGCCATTTGAAGCAGTCGGTTTGATCTTTCCAATCATGTCAATGCCCCACATGGCAGAGGGCCAAGGTGAAGACATCACGTTTAAAGGATTCGGAGGCACATGCACTTTGTCCGCGTAGATCTGGAATTTATGGCACTTCCTGGCATAGGCACAACAGTCCGCATCCATTGTGATCCAGTATTAACTTGATCTTAATAATTTCTTAGCCATTACAAAATGAGTCCTGACACCTTGGGCAAGATGCAGGACTTGATGCATGCTGAAAAAAGCAGGAAATAATAATTACTCTGCAGGAGTAACCCTTATAATTTCCTGGGAAGACCAGTTAAGGACTTGATGACCCGGGATCCTTGGACGTATCCAACTCTCCAGGTTGAGGTCGCTTTCCCCCTCGTCTTCCACGTTGTTGACATCATCTGGGGTGAGCATCCCCCCACCGATGAACTTGGGCTTTTTAGCAGCCTCCGCTTGATCTTGTCGGAATGGTTTGTAACCCAAACCAAATATGTCCTCCTTTTTCTCCATCGATAGCAGCTTGCCCCATCCTTGGGCATTTCCATCTTCAACAACCTTCCGGGCTTGCTGATAGGAGACAATTGAAGTACCCATCCTATCCTCCTGGGATGCAGCAAATACTTCAGTCGTCGCCTCATTGACGTTCAGTGCTTCGAACCCCTGGCTCATGGTTTCATGGATTTCACCATCCATCTCAATGTATTTGTATGTAGCCAGATGGCTAACAAAGATGTCCTTTTCACCACAAATGGTGATAATTTGCCCTTCCCACTCATATTTCAATTTCTGGTGAAGGGTCGATGTAACTACGCCAGCAGCGTGAATCCATGGTCGACCTAACAAACAGCTATAGGCCGGATGAATGTCAATCACATAGAAAGTAGTCTGAAAGACCTGCGGACCTATTATCACAGGCAGCTCCACCTCTCCAAGAACAGACCTCTTGGAGCCATCAAAAGCCCTGACCACCAGATTGCTTGGTCGGAGATCTATTCCATCATATTCGAGCTTGGCAAGAGCTTTCTTCAGCAAGACATTGAGTGAGGACCCAGTGTCAACAAGAACATGAGAGAGCACAACCCTTTTACACTCCAAAGTGATGTGTAAAGCTTTGTTGTGGTGACGTCCTTCCGTTGTCAAGTCAGCATTGGTGAAACCTAGCCCATGGCTAGTATTAACATTGGACACCACTGTCTCAAGCTGATTCACTGTGATCTCCTCCGGCACGTAGGAAGCGTGCAAGACTTTAAGTAGTGCATCCCGATGAGCTTCGGAATACAACAGCAGGGATAAGATAGAGATCTTGGAAGGGGTCTGGTGGAGCTGATTCACAACCTTGTAGTGACTTCTTTTAATTATCCTCATAAATTCATCCACATCCTGATCAAAGGATGATTTATGAGTCTCTTTTGGTGCAGGTTCTTCAGGTGCCACACTTTTCCCTTTGGCTTTGGCAACAACTTCTGCCTCAGTACTAGTTCTTGGAGCTTGTGACGCGAAGAGGCTTCCGCTTCGGGTGAAGCCTCCGCCTCCCCCGACATTATCCACTTGGGGGTACGAACTGAAGAATCAAGAATGACTCTTTCTCCGTTGCAGTAAAGGTATGAACCATAATGCCATGGTACATCGTTGTCTTTATCATATGGAATAGGCCCTGGCACCGTGATGGTGACTGGGCTAACTGCAACAGAGGTTGGAACCGTTATTGTCTGTGGATCATAAAATATGGTGACAGGACTTCTGGTGGATGCAGGTGGTGATTGATTGAAGCTTGGTTGTTGCTGAAACTATTGTTGAGATTGTTGCTGAGATTGTTGTTGATAATTGTTGGAAACAGGGACCGTTGCAGGGTCGTAATAGATGGTAATTGTGGAGACGTCGTTGTTGGTGGTTGTTGTAGTTGTAGAAGTAGATGCAATGGAACTGTTGTTTTTTGAAGTGATGGAAGAGGTGGTTGCTGATTTTGTAGACGAGTCTGTAGGAACAATTGTCTTTGCATTTGTAGGAGAAACACTTGTCGTTGAAAAAGGAGTTGCTGGTGTTGTAGAAGCTGTTGTTGTTATTTGCAGAATACCTTCTTTGATCAGGCCATTGATACCATTCCTCAAGCTTGCACACCCGTTCACAGAAACCTTGCAAGATTCACAACAGGCCTCACAACCTGGAAACACTTGGTATTTCAAAAGCTGAGCTTTAACCTCTACCAAAGGTGTTTGAATACTTGTAGTATCTTCAATTAAATTCATGGGTGAGCCCTTCTCTATTGCATTTATCCTTGGCCCACCATGGCTGTGCATAGGATTCTTCGTGACATTAGGATGTGGTGCAAAATTTAGGGCTTTTGAATCTACCAGATCCTGGACCTTCATATGCAGAGCCCTGCACTTTTCTGTGGAGTGACCAGGGGCATTAGAATGAAAAGCACACATGGAGTTGACGTCTTAATTTCTTGGAAGGTTCTGAGGATCTGGTGGAGCCAATGTCCTTAACTTGACAAGATTGAGCTTTAGGAGTTGTGGCAGCAATGTGGCATATGGCATTGGTATAGGGTCAATCACCCTGTTGATCTGAGATGGCCGTTGCTGGAAAGGGCATTGTTGTTGGTTGTTGTTATTGTTGTTGTAGGATCTTTGTTGAGGAAACTGTGGCTGTTGAGGAAAATGTTGTGGTTGTTGAGTGTATTGAGGAGATGTAGTGGGAATAGTGAGGGCGGAAACTGATCTCGGCAAATATTGGGGTCTACCTCTTCCCATATGTACAGAGTTTGTTTCACCGGATCTACGGGGCCCTGCAAATGGCTTCCTTGCATTGCTTGAACTGGCGTCGTTATCAGAAATATTTCCCATCTTCAGTAAGCTCTCAATTCTTTCCCCGACTATAACCACGTCTGCAAAGCTAGTGGAAGAAAATGCAGCCAACCTGTCAATATAGGTCCCTTGGAGGGTGTTCATGAACATATCTGCCATTTCCCTTTTTGACATCGGGGGTTGAACCGCAGCAGCCAATTGCCTCCATCTTTGGGCATACTCTCTAAAGCTTTCTCGGGAAGACTGTGACATTCCCATCAGAAGGGTCCTGTTTGGATCCATGTCCAGATTATATTGATATTGACGAATGAAAGCTTCTACCAAGTCTTTCCAATTCCTTACTGTGGCCCTGGTCAAGTGAGAGTACCATTCCCGGGATGCCCCTGTCAAGCTATCCTCAAAGTAAAACATCCACAGTTTCTCATCCATGGTGTAGGCTTTCAATCTCCCCAGGAAAGACTGAAGATGGTTACGTGGGCAAAGTGTCATTGTATCTTTCAAAACAGGGAGGTTTGAACTTGTGAGGAATTCTAACCCCATCCACTAATCCCATATCCAAGCCATCAAAACCCAGGGAGTTTTGGGATTCAAGAGACCTTAGCTTTTCTGCTATTTCGTCCAACCGACGATCGTAGACTTCGTCTCCAGCCCCAACCACAGTAAACTGTTCTTCTTGAGGGTCCTCCTGCAAAGCCCTCCCTCCAGTGTTACCTTGGGTGTTTCTTATAGCATTGATTTCTGGGTTCAGATGAGGTCCAAACTCTGGGGGATCAGTACGAGGCTGTACGTGATCGTTGTTGCTGGTACCCCCTGTACCTGGATGGTTTTCCTCAGGAGTTTGCCGCTCGACTAACTCTCTCAGTCTCTCCAGGCTCTGAGCCAAACCAGTCATCACTGTCATAAATTGATTCATTTGGGCCCTCATCTCTGTCCTTACATTGGCCATTTGGGTCCTCACATCAGTCAAATCCTGTTGAACCTGATCCATTTGTAATCCCGGAAGGTTGTTTCTTGTCGGATACCGGTGCACTCTATTGACGGGGAACACTCTTCTACGAGCAATGTTTCCTGAAATCATAACAAAGTGAGAAACAACAAAAACAAAAACCTACAAAACAAAGAAATGATGTTAGTATGCAATGCAGGATGCCTATTTGTCTTCCAAGGCTATCCGGCTTGGTTCTTTGGTTTTGACCTTCCAGATCTCGAGCAAATGATGATGTTGCAGAGAGATAAAGCCCATGAAATAATACAAACCATATATTACAAAGAGTGAAGATACATAGTTTGATTACAATAAAGTTCCCATGGTGGGTCAAAATACAACAACAAAATCAAAAGTACAAACAAAAGGAAGTACAAGTACAAATAAATCAAACATCCAGTCCAAAGTCATCCTCTCTGACTTCCTTTAGGAGAGCCTCAGTCACTGGACCAACTGGGTGCTCTGTGATGGTCCTGATAAGAAGGTTCCTGGTGGTAATGGCACCGGTCAACTTCTTATATTTATCCTGATCCTTTGACCTTTTCAACTCCGCCTGGAGTTTCAACTTAGAGATCTCCTTTTGTGTTGCTAACAAGGCCACCTGATTCTGCTTCTCACTAGCCTCCAACTGCTCTATCTTAGCTTGGGTTCTTCGATCTTCTTGTGCCCGAGCCTCAGTGATATTGATCCACCTAGCCTGACTCTCCTCTAAATAATGCTCAGCTCTTGCCTTCTGAGTCTTAGCTTCCTTGCAAGCATTCTTCAACACTAACTCTCCTGCTCTAGCCTTTCTGATGTAGTCATTTGTCTTCTCAATCTTGGTCAAGTGCTCAATCCGGAGCTTCTCTAACCTTTCATTATCTAGACGACTGTCATTCCTCTCTCAGAGGATCTTCTTCAAGGTTTCAGAGAGTTGAGTATTCCTTTCCTTCAATTTCTCAAACTCCTCTAAACTGACAGTAGCTGCAGGCTCCACTGCTGATGGTCCAGGTACATCCTCTAAGGTGAATGGCATCCTGGTGATCTGTCCCCTGACACGAGACCAATCAAGATACTGGGCTGAGGCTATGTTGTTGCACTTGCCAAGAATAGTTGTCCCCTTAGTCTGAATATTGTCCTAAGCCCAGGCTGCCTGTCTGACAATGGCAAGGTTGTGCTGGATGTCACAGTAGAGGGTTTATGTCAAATCTTGCCCTCTTGGGGAATGTACCAAGGCATACCCTAATTTCCTCTTGAAAAGAAAAAGGTTATAGTTGATGCAACCTTTTACTCCAATCAAGGGTACATTGGGATACTGCCCATAGCTGGTGATGATATCTTTGCCCTTGGTTCTCTGAGTGCACCATCTGATGTCTTCTGAGGTAAGGGCAATCATTCTCTTAGCCCAGTTCCTTGGCTGATGAGGGTTCAAGAAAGTGTCTAACTTAGGCAAGTGCTTTAACAACCAACAGTAGAAGAGGGGTGCACAACATCTGACCAATCTTCCCCTTTGCTTCTCATTCCTTTGATGCACTGAATAATAGAAGTCTCCAAGCAAGGTAGGGACTGGATTCCTCAATAGGAAGAGGTGGATAGCATTCTTGCTTACAAACTTTGGCTCGTCTACAAACAAGATGACTCCATATTGTAAACACCCCGAATTTGCCCTCACTAAGTTTTCACCATGGCTTATGATCTTTTCATTTATAAGTTTAATCATACTATTTCATGTTGCATTTTTGCTTCACTACATTAGTTCAAGTCATCTGCATCTAGGGTTTGTGATCTGAGCAATCCAGGATCCATTTGGGCTACTCCAAAGGTCTCTAATCATTCCAAGAGGGTCCATGTATGTTCAATCATCATATTATATCCCCCAAAGATCAAGAAAGTCAGAGAATCACAAGAACTTGGAAAGCATGGAAGCAGAGCTAGGGTTTCACTACACAGATGACCTGAAATTAGGGTTTTGGTTTCAGAGGCCATAACTCCAAATTTTTTGGTAATTCTTGTTTCTATTGGTCTCTATATATTATAAGGATCATACATACCAAATTTGATGGAAAAATTCATTGTGGAAGTCATCTGATCACTGGGTAACTTCTTGAGCAAGTCAGAGCCAAATCAGGACATCTGAGGCCCCCCAGCATGGAACCAAAATGGATTTTTCATCAAAATGAAGTCACATGGTCTTTATTTGATCATTGAAGTGGTTTGAAGTTCACATACTTGAAGAAAAGTGGGCTAAACCAAAAGTTGCCAAATATGGAAATGACTTGTAATGTAAACTTTCCATTTTGGGAAAGTTTTTCAACCTCCTCTTTCTCAACCAAAAATGCTTCAAATGAAAAATTCTTGGTCATGAAAGTTGTAAATTGGATCATTCCCTTTTCAAAAAGTACAAGAACAAGGTCTAATTCATTTTGGAACTCAAGATATGGCTTTCCAAAGTTGGCAAAAATCACATAATTTCAAGTTTCATGCCTAAGAGGGATTTTTGCAAAACCTCATGCCAAGCTATTTTATGACTTCAAATGGACTTCTACGCCTCATAACATCATAATGCAATACTTAAAAGTCATAATTGGCCCAAGAAATTCCAAGTTTCATGACTTGTGCATGAAGAAATCAAGAAAGGGCCAAACTTCATGAAAATTGAAAACCCCCCCATAAACTTCAATCCACTTGCTGATTTGCCTCAATCTCACTTCCATGCTTCTCCTTGATCACAGCTGCACCAGACATGCCTTTTGTCCTTGGCCTGAATTTGCCCATACCTCAAAGGACACCTAACTTTGACTTTTTGCAAGATGAACCATACCAATCAGCATAGGCCACCAACAACTCTCTGACCTATCAAGACATGATACATGGACCAAAAGCAAGCCATTTCATACAACAAGCAAGGCTGAATCCACACACAACTCAGCATTCACCAAAACTCCCTCTTATGCATTTTATTTCGAAACACATCACACAAGCTACAAACATCAAAACAAACTTCATAGAACAACTCACCATGAACCCCTGATCATTTCCCAACCATCATCTTGACCTGAAAACTCCCATATCAAAAACACGATTTCTCTCCCCTTTTGAACTGAACTGCATCAAACTCACAAACCATCCACAAGAAACTCCAACCAAGCATCAAAGCTTCTTTAGGAAGATCATTGGAGGGGTTTTGAAGCCAAGAAGCTGCCTGAAAGCTCTAGGGTTGAAAGCTCCATCTCAGGTAGCTCTCTCAAACTTTTTTTCCAGAAACCCTTTTTTAAGTTATAGAATTGTTCCTTATGATCTCCTGATTACTCTGATCTTTGTGGTTTTGAAAATGGTGTAGAAATAAGGTTGTATGGTGGTTCTGAAATTTCTGCCATTTTTGCTTTTTGTTTCGAATCTTGCTGGTGAGTGAAAATAAATGAGGTTTGAGGTTAGGGATGAGTTTAGGAAGGTGAGAGGAACAAATCTGGAGCTTTAGAGCTCCAGAAATGACCTAGGGAGCGTTTTAGGAAATTCTCAGGTGAGGGGTGGCCGAAGAAGATGACCGAAGGTCATTTCCGGCCACCTGAAAGTCATTAATGCTTAATTAGGGTTTAGGGGTGAGTTTGATTCTGGAGCGTAGGATGAAGCTTCCCGCGTGTGAACCAATGGCCTGGATGATCTCATTAAGCCCTAATCACTTTAATTAATTTAATTAAATGAAATTAGCCTGGTTTGAATTGTGTCCATTGGATCTGGCGCGCATTCAAACCTCCGAAGCCCAGATTGAATCTCAGCTCTCCATTGCGCATACTTCCCATTTTATTATTTTTATTTCATTTTTATTTCCATTTAATTTGTGCATTTTATTAAAAATAGTAAAAAGACTTCAAAAATTCTGAAATTTTTTATCACACCTTTTATTAATTTTCAGAACCCAAAAATATTTTTATTTTCATTTTTTGCATTAAAAATTATTTTTAAATCATTTAAATTATTATTTTTAATTATTTAATGATAATTAATTAATTAAAAATACATTTAGGTATTTAAAAATCTCAAAAAAAATTCAGAGAACATTTCCAAACATTTAGAAACATTTACAAACTCACAACACAAATTTCTTTTTGGTTTTGATCATACTTTGGCAATTTTCATTTGAATTAGGGTTCTTTGACTTGAATATTTTTAACCTTAACTTCAAAAATTCATAACTTTTGATCCAAGTTGAGTTTGTGAATGGTTCTTTTTGCATTGTGTTATGCATACTTTCAAGCATCCAAAAACATTTTTGTTTCATTTTTATAGTGCATTTTCAATGTTTTTGGCATTTTCCCTTTAGGATCACCCTTAAAACCTTAGGAACTTTGAAAAAATCATAAGTCCCTTAGGGTTTGGCTTCTGACCTTCCCCTTTGGGCAGTGAACTTGCATAGGTTTAGGGTCCCTTTGATTCCATTTTCAATTTTTTATCTCATGCTTTGCTTCTGATTTTGAATTTTGCATCTCATGTTGTGCATAAACCCTAATTTGCATCTTCATTTGCATCCACCTTGCATAAGCTTGCATACATGAACTTGCCATGACATTTTGTGCATCCACATGGCATATAAGACATCTTAGGACATATTGAAATCATGTTTGATCATTGCATCATTCATTTGCCATGTTTTTGTTTTCATTTAATGTCATATGCATTCATGAACTTTCATGCTTCTTACATGTCTCATTTGCATTCTCATCTCTTGTATGAACATTCATATCACTTGGCATGCTTTCATACCATCTCATAACATCATTTGCATCATGAATATGTTTGTGACTTTGGTTTTCATCTTTTCATTTCATCTTATTTTCATTTCATTTCATTTCTTTTTGCTAACTTTTCAGGTGGTAAGTGTTTGAGAAGTGAATTTGCCTTCACTTCTCATAATCTCTTCTCATCTCTCTTATGCATCCATTGCTGCATTTTACTTTTGTATTAGAGTGAGCTTGCTCATTCATGTTCCCTTATCACTTTCTTTCTTCAAGCAACTTATCTTCTTAAGTGAAGTAAGTTGTCTTGCTTCCTTCTGTTTCTCTTCCTTCCATCTTTCTTCTTCCTTGGTGGCTTTTCCTTGAAGATCTTCTTGCAAGCCCCATAAACCCTAGGAACACCCAAGCATGATCACAATTAGGGTTTGATTAGTCCCCCATTAGTTTCTACCTTTGTGTCATCTTTGTGTCTTCTCTTCTCATCTCATAATCAAGGACTAAGCCTTAAAGGTTTTAAGGCTTTGTGATTAAGCTTATGCCTGCATCCTTCTATTAGGATGGAGTGTATAACTTTAATACTAAGTTTCAAACCCTTAAAGTATTTAAATCCTTTAATAAAATCATCTAATAATCACTAAGACAACAAGCTTGTAACTTGGGCCATGCATTAGGGTTCTAATTCTTCCTTAATTGGTTAAGAAGGACTAACCCTTGTGTTAATGGACAAGTCCCTCTCAAGTTGTCTTACAAACCATAAAATTCACTTCTTAATCTTACCATTAACTAAAATCCACTCTAATAAAGGCTTTGTTTTGTCATGAGGTTAATCCCTAATCATGGTTTAAGTTGAGGAGCCTTCCTCAGCTTAAATGTTCTCATCTATCATCCTTCTATTAGGATGGTGTAATGGGTCCATTAAATCCTTGATTATGGCTTAAACTCATTACTTAACACTAAAAAAAAACTCCAAAAACATCTAAATAAATGCAAGTAGGTTAATGATCTTAATCCTAATCATGGTGATTAAGTGTGAGGTGTTTACTTCATACTTAAGGCATACTCATTACCCCTAATCAGAGGGAGGATGTGATGAGTTTACTAACCCTTGGTTTAGGCTTAAACTCATTTTCTTATGACAAATTCAAAAAGCAATAAAAGATTGAACATATCAAAAACAAACAATAATCGTCTCCTTCAGGATTCTTTTCTCATCATCTTCATTCACAAACGAGAACTTGCTTCTTCCGTCTAGTGCAAGACAGTTTGCACCTGAGCCAGACAGGTCATACACTTGAGCATAGACAAGCAAGCAGTTCACAAGTTGTCGCTCCCGATAAATGGGAAATGACCCCAGATAAAGGTACAAACGCGAACGGTCGGCGAAAGGAGGATGTGAGAACACACAAGAGTGAACTCACAGGAAATGAAAAGAGTCGCCAGCTAGGCATTTTTATCCCGAAGGAAAGGCAATGCTGCATAGACCTAGAAAAGATATGGATAAGACGGTTGCGAACCAGAGAGACTGAGAAAGGGGGTTGGTTACAACCTGGGAAGGTATTAGCACCCAGATTGTCCGTCGTACTCGACGGGATCCACGCTTAAAAGATTTGTGTTTTAAAGGGGTAGTGTCAGTGCAATTTATGTATAAAAGAGCTGGAAAAGGATGTACAGGTGTCAGTGTAAGAGAAGTGAGGTGTATAAGTGAAGTGTCAGTGTAAGAACAAAGATGAAATGCTCATGATAATGAGGCTAAAGAAAGAGGGGGAATATACAGAGACTTTTGTTCGATAACTGTTAAGTTATGCCTACGTATCCTCTCGTGCAATGAGGAAGTCAGAACACCATAGTTCGACCCAAAGAGACTGAAAGGTAAATTGACTTGTGAACTTCTTACTTGTCTATGCTCAAGTGTATGACCTGTCTGGCTCAGGTGCAAACTGTCTTGCATTAGACGGAAGAAGCAAGTTCTCGTTTGTGAGTGAAAATGATGAGAAAAGAATCCCGTAGGAGACGATTATTGTTTGTTTTTGTATTTTCAGTCTTTTATTGCTTTTGAAAGTTTGTCATAAGTTAATGAGCTTAAGCCTAAATCAATGGATTTAGTAAACTCATCACATCATCCCTCTGATTAGGGGTAATGAGAATACCTTAAGTGTGAAGTCAGCTTCTCACACTTAATCACCATGATGTAGGGTTAAGATCATTAACCTACTTGTGATTATTTAAATGTTTTTTGGTGTTTTTGTTTAGTGTTAAGTAATGAGATTAAGCCATAATCAGGGATTAAACAGACCCATTACACCATCCTAATAGAAGGATAATAGATGAGAATGTTTAAGCTGAGGAAAACTCCTCAACTTAATCCATGATTAGGGATTAAACTCATGACAAAACAAAGCCCTTTGTTAAGTGGATTTTAGTTAATGATAAGATGATGAAGTGATTTTTAGGGTTTGTAAGACAACTTGAGGGGGACTTGTCCATTAACACTAGGGTTAGTCCTTCTTAACCAATTAAGGAAGAATTAGAACCCTAATGCAAGGCCCAAGTTACAAGCTTGATGTCTTGATGATTATTAAGTGAATTGATTAAAGGATTTAAACACATTAAGGGTTTAACGCTTAGGATTAAAGTTATACACTCCATCCTAATAGAAGGATGCAGGCATAAGCTTAATCACAAAGCCTTAAAACCTTTAGGGTTTAGTCCTTGGTTATGAGATGAGAAGAGAAGACTCAATGAGACACAAAGGTAAAAACTAAGTGGGGGGACTAATCAAAACCCTAATCATTGTCATGCTTGGTTGTTCCTAAGGTTTGTGAGGTTTACAAGAGACATCTTCGGAGGAACCACCAGGAAGCAGATGAAAGGAGCAAAGAGAAGCAAAGTAACTTGCTTCATTTAAGAAGACAAGTCACTTGAAGAAAGAAAGTAAGAAGAAGAAGAAAGAGCAAGCTCAATCTCAAACACAAGACAAAATGCAGCAATGATGCATAAGAGAGATGAAAAGAAATTGTGAGAAGTGAAGGCAAACCCACTTCTCAAAGTTACTTACCACCTGAAAAGTTAGTGAAAGAAATGCAATGCAATGCAAAATGAGATGAAATGGCATGATGCAAATCAAAACCAGAAGCATAAGCATGATGCTAATGATGCCATGAGATGATGCAAACATGAATCAAGGCATGAGGATGATCATATGAACATGTGGATGCAAGGGAAGCATGCTTAGAACCATGAACATACATGAAAAGTTATGAAATGCAAATGGCATACAACATGACAAATGCAAGAAACAATGATCAAGCATGATTCTAATATGTCTTAAGATGTCTAATGAATCAAATGGATGCATAAAATGTCATGGCAAGTCATGGTATGCAAGCAAATACAAGATGAATGCAAAAGGAAGCCCAAATTAGGGTTTATGATCAATGCACCAAACAAAAATCAAAACCAGAAGCAAACATCAAGATAAAAAATTGAAAATACATCCAAGGGAACCCTAAACCTATACAAACTCACTGCCCAAAGGAGGGGTTCTAACTCTTAACCTAGTGAGGGTTATGAATTTCTTAAGAATGCTAGGGTTTTAAGGTACCTTGTCAAGAAAAATGTCAAACAAATTGAAAAATGCAAGATCAAATCATTCCAATTTAATCCTATGAACTACATGATATGCAAGACACAATGCAAAAAGAATCAAAGTCCAACTCTCAATGGTTAGGCAGAAATGAATTTTGGAAGATTGGATCAAAATAATGCCTTGAAATGAAATTAATTCCATGAAAAATTGTCACAAGACATCAAGATCAAAAAAGAAATTTGGTTTGAGGATTGGACAATGTTTTTAAATGATTTTAAAGGTTTCATGAATTTTTTGGTGATTTTTAAATACTTAAAAGTATTTTTAATTAATTAATTCTCATTAATTAATTAAAAATAAACTTTTAAATGATTTAAAAATATTTTTTAATGCAAAAAATAAAAATAAAAATGTTTTTGGTTTCTGAAAATTAATAAAAGGTTGCACAAAAATTTTCAGAATTTTTAAAGGTGTTTTGCTATTTTTTATAAAATGAAGAAAACAAATCAAATTAAATGAAAAATAAAATGAATTAAAACTGAAAATGAGAAAGTATGCGCATCCAAGGGCCAGGATTCGAATTCCAGGGGGCGGGAGTTGACTACGCGCGCGTTTGGACGGCTCACATTCAAACTTGGCTAACCCTAATTAATTAGCCCTAATTACTTTCAGACGACCGGAACACTGTTCCGGTCGTCTTCTCCGGCAAGGTGTTCATGCTATCTCACTCCCTACGCATCAAAACTCCACTAAAATCTCCAGATTTCATCCTTAAACATCACTGAACCTAAACCCCACCCCAAAATCCATTTATTTTCACTGAATCATAGGAATAAAAGCAAAAATCATTTCACGGGCAAAGTTTCAGAGCAAGCATACAACCTCAAAACTCAATCATTTTCAAAAATAAAAAGCTCAGTGAACTCAGGGAAGCATGTAGATCATTTTAGAAACAAAAGATAAGAGTTCTGGAAAAATGAATTTCCATGGCTACCTGAATCGAAGCTTTGATTTCTGGCACTTTCTGGCTGGTGTCTTGCTTGCAATCAACTCCCCTGGACCTCCTGAGAAGCTTTCAAGGTTTGTTTGAAGTTTGTAATGGTTGGTTTGAGAAATGGCTGAAGTTCTGCTCAATGAGGGGCAGAAATCGTATTTTGGGTTCTGAGGGTTTCAGGCTATGGTGATGGGTGCTTTGTGATCAGTGAAGCATATGGAGATTGTTTGTGAAGTTGGTTTATGTGTTTGAGGCTTATGTGATGAGTTTCGAAAGCTTTTGCAAATGGAGCACAAACTTGAAAACTAGGGCTTTAGTGTGTTTCAGCATGAAGTGTTATGTGCTTTGGCTTGATTTTGATTTGTATAAACAATTGGGATTGGTCAGATGAGTTGATGTGTGCTTTTGTGATTGGTATGGCTCAAGTTGCCAAAATGTAAAATTTGTGTAAGAGAGGCATGGGCCACTTGCTAGCCAAGAACAGATGGGGTGTCCTGCGCAGCAAGATGTGTGGAGAGCCCTTGGATGGTTTGTGAAGTCAGCAAGCAAGTGGATTCACACTTGAGTGAGTTTTTGCAACTTGCCTCACTTTTGCTTCTTATGAGATTTCTTGCTCCATAGGCCATAAAAATGTGTGATCCCTTGGCCCATTCTGAAATTTATAGGTCACATGATCATGTTGTGAAGAAATGATACACATTTGAGGCCTTTAGAACACTTGATCGAGTCATTTTGCAAAATGCCTCTTTGGTAGAAAACTTCAAATTTTGTGATTTTAGCCAACTTTGACAAGCCATAACTTTTGATCCAAAATGAATTAGGTCATGTTCTTGTACTTTTTGAAAAGGGAATGATCCATTCTACAACTTTCATGACCTAAGTTTTTTTCATTTGAAGCATTTTTGAATCAAAAAGTAAAGGTTGAAAAAGTTTCCTAAAATGGCAATTTCATTAAAAAGTCAACTTTCCCAAAACGTCAACTTTGCAAAAGACTTGAAATTCTTCAATTTTGTGAACTTCCAACACCTTCTATGATCAAATAAAGATCATACACAAACAAAATGATGAAGAACACCCTTTGGTTGGGTCATTGGGGGCCTCAGATGCCCTGATTTTGCACTGACTTGCTTGAAAAGTCAACTCTTGATCAGATGACTTCCCCATGAAATTTCTTCATGAAAATTGATATGCATGCTCCCTATACCATATAGAGACCAATAGAAACAAGAATGACCAAAAAATTTGGAGTTATGGCCTCTGAAACCAAAACCCTAATTCTAGGTCATCTGTGCAGTCAAGCCTGGCTCTGCTTCCATACCATCCTCAGTTCTTGAGATTCTTTGACATTCTTGACTTTGAGAGGATATAATATGATATTTGAACACACATGGACCCCTTTGGAGTGATTGATGACCTTTAGAGTGGCTCAAATGGCTCTTGGATTGCTCAGATCACAAACCCTAGATGCAGATGACTTTGAATCTATGCAGTGAATAAAAAAAGTGGGATGAGATGCTATGATTGAGTTTATGCATATGAAATGATCACAAGCCATGGAGTGAATGGGTGAGGGAAAATTTGGGGTGTTTACAGCTGCCCCTATTCAAACATGAGTTAGCTGTGCAGGATGTAAGCGACGGCTTAACGGGCTAACAAGATAACTTGTGGTTGAATACCAAAGACAGTCCAAAATTTGCACTCACAGAATGAAGAAGAAAAGGGATATAGATTGTAAAAGAAAATAAAGTATATTATAAAGTGTGGGCGACGGAGGACGACCGTCGAGCAGAGGGCGACTGCTGGTGAAAGAGCAATGACGGGGACGGCCGACATGCTGGGGAGAGTGTGTGAAGTAAAGCAATGACGGGGACGACCATCATGCTGGGGATACAGGAGATTATGATGGGGAAGGCCATCAAGTAAAGCTGTAAGATTCTCTGAGGAATAATGAACAAATGATGGGGACAACCATCAAGTTCATAAAGTAAGGTAACCAACGATGGGGACGACCATCGGGCTAAACTGATGAAGGACGATCATCAGGAAAAGGAAAAAGGGACCACGACGGGGACGGCCATCGGGTTAAAGAATAAATGAAATAATGATGAGGGACGGTCATCAAAGGTGAAGGACGATCACCTAGCAGGGGACGGCTGCTCTGAAAGGGGTAAGATGAGGGACGGTCATCTAAGGTGAAGGACGATCACCTGGCAGGGTACGGCTGCCGAAAGTATCGCGACATAGGACGAATGCCGGATAAAAAGTCAACGATGGGGACGGCCATCGGACGAGCATGATGAAGGACGATCATCAAGAGGTGAAGGACGATCACCTAGCAGGGGACGGCTGCTCTCAAGGTTTATCATGATGCAGGACGAACGTCAGATAACAAGATCAACGATGGGGACGGCCATCGGATAAAATGATGAAGGACGATCATCAAAAGGTGAAGGACGATCACCTAGCAGGGGACGGCTGCTAAATATCACGACACAGGACGAGTGTCGGATAAAAGGTCAACGATGGGGACGGCCATCAGATGAGCATGATGAAGGACGATCATCAAGAGGTGAAGGACGATCACCTAGCAGGGGACGGCTGCTCTCAGGGTTTGTCATGACATAGGACGAATGTCAGCTAACAAAAGAAGTTTTGCTTTGCTGGCGATCTATTGGGGAATAGTAAACACGGACGAGTGTTTATATCCAAGAAATAAAAGGTATAAGTGTTTGGTATTGTGTATAGATTAAAGATGCGGACGAGCATCCTTAAGACTATGATACGGACGAGTATCAGGTAGAAACAAATACTGACGCGTGTTCAGAGATGATGATACGGACGAGTATCAACTGGTTAACAAGGAACACGGACGAGTGTTGAATCTGAGGAGACTCTTCTGGGGAAAGGTAGACACAGACGAGTGTCTAAATCCAAGAAGACATAAGTGTTTGACACAGTGTATGGATTAAAGATGCGGACGAGCATCCTTAAGACTGTGATACGGACGAGTATCAAGTAGAAACAAACGCTTGACGCATGTTCTGAGATGATGGTACGGACGAGTACCAACTGGTTAACAAAGAACACGGACGAGTGTCGAATCTGTGGGGATATAGATGGTGTATACAAGATACAAACGAGTATCTGTATAAATAAAATAAGTATGAGTGGTGTACATATGAGTGTTCAGCCTGCTGGAGAGAGTGACACGGGCGAGTGTCAGAAGGAGAAGAGTATAGTATAAACAAGTATCTGATATACAAAGTGTTTAGGTAATTATGCTGAGGAAGGTGACATGGACGGATGTCGAGGATTTGTATATATATACGTATCTGTGAGTGCAAAGGGGACGCTTTGGCTTTCTGCTGGGAATATGACACGGACGGGTGCCAGTAGGAGTATATAATGATGTTTGTGAATGTAGGGCAACTGCTTTAGCTCTAGCTCTCCGCTGGGGAATCTGGGGAGCATTTTGTATATTTGTTGATGGGTTGCTATTATTCACAAGTGTTTGATTCAGAACATGGCTTATGATTATGCAATATGTTTGATCTTTACCGTAATGCTTGCTCCGTGTTAGACGGAATGCTACGCTCTGTGGGGTGAATATGATGCGAATGCTATGATTATGCAGAAGATACCGATCCGGGATTCGGATCCCGTTGCTGTGAAGATTTCTGGCTGATCTGCTTGAAATGGACGTCCCAGCTGGGGATAAGATCATTGGTAGATCTAGTATATATGACTCTGCTTGGGGAAATAGGTCACTGATAGACCTATTCTTGGTAATGAGGGACCCAGCTGGGGTTTGTAGAAGTCTTTGTCACTCTGTTGTGATCCTTTCGTGCATTGCTCTTCTGGATAGAGGCTGAAACTCTGTGGGGAAGTGGTTTCCTGGCTTTTATATTTGGCTAAGGAGGAAGAATGATTGGCATCTCGACTGGGGAGAAAATAGCAAGTGGCAACTCAGCTGGGGAGGAAACACTTTGGGTGCTAAGACTGAGTGAGTGTTGACTTTCCAGCCTGCTGGGAGTGAAGCTTTCATGCCCCATGTCGTGCTTTGGATACCTGCAATCCTGCAAAGATAGAAACGTACAAGTAATCCCGAGGTATCCTTTACCGGATTCCATCATAAGAGTCTAGACGCTCCCGGGAGTGAACATATTTCCTGCAAGCACGTGTTTTAAGAGAAGCATCTGTATTTATGCAATCAGTATCTTAAGGACATCGGACATTTTGCAAATGAAAATAAAATGTACGAGACAAAACATGACTGAAAATCTGATTTTATTGATTTATACACCCTGAATTGGTGAGATACAGTCAAGGAAACAGATCCCCTAAAATGAGGAGATTGTTACAAATTGAGAAACAAAATGTTGGCAATGTTGACGATGCTTCAAGGAGCTTCCCCTTTTTGCTATGACTCGTATGACTTTTGACGTTCTTCTCGTCTTGCTTTCTGAAGAAGGTTGATTCTGACCGGCGCTTGATCCTTTTGAAACTTACCAAGTTGTAAGTGATACAGACGAATTCAGAATGCAGTTGTTCGCTTCTTCCCTTATTTTGCATGGATCGCCCTTTCGGGTTTTCAATCCATCGGGATACCCATTTTTGCCTGAGCTGTCCAATGCGGCTTTTCAACTCAGCGGGTGTACATTTTTTTGTTTATTTTCCCTTATTTTTGCCCGAGTCTTTTATTCTGTTTTTGACTCGCCGGGATGCCCTATTTTTTCCTGGACTTACATTCTGTTTTTATGTCCAGCGGGTCATTTTATGCGAAGTATTTTTTAACTGCATCTGAATTCACAGGGGACGGGAAGTCTTCACCATCCATAGTGCTGAGCATCAGTGCTCCGCCGGAGAAAACTTTCTTTACTACGAATGGTCCTTCATAGTTCAGAGTCCACTTGCCCCTGTGGTCTGTATGAGGAGGGAGGATTCTCTTCAGCACAAGATCTCCTACTTGGTACTCTCGGTGCCTGACTTTCTGATCAAAGGCTTTCTTCATTCTTCTTTGATACAACTGCCCATGACAAATTGCAGCCAATCTTTTCTCTTCAATCAGACTCAGTTGTTCATATCGGGATCGGACCCATTCTGCTTCGTTCAATTTAACATCCATCAGTACTCGTAGGGAGGGTAACTCAACTTCAACAGGTAGGACTGCCTCCATACCATACACAAGCTGATACGGTGTTGCCCCAGTGGATGTTCTGATTGACGTGCGGTACCCATGCAAAGCGAACGGTAGCATTTCATGCCAGTCTTTGTAGGTGACTACCATCTTCTGCACAATCTTCTTGATATTCTTATTAGCTGCCTCAACAGCGCCGTTCATCTTTGGCCTGTAAGGAGAAGAATTGTGGTGTTGAATCTTGAAGTCCCGGCATAGCTCTGCCATCATTTTGTTGTTTAGATTGGAACCATTATCAGTAATGATTCGCTCGGGAACTCCGTATCGACAGATGGTATCTCTCTTCAGAAATCTGGCTACCACTTGTCTTGTAACGTTCGCATAGGAAGCTGCTTCGACCCACTTGGTGAAATAGTCAATGGCAACCAAGATGAATTTGTGGCCATTCGAAGCAGTCGGTTCAATCTTGCCAATCATGTCAATGCCCCACATAGCAAAGGGCCAGGGTGATGACATCACATTCAAAGGATTGGGAGGCACATGCACCTTATCCGCATAAATCTGGCATTTATGGCATTTTCTGGCGTAGGCACAACAGTCGGCGTCCATTGTGATCCAGTAATAACCTGATCTTAGCAATTTCTTGGCCATTGCATGCCCTCCTGCATGGGTACTAAAGGATCCCTCGTGCACCTCGTGCATCAACAAGTTTGCTTCTGTTCTATCAACACATCTGAGAAGTACCATATCAAAGTTTCTCTTGTACAGGGAACCAACAGTGTTCAGAAAGAAACTACCAGCAAGCCTTCTCAAACTCTTCTTATCATTGGAAGATGCCCCAGATGGGTATGTTTGATCCTCCAAGAAGCACTTAATGTCATGGAACCAAGGCTTATCATCTTTGACAACGTCTGCTGCGAACACATATGCTGGTCTGTCAAGTCTGGATACTGAAATCTGAGGTACAAAGTTGGCAGCTTGGACTTTGATCATGGATGAAATGGTGGCCAGAGCATCTGCAAACTGATTCTCGTCCCGAGGGATATACTCAAGCTTGACTGTTGTAAAGAAAGTCAATAACCTCCTTGTATAATCCCTATAAGGTATCAGATGATCCTGGTGGGTGTACCATTTGCCGTTGGTTTGATTAACTACCAGAGCTGAATCTCCGAATACAGTTAATGTCTTGATCCTGAGGTCAATGGCTTCCTCAAGACCCATAATGCAAGCTTCGTATTCAGCTTCGTTGTTAGTGCAGTTAAAGGTGAGTTTTGCCGAGAAAGGCATGTGAACTCCCTTAGGTGTAATGAGTACTGCACCAACACCACGACCATTCATGTTAACAGCCCCATCAAACATCATAGTCCATTCTTCTTCCGGGTCAGGCCCTTCAGTGTGAACAGGCTCTTCATGATCTTTTGCTTTTATGAACATGATGTCTTCATCAGGGAAGTCGAATCTCATAGGCTGGTAATCATCAATAGGTTGCTCAGCAAGATAATCAGACAATACACTGCCCTTGATGGCTTTCTGAGATGTGTACTGGATGTCATATTCTGTGAGGATCATTTGCCATCTTGCAACCCTTCCGGTAAGTGCTGGCTTCTCAAAAATGTACTTAACTGGGTCCATCTTTGATATCAATAAAGTGGTGTGGGTCAACATATACTGTCTCAGTCGGCGAGCAGCCCACGCTAAAGCACAACAAGTTTTCTCGAGCAGTGAATAACGTTGTTCACAGTCGGTAAACTTTTTGCTTAGGTAGTATATTGCATACTCTTTTCGACCAGACTCGTCATGCTGGCCCAGCACGCACCCCATTGATTCTTCTAATACTGTTAAGTACATTATCAGAGGTCTTCCTTCAACTGGAGGCATAAGGATTGGTGGTTCTTGTAAGTATTCCTTGATTTTGTCAAAAGCCCTCTGGTAGTCCTCGTTCCACCTGACCGTCTGTTCTTTTCTTAACAGCTTGAACAAGGGTTCACAGGTTGCAGTAAGGTGAGATATGAACCTTGAAATGTAGTTCAATCTACCTAGAAACCCTCGAACTTCTTTCTCAGACTTCGGTGCAGGCATCTCTTGAATGGCTTTGACTTTATCAGGGTCAACTTCAATCCCTTTCTCGCTTACAATAAATCCCAACAGCTTGCCAGATCGCACCCCGAATGTGCACTTGTTGGGGTTCAGTTTCAGTTGGTACTTCCTCAGACGCTTGAATAGTTTCAGCAGATTCACCAGGTGGTCTTCTTCTGTGAGGGACTTGGCAATCATGTCATCTACATAACATTCGATTTCTTTATGGATCATATCGTGGAATAATGTTACCATGGCCCGTTGATATGTTGCACCGGCATTCTTCAGTCCGAATGGCATCACCTTATAACAGAACGTGCCCCAGGGTGTGATGAAGGTTGTCTTCTCCATGTCTTCAGGTGACATTTTGATCTGATTGTATCCTGAAAATCCGTCCATGAAGGAGAATACCGAGAACTGAGCCGTATTATCCACCAATACATCAATGTGAGGTAATGGGAAGTCGTCTTTCGGGCTAGCTCTGTTCAGGTCTCGGTAATCAACACACATTCTTACTTTGCCGTCCTTCTTAGGCACAGGTACTATATTAGCAACCCACGGTGGATAGCTAGTCACAGCAAGGAATCCGGTGTCCCACTGCTTTTGTACCTCTTCTTTGATTTTCATTGCCATATCCGGGCGAGTACGGCGCAACTTCTGTTTTACTGGCGGGCAATCTTCTTTTAATGGCAGCTTGTGCATGACGATATCGGTGTCCAACCCTGGCATATCCTGGTAAGACCAAGCAAACACATATGCATATTCCCGAAGCAGATCAATCAGTTGTCCTTTCACTGAGCCTTGTAGGCAGGCCCCGATCTTAACCTCTTTCACGTCTTCATCCGTACCAAGATTAACTGTTTCAATCTCCTCCTGATGAGGAGTGATAACCTTCTCCTCTTGCCTTAACAACCTGGCTAGCTCTTCAGGAAGCTCATAATCTTCTTCAACCCCTTCATAGGCTTGATTGATTGGATTGTCAAAGTCATACAAAGCCATAGCTGTGCTGTTGTCGGTGCAGTCTGAAAGGCACTCTCTGCAAGGGTTTAGATTGTTCATTTTAGTGATTGATTTTAATCTTGTTTAGAAAAAGTGAAATGAAGTTATCATTTTGAAAACATTGCCATTTATTTTTGTACAAAAAGAAAAATGGAAAAAACAGTGAGCGGAACAGAAAAACGACTCATTTGCAAAAGATGTCTGATTGTCATTGATTGATCTATTTGCACAAAATTACAGATGGCCCGATTACAAAATGATTCTTGTCATCTTGGGCAAGATGCAAGACTTGATGCATGCTTAAAATATACAGGAAATAATAATTACTCTGCAGGAGTAACCCTTATAATTTCCTGGGAAGACCAGTTTGAGATACGGCTCCCCGGGATCCTTGGACGTATCCAGCTCTCCAGGTTGCGCTCATCTTCCGACTCATCTTCCAAGTTGTTTACAGCATCAGGGGTGAGCATCCCCCCGCTAACGAACTTGGGCTCCATAGCAGCCTCTGCTTGATCTTGTTGAGTTGGTTTGTAACCCAACCCAAATCTATCCTCTTTCTTCTCCACAGGCAACAGTTTGCCCCAGCCTTGAGCATTCCCCTCCTCAACAACCTTCCTGGCTTGCTTGTAGGATGTCATGGAAGTCCCAAGTACAGCAGATGCTTCGTTGATGTTTAGGGCTTCAAATCCCTGACTCATGGTTTCATGGATCTCCCAATCCATCTCAATATATTTGTATGTAGCCAGGTGGCTAACAAAAATATCTTCCTCTCCACAAATAGTAACGACTTGGCCCTCCCACTCGAATTTTAACTTCTGGTGAAGGGTTGAGGTCACGGCGCCAGCGGCGTGTATCCATGGTCTACCCAATAGACAGCTGTAGGCAGGCTGTATATCCATCACAAAGAAGGTTGTTTTGAAAGTCTGTGGGCCAATCGTTATAGGCAACTCAATTTCTCCCAGAACTGATCTCTTAGAACCGTCAAAGGCCCTTACTACCAAGTTGCTGGGGCGTAATGCCAATCCTTCATACTCCAGCTTCACAAGGGCTTTCTTAGGTAGGACATTGAGGGATGACCCTGTGTCCACTAATACATGAGAAAGAACTGCACCCTTACACTCCAAGGTAATGTGCAAAGCCTTGTTGTGATTGAGGCCTTCCGTTGTCAAATCAGTGTTGGTAAATCCTAGTCCGTGACTAGCGTTAACATTTCCAACTACAGCTTCCAACTGATTGACGGTAATCTCCTCTGGCACATAAGCTGCGTGCAAGACTTTTAGTAGTGCGTTCCGATGAGCTTCGGAGCACATTAGCAATGATAAAATGGAGATCTTGGAAGGTGTCTGGTGAAGCTGGTCCACTATCTTGTAATCACTTTTCTTGATGATTCTCATGAATTCATCAACCTCTTGATCAAAAGGGGTCTTTAAAACTCCTTTAGCAACTTGCTCTTCTTGCACCATGCTCTTCCCTTTTGCCTTGGCAGCAGCTTCTGCTTCAGCAGTGGGTCTTGGAATTTGTGGGGCGAAAAGACGTCCGCTTCGAGTGAAGCCTCTGCCTCCCCCCACATTGTCTATTTGTGGTGAAGAGGTTGATGATTCAAGAGTGATTTTCTGCCCCTCGCAGTATAAGTCAGAGCCATAATGCCAAGGAATGGCATTAGTGCTCTCATATGGAACGGGCCCAGGTACCGTGATGGTAACCGGGCTGACTGCAGTAATGGAGGGTGTTGCAATAGTATGTGGATCATAGTAGATAGTAACCGGTGATATGGCAGGGGATGCCACTGCTTGTTGTTGAAAATTGTTGTTCGGAGGAATACTTGACGGATCATAATAAATAGTGACTGCGGAGATATTTGCTGGTGTTGTAGGAGAAGATTCTGAATAGAGGGGTGCTGATGTTGTAGAAGTAATGTTTGTTGATAGGTGGCTTGTTGAAGTGATAAAAGAAGCATTTGTTGATGAAACTGAAGAATTGTTTGGAATTATTGTTGTTGCAGTTGTAGGAGACTCTGGAACTGTTGTTGGGGAGATTGCTGGATTTGAAGGTATCGATGTTGTGATTTGAAGTAGACCACTCTGGATAAGACTGTTTATACCGCTTCTCAGATTGTCACATCCATTTACTGAAATGTTGCAATAACCGCACCCGAGCTCACACCCAGGGAATATCTGGCATTCAAGGAGTTGAGCTTTAATCTCTACCAGGGGTGTCCGGATCTGCCCAACACTGGTTATTAAGAAAGACGACATATCTTCCTCAATAGCATTAATTCTGGGCCCTCCATGGTTGGGCATAGGGTTTTTGTTAACATTTGGCGGGGGTGCAAAGTTTAGAGCTTTAGAATCTACCAGGTCTTGCACCTTCATCTGTAAAGCTCTGCACTTTTCTGTACTATGGCCAGGTGCATTAGAATGAAAAGCGCATCTGGCGTTGGCGTCGTAATTTCTTGGCAGACTGGAAGGATCTGGTGGTGCCAACGTCCTTAACTCAACCAGGTTGAGCTTCAGGAGCTGTGGCAGTAAAACGGCATAAGACATAGGGATCGGATCTATCACCCTATTGGCCTGAGACGGTCTCTGTTGAAATGGTCTTTGCTGATTGTTGTTGTTGTTGTAGTTTCTCTGAGGAGGATACTGAGTTTGTTGTTGGTAATGGGGTTATTGTTGCGGTTGATATGTTGATTGCTGAGGAAGTGGGGAGGGAATGGTGACTGCTGCCACTGACCTATGAACATATTGTGGTCTGCCCCTGCTGGCCTGAATAGCATTAGTCTCACCAGTTCTTCTTGGACCTGCAAATGGTTTTCTGGGGTTGCTGGACGAGCTCGCACTGTTGTCAGAAATCTTGCCCATCTTTAATAGGCTCTCAATTCTTTCTCCAGCTATGACAACATCAGCGAAGCTGGTGGAAGAAAAGGCAGTTAGCCTGTCAATGTATGTCCCTTGGAGGGTGTTCATGAACATGTCAGCCATTTTCCTTTCTGACATGGGTGGTTGGACAGCAGCAGCAAGCTGTCTCCACCTCTGGGCGTACTCCCGAAAGCTTTCCCTGGATGATTGAGTCATTCCCATCAGAAGGGTCCTGTTAGGAGCCATATCCAAGTTATACTGGTATTGTCTGATAAAGGCCTCAGCCAGGTCCTTCCAGCATCTGATGGTTGCCCTAGTCAGGTGAGAGTACCATTCCCTTGAAGCTCCAGTTAAGCTATCTTCAAAATAAAACATCCATAGCTTTTCGTCCATGGTATATGCCTTCAGCCTCCCCAGAAAGGATTGTAAATGGGTTCGGGGACAGGAAGTTCCGTTGTACTTCTCGAAGCACGGAGGTTTAAACTTGTGGGGAATCCTTACCCCGTCCACTAGACCCATGTCCATAACATCAAAGCCCAAAGAATTCTGGGACTCCAAGGATCTCAGTTTCTCAGCAATTTCATCTAGCCTTCTGTCATAGGCTTCATCCCCAGCTCCCATCATAGTAAATTGATCTTCCTGGGGGTCTTCCTGTAATACTCTGCCTGCAGTGGCATTCCCTTGCACATTAACAGGGATGTTGATCTCTGGGTGAAGGTGAGGGCCATACACAGGTGGGTTGACATGAGGCTGAACCCTCTCATTGTTGCTCGTTCCCCCAGTCCCTAGATGGGGTTCCTCCTGGGTCTGCCTTTCTACTAGTGCCCTTAATCTCTCTTGGCTCTGTGCCAATCCATTCATCACATCCATAAACTGGGTCATCTGATTTCTCATCTCCAGTCTCTCGTTGGCCATTTGAGTCCTGACCTCTGTAAGGTCCTGATGTACTTGGTCCATTTGTATGCCCGGAAGGTTGTTGCGGGTGGGATATCTGTGTGGACGGTTGAGTGGGAACACCCGTCGTCGAGCAATAGTTCCTGAGATCACAACAGAGTTAGTAACAACAAAACAAAAACCTACAAAACAAAACAAAAGGTTAGTATGCAATGCAGTATGCTTATTTGTTTCCAAGGTATCCGGCTTGGCATTTGGTTTTGACCTTTCCAGACCCCTGAAGAAGATGCTTTGGTGTTGCTTGAGAGAAAAAGAACTCAGATAAAACAAACTAATGGATATATTACAAAAGGAAAACATACATAGCTTGTCTTTTACAATACATGCCCTCTGAGGGGTCAAAACATAAGAAAAATAAAAGTACATAAAATGAAAGCAACAACAAGCAAAAGTCAGACGCCAAGACCAAACTCATCCTCCTGGACTTCCTTCAGAAGTGCTTCAGTCACAAGGTCAGCCGGATGCTCTGTGAGATTCCTGATGAGAAGATTCCTGGTGGCAATAGCTGCAGTTAGCTTCTTGTGTCTGCCCTGGTCCTTTGACCTCTTTACACCAGCTCTGAGTTTCAATTCTGAGATCTCCCTTTGGGCTGCTAATAGGGCTTCCTGTTGCTCCTTTGCATTAGCCTCCAACTGCTCAATCTTGTCCTGAGTTCTCTTATCCTCCTGTGTGCGAGCTTCAGTGATCCTGACCCACCTAGCTTGGCTCTCCTTCAGATAAAGATCAGTCCTAGCTCTCTGGAACTGGGCCTCTTTGCAGGCATTCTTCAGAATCTGTTCTCCAGCCCTTGACTTCTTGATGTAGTCCTCTGACTTTTCAATCCTGGCTAGATGCTCCACCTTAAGCTTTTCTAACCTTTCAATGTCCAGACGACCATCACTCCTCTCCTAGAGGGTTCTTTTCAAGGCTTCAGACAAATTCTCATTCCTCTCTTTGAGCTTTTCAAACTCCTCCAGGCTGACAGTGGCTGGAGGTGGTGCTGTGGAGGGTCCAGGTACATCTTCAATGGTGAAGGGCATCCCAGAAATTTGAGCCCTGGCATGTGACCACTCATAGTACTGAGCTGAGGCCACGTTGTTGCATCTCCCAAGAATGGTTACTCCTTTAGTCTGGACATTGTCCCAAGCCCAGGATGCTTGCCTGACAACAACCAGATTAGGCTTGATCTCACAATAAAGGGTCTCAGCTAGATCTTGTACTCTAGGAGGGTGGACCAATGCATAGCCCAGTTGTATTTTGAATAGCAGAGGGTTCTAGTTGATGCAACCCTTCACTCCTATCAGAGGTACATTGGGGAACTGCCCACAACTAGTAATGATGTCTCTGCCCTTGGTGCTCTGGGTGCACCACCTGATGTCAGCTGAGGTTAAAGCAATGAGTCTTCTAGCCCAATTCTTTTGCTGATGAGGATTCAAGAATGCGTCAGTCTTGGGCAGGTGCTTGAGTAACCAGGTATGGAACAAAGGAGCACAGCATCTCACCAATCTTCCCCTTTGCTTTTCATTCCTTTGGTGGACAGAGTAGTAGAAATCTCCCAGTAAGGTGGGCACTGGGTTCCTCAGAATGAAAAGATCGATTGCATTCTTGCTAATAAACTTAGGCTCATCTGCAAATAATATAACCCCATATATGCTTAGGGCTAATAATGCACAGACTGCCTTCCACTCTCCCAAGGAGGCTTTCAGGATAGCCTGAGAGGTCAAGAAATCCAAGTGTAGACCAGAGATTCCAGCCTTTGCTGTCATGTTCAGCCCAATCAGAACTGGTTCCAGATACAATGCCTTTGCCACCTCTTCATTACTAGGGAAAGCCATCTCAGGGTTGAAGGGGACTCCAGCCCTGATAGGTACACCAATCAGTGATGAATACTCTTCCAACAAAGGTCCCAACTGAAAATCCTGGAAGGTGAAGCACCTCAGAGGGGGATCATAGAACTGCAGGCAAGTATGAATCAAGCTCCTCTGGGAAGGGTCCAAATCCATAACCACATCAAGGATGCCTCCATAATGTTCTCTGAATAGTGGTATATGGTCTGGAGTAATCAGGGCCTGGACCTTCCTAATGCCAGCTAGCTCAGGCTCAAAGAAATGATAGGAGATGTTGCTCTTCTTGGGTGCCATGTTGCTGAAGAAAAGCTGAAACTGATGCTGATGGTGATGACTGATACTAGAAGATGGGCCACTGACAGGCTGAGACTAGTGATGCAGGTGACTGAAGCAGGTAGCTAATGAGGAATAGCTGAAGCAGATACTGGTGAAGATAGGTCTATGCAGATGAAGGGGTCAAAACCAAGCCAAAATACAGTATGGATACCCTGAAAAACAAATAAGCAAATGTTAAATGATGCAATGATGATGTATGCAAATGATATGCAAGGGTTTGTGATCAAGCTGGATCTGATTACTGCCTTGGTATAAGTCCATGTATGTCCAAGAAATCCAGATGGAGGTTCAAAAGTCCAGTAACCAAGGTGGGGGACTCAAATAAAGAGTCACATATCCAGGGTTAAAAATCACAAGAACTGTTCCAAAATAGAGTACTCTTAATCAAAACAAAGTAACAGGGTATGCTGAGGTCAAGGGTACCTGCAAACCTGTAAACAGCCCAACCCCCCTCACAGGTGATGTTCTAAAACAAGGATCCTCAGACTTGGATCAGTTATGAGAAGTGTAAACACTTCTAACCCGGAGGTACAGTGTTTACAATAACCATAAAAGATCCTCCTCTAATTCACCTCAGTTTCTGAAGGTCATAGTAAAGGTCATCCAGACTTAGCAGGCTTCCCAGATAGCCCTAGCACTACAGGAAATCTGTAGCACAGAGTTCTCAAGAAGAAACCCATATCTGAACCGTGTTTCATATTCCCGCACCAGACCGAAATGGAATGGGAAAGAACATGAACCACTCTAGCCTAGGTGTCACTCAGGTCCCAGGTATAGGACCTTAAACTCTCAATAGAACCCCCACCCATTAAGACAAAACCAGATCCAGCCAGAACAGTATGACAGTATGATATATATATAAAGCTGCAAAGAAAGCAATAAATGACTGTACATAAAGCAATAAATAAAAGCAACTATACAAACACAAATAGCACGTAACACCCCAGTAAACACAAATCAAACAAGCGCTAGGAGGAACCCACAAAAAGAACCAGAAGCCCTGGTTGCAGTATAAGGATTCCCCAGCAGAGTCGCCAAGCTGTCGCTCCCAATAAATGGGAAATGACCCCAGATAAAGGTACAGACGCGAACGGTCGGCGAAAGAAGGATGTGAGAACACACAGGAGTGAACTCACAGGAAATGAAAAGAGTCGCCAGCTAGGCATTTTTATCCCGAAGGAAAGGCAATGCTGCATAGACCTAGAAAAGATATGGATAAGACGGTTGCGAACCAGAGAGACTGAGAAAGGGGGTTGGTTACAACCTGGGAAGGTATTAGCACCCAGATTGTCCGTCCTACTCGACGGGATCCACGCTTAAAAGATTTGTGTTTTAAAGGGGTAGTGTCAGTGCAATTTGTGTATAAAAGAGCTGGAAAAGGATGTACAGGTATCAGTGTAAGAGAAGTGAGGTGTATAAGTGAAGTGTCAGTGTAAGAACAAAGATGAAATGCTCATGATAATGAGGCTAAAGAAAGAGGGGGAATCTACAGAGACTTTTGTTCGATAACTGTTAAGTTATGCCTACGTATCCTCTCGTGCAATGAGGAAGTCAGAACACCGTAGTTCGACCCAAAGAGACTGAAAGGTAAATTGACTTGTGAACTGCTTACTTGTCTATGCTCAAGTGTATGACCTGTCTGGCTCTGGTGCAAACTGTCTTGCATTAGACGGAAGAAGCAAGTTCTCGTTTGTGAGTGAAAATGATGAGAAAAGAATCCCGTAGGAGACGATTATTGTTTGTTTTTGTATTTTCAGTCTTTTATTGCTTTTGAAAGTTTGTCATAAGTTAATGAGCTTAAGCCTAAATCAATGGATTTAGTAAACTCATCACATCATCCCTCTGATTAGGGGTAATGAGAATACCTTAAGTGTGAAGTCAGCTTCTCACACTTAATCACCATGATGTAGGGTTAAGATCATTAACCTACTTGTGATTATTTAAATGTTTTTTGGTGTTTTTGTTTAGTGTTAAGTAATGAGATTAAGCCATAATCAGGGATTAAACAGACCCATTACACCATCCTAATAGAAGGATAATAGATGAGAATGTTTAAGCTGAGGAAAACTCCTCAACTTAATCCATGATTAGGGATTAAACTCATGACAAAACAAAGCCCTTTGTTAAGTGGGTTTTAGTTAATGATAAGATGATGAAGTGATTTTTAGGGTTTGTAAGACAACTTGAGGGGGACTTGTCCATTAACACTAGGGTTAGTCCTTCTTAACCAATTAAGGAAGAATTAAAACCCTAATGCAAGGCCCAAGTTACAAGCTTGATGTCTTGATGATTATTAAGTGAATTGATTAAAGGATTTAAACACATTAAGGGTTTAACGCTTAGGATTAAAGTTATACACTCCATCCTAATAGAAGGATGCAGGCATAAGCTTAATCACAAAGCCTTAAAACCTTTAGGGTTTAGTCCTTGGTTATGAGATGAGAAGAGAAGACTCAATGAGACACAAAGGTAAAAACTAAGTGGGGGGACTAATCAAAACCCTAATCATTGTCATGCTTGGTTGTTCCTAAGGTTTGTGAGGTTTACAAGAGACATCTTCGGAGGAACCACCAGGAAGCAGATGAAAGGAGCAAAGAGAAGCAAAGTAACTTGCTTCATTTAAGAAGACAAGTCACTTGAAGAAAGAAAGTAAGAAGAAGAAGAAAGAGCAAGCTCAATCTCAAACACAAGACAAAATGCAGCAATGATGCATAAGAGAGATGAAAAGAAATTGTGAGAAGTGAGGGCAAACCCACTTCTCAAAGTTACTTACCACCTGAAAAGTTAGTGAAAGAAATGCAATGCAATGCAAAATGAGATGAAATGGCATGATGCAAATCAAAACCAGAAGCATAAGCATGATGCTAATGATGCCATGAGATGATGCAAACATGAATCAAGGCATGAGGATGATCATATGAACATGTGGATGCAAGGGAAGCATGCTTAGAACCATGAACATACATGAAAAGTTATGAAATGCAAATGGCATACAACATGACAAATGCAAGAAACAATGATCAAGCATGATTCTAATATGTCTTAAGATGTCTAATGAATCAAATGGATGCATAAAATGTCATGGCAAGTCATGGTATGCAAGCAAATACAAGATGAATGCAAAAGGAAGCCCAAATTAGGGTTTATGATCAATGCACCAAACAAAAATCAAAACCAGAAGCAAACATCAAGATAAAAAATTGAAAATACATCCAAGGGAACCCTAAACCTATACAAACTCACTGCCCAAAGGAGGGGTTCTAACTCTTAACCTAGTGAGGGTTATGAATTTCTTAAGAATGCTAGGGTTTTAAGGTACCTTGTCAAGAAAAATGTCAAAAAATTGAAAAATGCAAGATCAAATCATGCCAATTTAATCCTATGAACTACATGATATGCAAGACACAATGCAAAAAGAATCAAAGTTCAACTCTCAATGGTTAGGTAGAAATGAATTTTGGAAGATTGGATCAAAATAATGCCTTGAAATGAAATTAATTCCATGAAAAATTGTCACAAGACATCAAGATCAAAAAAGAAATTTGGTTTGAGGATTGGACAATGTTTTTAAATGATTTTAAAGGTTTCATGAATTTTTTGGTGATTTTTAAATACTTAAAAGTATTTTTAATTAATTAATTCTCATTAATTAATTAAAAATAAACTTTTAAATGATTTAAAAATATTTTTTAATGCAAAAAATAAAAATAAAAATGTTTTTGGTTTCTGAAAATTAATAAAAGGTTGCACAAAAATTTTCAGAATTTTTAAAGGTGTTTTGCTATTTTTTATAAAATGAAGAAAACAAATCAAATTAAATTAAAAATAAAATGAATTAAAACTGAAAATGAGAAAGTATGCGCATCCAAGGGCCAGGATTCGAATTCCAGGGGGCGGGAGTTGACTACGCGCGCGTTTGGACGGCTCACATTCAAACTTGGCTAACCCTAATTAATTAGCCCTAATTACTTTCAGACGACCGGAACACTGTTCCGGTCGTCTTCTCCGGCAAGGTGTTCATGCTATCTCACTCCCTACGCATCAAAACTCCACTAAAATCTCCAGATTTCATCCTTAAACATCACTGAACCTAAACCCCACCCCAAAATCCATTTATTTTCACTGAATCATAGGAATCAAAGCAAAAATCATTTCACGGGCAAAGTTTCAGAGCAAGCATACAACCTCAAAACTCAATCATTTTCAAAAATAAAAAGCTCAGTGAACTCAGGGAAGCATGTAGATCATTTTAGAAACAAAAGATAAGAGTTCTGGAAAAATGAATTTCCATGGCTACCTGAATCGAAGCTTTGATTTCTGGCACTTTCTGGCTGGTGTCTTGCTTGCAATCAACTCCCCTGGACCTCCTGAGAAGCTTTCAAGGCTTGTTTGAAGTTTGTAATGGTTGGTTTGAGAGATGGCTGAAGTTCTGCTCAATGAGGGGCAGAAATCGTATTTTGGGTTCTGAGGGTTTCAGGCTATGGTGATGGGTGCTTTGTGATCAGTGAAGCATATGGAGATTGTTTGTGAAGTTGGTTTATGTGTTTGAGGCTTATGTGATGAGTTTCGAAAGCTTTTGCAAATGGAGCACAAACTTGAAAACTAGGGCTTTGGTGTGTTTCAGCATGAAGTGTTATGTGCTTTGGCTTGCTTTTGATTTGTATAAACAATTGGGATTGGCCAGATGAGTTGATGTGTGCTTTTGTGATTGGTATGGCTCAAGTTGCCAAAATGTCAAATTTGTGTAAGAGAGGCATGGGCCACTTGCTAGCCAAGGACAGATGGGGTGTCCTGCACAGCAAGATGTGTGGAGAGCCCTTGGATGGTTTGTGAAGTCAGCAAGCAAGTGGATTCACACTTGAGTGAGTTTTTGCAACTTGCCTCACTTTTGCTTCTTATGAGATTTCTTGCTCCATAGGCCATAAAAATGTGTGATCCCTTGGCCCATTCTGAAATTTATAGGTCACATTATCATGTTGTGAAGAAATGATACACATTTGAGGCCTTTAGAACACTTGATCAAGTCATTTTGCAAAATGCCTCTTTGGTAGAAAACTTCAAATTTTGTGATTTTAGCCAACTTTGACAAGCCATAACTTTTGATCCAAAATGAATTAGGTCATGTTCTTGTACTTTTTGAAAAGGGAATGATCCATTCTACAACTTTCATGACCAAAGTTTTTTTCATTTGAAGCATTTTTGAATCAAAAAGTAAAGGTTGAAAAAGTTTCCTAAAATGGCAATTTCATTAAAAAGTCAACTTTCCCAAAAAGTCAACTTTGCAAAAGACTTGAAATTCTTCAATTTTGTGAACTTCCAACACCTTCTATGATGAAATAAAGATCATACACAAACAAAATGATGAAGAACACCCTTTGGTTGGGTCATTGGGGGCCTCAGATGCCCTGATTTTGCACTGACTTGCTTGAAAAGTCAACTCTTGATCAGATGACTTCCCCATGGAATTTCTTCATGAAAATTGATATGCATGCTCCCTATACCATATAGAGACCAATAGAAACAAGAATGACCAAAAAATTTGGAGTTATGGCCTCTGAAACCAAAACCCTAATTCTAGGTCATCTGTGCAGTCAAGCCTGGCTCTGCTTCCATACCATCCTCAGTTCTTGTGATTCTTTGACATTCTTGACTTTGAGAGGATATAATATGATATTTGAACACACATGGACCCATTTGGAGTGATTGATGACCTTTGGAGTGGCTCAAATGGCTCTTGGATTGCTCAGATCACAAACCCTAGATGCAGATGACTTTGAATCTATGCAGTGAATAAAAAAAGTGGGATGAGATGCTATGATTGAGTTTATGCATATGAAATGATCACAAGCCATGGAGTGAATGGGTGAGGGAAAATTTGGGGTGTTTACACAAGTCAATTCATCTTTCAGTCTCTTTGAGTCGAACTACGGTGTTCTGACTTCCTCATTGCACGAGAGGATACGTAGGCATAACTTAACAGTTATCGAACAAAAGTCTCTGTATATTCCCCCCTATTCCAGCATTATTCTTTAAGCCTCATAGTCTTGAGATTTGCACTCTTTCCTTACACTGACACTCCTTTATTTCACTTCACATTTCTTTTGCACTGACACTTGCTTTCTTTTCCAGCTTTTGCACACAGATAACATAGACACTACCCCTTTAAACACAATCTTTCAAGCGTGGATCCCGTCGAGTACGACGGACAATCTGGGTGCTAATACCTTCCCAGGTTGTAACTAACCCCCTTTCTCAGTTTCTCTGGTTCGCAACCGTCTTATCCATCCTTTTCCAGGTTTATGCAGCATTACCTTTCCTTCGGGATAAAAATGCCTAGCTGGAGACTCTTTTTCAGTTCACCCTTGTGTTCTCTCCTTTCACCGACCGTTCGCGTCTGTACCCCTTTTGGCCCTGTGTCATCAGGTGGGAGCGAAAACTTGGCGACTCTGCTGGGGAAATATACTGCAACCAGGGCTTTTGGTTATTTTTGTGGGTTCCTCCTAGCGCTTGTTTGATTTGTGTTTACTGGGGTGTTATGTGCTATGTATGTTTATTTTATTTTTGCTTTATTTATTGCTTTATGTATGGCTTTATTTATTTCTTTCTTTACAGTCTTATGCATATTTCATACTGTCATTGCTAGATCTGGTTTTCTGTTCTGGTGGGTGGGGTTCCATTGAGAGTTTAAGGTCCTACACCTGGGACCTGAGTGACACCTAGGCTAGGGTGGTTCATGTTCTTTCCCATTCCATTTCGGTTTGGTGCGGGAATATGAAACACGGTTCAGATGTGGGTTTCTTCTTGAGAACTCTGTGCTACAGATTTCCTGTAGTGCTAGGGCTATCTGGAAAGCCTGCTAAGTCTGGATGACCTTTATTATGACCTTCAGAAGCTGAGGTGAATTAGAGGAGGATCTTTTATGGTTATTGTAAACATTGTACCTCCAGGTTAGAAGTGTTTACACTTCTCATAACTGATCCAAGTCTGATGATCCTTGTTCTAGAACATTACATGTGAGGGGGTTGGGTTGTTTACAGGTTTGCAGGAACCCTTGGCCACATCATACCCTGTTACGGTTTTGTTTAAGAATACCTCACTTTGGACAGTTCTTGTGATTAACCCTGGACATGTGACTCTTTATTTGAGTCCTCCACCCTGGTTACTTGATTTCTGAACCTCCATCTGGACTTTTTTTTGAACATACATGGGCCTTATTTCAAGACAGATAATCAGATCCAGCTTGATCACAAACCCTTGCATATCATTTGCATATATAATCATTGCATCATTTGACATTTGTTTATTTGTTTTTCAGGGTATCCACTTCATTGTATCTTGGTTTTGGTTTTGACCCCTTCTTCTGCTTAGACCTCGGCTTCAGCTGCCTTCATCAGTTATCTGCTTCAGTTATCTCCATCACCACCAGCATCAACCTGTCAGAGATTTATTTTTAGCCTTAGTCTGTGATCTTCATCAGCACTTATCTTCAACTTATTCAGCAACACTCATGACTACTCCCAGGAAGAGCAACATATCCTACCACTTTTTTGAGCCTGTGTTGACTGGTATCAGGCAGGTCCAGTCACTCATCACCCCTGACCACATCCCACTGTTTAGAGAGCACTATGGGGGTATCTTGGATATGGTTATGGACCTTGATCCTTCTCATAGGAGCATGATCCACACATGCTTGCAGTTTTATGACCCACCACTGAGATGCTTCACCTTTCCAGACTTTCAGATAGGACCTCTGTTGGAAGAATTCTTTTTGTTGATTGGAGTGCTTATCAGAGGGGGAATCCCCTTCAACCCAGAGATGCTTGCTCCTAGGAATAAAGAGATAGCAAGGGCATTGTACTTGGAGCTTGCCCTTATTGAGCAAAGTATGACAACAAAGGCTGGGATTCCTGGTTTACATCTGGACTTCTTGATTTCTCAGGCCATCCTGAAGGCTTCATTGGGAGAGTGGAGGACAGTCTGTGCACTGTTAGCCCTCAGCATATATGGGGCTATACTGTTTGCAGATGAGCCTAAATTTGTCAGCAAGAATGCCATCCATTTGTTTCTTCTGAGGAGCCCAGTGCCTACATTGCTAGGGGACTTTTATTACTCCATTCATCAGAGGAATGAGAAGCAAAGGGGGAAGTTGGTGAGATGTTGTGCTCCTTTGTTTTACTCCTGGCTGCTTAGACACCTGCCTAAATTGGATGCCTTCTTGAACCCACATCAGCAGAGGAATTGGGCCAAGAGGTTCATTGCCTTAACTTCAGATGATATCAGATGGTGCACCCAGAGCACCAAAGGCAAGGACATTATCACCAGCTGTGGACAATACCCAAATGTGCCTCTAATAGGAGTGAAGGGTTGCATCAACTACAACCCTTTACTATTTAAGAGACAATTGGAATATGCCCTAGTCCACCCTCCCAGAGGACAAGATTTAGCTGAAACCCTATATTGTGAAGTGCAACCTAATTCAGTTGTTGTCAGACAAGCATCCTGGGCTTGGGACAACATCCAGACAAAAGGGGTAGCTATTCTTGGAAGATGTAACAATGTTGCTTCAGCTCAGTACACAGACTGGTCCTGTACTAGAGCTCAGATTACCAGAATGCCTTTCACCTTGGAAGACATACCTGGACCATCTACAGTACAACCTGCAGCAACAGTTAGCCTAGAGGAGTTTGAAAAGTTGAAGGAAAGGAATGAGCAACTATCTCAAGCCTTGAAGAAGACTCTTTGGGAAAGGAGTGATGGTCGCCTGGACATTGAGAGATTGGAAAAGCTTAGGGTTGAGCACCTTGCCAAAATTGAAAATACAGAAGACTACATAAGGAAAGCAAGGGCTGGGGAACAGATATTAAAGAATGCCTGCAAGGAGGCCAAGATTCAGAAAGCTAGGGCTGATCACTATCTGCAAGAGAGTCAGGCTAGGTGGGTCAGGATCACTGAAGCCCGTGCACAAGAAGACCAGAAGACTCAAGCCAAGATTGAACAGTTGGAGGCCAATGAGAAGAAGCAGCAGGAAGCTTTGTTGACAGCTCAGAAGGAGATATCAGAGTTGAAGCTCAGAGTAGGGTTGAAAAGATCTAAAGACCAGGACAAGCATAAGAAGTTAACCAATGCCATTACTACCAGGAACCTCCTCATCAGGACTATTACAGAGCACCCAACTGGTCCGGTGACTGAGGCCCTCCTGAAGGAGGTCAGGGAGGATGAGTTTGGATTGGATGTCTGATTCTTTGCTTGTTGTTCTTTTCCTTTTGGTGTACTTTTATTTTTGGTTGTATTTTTGACCCTCTATGGGCATGTGTTGTAAAACAGACTATGTATGTTTCATCATTTGTAATATATTTTAGTTTGTTTTCATTGGGCTTTCTCTCAACAACATCAAGCATCTTCCTCGAGGTCTGGAAAGGTCAAAACCAAGAACCAAACCGGATACCTTGGAAAACAAATAAGCATATTGCATTGCATATTAACTTTTTCTTTGTTTTGTAGGTTTTGCTTATTATTGTTGTTTCTAACTTTGTTGTGACCTTAGGAAACATTGCTCGTCGCCGAGTGTTCCCTGTCAACCGCACACACCGGTACCCGACTCGTAACAACCTTCCCGGCATTCAAATGGAGCAGGTACAACAGGACCTGAATGAGGTCAGAAATCAGATGGTGAATGAGAGAGTAGAAATGAGAAGCCAGATGTCTCAGTTTATGGCAGTGATGACTGGCTTAGCCCATAGTCAAGAAAGGTTGAGAGAGCTGGTAGAAAGACAGACACCTGAGGAGCTCCATCTTGGAACAGGTGGTACCAGCAATAATGAACAGGGGCAGCCTCGTATTGACCCACCAGAGTATGGACCCCATCTAAATCCAGAAGTCAACATCCCGAGGAATGTTCAAGGTAATACTGCTGGGGGCAGAATCCTGCAAGAGGATCCCCAAGAAGAACAGTTTACTATTATAGGGGCTGGAGATGAGGTATATGATAGAAGATTGGATGAGATTGCTGAAAAGTTAAGGTCTTTGGAATCTCAGAATTCTTTGGGCTTCGACGTGATGGATATGGGGTTGGTAGATGGGGTGAGAATTCCCCACAAATTTAAACCCCCTTGCTTTGAGAAATACAATGGTACCTCATGCTCGCGTACTCATCTGCAATCTTTCTTGGGAAGACTCAAGGCTTATACCGTGGGTGAGAAGTTATGGATGTTCTACTTTGAGGACAGTCTGATTGGAGCTTCGAAAGAATGGTATTCGCATTTGACTAGGGCCACCATACGATGTTGGAAGGACTTGGCCGAGGCTTTCATTCAGAAATATCAGTACAACCTGGACATGGCTCCCAATAGAACTCTTCTAATGGGCATGTCTCAGTCTTCTAGAGAGAGCTTTCGGGACTATGCTCAGAGATGGAGACAGCTTGCTGCTGCTGTCCAACCACCCATGTCAGAAAGGGAAATGGATGACATGTTCATGAACACATTGCAAGGGACTTATATTGATAGACTTGCTGCCTTCTCCTCTACCAGTTTTGCTGATGCGGTCATAGCTGGTGAGAGGATTGAAAGTCTCTTAAAGATGGGAAAAATATCCGACAATTATGCAAGTTCCTCTAGCAACCCCAGAAAACCCTTTGCACGACCCCGGAGGACGGGTGAAACTAATGCCATCCATGCAGGCAGGGGCAGGCCCCAATATTCTCACAGGTCAGTAGCAGCTGTTACCATCCCAGCTCCAGTTCCACAACAACCGTTATATCCTCAACAACAACAACACCACTATCAGCAACCATCTCATTTCCCGCAACAGAGAACCTACAACAACAACAATAGCAACCAACAGCAGCGTCCCTTCCAACAGAGACCATCTCAGGCAAATAGGGTGATTGACCCTATCCCTATGCCTTATGATGCCTTATTGCCACAACTCCTAAAGCTTAACTTGGTTGAGTTAAGGACGTTGGCACCACCAGATCCTCTTAATCTCCCGAAGAATTATGATGTCAACGCCAGGTGTGCCTTTCACTCTAATGCACCTGGTCACAATACTGAGAAATGCAGAGCCTTACAGATGAAGGTTTAGGATTTGGTTGATTCTAAAGCTCTCAACTTCGCACCTCCTCCGAACGTCAACAGAAATCCTATGCCTAATAATGGTGGGCCTAGGATTAATGCTATTGAAGAGGACCAACCATCTACATTGATTGATAATGTTGCACAGATTCAAACACCACTGGCCGAAGTCAAGGTTCAACTTTTAAGATGCCAAGTGTTCCCAGGCTGTGGGGCCTGCTGTGAGTTGTGCAATATAGCTAGTAATGGTTGTGAGAAGCTAAGGATTGGCATATATGGCCTTATCCAAGATGGGATTTTACAAATTACTTCAACAACTCCTTCAGCAAATTTTATCTCAGCAACACTGGATCCACCTACAACAGCAACAACAATCATTCCTACCGATTCATCAACATCACCAGCAATTACTCCGTCCATCACTTCAACAAGTCAAAATTCAATAATTGTTTCTTCTACAACATCAGCATCCATTTTATTAACAGAATCTTCTACAACACCAGCAAAAATTAATGAAGATGTCTCAACAGTTGCAATCTACTATGACCCATCAAATGTTCCTCCCAGCAGTAATTTCCAACAACAAACTGCAACACCCCCTGTCAGATCTCCAGTCACAATCTACTACGATCCGCATACCATTACAGTACCTTCCTCTGCAGCAATCAGCTCAGTTACCATCACGGTACCCGAGCATGTTCCTTATGAAAGCAGTAATGCCATACCCTGGCACTACGACTCTGATCTCTACTGCAATGGGGAGAAGATCACCCTGGATTCATCAACCTCTTCACCACAAATTGATAATTTTGGGGGAGGCGGAGGCTTCACCAGAAGCGGACGCCTTTTTGCCTCACAAATACAAAAACCTAATGCTGAAGCAGAAGCTACTGCTAAGGCAAAAGGAAAGAATGTGGTATCCGAAGAGCCATCTGCTAAGGAAACTCAGAAGACATCTTTTGAGCAAGATGTAGACGAGTTCATGAGAATAATAAAAAGGAGTGATTACAAGGTGGTGGACCAGCTTCACCAGACACCCTCCAAAATCTCCATATTATCACTGTTAATGTGTTCTGAAGCTCACAGGAACGTATTGTTGAAAGTCCTGCACGCAGCATACGTGCCGGAGGAGATTACGGTTAATCAGTTAGAAACCGTGGTTGCAAATGTCAACACCAGTCATGGACTGGGCTTTACGAATACTGATTTAACAACAGAGGGGAGCAACCATAACAAGGCTTTGCATATCACCTTGGAATGCAAGGGTGCTGTTCTATCTCATGTATTGGTGGACACGGGGTCTTCCCTCAATGTCCTACCAAAGAAAGCCTTAGTGAAGCTGGAGTATGATGGCTTGGCATTGCGTCCGAGTAATTTGGTGGTGAGAGCATTTGATGGCTCTAAAAGATCAGTGCTTGGGGAGATTGATCTGCCTGTGTTGATTGGCCCACGGACCTTTAAAACTACCTTCTTTGTGATGTACATACAGTCGGCCTACAGCTATCTGTTGGGTAGACCCTGGATCCACGCTGCTGGCACTGTTACGTCTACCCTTCACCAGAAGTTAAAATTCGAGTGGGAAGGCCAAATCATCACCATCTGTGGGGAGGAGGACATCTTTGTTAGCCAGCTGGCTACGTATAAGTACATATAAATGGATGGGGAGATCCATGAGACCATGAGTCAAGGGTTTGAAGCTCTTAATATTAATGAAGCGTCTGTTGTGTTTGGGACTTCCATCACATCATATCAACAGGCCCAAAAGGTTGTTGAGGAGGGTACCGCTCAAGGCTGGGGCAAGCTGCTGCCAGTTGAAAAGAAAGAAGACCGATTCGGGTTGGGTTACAGACCAACTCGACAAGATCAACCAGAGGCTACAACGGAGCCCATGTTTGTCAGCGGGGGAATGCTCACCCCGGATGCTGTGAATAGTTTGGAAGATGAGTCAGAAGACGAACGCAACCTGGAAAGCTGGATACGTCCAAGGATCCCGGGGAACCAAGTCTCAAACTGGTCTTCCCAGGAAATTATAAGAATTACTCCTGCAGAGTAATTATTATTTCCTGTCTTTAAGCATGCATCAAGTCCTGCATCTTGCCCAAGATGTCAGGGCTCATTTTGTAATCGGGCCATCTTGTATTTTGTGCAAATGATCAATTAATGAATATCAGGACATCTTTTGCAAATGAGTCTCTTCTTTTTTCTGCTCACTGTTTTTCATTTTTTATTTTTTGTACAAAAATAAAATGGCAATGTTTTTCAAAATAATAACTTCATTTTCACTTTTTCTAAGAAAGATAAAACTGATCACTAAAGTGAACAAATCTAAACCCTTGCAGAGAGTGCCCTCCAGACTGCACCGACAACGACACCGCTATGACTTCGTATGACTTTGACAATCTGATTAATCAAGTTGATGAAGGGGTTGAAGAAGATTATGAGCTACCTGAAGAATTAGTCAGGTTGTTAAGACAAGAGGAGAAGGTTATCACTCCTCATCAGGAGGAAGTTGAGACGATTAATCTTGGTACAGAAGAAGACTTGAAAGAAGTGAAAATCGGGGCCCATCTGCAAGATTCAGTGAAAGGGCAACTTATTGATATGCTTCGGGAGTATGTGGATGTTTTTTCTTGGTCTTATCAGGATATGCCGGGTCTGGATACCGACATTGTTATGCACAAGCTGCCTCTAAAAGAAGACTGTCCGCCAGTAAAACAGAAGTTGCGACGTACTCGCCCAGATATGGCAATGAAGATAAAGGAAGAAGTACAAAAGTAGTGGGACGCCTGTTTCCTTGTTGTAACTAGCTACCCGCTGTGGGTTGCTAACATTGTACCTGTGCCTAAGAAGGATAGAAAGGTGAGGATGTGTGTGGATTACCGGGATCTGAACAGAGCCAGCCCAAAAGATGACTTCCCATTACCTCACATTGATGTATTGGTCGACGACACGGCTCAGTTCTCGGTGTTCTCCTTCATGGATGGATTTTCAGGATATAATCAGATCAAGATGTCACCTGAAGACATGGAGAAGACAACTTTCATCACACCCTGGGGCATATTTTGTTATAAGGTAATGTCGTTCGGACTAAACAATGCTGGTGCCACCTATCAACGGGCTATGGTAACATTATTCCATCACATGATCCATAAAGAAATTGAATGTTATGTGGATGACATGATTGCCAAGTCCCTCACAGAAGAAGACCACCTGGTGAATCTGTTGAAGCTATTCAAGCGTCTGAGGAAGTACCAATTGAAGTTAAACCCCAACAAATGCACATTCGGGGTGCGATCCGGTAAGCTGCTAGGATTTATTGTGAGTGAAAAGGGAATTGAAGTTGACCCTGACAAAGTCAAAGCCATCCAGGAGATGCCTGCACCAAAGACTAAAAAAGAAGTTCGGGGGTTTCTAGGTAGATTGAACTATATTTCACGGTTCATATCTCACCTTACTGCAACCTGCGAGCCCCTGTTCAAATTGTTAAGGAAAGAGCAAACGGTCAGGTGGAATGAAGACTGCCAGAGGGCTTTTGAAAAAATCAAGGAATACTTACAAGAGCCTCCAATCCTTATGCCTCCAGTTGAAGGAAGACCTCTAATAATGTACTTGACAGTATTAGAAGAGTCAATGGGGTGTGTGCTGGGCCAACATGACGAGTCTGGTCAAAAAGAGTATGCAATATACTACCTGAGCAAAAAGTTTACCGACTGTGAACAACGTTATTCACTACTCGAGAAAACTTGTTGTGCTTTAGCGTGGGCTGCTCGCCGACTAAGGCAGTATATGTTGACCCACACTACCTTATTGATCTCCAAGATGGACCCAGTCAAGTACATTTTTGAGAAGCCAGCACTTACCGGACGGGTTGCAAGATGGCAAATGATTCTCACAGAATATGACATTCATTACACGTCTCAAAAAGCCATCAAAGGCAGTGTATTGTCTGATTATCTTGTTGAGCAACCCATTGATGATTACCAACCAATGAGATTTGACTTCCCTAATGAAGACATCATGTTCATAAAAGCAAAAGATCATGAAGAGCCTATTCACACTGAAGGGCCTGGCCCAGAGGAAGAATGGACTATGATGTTTGATGGGGCTGTTAATATGAATGGTCGTGGTGTTGGTGCAATACTCATTACACCTAAGGGAGTTCACATGTCTTTCTCGGCAAAACTCACCTTTAACTGCACTAACAACGAAGCTGAATATGAAGCTTGTATCATGGGTCTTGAGGAAGCCATTGACCTCAGGATCAAGACTTTAACTGTATTCGGAGATTCAGCTCTGGTAATTAATCAAACCAACGACAAATGGTATACTCACCAGGAGCATCTGATACCCTACCTGGACTATACGAGGAGATTACTCACATTCTTCACAGTAGTCAAGCTTAAGTATATCCCTCGAGATGAAAATCAATTTGCAGATGCTCTGGCTACCATTTCATCCATGATCAAAGTTCAAGCTGCCAACTTTGTACCTCGGATTTCAGTATCCAGACTTGACAGACCACCATATGTATTCTCTGCAGACCTTGCTAAAGATGATAAGCCTTGGTTCTATGACATCAAATGCTTCTTGGAGGATCAAACATACCCATCTGGGGCATCATCCAATGACAAGAAGACATTAAGAAGGCTCGCTGGTAGTTTTTTCCTGAATGTTGATGGTTCCTTGTACAAGAGAAACTTTGATATGGTACTTCTCAGATGTGTTGATAAGACAGAGGCAGACTTGTTGATGCATGAGGTGCATGAAGGATATTTTGGTACCCATGCTGGAGGACATGCAATGGCTAAGAAGTTGTTAAGATCAGGATACTACTGGATCACAATCGATGCAGACTGTTGTGCTTACGCCAGGAAATGCCACAAATGCCAGATTTATGCGGACAAAGTGCATGTGCCTCCGAATCCTTTGAATGTGATGTCTTCGCCTTGGCCCTTTGCCATGTGGGGCATTGATATGATTGGAAAGATCGAGCTGACTGCTTCAAATGGCCACAGATTCATCCTGGTTGCCATTGACTATTTTACTAAGTGGGTTGAAGCAGCATCGTATGCGAACGTCACCAGGCAAGTGGTAGCCCGATTCCTGAAGAGAGATATCATCTGTCGGTATGGAGTGCCCGAGCGAATCATTACTGATAATGGTTCTAACTTGAATAACAACATGATGGCAGAACTGTGTCGGGACTTCAAAATCCAACATCACAATTCTTCTCCTTATAGGCCAAAGATGAATGGCGCTGTAGAGGCAGCTAACAAGATTATCAAGAAGATTGTGCAAAAGATGGTGGTCACATACAAAGACTGGCATGAAATGTTACCATTTGCCCTGCATGGGTACCGTACATCAATCAGAACATCCACTGGGGAAACACCGTATCAACTTGTGTATGGTATGGAGGCAGTCCTACCAGTTGAAGTTGAATTACCGTCCTTGAGGGTGCTGATGGATGTCAAGCTGAATGAAGCAGAATGGGTCCGATCCCGGTACGAACAATTGAGTCTGATCGAAGAGAAAAGGTTAGCTGCAATCTGTCATGGGCAGCTGTATCAGAAGAAAATGAAGAAAGCCTTCGATCAGAAAGTCAGGCTTCGGGAATACCAAGTGGGAGATTTTGTGCTGAAAAGACTCCTCCCTCCTCATACAGACCACAAGGGCAAGTGGACTCCGAATTACGATGGTCCGTTCATAGTAAAGAAAGTTTTCTCTGGCGAAGCACTGATGCTCAGTACTATGGATGGTGAAGACTTCCTGTCCCCTGTGAATTCAGATGCAGTTAAAAAATACTTCGCATAAAAAGACCCGCTGGACATAAAAACAAAATGTAAGTCCAGGCAAAAATAGGGCATCCCGGCGAGTCAAAAACAGAATAAAAGACTCGGGCAAAAATAAGGGAAAATAATAAAAAATTTACACCCGCTGAGTTGAAAAGCCGCATTGGACAGCTCAGGCAAAAATGGGTATCCCGGTGGATTGAAAACCCGAAAGGGAGATCCACGCAAAATAAGGGAATAAGCGAACAACTGCATTCTGAATTCGTTTGTATCACTTACAACATGACAAGCTTCGAAAGGTTCGAGCATCGGTCAGAATCAGCCTTCTTCAGAAAGCAAGATGAGAAGAACGTCAATATCATACGAGTCATAGCAAAAGGAAAGCACACTGAAGCGTCATCAACATTGCCAGCACCTTTTTGTTTCTCAATTTGTAACAATCTCCTCATTTCAGGGGATTTGTTTCTTTGACTGTATCTGCCAATTCAGGGCACCCAAATTAATAAAATCAGATTTTCAGTCACACTTTGTCTTATACATTTTTCATTTTATTTGCAAAAATGTCTGATATCCTTGATATAACGTTTGCATAAAAACAAATATGCCTTTCTAATCACATGCTTGCAGGAAATATATTACTTACTCCCAAAAGTGTCTAAACTCTTATAAAGGAATCCAATAAGGGATACCTCGGGGTACTTGTACGTTTCTTTGTCATAACAGGATTGCAGGTATTCCGCGCAACATGGGGCATGAAAGCTTCTCCCCAGTAAGCTGCCAAATCATTATTTCCTCAACACATCTTCCAAACAACATCAAAGATGCTTTCTCCCCATCAGAGCTGCAAGGCATCACTTCTCCAGCAAATCTGTCAGAATAGCATCAGAAGGTGCTCATTTCCCCAGCTGGGCTGTCAAGATATCCTCATCCTCAGCAGGATCCCTACAAAAATATCTAGGAAGATCGTTCAGTGATCATTCCTCCCCAACCAAGTGCTAGACAGGGAACCATTTCCCCACAGAGCTCCAGCCTCTCCGGAAAAGCAATGTCTGAAGATCTCACAACAAAGTGACGAAAGCTTCCATAGCCCCAGCTGGGCTCCTCATTACCAAGATAGGTCTATCAGTGACTTATTTCCTCAAGCAGAGCAATGTATCAGATCTACCAATGATCTCATCCCCAGCTGGGATATTCTTTCAAGCAGATCAGTCGGAGATCTCCACAATAGCGGGATCCGAATCCCGGATCAGTATCTTTGCATAATCATAGCATTCACATTTTTTTTTCCAGAGCGTAGCATTCCGTCTAATGCGGAGCATTACGGCAAAAATCAAACATATTGCATGATCACAAGTCAGGTTCGAACCAGTCACCTGTAAATACCAACAATACGTCATCAGTAATATACAAAATACATCCCTTGCACATAAAAGCCAAAGCGTCCCATTTGCACTCTCAAATACAGATACATGCTCCTTTTGACACTCGTCTGTGTCATCATTCCCCAGTAAAGTCGCCAGAACACTTTTTACCAGCAAATACTTGTCCTCCTCGACACTCGTCCGTGTCATCTCATATTTCCCCAACAGAAAGTCGAAGCGTCCCCTTTGTGCTCACAAATACCCATGTCATATATACTCTTTCTGGCACCCATCTGGGTCATATATTCCCCTGCAGATATAAACCATGAACAGATACCTATACACTCTCTTGACACCCGTCCGTGTCACCTCTCCCCAACATGGTTGCCTAAGCACTTATTGCAGACCAAATACTTGTTTATAATACTCTTGTTGACACCCATCAGTGTCATCCCCACAGGTCGCCCGATTACCTTTTACACTCCTAAGTTCATAACTTATACATTTTCTTTTCTAACACCCGTCTGTGTCATACTCTTCCCAGCAAGTTGAACACTCATCTGTGTCTTACTCATGCTTATTTTTCACTCATACAGATACTCGTCCGTATCTCGTATACACCACGTATCTCTCCTCAGATTCAACACTCGTCCGTGTTCTTTGTTAACCAGTTGGTACTCGTCCGTATCATCATCTCTGAACATGCGTCAGCGTTTACTTCTACTGATACTCGTCCGTATCATAGTCTTAAGGATGCTCGTCCGCATCTTTAATCTATACACAACATCAAAAACTTGCACCTTTCCTTTTCTTGAATGTAGACACTCGTCTGTATCTACCATTCCCCAGAAGAGTTCCCAGCAAATCCCCAGCAAAAAGCAAAATTTCTTTTATATCTGACATTCGTCCTATGTCATAATACTACCGGCGACCGTACCCTGCCAGATGATCGTCCTTCACCTTTTGATGATTGTCCTTCATCATTCCCCCAGCAGAGTCTCCGTTATTGGAACCCTTTCATATCCGACATTCATCCTATGTCATGATATGTTAGCAGTCGTCCCCTGCTAGGTGATCGCCCTTCACCTTTCTGGTGATCGTCCTTCACCTCTTGATGATCGTCCTTCATCATGCTTATCCTATGGTCGTCCCCATCGTTGACCTTTTCTACCCGACATTCGTCCTATGTCGTGGTACCTTCGGCAACCATATCTTGCCAGGTGATCGTTCTTCACCTTAGATGACCGTCCCTCATCTTATCCCCAACAGAGCAGTCGTCACCTGCTAGGTGATCGTCCTTCACCTTTGATGACCGTACCTCATCGTTTATTTCATTTATTTTATTAACCTGATGGTCGTCCCCATCATTGACTTTACCTTTTAATCCCCGGAGAATCTTCTTTCTTTACCTGATGGTCGTCCCCATCATGATACCACCATTTCCCCAGCATGTTGGCCGTCCCCGTCATTGCTTTATCCCCAGCAGTCGTCCTCTGCTCGACGGTCGTCCTCCGTCTCCCGCACTTTGTAATCATACTTTATTTTCTTTTACAATATATATCCCTTTTCTTCTTCACACCCAGTGAGTGCAAATTTTGGACTGTCTTTGGTATTCAACCACAAGTTATCTTGTTTGTCTGTTAAGCCCGTCGCTTACATCCTGCACAGCTAACTCATGTTTGAATAGGGGCAGTTGTAAACACCCCGAATTTTCCCTCACTAAGTTTATACCATGGCTTGTGATCTTTTCATTTATAAGTTTAATCATACTATTTCATGTTGCATTTTTGCTTCACTACATTAGTTCAAGTCATCTGCATCTAGGGTTTGTGATCTGAGCAATCCAGGATCTATTTGGGCTACTCCAAAGGTCTCTAATCATTCCAAGAGGGTCCATGTATGTTCAATCATCATATTATATCCCCCAAAGATCAAGAAAGTCAGAGAATCACAAGAACTTGGAAAGCATGGAAGCAGAGCTAGGGTTTCACTGCACAGATGACCTGAAATTAGGGTTTTGGTTTCAGAGGCCATAACTCCAAATATTTTGGTCATTCTTGTTTCTATTGGTCTCTATATATTATAAGGATCATACATACCAAATTTGATGGAAAAATTCATTGTGGAAGTCATCTGATCACTGGGTAACTTCTTGAGCAAGTCAGAGCCAAATCAGGACATCTGAGGCCCCCCAACATGGAACCAAACTGGATTTTTCATCAAAATGAAGTCACATGGTCTTTATTTGATCATTGAAGTGGTTTGAAGTTCACAAATTTGAAGAAAAGTGGGCTAAACCAAAAGTTGCCAAATATGGAAATGACTTGTAATGTAAACTTTCCATTTTGGGAAAGTTTTTCAACCTCCTCTTTCTCAACCAAAAATGATTCAAATGAAAAATTCTTGGTCATGAAAGTTGTAGATTGGATCATTCCCGTTTCAAAAAGTACAAGAACAAGGTCTAATTCATTTTGGAACTCAAGATATGGCTTTCCAAAGTTGGCAAAAATCACATAATTTCAAGTTTCATGCCTAAGAGGGATTTTTGCAAAACCTCATGCCAAGCTATTTTATGACTTCAAATGGACTTCTACACCTCATAACATCATAATGCAATACCTAAAAGTCAGAATTGGCCCAAGAATTTCCAAGTTTCATGACTTGTGCATGAAGAAATCAAGAAAGGGCCAAACTTCATGAAAATTGCAAAACCCCCCATAAACTTCAATCCACTTGCTGATTTGCCTCAATCTCACTTCCCTGGTTCTCCTTGATCACAGCTGCACCAGACATGCCTTTGTCCTTGGCCTGAATTTTCCCATACCTCAAAGGACACCTAACCTTGACTTTTTGCAAGATGAACCATACCAATCAGCATAGGCCACCAAAAACTCTCTGACCTATCAAAACTTGATACATGGACCAAAAGCAAGCCATTTCATACAACAAGCAAGGCTAAATCCACACACAACTCAGCATTCACCAAAACTCCCTCTTATGCATTTTCTTTCGAAACACATCACACAAGCTACAAACATCAAAACAAGCTTCATAGAACAACTCACCATGAACCCCTGATCATTTCCCAACCATCATCTTGCCCTGAAAACTCCCATATCAAAAACACGATTCTCTCCCCCTTTGAACTGAACTGCATCAAACTCACAAACCATCCACAAGAAACTCCAACCAAGCATCAAAGCTTCTTCAGGAAGATCATTGGAGGGGTTTTGAAGCCAAGAAGCTGCCTGAAAGCTCTAGGGTTGAAAGCTCCATCTCAGGTAGCTCTCTCAAACTTTTTTTCAGAAACCCTTTTTTAAGTTATAGAATTGTTCCTTATGATCTCCTGATTACTCTGATCTTTGTGGTTTTGAAAATGGTGTAGAAATAAGGTTGTATGGTGGTTCTGAAATTTCTGCCATTTTTGCTTTTTGTTTCGAATCTTGCTGGTGAGTAAAAATTAATGAGGTTTAAGGTTAGGGATGAGTTTAGGAAGGTGAGAGGAACAAATCTGGAGCTTTAGAGCTCCAGAAATGACCTAGGGAGCGTTTTAGGAAATTCTCAGGTGAGGGGTGGCGGGAGAAGATGACCGGAGGTCATTTCCGGCCACCTGAAAGTCATTAATGCTTAATTAGGGTTTGGGGGTGAGTTTGAACCTGGAGCGTAGTCAAACCTCCCAAGCCTAGATTGAATCTCAGCTCTCCATTGCGCATACTTCCCATTTTATTATTTTTATTTCATTTTTATTTCCATTTAATTTGTGCATTTTATTAAAAATAGTAAAAAGACTTCAAAAATTCTGAAAATATTTATCACACCTTTTATTAATTTTCAGAACCCAAAAATATTTTTATTTTCATTTTTTGCATTAAAATTATTTTTAAATCATTTAAATGATTATTTTTAATTAGGTAATGAGAATTAATTAATTAAAACTACATTTAGGTATTTAAAAATCCCAAAAAAATTCAGAGAACATTTCCAAACATTTACAAACATTTACAAACTCACAACACAAATTTCTTTTTGGTTTTGATCATACTTTGGCAATTTTCATTTGAATTAGGGTTCTTTGACTTGAATATTTTTAACCTTAACTTCAAAAATTCATAACTTTTGATCCAAGTTGAGTTTGTGAATGGTTCTTTTTGCATTGTGTTATGCATACTTTCAAGCATCCAAAAACATTTTTGTTTCATTTTTATAGTGCATTTTCGATTTGTTTGGCATTTTCTCTTTAGGATCACCCTTAAAACCTTAGGAACTTAGAAAAAATCATAAGTCCCTTAGGGTTTAGCTTCTGACCTTCCCCTTTGGGCAATGAACTTGCATAGGTTTAGGGTCCCTTTGATTCCATTTTCAATTTTTTATCTCATGCTTTGCTTCTGATTTTGAATTTTGCATCTCATGTTGTGCATAAACCCTAATTTGCATCTTCATTTGTATCCACCTTGCATAAGCTTGCATACATGAACTTGCCATGACATTTTGTACATCCACATGGCATATAGGACATCTTAGGACATATTGAAATCATGTTTGATCATTGCATCATTCATTTGCCATGTTTTTGTTTTCATTTAATGTCATATGCATTCATGAACTTTCATGCTTCTTACATGTCTCATTTGCATTCTCATCTCTTGTATGAACAATCATATCACTTGGCATGCTTTCATACCATCTCATAACATCATTTGCATCATGAATATGTTTCTGACTTTTGTTTTCATCTTCGCATTTCATCTTATTTTCATTTCATTTAATTTCTTTTTGCTAACTTTTCAGGTGGTAAGTGTTTGAGAAGTGAATTTTCCTTCACTTCTCATAATCTCTTCTCATCTCTCTTATGCATCCATTGTTGAATTTTACTTTTGTATTAGAGTGAGCTTGCTCATTCATGTTCCCTCCTCACTTTCTTTCTTCAAGCAACTTAACTTCTTAAGTGAAGTAAGTTGTCTTGCTTCCTTCTGTTTCTCTTCCTTCCATCTTTCTTCTTCCTTGGTGGCTTTTCCTTGAAGATCTTCTTGCAAGCCCCATAAACCCTAGGAACACCCAAGTATGATCACAATTAGGGTTTTATTAGTCCCCCATTAGTTTCTACCTTTGTGTCATCATTGTGTCTTCTCTTCTCATCTCATAATCAAGGACTAAGCCTTAAAGGTTTTAAGGCTTTGTGATTAAGCTTATGCCTGCATCCTTCTATTAGGATGGAGTGTATAACTTTAATCCTAAGTGTTAAACCCTTAAAGTGTTTAAATCCTTTAATCAAATCATCTAATAATCACTAAGACACCAAGCTTGTAACTTGGGCCTTGCATTAGGGTTCTAATTCTTCCTTCATTGGTTAAGAAGGACTAACCCTAGTGTTAATGGACAAGTCCCTCTCAAGTTGTCTTACAAACCATAAAATTCACTTCTTAATCTTACCATTAACTAAAATCCACTCTAATAAAGGCTTTGTTTTGTCATGAGGTTAATCCCTAATCATGGGTTAAGTTGAGGAACCTTCCTCAGCTTAAATGTTCTCATATATCATCCTTCTATTAGGATGGTGTAATGGGTCCATTAAATCCTTGATTATGGCTTAAACTCATTACTTAACACTAAACAAAAACTCCAAAAACATCTAAATAAATTCAAGTAGGTTAATGATCTTAATCCTACATCATGGTGATTAAGTGTGAGGTGTTTACTTCATACTTAAGGCATACTCATTACCCCTAATCAGAGGGAGGATGTGATGAGTTTACTAACCCTTGGTTTAGGCTTAAACTCATTTTCTTATGACAAATTCAAAAAGAAATAAAAGATTGAACATATCAAAAACAAACAATAATCGTCTCCTTCGGGATTCTTTTCTCATCATCTTCATTCACAAACGAGAACTTGCTTCTTCTGTCTAGTGCAAGACAGTTTGCACCTGAGCCAGACAGACCATACACTTGAGCATAGACAAGAAAGCAGTTCACAAGTCAATTCATCTTTCAGTCTCTTTGAGTCGAACTACGGTGTTCTGACTTCCTCATTGCACGAGAGGATACGTAGGCATAACTTAACAGTTATCGAACAAAAGTCTCTGTATATTCCCCCCTCTTCCAGCATTATTCTTTAAGCCTCATAGTCTTGAGCTTTGCACTCTTTCCTTACACTGACACTCCTTTATTTCACTTCACATTTCTTTTGCACTGACACTTGCTTTCTTTTCCAGCTTTTGCACACAGATAGCACAAACACTACCCCTTTAAACACAATCTTTCAAGCATGGATCCCGTCAAGTACGACGGACAATCTGGGTGTTAATACCTTCCCAGGTTGTAACCAACCCCCTTTCTCAGTTTCTCTGGTTCGCAACCGTCTTATCCATCCTTTTCCAGGTTTATGCAGCATTACCTTTCCTTCGGGATAAAAATGCCTAGCTGGAGACTCTTTTTAAGTTCACCCTTGTGTTCTCTCCTTTCGCCGACTGTTCGCGTCTGTACCCCTCTTGGCCCTGTGTCATCAGGTGGGAGCGACACATATATGCTGAGGGCCAGAAGAGCACAAACAGTGTCCCACTTCCCTGCTGCAGCATGCAGGATGGCCTGAGTAACCAAGAAATCCAAATGAAGGCCTGGAATTCCAGCCTTGGTGGTCATATTTTGGTCAATGAGGGTGGACTCCAAGTGCAAAGCCTTAGCTATATCTTCATTCTTAGGAGCAACCATCTCAGGGTTGAAGGGAATCCCTCTCCTGATAGGTACACCTAACAACATGGAGAATTCTTCCATCAATGGTCCCAACTGAAAATCTGGGAAAGTGAAGCATCTAAGAGGAGGGTCATAAAACTGGAGACAAGTGTGGATCATGCTCCTCTGGGATGCATCCAGGTCCATGATCATGTCCATAATGATACCATAATGTTCCCTGAATAAAGGGACATGACCAGGAGTGATGAGAGCCTGCATCTTCCTGATACCTATCAAAGTGGGCTCAAAGAAATGATAGGTGATGTTGCTCTGTTATTAGGCTTTGAAAGCATAGTGTAAGGAGACAGATGAAAGAATTCAGTCAGAATTGTTCTATCGTTGTATGTTTGCAAGTTCTTATATTGAAGGAATGAAGTGTCCGGGGTAAATGGTTACAGTTTTGATGAAAGATCAAGTGGAATTGGTAAAGGAAGTCGTTTGACAACTTTTGATATGGCGTTAGTGATTGGAGGATCTTAATAGGAGCTTTTGTTGGGAAATTGTATGAAAATAAGATCTCGCCAAGATACCTTGTGAAACCTTGTCGAGTGTTGTGTGTTCCTGAATCAAGCCGGAGTGTTATGTCTTGTGTTGTGAACCAATAGAAGGTTTTAGCATGGTATGTTTCATCGACGGAAAGATGAGACCGAGTGATTAAGTATGAAGCAACAGATAAATTGCGGAAATGGCAAGTTGGGAACTAGCCTAATGTTGGAAACGAGCGTATGAGTAAGGATGTGAGGTTTTATTTATTATGAAACGAGGACTTTGAGCCGCAGATTCAAATTGGAATTTAATTATGTTAGAATATGTAAGAGAATTAAGGATAAGTGTGGATCTAAGACAATGTTGTAAACTGTCGTTGAGGATGAATAAAGGAAATTCGAGGACGAATTTCAATTCAAGGAGGGGAGGATGTAATACCCCGTATTTAATTAAGTGCCCTGGATAATATTAATTAAGTTTAATATGGTTCCGGTGTACTCTGAGAGTTTTCAGTTCAAGTAATTAGAGCAATCGACGAACTTAAATTAATTAATTAAGTATTATCTGACACAAAGGCTTTATTAAATATTCGACTCAGAGACATTTTTGGATACTCTCAAATTGGACCAGTTAGTGTTACTAACTAATGAATGATAATTATTTTTATTAAAAGAGAAAAAAAGGGTTTATAAGAAGGAAGAGAAAGAAAGTTGGTAAAGGAAAGAAAAGAGAAAGAAGGAAAAAGGAAAGAATGAAAGGGAAAAGAGAAGAGAAGAAGAGGAAGAAAACCCTAAGAGAGGAAATTATTGGATCATCGTCATTCCTTCACCATATCTTCATCTTCATCAAACTCCTCTTCATTGGCAATGTGGGTTATTAGTTAGAAACTTTTTCTCCGAGTTTTGGTTGAGTTTATGGTTTTTAGGGTTTTGTAGAAAATCTTAGAAATTGATAGATTAACATTTAAAACTCTATAAAATCAAAGTATGTTAGTTAATATACGAGTATAATCATGTTTGGTAGTTTATTCCTATGTTGGATGAGGTTTTGGGTGAGTTTTGGACCCTTGGAGAAGTCCCTCTCGCGACTGGTTTTCTGCAGTTTTCCCAGAGCTCGCTTAGCGAGCAGGTCAATTCATGGGAAAGTCAGAATACAGGGAGTTGCTCGCTTAGCGAGCATACCCCCTCGCTTAGCGGAGACCTAGAAGTTGATTTTTTATGTTTTAATTCATAACTTATGATCCGGGTATTTGTTTTTAGTGTTCCACGTATCGATTCGAAGCTAAAAAAAATACTACTAATTGATGATGCCAAATATATTATTTTTGAGCCGACTTTTACCCGAATTTTCCGATTAACCGTAAATATGTTAGTTAAGGAATTGTGGTATTAATCCAATTGTGGAAAACAAATTAAATCATGAGAATTGATTGAGAATAGAGACAATGAGATCATTGTGGGATTAGTTTAATGGTGATAATTAAACTAGAATGTTAGAGTTCTATTTTTGAAAACTATATAATTAAAAGTATCAAGGATGGAGAAAGAGTTAGGAAATCTTATCATAAACCAATAGTGTGGCCTAGTATTGTGACTAGAAATTGTTATATGGTATGACTTGTGAGATGGTTAGGTTCATCCTAGGTCGTTGTGAATCCTTGACGCATAATACGCGGTATCCTCCGAAACGTCTTGAGTAATTATTGTGGTGGTGTCGCTCCCAAAGATTTGCATCCCGGTACAAGCGTGAACGGTCGGCGAAGAGAGAAATGAAGGTGAAGTGAATAGAGTCGCCAGCTAGGAATTTTTATCCCGAAGGAAAGGTAATGCTGCATAAACCTAGAAAAAAGAGATGGATAAGACAGTTGTGAACCAGAGAAACTGAGAAAGGGGGTTGGTTACAACCTGGGAAGGTATTAGCACCCAGATTGTCCGTCGTACTCGACGGGATCCACGCTTATAAGATTGTGTTTAAAGGGGTAGTGTATGTGCTATCTGTGTGCAAAAGCTAAAGAATGAATGTACAGGTGTCAGTGTAAAAAGGAAGTGAAATGCTCAAGAACTGAGGCTTAGAAAGAATGCTGAGAAAGGGGGATGACAAAGAGACTTTTGTTCGATAACAATTAAGTTATGCCTACGTATCCTCTCATGCAATGAGGAAGTCAGAACACCGTAGTTCGACTCAAAGAGACTGAAAGATAAATTGATTGTGAACTGATTTCTTGTCTATGCTCAAGTGTATGACTCGTCTGGCTCGAGTGCTAACTGTCTTGCATTAGACGGAAGAAGCAAGTTCTTGTTTGTGAATGAGTGTGATGAGAAAAGAATCCCGGAGGAGACGATTATTGTTTGTTTTTGTGTTTTCAGTTTTGTTATTATTTTTGGTGTTTTGCATAAGTTAATGAGCTTAAGCCTAAATCAAAGATTTGTAAGCTCATTATATCCTCCCTGATTAGGGATAATGAGCCTACTTAAGTATGAGATAAGCATCTCAACTAAATTACCATAATGATGGAGGATTAAGATCATTAACCTACTTGTGATTATTTAGATGTTTTTGGGTTTTTGTTTAGTGTTAAGTAATGAGTTTAATCTCTAATCACAAATTAGTGGACTCATTACACCATCCTAATAGAAGGATAATAGATGAGCACACTTAAGCTTAGGAAGATACCTCAACTTAATCCTTGGTTAGGGATTAAATCCATTATATAACAAAGCCTTTATTAAGTGGTTTTTAATTAAGGGATGGGATTAAGAAGTGGATTTTAAGTTTTTAAGACAACTTGAGATGGACTTGTCCATTAAACACTAGGGTTAGTCCTTCTTAACCATAAAGGAAGAATTAGAACCCTAATGTAAGGCCCAAGTTACAAGATGAAGTCTTGATGATTATTAAGATGATTTGATTAAGAGGTTTAAACAAATTAAAGGTTTAACACTTGGGATTAAAGTTATACACTTCATCCTAAGAGAAGTATGCAGGAATAACCCTAATTCCAAAGTCCTAAAACTTTAAGAGTTTAGTCTTTAATTATTGAGATGAGAAGAGAGACTCAAGGAGACTCAAAGGTAAAAGCTAAGGGGGACTAATCACAACCCTAATTATTATCATGCTTGGATATCCTATGGTTTGTAAGGATTGAGAAAGATCTTCAAAGAAGCCACCAATGGAAGAAGCAGATGAAAGGAGGAAGGGGCAGAAGAATAAGTTACTTACTTCACTGAAGAAGATAAGTAATTTAAAGAAAGAAAGTGAGAGATGGAACACAGGTGAACAAGTTCACTTCAAAGACATGTTTAAATACAAATGAAAGAGATAAGAAGAAGTGAGAGGTGAAGGCAAATCCACCTCCCAAAATGACTTACCACCTGAAAGTGTTAGCATGAATGCATAAAGTACAAAGCATAAAGAAATGAAATGAAATGAGATGAAATGATCAAAGTCAGAAGTTTTTATGCAATGGAAATGTCATGTGAGATGATGCAAAGGTATACAACATGCATATGTATGATCATACAAGGATGAGATGCAAAGGAAGCATGCTTTGAAGTCTAAAAACACATGAAAGTTAATGAAATGAAATGAATGCAAATCATGGCAAATGAATGAATAAACGATCAAGCATGGTTCTAACATGTCCTAAAGTGTCTAAGGTGACATATGTGTCGCACCTCGAAAAATAAGATCCTAAAATAAACAACAGAGTCGCCACCTAATTCTATTTATTCTACGAGAAAAAAGGGAGATATAGATACAACCTAAATAAAGGATAAGAATGGTCAACGAAACCACTAATCTAAGTTCGGGAGTCAGTTACGCAAGGGGAAGGTGTTAGGCACCCCTCACGTCCGTTGTACTCAACGGGAACCTCTTAGTCTAGTTTGCGCTTAAATGTTAATTTATTATTATTGTCTTCTTTATGATTAAAGTTACTAAGATTGCTTATTAAAGGGAAAAAGAAAATTATTATTTATTACGGAGAAAGGTTAAGTTTTTTTATTTTTTGTGACGGAGAGATAGTTAATTTTTTATTATTGTGCTCGCGAAGGATTAAAATCCCCGTGCCTACGTATTCCCTTGTGAAATGGGAAAGTCAGAGCTTCGTAGTTCGTGCGACTACGGTTTGTGATTTTTTAATTGAACGATTGTTTGAAAATGCATTCTACTACTAAGCGTTGGCTTATCTGCTCGCGATAGGAGGCTGGAGCGCTAGCTTGTTTGCGAGATAGAAAGATTTAAACAACGTTCGTTTTGAGAAAAGACATTTGATCTTTGTTAAGGGTGTTTTAAAATGAGAGGGCGAATGAACCACGTCACGTGGGGCTAGCCCAGGAGCGGTTTCATTCAAGAACGTGCGGAGTGCTAGACTCCGGAGTTCAGTTACTCATTGATTAATTATGGAAAAATAGTTTATATTGGTTGGTAATTTTTAAATTGTATTTGAAAGAAAGAGACAAGTCGTCATCTTTAAGAGAAGTATCTCATCTATTCCACCACAAACGTTTGAGAAATGAGAAATCGAAAGAAGCTTTAAACTTGGATATAAGATCGACAAGCAATGCCACATTCTTTCTTTGAGAATAAATAAAATCGGAAGAAGCTTTAAACTTGGATATAAGTATCGACAAGCAATGCCACGTTCTTCCTTTGAAAGTAATTGTTTGTAAGATTTTGTTTGTGTTTGTGGGGATAGGAGGAATAACTTTCCTATGGAGATGAATCATGCCTGATCCTTTAAGATTGTGGAATTGTTTTGAATACGAATGGTGATTGAACACATCGCGTGGGGCTAGCCCATTTGCGGTCCAATCCAGAACGTGCGAAATGCTAGACTCCGGAATTCTGTTTTCGTAACTTAATGTAAATGAATGATTTGAATATTTTGGTATACGAATGATGATTGAACCATCGCTTGGGGCTAGCCCAGTTGCGGTCCAATCCAGAACGTGCGGAATTCTAGACTCCCGAGTTCTGTTTTCATAACTTAATTTAAATGAATGATTTGAATATTTTGGTATACGAATGATGATTGAACCATCGCGTGGGGCTAGCCCAGTTGCGGTCCAATCCAGAACGTGCGGAATGCTAGACTCTGGAGTTCTGTTTTCGTAATTTAATTTATAAAATGATTTGAATATTTTGGTATACGAATGATGATTGAACCATCGCGTGGGGCTAGCCCAGTTGCGGTCCAATCCAGAACGTGCGGAATGCTAGACTCCGGAGTTCTGTTTTCGTAACATAATTTAAATGAATGATTTGAATATTTTGGTATACGAATGATGATTGAACCATCGCGTGGGGCTAGCCCAGTTGCGGTCCAATCCAGAACGTGCGGAATGCTAGACTCCGGAGTTCTGTTTTCGTAATTTAATTTATAAAATGATTTGAATATTTTGGTATACGAATGATGATTGAACCATCGCGTGGAGCTAGCCCAGTTGCGGTCCAATCCAGAACGTGCGGATTGCTAGACTCCGGAGTTCTGTTTTCGTATTAAATTAATAAGGTAGTTTGAATATTTTAGTATACGAATGGTGATTGGACACATCGCGTGAGGCTAGCCCAGTTGCGGTCCAATCCAGAACGTGCGGAATGCTAGACTTCGGAGTTCTATTCTTTGTTAAATTAGTTAAGATACATGAAAGTAGTGCAGATGGCGATCACAAATGACCGACTTACGTGTGTGCAAAATGTAGGCGTAGAGGTTTACTTGGCGTTGGACGAAGGAACTTCATTTCAAACGATTATCATGAGATGAAAGTACTCATTTCTTAACTTAACAAAAATTGGTCAAAGAATGCTAAAAATAAAATCCATATTCATACAAGTCATACGCCAACATTAAACCGATAAATATTGGGCAAGAAATGTAGTCACACAAGTGAACTCGATCAGAGGATAATTAATTAACTAAATATAATGAATGTAATAATTTAATAGAATTAGTTAATAAATCGATTAATAAGACTACTCAGAAATGATTAATTAACATAAAAGTAAATTTTTGGTATTTTAGAATATTTAACAAAATAATAATGAAACAATAAAAAAGATAATAAGAATATAAAATCAATAAAACCAAGATAAATAAAGAAAAATAAAAGAAATGGGCTGGGAAATGGGGGGTGTGCTTAAAAGACCCGCATGGAGGCCCATTAGGGTGTTTGGTGCTAGTTGGGTCGTGGGTTTGGTGGGTCGGATCCGACCCATATAGTATTATGAAGAAAGGGGGTGGATAGGTAACCCTAACAACACAACGGTATTCTTCCCTAAATGGCAAAAAATCTTTCTTCTCACAACAACTCGCTCTCTCTCCAACGTTTTTTCTCTTCTCCCTCAATCGAAACCTTTCACCGTCCCTCTTTTCGCCAAAAAAAGAACCTAACCTCAATGTCTCTCTCAAATGGATCCTCTTCTCATCATCTCTCTCAAAATAAACTTCAACCGTCGCCTCTCTCGAATGGTCCGATGAACCTCACGCGACAAAAACCTAACCCTCGTCAAATATTGATACAAAACAACCCTAACATTCTGAGATTCTAATCCCAAATCGTGGAAAACCTAATCTAAACAACTCATGAATCGTAAGTCCCGCAAGACAAGGGGATGCTTATCGCAGGTTCGACAATCAAATGAAGACGAAAGACGTAAAGGAAAAAACAGCGATTAATACGAAGGGGAAGATGCCCTTTACCTGCTTTGAACGTTCTCAAAGGGTCGACTTTCCACAGGTATTTTCGGAGTCTCAAGCTTATACTTCGAGTTTCTCTTTTTCTCTTTTGATTTTCGTTCTCTTCTGTGTCTTCACGATAATGTTCTTGGTGATGTGTGTTCTAGGGTTTTCGATAGCTTCCAATTTGTGAGTGATTTTTTCGACCCCCCTGGTGTAAACAACTAGTCCCCTTTTATAGAGTCAAATTAGGTTTTGTGTTCCTTGAATTTCGTTCAGGAAAATCCCTTCATAGTGTTGTGTTTCTGTGTTTTATGATGTTCAGAAATTGTTTTGCCGAAATCGTGAAGACTCTCCTGATGCATACTACTTTTATCTTTATGATGCAGGTGTTTGGTGTAATCTCTACTAAGGGAAATCTGAATGTGACCTCACCTTTATGTACTGTTCAAAAACTTTTCCATAACCGTGAAAAATTTCTTGGTATTGGCTTTTGTTCGTTTTTTGTGACAGTAAGCATACTGGCTTTACTTTGACTCTTATTATTAACTATGGTAATTTTCATTGTTGTGATACATAGGGATTGATATGTTGCAGGTTTTCCCTTGTACGTTTCGGTGTTTGTTGCTGAGCCTGGGATAGTGACGGTTCATGTGTCAGATCATAACCTCAGCCTGCATTGATAAGTCACTTCTCACTTTCTCTTTTTCAGCTTTGCGGGTTCAGATGCCATCCTTTTGATATCCGAATCTTTACCTTTTCTGATATAAACTTTCTTTTCATGACAGGAATAGGGTATTGACCCTGATATTGCTGCTGCCTAGGCTTGGGGATTCGTCCAGTGTGGCTGATCCTTAGGAAGAGTGGTGTACTCGGGGACAGAGGAGGGGGCCTCATAGCCACTGCCTTTGTTAATCCAAATTTGTAATTTGTGGAGTCTGTTTCTAATTCCTTTGATAAGTTCCCTCTCTCTATTATTTTTCTTGCATAAAGTTTTGTTGCCATTTTTGTGGAGATTTTAGTTTTGTAACCTGCTGCAGTTTCTGCTCTGCTTTTCTATCTGTTTGTATCTTAACACTGCACCTTTATTGACTTAGTTCATTTAGTTTGAAGTGAACTAACTAAATTGAATCTAGACCGAATTGATATTCCTTTAGTTTCCTGTATTTTGTCTATTTGTGATATGGAAATGTGGTTATTCCAAACTCAAAAGTTTCTAATTTAGAGTGTATATGGTGCAGGGTTTACATTGCATCAACAACTGTTATGTCGACGGAGCCGTATCTAAATGATCATTGCGAGTTAGGGCGAGCACCATGGGCATGTACATTCTGTCTGATGGAGCTCACTTGGGTTATTGAGTAGTTTTTTTCGAATTGACCATCAGGGCCTTCCGGTAAAGGACTTTTTGCTTCCCCTTTGAATTTAGATAACACATGATACCAACGCAAGTAGCCTTGGTACATCATTTCCGATTGTTGCTGATGTATATTTGCTAGATTTGTTTGCCAATTTATTAACCGTTGTTGTTGTCACTATTGCAGGTTTGACTTGATGGTGCATGCCGAAGAAAATTTGGAAACTTGCAACCTATTGATGTAACTTAGATCCACTCAAGGGGAAGTTCATAGGACTCAATCAAGGACCTTACAGCCATGTCGTGAGGCTAACCATTGGTGCAATTGAACGTCACTGTTCTTGTAGTAATACAATTATGATGATTCTAAATCCTGCTTGTTATCTTGGTTTCATTACTCTTGTAACATTTAAACTCATCCTTTGTTATTTTTGTTTCATTACTCTTGTAACATTTAAACTCATCCTTTGTTATTTTTGTTTCATTACTCTTGTAACATTTAAACTCATCCTTTGGGATTGAAAATGATGATGTAAATCTTGGATTTAAGAGAATCCCCCCTTACTTTTTGTATTGCCATCTTGAATTCAACTAATCTTTGACCTTGCAAATCATTTGCCAAGCTTGAATAGCCTTGTTCACTTCAAAACCGACTCTCAAAGGAATGCGTTTCGAAAGCCACATATATTACCTTAGCAACGTCCCATAAAACTTCTCAAAACAAAAGGCAATACTTAGAAATAACAATAAATTCATGATTTGAATGACTTGAGTGGGGGTAAACAAAGGCTTTATTCTCAAGACCTCAAAGAAAATGACTTTTTTCAAAGTAAACCTAACCATCTTTATTTTGAACACAAGATTGCATGTTAAGTAGCCATAGAAGAAATAATCTCAAATGCAATGTGTCTTCTAACTGAACATCTGATAAGGCATGATACAAACACCCAAGATAAAAATCTAAAGTCCAGCTCCAACCTTCGAATGGAACAAGATCCCCCCGAAATTCCGTAAAACTAACCAAGATAAATCCCAGATCCCAAACTTTGAAGAAAAGAAAAAAAAGAAAAAATGGCTATTGACTTAATATAAATGCGAATGTAAATGTATGAATGCAGAAGACCGAAACAACGAAAGGAGGGCAAATTTTGGGGTGCAACGGCTGCCCCTATTCAAACGGCTTAAACCTGAAAGGTAGAAGAGGTTTGAATACTAAAAGAACCAGAAAATTGGCGCTCCGAGAAGAAAAAGAAAATAAACGGTGGAAAAGCTGAAAAGAAACTGTAAAACCAAACTCCAACGAGAGAACAGATGGCTTTACTGGGGATAAAGCACACATAGTTGTGACATAAATCCTTTCAAGAAGTTTTGAAATACAACTAGACGATAAATGATCAACAGATGACAACGTGCATTGAGGAGACATCATTGATAGAACTTTCACCATACTTCCCTTCTTCTGATAGAGACATCCATATGATGAAGAACAACTTCACGCTCAAACTTCTCAACCTGTATGGAAGAGATAGCCATTTGACAGAAATTGAAAAATCACGACAAACTTCTCATCTTGTCTGGATGAGATGCCATTTGCCGAACAAACTTCCCACCTTGTCTAGATGAGATGCCATTTGTTGAAAATAAAGAGAATTACGACAAACTTCTCACCTTGTCTGGATGAGATGCCATTTGTCGAACAAACTTCTCACCTTGTCTGGATGAGATGCCATTTGTTGAAAATAAAGAGAATCACGACAAACTTCTCACCTTGTCTGGATGAGATGCCATTTTCCGAACAAACTTCTCACCTTGTCTGGATGAGATGCCATTTGTTGAAAATAAAGAGAATCACGACAAACTTCTCACCTTGTCTGGATGAGATGCCATTTGCCGAACAAACTTCTCACCTTGTCTGGATGAGATGCCATTTGTTGAAAATAAAGAGAATCACGACAAACTTCTCACCTTGTCTGGATGAGATGCCATTTGCCGAACAAACTTCTCACCTTGTCTGGATGAGATGCCATTTGTTGAAAATAAAGAGAATCACGACAAACTTCTCACCTTGTCTGGATGAGATGCCATTTGCCGAACAAACTTCTCACCTTGTCTGGATGAGATGCCATTTGTTGAAAATTGGAATCACAACAAACTTCCCACCTTGTCTGGATGAGATGCCATTTTCCGAACAAACTTCTCACCTTGTCTGGATGAGATGCCGTTTGTTGAAAATTGAAGAATCACGACAAACTTCTCACCTTGTCTGGATGAGATGCCATTTGCCGAACAAACTTCTCACCTTGTCTAGATGAGATGCCATTTGTTGAAAATTGGAATCACGACAAACTTCCCACCTTGTCTGGATGAGATGCCATTTGCCGAACAAACTTCTCACCTTGTCTGGATGAGATGCCGTTTGTTGAAAATTGAAGAATCACGACAAACTTCTCACCTTGTCTGGATGAGATGCCATTTGTCGAACAAACTTCTCACCTTGTCTGGATGAGATGCCATTTGCCGAAAATTGTATAAGAGATTCATATCAAACTTCTCCGCCGAACAGGGGAGATGCCATTTGATAGAGCATAAACCTTGTTGAGGATGAACAAACTGCTCGAAAAGAGAATGTCATCTGTTGATTTATTGGGAAATCCATGGATAAGAAACAAGCTTCTCAAATAAGGAGACGGCCACTTGTTGATTCCGATTAGAGGTCCAGGGATAAGAGCAAGATTCTCCAATAAGGAGACGGCTACTTGTTGATTCCGTTTAGAGGTCCAGGGATAAGAACAAGCTTCTCCAATACAGAGACTGTCACTTGTTGTCAGGTATAAGTATTCCGAGAGAATGTTGCAACAAAACTACTGGAAAATAAATTTGTCTTCAATGGGAGAACATTCAATTCCTTCTAGGAGACAAAGTACTCAAAGGTGTAAGGTAAACTCACTTTCCATCTGGAAATGCAGAGGTTGGATCGACTGCTCGGAAAGAGACTGTCATCCGTTGATTTACTCAAAAGTTCGAAGGCAAAAACAAGCTTCTCAAATAAAGAGACTGCCTCTTGTTGATTCCACTTGGAAGTTCTAGGGCAAAACAAGATTCTCGAATAAAGAGACTGCCACTTGTTGTCAGGCGTAAATACTCCAAGGGAATGTTGTAGTAACACTGCTGGAGAGCAAAATTTGTCTTCAACGGGAGCCTCCAACAAATTCCTTCTGGGAAACTAAGCATCCAAAAGGTGCAAAATAAATGCACTCCAATCGGTAGTTCAATCATCAAAATTGCTAAATACAAAAATTCAATCCAGGAACGAGCTGGAAAGAAACTGTCAAGCAAACCACTAACCCATGAGGAATGAACTCAAATGGGTTTTATCCTATCCAAGTGTGGAAAGGAGAACTAAAGCAAAAGTCCTCCACGAGGGTAAAATCTCGGTGGGGAATTAGAAAGAATGTACATTTTCTGCCTAAGGCTGACAACTCTATTTTGAGAGAGACATATCACTTGGGGATAAACACGACCAAGGTGAAGGAGGTATGCAATAACGAATGCGACATGAATATGCCTATGAATATGAAATCATATATGATGTACATGTATGTATATGCATTATGTTTATGCTGACAAACAGACAAAACAGACACAAGAGATATACTGGTGACGAAATAAATATCACAACAACGGATACTCGACCAATCTCGCCAAAGTGTACGCAATCACTGAAGATAGGGTAGAGAGCCATCCATGGAACAAAGTCCAGCTACAAGGCTCAAGTCTCTTCGTGGAGAGAAAGATACTTCAATCGGGAAATAAACCCAGACAAGTCTTCTAACTTCAACATCTATCAAAAGGGAGCAACCATACAAACTACGTTTGCTTAGGATGAAGTAAATTTGTACTCCGTTGGGGAGAGAAAATCAGGTTCAGCTGGAGAAGCTTGAATCAAGGCTCAATTGGGGATACCAGACTTAGTATCTCACTTGAAGTACTAAGTGATACAAAACAATCATCAGAAATTACTGAGTCATGCCCCTGACATATCAAAGCAACTTGGTGTGAGGACCCCGTTATCTGGAGGTACTTGCAAGGCAAATCTCAAGAGCGTCTTGCTTAGGAGAACACGTGGTCATGCGCCCACAAAATGGTTTGTGAGAAGAGATCATCTCAAGAGGATTTTATAGAAGGCTTGGCATTCAAGATGCCCCAGTGTCTTCAAACTCTTGTAGAGATTCGTCGAATCTCGACGTCACTGCCTCAGATTAACTGTGTTTGGCTCAAACGAGTCTTCAATACTTATCCTTTTAGGGATGATAAGAATGTGTAAGCACAAATTGGGAAATGACTTGCCCCTGTCTGGCAAAGTCTTCAAGCGACATGCCCCTGTCTAGCAAAGTATTCAAGCAACTTGCCCCTGTCTAGCAAAGTATTCAAGCAACTTTCCCCTGTTTGGCAAAGTATTCAAGCAACTTGCCCCTGGGGATGATCATTCTCTGAAATGGTTGTTCAACTACTTATCAGAGTTTCAAATCTCAAGAGATTAAGCTCATCACTGGTACTCATGCATAGGCTTCTATGATATCAAGCAAATGCTAACAAGCAAAAAGGTTAATGTTAACATTGCTAATGCAACACACATGTTTGTCTCGAAGTTTTTTTAGTTTTTTTGTTTTTGAAAGTTTTTCACAATAGCCTGTGACCGAATCACTAGCTAGGATGTGATATTCATTTTTTTTATAAAGCCAACCCAAATTTTTGAGCAAAGCTCATGGGAGTCGGGAAACACTATCTCATCGAGTGTGCTTTCGAAATAAACCCTATTTCAATTAGGACTTTTGAGGGTTGTAATGTGGTTTGGTTCACGGTTTTAGAAACAAAGGATAAAGGCTCAAAGTTTATTTGGTGCCCACCCACTCTCCGTGATGTTCTCCAATCCTAGGTTCAGCTGAATTGACACATACATCTGTCTTGATAGCGTAGAGATGAGGATCCAAGGTTTGCTTGAAATAACAGTCATCTTATTTGTCCTCTATGGATATCAGTGACCCCTTTGACTTTTGGTATGGTGGTCACTAAATCGTAAGCTTTTAGGTTGAGGATTGAAAGGCCTCTTCTAGCTCGAATTTCTCTTTGGTCCCTGATTTTTGCCTAAGACTCTTTTTGGGTGCTTGACTTAGCGGGATTTTTTTTTAAATCAATGGAAGGTTGGAAGTTGTGACTGTCAAGTCATTAATTGTAGTGGATTCCCCGATGGGATGTTTCATCTTATGATTTGAATGTGCAACTGGGTTAACTGAACACTACCCTGCCCCAGGTTAAGCGTGGGGGTTTTGAAATATTTGAAAGAAAAACTCCTACTTCTAGGCTCGAAGTGGTTGACTAGGGATTAACTCCTTATTTCTCCAGTGTTTGGGAATTTGAAACAATGCATGTACATCGTCAGTAGGGTTTTAATCAAAAGCATTCAGCTAGAGAATCTGTGTTTTAATTTTGTCATCCTCCCTCCAATTCTCTGCCTAGGCGAGAGATGGGATAATATTGGCATTATAAAGTTGAAAGAAAAAATTATGAGTGAATACGAATGGATTACTTCAAGACAAACATATTCATTGCATTAATCATTAAAACAAATAAGTTATTACATGCCAAAACAAATGTGTTAACAAACAAAGAAGAATACATATGAAAAGTAGTGAATAAGCTAATCGTCTGAGAAGATAAACTTCAAAGTATTGATCGATCATGTGCATTCAAGAACTTGTCCTACGCTCCAGCAACAATTTGACTTGGACAAGACTCTCTTGAGTTTTTATCAGCACAAAAGCACTCCGTCCACAGATGGGATTCCTCCATTGAAGGCCAACACCCCGTAGTAGATCATCTCTTGAACCTTTTCTTGGAAGACTTTACACTCTTCAATTGGATGCCCCAGTGCTCCATCATGAAACTCACAACTGGTATTTGGATTGATCCCACGGGGCCGAGACCTCGTGGCTCTAGTCTTTCTGGGTGTCATTATTGAGTTCCGGGCAAAATGAGACCACAATTGACTGTAAGTCATTGGGATTGGGTTAAACTGATGGCCCACTCCTTCAGGACTGTTTGGAGACCTCTGCTGATTCTGACGGTGCTGACGAGTAGAAGTAGAATTTGACCGACGCTGAGAAATGACCAGATCTTTGACCAAAGAAATCAGTCGCCCTCTATCAATCTTCAAACGGTGAATCTCTTCTTGGAGTTCAATGTTCTCCTGCACAAGGTTGTCTACTAGAGTCTTCATTGAGTTGAGAATATTCCCATATGATTCCTCAAAGTAGTGACTTCATTCCTAAGTCCTCTGTTTTCCTGCTCAAGTTGGTCCATCTTTCCCTAGTGACTGGTCGAGTACAATTGACTGACGGAGAAAAAGACATGTGTGAGTTGGATCGTTGGCAAATGATATGCAATGAAAATTCAAATGGTATGCGAATGAATGCAAAGCTCAGAATGCTCAAAATCACAAACATAAACAGCTCCAGAATTGGATATAAAGGCAAGGTGTTGGATCCAAGGTACAAGTAACTCGGAATCTCTTAACTGGTAAGCCTTAAGTGGAGAGTTCTAAATTCTTTACCCATAAAGCTCACTCACAGGGTAGCTTCTATGGTGATGGTATAAGGATACTCAAAGTCACAGACGTTTATCATACTAACGCCCCGCCGCAGGCTAGCTGCATTGTGACAATAATGACGATAAGGTCTACCCTGAGTGGAGTTCTCATGCTTGGCCAACAAAGGGGCGAGCCCTCGGAGCCTAACATTACACAACTACCAAAAAATGAAACAGGTTCTAGGGGGTCCCAGAATCACAGCCCTTTCGTGAATCAGGTAACGCGACAGGCTAGCTGCGTTGTGACAAGATCTACGAAAAGTCTAACTATCTGGGGGAGCTTTCATGCTAGGCGTGCAAGGAGCGAGTCCTTGGAGACTAACACTAATAACATCCAATTCTAACTTAGGTGTTCCATCTTCTTTTTCAAAACTCAAGTACGAATTCATACCCGTGACATCCCGAGATCCAACAGGCAGATATAATGAGCAAATAATAAAGAAGGAAGCAATAGATAGAATATAAATAACAAATAAAGAAGACAATCAAACAAGTCAGCAAACAAACGCGAACTATTCTAAGCTAGGCTCGACTCTCTTATGCACAAGGCACTAATTCCCCAGCAGAGTCGCCAGCTGTCGCACCTCGAAAAATACGATCCTAAAATAAACAACAGAGTCGCCACCTAATTCTATTTATTCTACGAGAGAAAAGGGAGATATAGATACAACCTAAATAAAGGATAAGAATGGTCAACGAAACCACTAATCTAAGTTCGGGAGTCAGTTACGCAAGGGAAAGGTGTTAGGCACCCCTCACGTCCGTTGTACTCAACGGGAACCTCTTAGTCTAGTTTGCGCTTAAATGTTAATTTATTATTATTGTCTTCTTTATGATTAAAGTTACTAAGATTGCTTATTAAAGGGAAAAAGAAAATTATTATGTATTACGGAGAAAGGTTAAGTTTTTTTATTTTTTGTGACGGAGAGATAGTTAATTTTTTATTATTGTGCTCGCGAAGGATTAAAATCCCCGTGCCTACGTATTCCCTTGTGAAATGGGAAAGTCATAGCTTCGTAGTTCGTGCGACTACGGTTTGTGATTTTTTAATTGAACGATTGTTTGAAAATGCATTCTACTGCTAAGCGTTGGCTTATCTGCTCGCGATAGGAGGCTGGAGCGCTAGCTTGTTTGCGAGATAGAAAGATTTAAACAACGTTCGTTTTGAGAAAAGACATTTGATCTTTGTTAAGGGTGTTTTAAAACGAGAGGGCGAATGAACCACGTCGCGTGGGGCTAGCCCAGGAGCGGTTGCATTCAAGAACGTGCGGAGTGCTAGACTCCGGAGTTCAGTTACTCATTGATTAATTATGGAAAAATAGTTTATATTGGTTGGTAAGTTTTAAATTGTATTTGAAAGAAAGAGACAAGTCGTCATCTTTAAGAGAAGTATCTCATCTATTCCACCACAAACGTTTGAGAAATGAGAAATCGAAAGAAGCTTTAAACTTGGATATAAGATCGACAAGCAATGCCACATTCTTTCTTTGAGAATAAATAAAATCGGAAGAAGCTTTAAACTTGGATATAAGTATCGACAAGCAATGCCACGATCTTCCTTTGAAAGTAATTGTTTGTAAGATTTTGTTTGTGTTTGTGGGGATAAGAGGAATAACTTTCCTATGGAGATGAATCATCCCTGATCCTTTAAGATTGTGGAATTGTTTTGAATACGAATGGTGATTGAACACATCGCGTGGGGCTAGCCCAGTTGCGGTCCAATCCAGAACGTGCGGAATGCTAGACTCCGGAATTCTGTTTTCGTAACTTAATTTAAATGAATGATTTGAATATTTTGGTATACGAATGATGATTGAACCATCGCGTGGGGCTAGCCCAGTTGCGGTCCAATCCAGAACGTGCGGAATGCTAGACTCCGGAGTTCTGTTTTTGTAACTTAATTTAAATGAATGATTTGAATATTTTGGTATACGAATGATGATTGAACCATTGTGTGGGGCTAGCCCAGTCCGTCCAATCCAGAACGTGCGGAATGCTAGACTCCGGAGTTCTGTTTTCGTAATTTAATTTATAAAATGTTTTGAATATTTTGGTATACAAATGATGATTGAACCATCGTGTGGGGCTAGCCCAGTTGCGGTCCAATCCAGAACGTGCGGAATGCTAGACTCCGGAGTTCTGTTTTTGTAACTTAATTTAAATGAATGATTTGAATATTTTGGTATACGAATGATGATTGAACCATCGCGTGGGGCTAGCCCAGTTGCAGTCCAATCCAGAACGTGCGGAATTCTAGACTCCGGAGTTCTGTTTTCGTAACTTAATTTAAATGAATGATTTGAATATTTTGGTATACGAATGATGATTGAACCATCGCGTGGGGCTAGCCCAGTTGCGGTCCAATCCAGAACGTGCGGAATGCTAGACTCCAGAGTTCTGTTTTCGTAATTTAATTTATAAAATGATTTGAATATTTTGGTATACGAATGATGATTGAACCATCGCGTGGGGCTAGCCCAGTTGCGGTCCAATCCAGAACGTGCGGAATGCTAGACTCCGGAGTTCTGTTTTCGTAACTTAATTTAAATGAATGATTTGAATATTTTGGTATACGAATGATGATTGAACCATCGCGTGGGGCTAGCCCAATTGCGGTCCAATCCAGAACGTGCGGAATGCTAGACTCCGGAGTTCTGTTTTCGTAATTTAATTTATAAAATGATTTGAATATTTTGGTATACGAATGATGATTGAACCATCGCGTGGAGCTAGCCCAGTTGCGGTCCAATCCAGAACGTGCGGAATGCTAGTCTCCGGAGTTTTGTTTTCGTATTAAATTAATAAGGTAGTTTGAATATTTTAGTATACGAATGGTGATTGGACACATCGCGTGAAGCTAGCCCAGTTGCGGTCCAATCCAGAACGTGCGGAATGCTAGACTCCGGAGTTATATTCTTTGTTAAATTAGTTAAGATACATGAAAGTAGTGCAGATGGTGATCACAAATGACCGACTTACGTGTGTGCAAAATGTAGGCGTAGAGGTTTACTTGGCGTTGGACCAAGGAACTTCATTTCAAACGATTATCATGAGATGAAAGTACTCATTTCTTAACTTAACAAAAATTGGTCAAAGAACGCTAAAAATAAAATCCATATTCATACAAGTCATACGCCAACATTAAACCGATAAATATTGGGCAAGAAATGTAGTCACACAAGTGAACTCGATCAGAGGATAATTAATTAACTAAATATAATGAATGTAATAATTTAATAGAATTAGTTAATAAATCGATTAATAAGACTATTCAGAAATGATTAATTAACATAAAAGTAAATTTTTGGTATTTTAGAATATTTAACAAAATAATAATGAAACAATAAAAAAGATAATAAGAATATAAAATCAATAAAACCAAGATAAATAAAGAAAAATAAAAGAAATGGGCTGGGAAATGGTGGTGTGCTTAAAAGACCTGCATGGAGGCCCATTAGGGTGTTTGGTGCTAGTTGGGTCGTGGGTTTGGTGGGTCGGATCCGACCCATATAGTATTATGAAGAAAGGGGGTGGATAGGTAACCCTAACAACACAACGGTATTCTTCCCTAAACGGAAAAAAATCTTTCTTCTCACAATAACTCGCTCTCTCTCCAACGTTTTTTCTCTTCTCCCTAAATCGAAACCTTTCACCGTCCCTCTTTTCGCCAAAAAAAGAACCTAACCTCACTGTCTCTCTCAAATGGATCCTCTTCTCATCATCTCTCTCAAAATAAACTTCAACCGTCGCCTCCCTCGAATGGTCCGATGAACCTCACGTGACAAAAACCTAACCCTCGTCAAAAATTGATACAAAACAACCCTAACATTTTGAGATTCTAATCCCAAATCGTGGAAAACCTAATCTAAACAACTCATGAATCGTAAGTCCCGCAAGACAAGGGGATGCTTATCGCAGGTTCGACAATCAAATGAAGACGAAAGACGTAAAGGAAAAAACAGCGATTAATACGAAGGGGAAGATGCCCTTTACCTGCTTTGAACGTTCTCAAAGGGTCGACTTTCCACAGGTATTTTCGGAGTCTCAAGCTTATACTTCGAGTTTCTCTTTTTCTCTTTCGATTTTCGTTCTCTTCTGTGTCTTCACGATAATGTTCTTGGTGATGTGTGTTCTAGGGTTTTCGATAGCTTCCAATTTGTGAGTGATTTTTTCGACCCCCCTTGTGTAAACAACTAGTCCCCTTTTATAGAGTCAAATTAGGGTTTGTGTTCCTTGAATTTCGTTCAGGAAAATCCCTTCATAGTGTTGTGTTTCTGTGTTTTATGATGTTCAGAAATTGTTTTGCCGAAATCGTGAAGACTCTCCTGATGCATACTACTTTTATCTTTATGATGCAGGTGTTTGGTGTAATCTCTACTAAGGGAAATCTGAATGTGACCTCACCTTTATGTACTGTTCAAAAACTTTTCCATAACCGTGAAAAATTGCTTGGTATTGGCTTTTGTTCGTTTTTTGTGACAGTAAGCATACTGGCTTTACTTTGACTCTTATTATTAACTATGGTAATTTTCATTGTTGTGATACATAGGGATTGATATGTTGCAGGTTTTCCCTTGTATGTTTCGGTGTTTGTTGCTGAGCCTGGGATAGTGACGGTTCATGTGTCAGACTCATAACCTCAGCCTGCATTGATAAGTCACTTCTCACTTTCTCTTTTTCAGCTTTGCGGGTTCAGATGCCATCCTTTTGATATCCGAATCTTTACCTTTTCTGATACAAACTTTCTTTTCATGACAGGAATAGGGTATTGACCCTGATATTGCTGCTGCCTAGGCTTGGGGATTCGTCCAGTGTGGCTGATCCTTGGGAAGAGTGGTGTACTCGGGGACAGAGGAGGGGGCCTCATAGCCACTGCCTTTGTTAATCCAAATTTGTAATTTGTGGAGTCTGTCTCTAATTCCTTTGATAAGTTCCATCTCTCTATTCTTTTTTTTGCATAAAGTTTTGTTGCCGTTTTTGTGGAGATTTCGGTTTTGTAACCTGCTGCAGTTTCTTCTCTGCTTTTCTATCTGTTTGTATCTTAACATTGCACCTTTATTGACTTAGTTCATTTAGTTTGAAGTGAACTAACTAAATTGAATCTAGACCGAATTGATATTCCTTTAGTTTCCTGCATTTTGTCTATTTGTGATATGGAAATGTGGTTATTCCAAACTCAAAAGTTTCTAATTTAGAGTGTATATGGTGCAGGGTTTACATTGCATCAACAACTGTTATGTCGACGGAGCCGTATCTAAATGATCGTTGCAAGTTAGGGCGAGCACCATGGGCATGTACATTCTGTCTGATGGAGCTCACTTTGGTTATTGAGTAGTTTTTTTGTAATTGACCATCAGGGCCTTCCGGTAAAGGACTTTTTGCTTCCCCTTTGAATTTAGATAACGCAAGTAGCCTTGGTACATCATTTCCGATTATTGCTGATGTATATTTGCTAGATTTGTTTGCCAATTTATTAACCGTTGTTGTTGTCGCTATTGCAGGTTTGACTTGATGGTGCATGCCGAAGAAAATTTGGAAACTTGCAACCTATTGATGTAACTTAGATCCACTCAAGGGGAAGTTCATAGGACTCGATCAAGGACCTTACAGCCATGTCGTGAGGCTAACCATTGGTGCAATTGAACGTCACTGTTCTTGTAGTAATACAATTATGATGATTCTAAATCCTGCTTGTTATCTTGGTTTCATTACTCTTGTAACATTTAAACTCATCCTTTGTTATTTTTGTTTCATTACTCTTGTAACATTTAAACTCATCCTTTGGGATTGAAAATGATGATGTAAATCTTGGATTTAAGAGAATCCCCCCTTACTTTTTGTATTGCCATATTGAATTCAACTAATCTTTGACCTTGCAAATCATTTGCCAAGCTTGAATAGCCTTGTTCACTTCAAAACCGACTCTCAAAGGAATGCGTTTCGAAAGCCACATATATTACCTTAGCAACGTCCCATAAAACTTCTCAAAACAAAAGGCAATACTTAGAAATAACAATAAATTCATGATTTGAATGACTTGAGTGAGGGTAAACAAAGGCTTTATTCTCAAGACCTCAAAGAAAATGACTTTTTTCAAAGTAAGCCTAACCATCTTTATTTTGAACACAAGATTGCATGTTAAGTAGCCATAGAAGAAATAATCTCAAATGCAATGTGTCTTCTAACTGAACATCTGATAAGGCATGATACAAACACCCAAGATAAAAATCTAAAGTCCAGCTCCAACCTTCGAATGGAACAAGATCCCCCCGAAATTCCGTAAAACTAACCAAGAGGAATCCCAGATCCCAAACTTTGAAGAAAACAAAAAAAGAAAAAATGGCTATTGACTTAATATAAATGCGAATGCAAATGTATGAATGCAGAAGACCGAAACAACGAAAGGAGGGCAAATTTTGGGGTGTGAGATGATGCAAAGGTATACAACATGCATATGTATGATCATACAAGGATGAGATGCAAAGGAAGCATGCTTTGAAGTCTGAAAACACATGAAAGTTAATGAAATGAAATGAATGCAAATCATGGCCAATGAATGAATAAACGATCAAGCATGGTTCTAACATGTCCTAAGGTGTCTAAGGTGACATATGAATGCAAGAAATGTCATGGCAAGTTCATGTAATGATGCATATGCAAGATGAATGCAAATGAACATGAGAAATTAGGGTTATATGGAAGTATGAGATGCAAATGAACAAACCAGAAGCATATGACATGATAAAAATTTGCAATGAAGCTCAAACAAACCCTAATCCCATATTAGGTCACACCCCAAAGGAGAAGTTCAGAAGCCTAACCAATCAAAAGTTATGATTTTCCTAAGTTTTCTAGGGTTTTTGGGTGGTTCAAAGGAAAAAATGCAAATCAATTTGAAAATGCAAGATACATTCATGGGGAAAATGTCTTATAAACAACATGCAATATGTCACACAATGCAAAAAGAATCAACTTCAAACTCTTCTTGGTTAGGCAGAAATTATTTTTTCAAGTTAAGGTTTAAAAATGTGAATTGTATGACCCTTAATTCAAAGAAAATTGGCAAACTATGATCAACCCTAAAAAGAAATTTGTGTGAAGAGTTTGAAAATGTTTCTAAATGCATTGGGATGATTCATGATTTTTTTGGTGATTTTTAGAAACCTAAACGTATTTTTAATTAATTAAAAGACTTTAATTAATTAAAAATAACATTTAAATATTTTTAAAATGCTTTTTTAATGCAAAAAATAAAATAAAAATCATTTTTGAAATGAGAAAAATATTTAAAGTCAGAATGCAAAAGAAAATATTTTTGTGATGCTTTTTGATATTTTAAATTAATTATGCAAGAAAATACAAATAAAAATGAATAAAAATGATTTAAATGGATAGTCAACTGATCCTAAGGCTGAGATTCAAATTCAGGGGGTGAGGGTTGACTGCGCGCGTGAATCAGTGGTCCAGATCACTCCTAACTAATTAAACCTAATTAATTTAATTAATTATATTTAGGGTTTAATGACTTAATCCTAGCCATTCACGCACGCGGGCAAAACAGATCCAAGGGCCACCATTCAAACTGGAAACTAAACCCTAATTAGAACCCTAATTACTTTCAGGTGACCAGAGCTAGCTCCGGTCATCTTCTCCGGCAAACCAAACCACCTATCTTTTTCCCTAGGCTAAATCAAACCCTCTAACTCTCCAGAAATGATCTACTAACCTTCCTCAACAAGAATCCATCATCAAAACACATTTATCATTCATCAAAAACAAGATTCGAAGCAAATCGTGAAAATAAACAAAACTTTCAGAAGTTCAATACATGCTCATTTCTCAATCATTTTCAAAACAAATCATATCAGGGTGATTAGTGAAGCATGTAGATTCATTTAGAAACTTAAATAGCAAGTTCTGGAAAAAAAAGTTCATGAAACTACCTGACTTGAAGCTTTGTGTTCTTGAGCTTTCTGGCCTCCCTCTTGGTTCAAATCCACCCCAATGATCTTCCTGATGATGAAGATGAGCTTAGAGCAAGCTTGTGATGGCCATTTTGAGGTGTTTGGTTCTGAATATGCAGAAATCGGGTTTCTGATTGAGGGTGTTTTAGGCTATGGTCAAGGGTGGGAAATGATCTTGGGATGTTTTTGAGTTGATTGGTGGAAGAAGTTTTGAGTTTGAGTGGCTAGGTAGTGAGATTCGAAGACTTGAAGTTTTTGCAAGTTTTTGGCAATCTGAGCTTAGGGTTGCATTCAGGCTTGTGTGTTATTCTTTTAGGTCCATGACGTTTGTATAAGGTGTTCTGATTGGTTCAGAGAGTTTGTGAGGCATAGTTTGATTGGTATGGTGTGTTTTACAAAAAGTCAAGGAAAGTGTACCACAAGCATGGGCTCGGGTCAGAGGTGATATAAAGGGTGGATTTGCCTCAGCTGACTTTGTGGAGAGCCATATAATCAGATTAGATGAGCTGGCACAAGTGGATGAAGAGTTTCATAGCATTTTGCAATTCTTGAAAGTTTTGGCCCTTTTTGATTTCTTGAAGTTCAAGTCATGAAAATACTTGGTTCAATGCACAATTCTGATGTTTAGAGGTCCAATTGACATATTGTGAAATGTTTGTGTACATTTGAAGTCATTAGAATGCTTGAATATGCCAATTTGCAAAATCCCTCTTTGGCATGAAACTTGAAATTATAGGATTTTTGCCAACTTTGAAAGGCCATAACTTGAGTTCTATGATGAATCAAGACATGTTCTTGTACTTTTTGAAAAGGGAAAGACCTAATCTACAACTTTCATGACCAAGAATTTTTCATTTGAAGCATTTTTGGTTAAGAAAGAGGAGGTTGAAAAACTTTCCCAAAATGGAAAGTTTGCATTTCAAGTCATTTCCATTTTTGGCAAGTTTGCAATTGGCTCAAAATTCTTCAATCTTGTGAACTTCTAACCTCTTATAATATCAAATAAAGATCATTGGACTTCAATTTGATGAAAATACCCCTTTGGTTCCATTGTAGGGGGCCTCAGATGCCCTAATTTTTGACTTAACTTGCTCAGGAAGTTACCCAGTGAACAGATGACTTCCACAATGCGTTTATTCATCAAACTTGGTACACATGATCCTTATAACATGCTAAGAACATTAGAAACAAGAATATCCCAAAAATTTGGAGTTAAGGCCTCTGAAACCAAAACCCTAATTTTGGTCATCTGTGCAGTGAAAACCCTAGCTCTACTTCCATGCCTTTGCCAGTTCTTGTGATCTCTTGACTTTTATGAACTTTGAGGAGCATAATATGATGATAGGATACACATGGACCCTCTTGGAAAGCTTTGAGGCCTTTGGGATGGCTCAGATGGATTCTTGGATTGCTCAGATCACAGACCCTAGATGCAGATGAACTTGAACTATGCAGTGAAGTAAATATGCCATATGAGATGTAATGTTTATGTTAATGCAAACATGAAAGATCACAAGCCATGGTGTGAGATGAGTGAGGGCAAATTTGGGGTGTTTACAGGTGGGTATTACACTGAGTCCCACGGGAAGCATCCGTAAAGGCTTGAGGTGTAACAACCCATTTTTAATATTTAATCGTCGAGTAATTTTGTTGTTATCTTGGCCTTAGTTAAGGCGTGTGTCTTAATATTGTTGGTGTTGTGTCCTAGTGGGACGGGTATAATCGAGTGCGATTAGTAATAGAGAGGGTGCAAATCGTAATAAGACTATTTACTTATTGTTATTATTCTTATTATTATTATTATTACTATTATTATTATTATTATTATTATTATTCTTTTATAAAAACCAACAATTGAAATAATAGAATTAAAATAATAATAATTAGTATTAACTGGATTAAGGGGCAGTTTAGTAAAAGGTTAATAAAGGGTTAATATTGAATTAGTCAAAATAGAAAAATCAGCAAAATATTAATCGTAAAAAGTTTTGGTGAGAAGAACAAAGAAGTTAGGGAGGAAGAACACATCTAGGGCACCCAAATCATCCAAATTCGCATGATTTTTGCACTGAAATTCGAGGTAGGGGGAGAACGGATTTAATTTTAGGTGATTTAACATGATGGGTAGTTTAGGGGTATCCTTCGCTCTTAGGTTTTCTTGTTGTTTATGATGAATATGATGAATCTGTGATTGTCTGATGATTGTGTGAATCTGTGGAAATATTGTTGTTTATCTGATGATTTATGTTATCATGTTGTTGTTGTTCTGGATCATGAGATGTTTATGAATATTGTAGTTGCTGATGAATAATATGAACTGTGGATCAAGAACGAAAATTTAATCGGAATATAGTAACATAGGTGAAAGATAGATGAAAATTGGAGAGTGAAACTGGTGTAGAAACGATTTTAGGACAGGTACAAATCATGGAATTGAGTGGAATGAGGTATAGATCTGAAATTATGCAAAAAATCCAGAAAACGCACTTATTCTGCCCATACGCGTATGGACTAGGCTGATACGCGTATGGAGGGTTGGGGACTGGACTAATACGTGTATGAGGGCATTGATATGCATATTGGGGGCGTATGGCACATGACAATACGCGTATGGCAAGGTCAGTACGTGTATGGCCAGCGTGTGGTGCAAAAACGAGCAGTTTTACGATTTCTCTCCCGATTTCGCGTGCGTAGCCGATTCTTTTGGTGTGAGGTATTGAGATGAATCTTGAAACATATATAATTGAGATTTAATCTTGAGGATGAATAAATGTTGGAAATTAGGTGAATTAATTTAGTAGTAAAATCGAGTAAATCGCGTGAAGTAATTATTGGTGATTATTGATGGAAATTTTGTTGTGTTTGATCGGATGGATCGTGTAGATGTATAATATGGTGAATTATACATGATGTATGTTTTTGCATTGACATGCATACATTTTTCTTTATTGTTGGAATGATCGGCCGGATGGGCGAATACGATCATTCGTACTCCATTATGGAGAGTGTTGGGATAATCATTGTCGGATGGGTGTATGTGATTATCCTTGTTTGATTGAATGAACAAACCTGGTACCACATGCATTGTTTCGTGTTGAGTCACATTGCATATGTTGTTGATTGTTGTTGAATAATTATTGTTGTACTTGTTGTGGTGGATTATTGTTGAGTGATGATGTGATTATTGTTGTTTGCGTGAGAAATTTCCTTGTATATATTATATGCATTGTTTATATTTGAATTTGTTTCTCACCCCTTTGTTATTGTTGTTGTTGTTGTTGTTGTTGTTGTTGTTGGGTTTGTGCTTCTTTGGAAGTACAGATAATCCAGGTACTTAGAGAGCATGGAGTCGTGTTGCTGTGTTCGAGTCTTAGGATGCTCTGATACGTAACACGGGATGGGGAATTTTCTGTTGTTATTTTATTTTCGTTACGTATCTGATTTTTATGGAATTAAACATATTGAGGATATTTTGTTGAAACTGGCTTATTGCCTTGGTTGTTTTAAATGATTAGTTTCCGTTGTTTCTAATGAAAGAACATTTTGTTGGTTATTATTGTTGAAAACGTGGCATTCCACTTTAAACTCTGATTTTTGGTGTAAGAATATTATTTTATTTATAATGGGAAAGTGGGGTGTTACAATTGGTATCAGAGCATGTCGGTCCAACCGGCCAGATGTTGTGTTGAGTCAGTCCTTAGAATATGAGTTGTTGTTGTGTTCTAACTTGTTGTGGTTGTGTTTGTTGTGATAGTATGACAGGAAGGAATGATGATGCACTTGTTGCTGCTATGCAAGCCATGGCACAAGCTGTTGAGAACATTAATCCAGCTATGGGGAATGTTGAGTTTCGTGATTTGGATCAGTTCAGAAGTAACAAGCTGCCTACGTATGAAGGGGGTATATTGGACCCAGAGGCTGCACAGAAATGGCTGAAGGCAATTGAGAAGATCTTCAGGACCATGGGGTGCACTGGTGATCAGAAGGTAAGGTTTGGTACTCACATGCTTGAGGGCGAAGCTGAAGTCTGGGGGGACAACATTCGCCAAAGGTTGGAAGCTGCAGATACTGCTATTACTTGGGCTGTGTTTCGTGGGGAGTTTCTGGAGAAGTATTTTCCGGAAAATGTTCGCAGTGCTAAAGAGGTTGAGTTCCTGGAACTGAAGAAAGGTACTATGACCATGGTTGAGTATGCTAAGAAATTTGAAGAGCTGGTACAATATTTTACTCATTATAATACTGATGAAGTTATGACTTCGAAGTGTCTGAAATTTGAGAATGGATTGCGTCCTGAGATCAAACAGGGCATTGCTTTCCAGAAGATCAGGAGTTATCCAGAGCTGGTGAGTAGGAGCAGAATCTATGATAATTATAATAGGGCTCTTATTGCTCACTATAAAGCGGTGAATGATAAGAAGGGTAAGCAAAGGTTTGGGGGTACTTCTTATAGTGCCCCGACTGATAAAGGTAAATAGAAAACAGTTGCTGACAAGAAGCCAAGTGGGGGAGGGGCGAATCCCAATCCTGTGAAGTGTTTCAGATGTGGAAGCATAGGTCATCGTGCTAATACTTGTCAGAATGAAGTCAAGAAGTGCTTCAAGTGTGGAAGGACAAGTCATGTTTTAGCCGACTGTAGGGAGACTATGCCTACTTGTTTCAATTATGGTGAACAGGGTCATATCAGTACAACTTGTCAGAAACCGAAGAAGACCCAAGGAACCACCGGTAAATTGTTTGCATTAGTAGGAGCCCAATCCACTAATAAGGAACGTTCTGTTAAAGGTACATGTCTTATTAATAATACTCCTTTGGTTTCTATTATTGATACGGGTGCAACCCACTCGTTTATTTCTGTTGATTGTGTGAAGAGATTAGGAATTGTTCCTTCTACTCTAGAACGGAGAATGACTATTGAAACTTCGTCTATTGGTTCTGTGGTTAAATCGTTAGTATGTATGAAGTGTCCGATCAATAATTTTGATAGGGATTTCTATGTGGATTTAATTTGTTTACTGCTTGGTAGTATGGATGTTATTCTGGGTATGAACTGGTTGGAATTCAACCGAGTCAATATTGACTGCTATAGGAAGAAGTTGTTGTTTCTTACTCCTGAAGAGGAAGCGTTGGCTAATTCGTTATCTACGAAAGAGTTGAGGACTTTATTGGAAGACGAGGCGATGATGTTTGCACTATTTGTGTCATTGTCTATTGAAAGTAAAGTATAGATTATGGAGTTGCCATTTATGAATGATTTTCCGGAAGTATTTCCTGAGGATATTACAGAATTACCTCCAATGAGAGAAGTTAAGTTTACTATTGATCTTATTATGGTACGAGGCCTATTTCTATGGCGTTGTACAAAATGTATGCTTCAGAGTTAGCCGAGTTGAAGACTCAGATTGGTGAATTGCTTGATAAGAAGTTTATTAGACCAAATGTGTCGTCGTGGGGAGCTCCAGTGTTATTGGTGAAGAAGAAAGATGGTAGTATGCGTCTATGCATCGATTACCGTCAGTTGAACAAGGTGACTATTAAGAATAAGTATCCGCTTCCAAGGATTGATGATTTAATGGATCAACTAGTTGGTGCTCGTTTTTTCAGTAAGATCGATCTGAGGTCAGGTTACCATCAGATTCGAGTGAAAGAAGGTGATATTCAGAAGACTGTGTTTAGAACTCGATATGGACATTATGAATATGTTGTGATGCCGTTTGGAGTGTCTAATGCGCCAGGTGTATTTATGGAGTATATGAATCGTATTTTCCATGCTTATTTGGATCAATTTATTGTAGTATTTATTGATAATATACTTATTTATTCTAAGAGTGAAGATGATCATAAGGAACATTTGAGAGTTGCTTTGCAGGTGCTGAAAGATAACAAGTTGTTTGCTAAGTTATCAAAGTGTGAATTCTGGCTGGATAATGTAAGTTTCTTAGGTCATGTCATTTCTGGTGATGGTATATCGGTAGATCCATATAAGGTGAGCGTTGTGTTGCAATGGGAACCTCCGAAGACTGTAACGGAGATTCGAAGTTTTCTTGGTTTAGCTGGTTATTATAGAAGATTTATTCAGGGATTTTCTAATTTGGCGTTACCGTTGACTCAGTTGACTAGGAAGAGTCAAGCGTTTATTTGGGATGCAACTTGTGAGGAAAGTTTTGAGGAATTAAATAAGAAATCGACTACGGCACCAGTGTTGATTTTACCAAGTCCTGGTGAACCTTTTGTTGTTTATTGTGATGCGTCCAAGATGGGACTAGGTGGCATATTAATGCAAGATGGTAAGGTAGTAGCTTATGCTTCTCGGAAATTGAGATTGCACGAAAGGAATTATCCTACTCATTATTTTGAGTTAGTTGCGGTGGTTTTTGTGTTGAAAATTTGGAGGCACTATTTGTACGGGTCAAGATTTGAAGTGTTCAGTGACCATAAAAGTTTGAAGTATTTATTTGATCAGAAAGAGCTAAATATGAGGCAAAGGAAATGGTTAGAATTTCTGAAGGATTATGATTTTAATTTGAGTTATCATCTGGGTAAGGCTAATGTTGTAGCAGATGCTTTGAGTCACAAGACAATTCATATGTCGACGTTGATGGTGAAGGAATTGGAATTAATTGAACAATTTAGAGATTTGAGTATGGTTTGCGAGACGACACCTAAGAGTGTTAGACTTGGAATGTTGAAAGTAAATAATGTTTTCTTAGATACTATTAAAGAGAATAAGAGAATTGATGTGAAGTTAGTTGACTTGATGCCTTCGGGAGACAATGATCCTGAAAGTAATTTCCAGGTGGATAATGCTGGTGTATTGAGGTTCTGAGGCAGAATTTGTGTGTCGGATAATGATGATTTAAAGAGAGCAATTTTAGAAGAAAGTCATTGTAGTAGCTTGAGTATTCATCCAGGAGCTATGAAGATTATCAGGACTTAAAGAAGTTATTTTGGTGGTTTGGTATAAAGAGAGATATTGCACAATTTGTGTATGCTTGTTTGGTGTGTCAGCAGTCGAAAGTGGTGCATGAGAAACCTTCAGGGTTGATGCAACCGTTGGAAATTCCATAATGGAAGTGGGATAATATTGCGATGGATTTTGTTACTAGTTTTCCGAATACGGAGAGAGGATTTGATGCTATTTGGGTGGTTGTGGATAAACTTACAAAATCTGCACATTTTATCCCTATTAATATGAGTTTTCCATTGACGAAGTTGGCTGAGATTTACATCAGGATAATTGTGAAACTACATGGTGTTCCATCAAGTATAGTGTCAGATAGAGATCCAAGATTTACGTCTGAATTTTGGAAAAGTTTACAAGAGGCTTTGGGTTCAAAGTTGAAATTGAGTTCGGCTTATCATCCGCAGACGGATGGTCAGTCAGAAAGGACTATTCAGACTTTGGAAGATTTGTTGAGAACGTGTGTGTTGGAATAAGGTGGTGTGTGGGATACACATTTGCCATTGATTGAGTTCACGTACAATAATAGTTACCATTCTAGTATTAGAATGACACCGTTTGAAGCTTTGTATGGTAGAAGGTGTATAACGCCTTTATGTTGGTATGAAACTTGTGAAAATGTGGTGCTTGGACCTGAAATTGTACAGCAGACAACAGAGGCAATTCAGATGATCCGTGAAAAGATGAAAGCGTCTCAGAGTAGACAAAAAAGTTATCATGATAATTGGAGGAAAGAATTAGAATTTGCTTAAGGTGATCATGTATTTTTTAGGGTTAATTCAAAAACATGTGTTGGTCGTGCTTTGAAATCAAAGAAGTTGGATCCTAAGTTTATTGGACCATATAAGATTTTGCAGAGAGTTGGTATTGTTGTGTACAGGGTGGAGTTGCCTCCAGAGCTTTCGAATTTACATCATGTGTTTCATGTATCGCAACTTCGGAAGTATGTGTCTGACCCATCTCATGTTATTTAGAAGGATGAGGTGCAGGTTAGAGAGAATCTTATTGTGGAAGCGATGTCGATCAGAATTGAGGATCGCAAGATGAAGCAACTCAGAGGTAAAGAGATTCCTCTAGTGAGAGTAGCTTGGGGTGGAGCTGCTGGTGGGAGTGTAACCTGGGAGCTAGAAAGCAGGATACGAGAGTCGTATCCGGAACTTTTCTCATCGGGTATATTTTCGAGGACGAAAATATTCTAAGTGGGGAAGAGTTGTAACACCCCATTTTTAATATTTAATCGTCGGGTAATTTTGTTGTTATGTTGGCCTTAGTTAAGGCGTGTGTCTTAATATTGTTGGTGTTGTATCCTAGTGGGACGGGTATAATCAAGTGCGATTAGTAATAGAGAGGGTGCAAATCGTAATAAGACTATTTACTTATTGTTATTATTATTATTATTATTATTATTATTATTATTTATTATTATTATTCTTTTATAAAAACCAGCAATTGAAATAATAGAATTAAAATAATAATAATTAGTATTAACTGGATTAAGGGGCGGTTTAGTAAAAGGTTAATAAAGGGTTAATATTGAATTAGTCAAAACAGAAAAATCGGTAAAAGATTAATCGTAAAAAGTTTTGGTGAGAAGAACAAAGAAGCTGGGGAGGAAGAACACATCTAGGGCACCCAAATCATCCAAATTCGCAAGATTTTTGCACTGAAATTCGAGGTAAGGAGGGAGAACATATTTAATTTCATGTGATTTAACATGATGGGTAGTTTGGAGGTATCCTTCCCTCTTAGGTTTTCTTGTTGTTTATGATGAATATGACGAATCTGTGATTGTCTGATGATTGTGTGAATCTGTGGAAATATTGTTGTTTATCTGATGATTTCTGTTATCATGTTGTTGTTGTTGTTGTTGTTGTTCTGGATCATGAGATGTTTATGAATATTGTTGTTGCTGATGAATAAGATGAATTGTGGATCTAGAACGAAAATTTAATCGGAATATAGTAACATAGGTGAAAGATAGATGAAAATTGGAGAGTGAAACTGGTGTAGAAAAGATTTTAGGACAGGTACGAATCATGGAATCGAGTGGAATGAGGTATAGATCTGAAATTATGTAGAAAATCCAGAAAACGCACTTATTCTGCCCATACGCATATGGAATAGGCTGATACGCATATGGAGGGTTGGGGACTGGACCAATACGTGTATGAGGGCATTGATACGCGTATTGGGGGCGTATGGGACATATGGGGGCGTATGGCACATGCCAATACGCGTATGGCCAGGCCAGTACACGTATGGCCAGGCCAGTACACGCATGGCCAGCGTGTGGTGCAAAAACGAGCAGTTTTGCGATTTCTCTCCCGATTTTGCGTGCGTAGCCGATTCTTTCGGATGGATCGTGTAGATGTATAATATGGTGAATTATACATGATGTATGCTTTTACATTGACATGCATACATTTGTCGTTATTGTTGGAATGATCGGTCGGATGGGCGAATACGATCATTCGTACTCCATTATGGAGAGTGTTGGGATAATCATTGTTGGATGGGTGTATGTGATTATCTGTGTTCGATTAAATGAATAAAACCTAGTACCACTTTCATTGTGTCGTGTTGAGTCACATTGCATATGTTGTTGATTGTTGTTGCATAATTATTGTTGTACTTGTTGTGGTGGATTATTGTTGAGTGATGATGTGATTATTGTTGTTTGCGCGAGAAATTACCCTGTATATGTTATATGCACCGTTTATATTTGAATTTGTTTCTCACCCCTTTGTTGTTGTTGTTGTTGCGTCTGTGCTTCTTTGGAAGTATAGATAATCCAGGTACTTAGAGTGCATGGAGTCGTGTTGCAGTGTTCGAGTCATAGGATGCTCAGATACGTAACACGGGATGGGGAATTTTCTGTTGTTATTTTATTTCCGTTACATATCTGATTTTTATGGAATTAAACATATTGAGGATATTTTGTTGAAACTGGCTTATTGCTCTTTTTAAACGATTAGTTTTCCGCTGTTTCTAGTGAAAGAACATTTTGTTGGTTATTATTGTTGAAAACGTGGCATTCCACTTTAAAATCTGATTTTTGATGTAAAATGTTATTTTATTTATAATGGGAAAGTGGGGTGTTACATAAGGTACCGTTAGCATGGTTTAGGCTTGTGGTGGGTATTACACTGAGTCCCACGGGAAGCATGGTTTAGGCTTGTGGTGGGTATTACACTGAGTCCCACGGGAAGCTTAGTTTAGGCTTGTTGTGGGTAATACATTGAGTCCAACATGAAGCATTGAGTAAGTCTTGTGGTGGGTATTACATTGAGTCCAACGGGAAGCATTGAGTAAGTCTTGTGGTGGGTATTACACTGAGTCCTACGGGAAGCATCAGATTTGTTTTAGGCTTGTGGTGGGTATTACACTGAGTCCCACGAGAAGCATTGAGTAAGTCTTGTGATGGGTATTACACTGAGTCCCACGGGAAGCATCAGACTTGTTTTAGGCTTGTGGTGGGTATTACACTGAGTCCCACGAGAAGCATGGTAGTCGCTTGAGATGGGTGTTATATAGAGTCCCATGAGAAGTATAAAGGTGATATCCTAACTAGTAATAGTAGGATTTGTAGAACTCTTGGACGTGGTTCTAATGAGTGCGGGACGTGTGAACTCAAGGTCGTTTTCCTTTTATAAAGACTTGAGTTAGGTTTTGATAGAACCTTTAGAGCCGAGAGAACTCTAAGATAGGGAACCCATAGAGATGTTGTTATCTTACCCCCACTATTGTTGTTGCTTTTCAAGTTTCTTTTGTAGGTTTGATTTACAAGTGGAGCTATGCTCGGGATGTTTCAAGTGAAGCATAGTTTTAGCCTTCCGTTGTGTATTTCTGTATCTTTGTACAATAATTTATATTGTAATGATCTTAGTATTTTTGTTTTAGTATAATTTCCATGTCTTACACCATAGTACGTATTGTGTTTAGTATTGGTCAAGAATGTGAATTATGCTATTAGGCACTTATGATGGTGTCAGTACCAAAAATTAACACTTGTATGATATTATTCTAGAAATATATTATATGGGGTGTTACACTTATAAAAATGTGAATATTACAGTCAAGCTAAAATAACTAAGACTTTTAATAAGTTAGTAATTATATATTATGATCTCTTAGGTCTTATAAACTCTAACATATGTGAATTAGATGACACTTTAACTAGAAATAGTAAAGATTATTTCATCACTTTATTGATGATTTTTCTGATTATACTTATTTATATCTAATGAAGAATAACTTGAAGTGTTTAGCATGTTTAAACTTTACGTAAATGAAATTCAAAAACAATTTAGTAAAAAGATTAAGAAACTACTTAGTGATAAGGGAACTAAATATGATTCTAGTTTATTCAATAAATTATAAATAACATATAATTGCACATGAAATGACTGCAACATATTCTCTTAAAATGAATGATAAAGTAGAAAGAAAGAATGCAACTCTTACTAAAATGATCATTGCTACTATGTTGAATTATGATGTTGCATCTCACTAGTGGGAGAAATTTTATTGATTGTTTTCTATATCTTTAATGGATTTCCCAAGTCTAATAAGAACTGTCCTTATGAGATATTGAAGAAATGATAATCAAACTTGTATTACTTTAAAACTTGAGGCTATTTGGACTTTGTCAGGATTATGGATCATAATCGTGTTAAAATCGCTAGTATAACATATGCATGTGTATTAATTGGGTATGAATCAAGTAGTAAGACATATAGGTTTTATATCCTAAATGCCAAAGTGATTATAGAATCAAATTCTATTATATTCTATGAAGACAAATCTCCTTTCAAATTGATAAATAGTGGTGGAACTGAATAAAATCACAATCCAGTGGTCAGAAGCACTGAAAGCAACGACAAAGTAAAAACATAACTTCAACGAAGTAAAAGAGTAAGAGTTTCTAAAGACTATAGCCCCGATTATACGACATATATAATAGAAAAATATCCAACAAATATTCAAAAAGCCTTTTCATCTCTGGATGTAGATTTATGACGAGAAGCTATTAAGATGAGATAAATTCTCTAGAATCTAACTGGACTTTGTACTTAGTAAACTTGCCTCCTAGTTGCAAACCAATAAGTTGTAAATGAGTTTTGGAAAAGAAACTAAAATCTAATGGAACATTTGATAAGTACAACGATCGGAATGTAGCCAAATGTTTTAGGCAAAGATAAAATATTGATTTTTTTTAATATTTTTTCTCCAATTACTAGAATTATATCCATATACTGATCTCAATTACTTCTATTTATAATTTAATAGTACACTAGTTGGATGTTAAAATAAAAATTTTAAACGGTGAATTAGAAGAAGAAATCTATATGGACCAACTAGAAGGGTTTATGATTCATGGGCAAGAAAACAAGGTTTGTAAGTTAGATAAGTCTTTGCATGATCTAAAACAAGGTCCAAAGTAAACATGCAAAGTTTGATAACTTAATGAGATCAAATAGGTACAAAGTGAATGAAAGTGACAAATGCATTTATTACAAATCTGAAAAAGGCATTTGCACTATCATATGTCTTTATGTAGACAATTTACTCATATTTTGATCAAACCTTCATGTTGTTAATGATGTGAAATCATTTTTGTGCAACATATTTGACATGGAAGACCACAAAGAAACCAATGTGAATCTTGGTATCAAGATCACTATATCCAAACAACGAATTTCTTTGGACTAGTCTCACTATGTGAAGAAGATTTTAAATAAATATAACTACAATGACTATAAACCTGTTGGCACACCATACAATCCAAGTGTTAAACTATTTAAGAACATTATTTTCAATGTTAGACAAACTGAATATGCGAGCATCATTAATAGTCTTAAGTATGTCGCTGTTTGTATTAGACCAGACATTGCATATGTCATAGGATTGTTATGCAAGTTTACAAGTAGATCGGGTATTGAGTATTGGCAAGCCATTGAAAGAGTCACACGATACCTTAAGAGGACCATGAATCTCAATTTACATTATCAGAGACTTCCTGGTATACTTGAAGGATATATTGACGCGGATTGGAACAATTTATTAGATGATTCCAAAGCTACTAGTGGCTATATATTCAATATAGTTAGAGGAGTTGTATCTTGGAAATTAAATAAATAGACTATCTTGGCCTAGTCCACGATGGATCTAAAATAATAACATTAGTGACTACTTGTGAAGAAGTAAGTTAGTTAAGATGCTTGCTAGCAGAGATCCATAGTTTATAGGAAAACCCTATGTCAGTTGTGTTGATCCACTACGATATTACTACGACTATTACAAAAATTTATAGTTGTTATTATAATGATAAGAGACATCAAATAAGGAAAAAGCACAACACTGTTAGAGATTGTATCTCTAAACGAGCTCTAAGAGCGGATCATGTACGCATTGATGAAATTTTAAAATATCCTTTGACAAAAGGATTAGATAGAGACAAAGTCCATAATACTTCTAAGAAGACAAGATTGATGCCTATAGAGAAGTGAGTTGCCCTTGAATGTAACATGACCTAATATATTGTAGTATCCAAGAAACAATTTCAATGGATAATAACAAGTTGTGAGTAATTTGAGGTGATCCTGCTAATATACATAAAATAAGCATGAATCCTGAATCGGTAAGATGATGAGAAGATAAAAACTCTTAATGAGATATATACTTTATATGAGGGAGTACCTAACTACACGAGTACTATTGATAGGCACATCTATGTGATTGTGATACATATATGTCGATTCCTATGGAATTTAAAGGTACGATTCCTAGAGCCTTCACTAAATTGGGTTATACTTGCTAGGTCATTAAAACACTGGCTTATAAGAATACATCTTAAGAAAAAGTTGTGTGCGAGTTTGGTGTCTCATATAGAGTTCAAGACAATTGTGTCCCTCGTGTTGAATTAGAATCCTACTTGCTATGCAAAGGTTCAAATCGTAGACACCTCTATTTATGCACAATTTTAGAAATGTTTGATGTTACTTTTAAAATCACATTTTAAAAAAAAATTCAAGTGGACATTGATGGAAATCAAAGGATTAACGGAGAATTGAAAGAGGTTGTTTGCTTTAAAAGGTAATAAATTAAACACAAGTGTGTGTGTGTGTCCAAGAGGTACACAATTTTATGAAAGGGTGAGAATGCACCACCATAAACCACACACGCGCGCTCGCCTTATCCGTAGTTCAATCAATCAACCGACTCGATTCAGGTCGGACTTGGACCAGGATGATCCATTATTTTTTTTGTACCCAAAATAGTGAAAATTATCTAATATAATTAATATTAATTAATTTAACTACTGATGGATGTATATTAACTAATATTAATTAATTAATGTGGTAATCCTAAATTTTGACAAAGTTCCATAGTGGTTAAGTTCCACTCCCCCTAATTTAATATTCTTTTAATTGTTAAACTTATATATATTAGTTGAATTAAATGAGTATAACATGCTAGTTCATTGTTCAATCCCCGTGAAACATTTATCTATGCGTTAATGTAAACAAATTGTTAATATTTATAAATCAATAATTTCAAATAAATAATTTTTTTATACTATTTGTAGGTGTGAAATATTGTTTATTATTTTCATTCTATATTATTAATTTTTAATATACTATATATTATATTTTAGATCAAATATATTATTTGATTGTATATTTAATATTAATAATAATAAAAAGTATCATAATTTCATAATTTAAATATTTAAAAATTTAGCAAAATTAAACGGTTGAATCAAATTGAAAGTAATGATTTAAAATCAAATCAGAATGCATGTAATTTAATCTTTTGATTTGATGAATTTTTATAGAGGACACAATCAAATCATATATCTGATATAAAGTGTAATATATAGTATGGTAAAAGTTAACATTATAAAAATGATAAATAGTATTTCACACATAAATAGTAAAATAAAAAGTAGACTAAATTAGACTAAACAATAAGAAAAAATTCAAAACCAATAAATAATATATTAATGCTAATGCTAAATATAAAATAAATATTAAAATTTATATATCCGAATTAGTTCATTTTTAAAAAATTAATTTAAAATTCGACCCAAATGTTTTTTTTTTCCGTATAAAATGACATCTAAAGTCATAATATTCTATTTTGTGTAGTTTTTCCTTTTTTTTTTTAAATTTGCAATTTTAATTTACCTTAGTTTGGTTGGATTTAAACACCCTTGTCACCTAGTGTTATTGAAAAACAAACAAAAGGTCACATGACAATTTGACAACCTCTGTTTGCTAATAATATTATTGTTTTGTGATGTCAGAACAAATAGCTGTAACAGAATTCAGATAAGTCAGTTATGGCCAGTAATTTAATGTAACAAAAATAACAGATTGATGTGCACATTTGGTGAACCTGACAGTTACCCTATTTCAGGAACGACTTCTAACTCAAAACTCGAATGTCGGGTTGGAATCACAACCTTTGTTCGATTAAGACCAACAGAGTCAAAAGGAGTAGGGGGTGCCATTAATTTTTCTCCTTTCCCTTCAAGCATTTGTACCACAGTTTTCATAGACGGACGCTCCACCGGATTCCACTGAATACACCAAAGTCCCACAAGTGCGAGTTTCTTTGCAATTCTAACATCTCCCTCATCCTCAATATTAACTAGTACATCTTTTCCTTCAATCAGATTATGGATCCATTCCGGATACAAAACTTGGAATGTTTCCTCAGCCGACACATTAGTATTCTTTCTTCCACCAACCATCTCGAGCAACAACATTCCATAGCTATAAATGTCAGACTTATAAGACACGTTTCCAAAGTTTCTTGAGAAAACTTCAGGTGCAATGTAGCCCAAAGTTCCTCTAGCCGCGGTCATAAACACGGTGCTTTGGTTTTTCGGACACAATTCCGCAAGTCCAAAATCAGTAATTTTGGGACTAAGATTATCATCTATTAACACATTGTGTGGATTGATATCAAAGTGAACTATTCTATGATCACAACCAATGTGAAGATACTCAATCCCTCTTGCAACACCAAGAGCAATTTGTTGCAACTTTTCCCAACCGAGAAAAACATCCTTGTTCTCCAGCGGTGCCAAGAAATTTTGCAACGACCCATTTGGAAAGAAATCATAGACAAGTGCACGGTGGAATCCGTCGGCACAGAATCCAAGCAAGCGAACTACATTGACATGATGAATTTTTCCCATGGTTCCAACTTCATTAATGAAATCTTTTCCATCTCCTTGTGTTTCGTTGAGTACCTTTACAGCAACCAAAATTTCTTGGGATAGCATGCCTTTAAACACTGCTCCATGAGCTCCTTCTCCTAAACTCTCCTTAAAACCATTTGTTATTCTCTTAATATCAGCATAAGTGAATCTTGTATGTTTCATTGCTCTATAATCCTCCAAGAACTTCTCTATCCTTGCTATGTCATCTCCTTTCATCTTAAAATAGCGATAAATGTGAAGCAAACCATTCGCCAATAGCAGCAAAATCATGGAACCAACTATAACCCCTGTTCATGAAAATCATGTCACAGACATAACAAATTATCATCAAGTATATCCTTTGTTCATCATAATCATGTGACATATAACTCAAAATTACTTTTCTTACCCTAATTTTCAAGTTAGTCCTTTTATCATATCTTATTATTCTAAAACATATTTTGAAGCAACTTGTGTTCTAAAACATTAAAACAATCATCTAACAAATAAGAGTTTCTTTCATAAGAATAGCATATGACCAATAAGTTAGCTGACAGCATATGACCGATAAACTAGCTAATAGCATATGACAGATAAGCTAGTTGATATCAGATTACCGATAAGTTAGCTGACAACAAATGACCAATAAGTTAGCTAATAGCATATAACAGATAAGCTAGTAGATAGCAGATGACTAATAAGTTAGCTGATAACAGATGACTGATAAGTTAACTGATACGACACGAGAAATTGATGAAAGAATGTTGCATACCAGTAGTAATTAGAAGAACGGTAGATCTAGCAATCCCATTTGTTGGACAGACAAAACATTCAACTTCACCACTTCTAGTACACCATTCTTCCATTGACATTTCTTCCCTTGAACTTCACAAAAACTACAATTAGTTTTAGACCATTCCATAATCAAACTCTCTGTAACATCATCACCCTCCCATTCCTCAATCGTCCAACCCACATTCAAAACATCACTCACTTTCCTACAAGAAACCAATTCAAGATCAATAAAATCCGCACCAAAATCACGTTGCTTAATCAAACATCCATTTCTCGAATCACAACGAAAGAACGAAACGTTGCGCTGAATGTTAAACTCATGGAAGTGAAACTGGAAAGGCGAAACTGATGAGTTTTGAAGAGTTTTGAAGTTCAACATCAAAAGCATTTCTAAATTGAACTTTCCAACATCATGAAGAGTTTTGAAGTTTTGGGTGATATTTTTACTCAAAGTCCTTGTGGGGAAACATAGTTTACCCCATTTTGACCAATATGAGTTAGTAAATTGAACTTTCCACCAATAAAAGAATGATCGTTTTTAAAGATAGGACGTCTAAGCTGTACATAGCCACAAAATTTCACTTTATGTTCCACAACATCTTTTGTGTATGAAGAAAGAGCCACTTGAGTTCCTTCCCCTGCAAAAGTTCAACTCAATTAAAAATCAGCAACTAAATACAATGTTAAATGGATCAGAATAGAATTATATTTTACCATGTGTAACAAGCAACATGTTTTCAGTAGGATATTTATCTGCTAGGCTTGTAATTGTTTGATGATATCTAACATTTGCTTCTGAAACTGATTCTTCCCATTTAGGTAGCTGAGGTTTATCAAGAAAAACAAGATTTGATCAGTTCCAATCAATTTTTATTTATTTTATATTAATCAATAACTCCGTGTGCAACTACTGAGACTAATATCTCAAAACTCTAACTCAGGAGATTGAAACACTGATGCATGCATAAGCCTTGCAAGCATATTTATCTTTGAGAAAGTTTATGATATTAAAATTAAGATGAAAATCAAATTCAAATATACCTCTTTATGTACCATTTCTACATTATTATAATCCACACTTCCTTTTGGGAACATGGTTTCCAGTTGTGAAATATCAAAACTAAATTTTCCATCTTTTGGAGCAACGTTCATGCTAATAGCTATTCTGTTTAGCATTTCACATAATCCATTCTCAATAGATACCTGCAATTGTGAAAGCCAGACAATTTTATCTACAAACACGGGTCACAGATATCAGACACGACACCGACACATATAAAACACATATACTAACCTTGACTTGTGAAGGATCAGCAGAAATGTCGTCATGGCTGACACTTCCACAGGCATCATTAACCGTAGTGAGAGCAGCAACAATTTCTGCAGCAGTTTGGATGCAACGTAGAAAAGGAGAAACAAAGATTCGATGAATCGGGAATCCAACACTCTTTCTGATACCTTGAGCGGTTTGGAATGCTAGAACCCGACCCGATTGAGTCAGAGGCGGATCCCACGGTCGTGTGGCTGTGGATATCCATAATGGCTCAACTTTATCGATGCGTTCACTGTGCCTCATTACGACGACGTTTTGATACATAACTGGATGCTGCTGTTTTTTCACTATTTGGTTTTCTCTTAAATCCATTTTCGATGTAGGTATATGAAGAGGGATTTATCGTTAGTTTTATAGGGGAATTATTTGATGCGTAGGGAATGCAATAAACGTTTTTTTATTGAATAATACATATGAGATATTTTCTAAGAATATGTGGTGTTTACTATGGAGTACAGGATTGAAGATGAAGAAGAGAGGAAATATGCTGTAATTAATTTCTTAATAACAAAATGAAAACAGTTACAATGAAAATCTAATTAAAACCAAAATAATCTTCAACATTTAAACAATCAAAACCAAAAGAAATGAAACTCAAATTAAATTAAACGCAATTAATGTGAATTTGGATTACACATTTCAATATCTTCTCTTGATCCATATTCAAGAATTTTTTTTTAATATAAAAGAGTTTGTTAATTTAATTTCCAAAATAACATAGTTTTCCAAAAAAATACCAAACTAACAGAGTTTGGACACACATTCGCCAAACCACTTGATGAATATGTGTTTTTTCTTATGGATTCGCCAAATGGTTTGGCTAGGAATGAATATTCTTCACCAATTCGCCATTCCATTTGGCGAATGTGTTGTAAATTCAACATGCATTCGCCAAATGGTATGTTGCACGTTGTTAATTCAAATATTCTTGTAAAATCAAATATTCTTCACTTATATATATATATATATATATATATATATATATATATATATATATATATATATATATATATATATATATATATATATATATATATATATATATATATATATATATATACTTATACATATATATATACCTAGGGTTTGCAAATTTTTTTACTATATATATGCCTCACTCATAAACATAAGATTCATCTCACTCCATCCTTACAAACCCTCTCTCATTCAGTCCTTTCAGTCTCCCTCTCTCACAATATGGCTTCTCCCCGTCCATCTAATTATGCATCGGCACCGTCTTCCTCAACATCAGAAGAACCGCTTCCAAAATTTGATATCTTGAAGAAAAATGCTTTAGTGTTTTTCTCGGCAACAAAGCCTCCTCTGAAGATGCTGTTATGGAACCCCCAAACTTTGGAACACTTTCACAGAGAATTAACCCGCTGGTTAGAAGGAGAGATCGGCCACAAAGAAAAGATAATTAAAATTGAGAAGCGGGTTGTGGAGTTTGGTGTGACGAAATGGAGAAAAATTGTCAATGATGCATGTGTTTTGTCGATGATGTTAGGTGGAGGTGAAGTTGTCCTGATGGTTCTGATAGGCTAGATTTGTTGAATCTTGCAGTTGTTCTATTTATGTATGGTCATGTCTGAATTTATGTATTTTTCCGTTTTATTTATGTACGGTCATTTTCTGAAACATGTATTTCCTTGTTTTATTTATGTATGTTCGTGTTTGTGGTTGTATGATTTTACTGATATGAATTAAACGAACTAGGCTTCCATATAAAATAAATACGGTTACAATGACTTAATTTACGATGTTGAGCTTGGTCCAACGTTGGGACATTTTTTACGATTGTGACCGGGCTGACGACATGAACTACACAGTCTCACCATCTTATTCGCCGTATCCATTTCGGTGCGAATACGCGTGCTGTTAGGACGGCCTTTTTTCTTTCTTCGCATGTTCTCGTTGTGCCAGACTATTTCCCCGTTGTAGGAGGGCCAGTAGTCCTCATTTGCAACAACCGGAAAGCTTTTGTTGTAGACGTTGCAAAGGTTGTGCACTTGGTAAACAGGGGATAGTAAGCCTGAAGGGTCCAGCCGAACCTTCGAACATGCCGCTATGACATGGGAGCAAGGCATGCGAAAGGCTTGAAATTTACCACAGTCGCACCAATTGTTATCAAGTTCCACCCGATAGGATCCCCTCGGTCTCCCTTCGTTGTGATCCATGATCTCATCAACATTGAAATGTCCCTTATTGCGGTTAAACACGGTGACCACATGTGTGTTAGACTTGGATGCTTCGTCTTTGATGAATGTCATAGAACTATCGCTGAACACTTGACCAGACTGTAGGATTGAACTCCACTTTGAACGCCTGGTGTCAAAAAGTGCTCCGAGCCTAAAGTAGGTTGACCTCACCAAAGCGGTTATCGGTAGGTTGCGGATTCCTTTGAAAACAGAGTTCATTGATTCAACGAGGTTTGTTGTCATGTGACCCCAGCGTTGTCCTTTGTCGTAGGCCCTGGTCCACTTATCTAAAGGAATCTGGTTTATCCATCTGAATGCATCTTCATTTGCCATTCTGATTTCGTCACGATAATGTTTGAATGACGGTTCGGTTAATGAGTACCCTGCATTCACGACCTTCTTCCGCAGTGTCTTATCTTTGATCTCTCTCATGAAGTTTTGCGCTATGTGTCTAATACAATAGACATGTGTTGAAGGCGGTTCCTGCCATCCGTTATCAACATTCTTCCATGCACTCTCAATTGATGCATGTTTGTCCGAAATCAAACATAAGTTAGACTGGGGAGACACATGGTTGCGAAGATTTTTTAGGAAAAAACTCCATCCCTCGGCAGTCTCTCCCTCGACGATAGCGAATGCAATTGGAAAGATATTGCTGTTGCCG